>JANZLQ010000007.1:22987417-23056493 GCA_026212715.1 Elanus axillaris | reverse complement strand
AGGGGTTGCAGTATTTGGGGTAATCGCTAGATGGTGTTATGGGTGACACCAACATCCCAGTGTCGGTTCCGCTTAACCAAACGCAGGGTGAAAATCTTTATTCCCTGCTGTGGGACCTCTCCTTTCAGAAGCAGCGTATATTATTAGTAAAACCTTCCTATCACAGCTTTTCTGGCTATAAATGATTTCTTAGGTATAGTTATTGCCCCAGTCTAGATCTACACTTTAAAATCTAAGTCTAGACTTGCAGGACTTTCTTCTGGAGCACCAGCAGACGGGGAGGTGCCGCCTGCTCCCCTTCCAGGCTTCGCATTCTCGGACATCCCAAACTCCCCTGAGACTCTCACCTGAAAGCTTTCCTCATTCCCAACCACTTGTGAGTCCAGACAGGCACAGCTCTAGAAAACAGCAGTGGACATAAATGATGCTACAACGCAGGGGCCCACCCTCAGCTGCTCATCACCAGCCCCTTGCATGGGAGCTGTGCGTGTGGGAGCTGCACCGTCTGCTGCAGACAAGACCACATGGGTTATCGGAGGCCGGCAGTTTAGACCTGGAGCGATGACGGAGGAGGAATTGATAGCTTTGGTCAGGGAGATGGTGAGGAGCTGTAGCAACAAGAAACTCCAGCAGAAGCTCTGGAGATGGTGTCCAGCTTCTGCCCCAGCAGCAGGGGACCGGAGCAGCTCCTGGGGCTCCTGCAGGAGCAATATACTTTAATAAAAGATACTACATCAGAAGACCATGGTTTGCTTTTCATTCCTTTCACAAGACAGAGAACTTGCTGCACTCTCTGCAATAAAGGCAGTGATCAGTCTTCCTGCTTCTGCTGCAACAGTTCCAGAGTAATTGGTTGGTTTTATTACTCGATCAACAGGCAGGGTATGAAATATGCTATGAGGAAACAAGGGTTCTGGCAATATATTTATAAATATGTTAAATACATCTTTAGAATGTTTTTTTTTTTCCAATTCTTTACCATTGTTCCAAAATGAGTCTCCTTCATTGTTACCACAGAAATGCACGTGCTTACCTTGAATATCTCATTATGATCTTTCATACAAAGACCTTCAGGAGTTTAAAAGGAAAAAAAATATCTCTTATTCAAAATAATTTCACCTCTACTAGACCATTTTCCTGTAGCCAGTCTGGGTGCAGTGCGAGTGTTTTGCAGGTGCATTCTTGCTGACCTTGGATATAGCAAATAGGTGTAAATGACATTCAGGCCCCTCTGCTGCTGTCATTATGGGTTCTTTGTTATACTGCAGGAGTCACATTAGCATTACACTGAGAGTACAGTATTGCAGGTGAAAGAGAAAACTGAACCTCATGGATATTACAGTATAACAGCTTTGGCTCAGACTCCTGAGGCATTGTGCCAAGCGATAACAAAATGTATGTTAAATTAAATACAAAAAACCCCTCCTACATTAGCCTTAAGGATTTGACTTACACTCCTAAAGAAAAAAATGTTCTAAGCTAAGTCTGCTTCTGTCTGAGTTTGGAATCAAAGCAATATAGGCAATTTAAACTTTAAAAAAAATGGACAATTGCTTTGCTTGGTTTTGTGTTGTGGGTTTGTTGGGGTTGTTTAATTCTGCTTTGGATAGTTTGTAAACAACACATGCAAGATTTTTGGTTTAAACCTTTATTTGTTGATCATAATATTTTTTTTCAGAAAGGAAAAATTAAGGGTCCAACCTATGATTGTTGTAATCAAATTCCATGGACTTTGAAGGAGGCTCTGACAATCCACAAATGTAAGTGAAACAAAGTTTTGCTAAATGCATGAAAAGAGGACATGCTGGAAGATGGTTTCCAAAACAACATTTTCACAGAGTTGTTCAAGTTGCACTAATTTCCAGGATTGCATGCATCCATTGTAGGTTCACATTTTTTACAGTAAGAAATACAATTTTCCAATTGATAGAGTCTTGCTTAACCATATAATTAATTAGTAGTCTTTAAAAAAGGAGATTATGTTTTAAAGGCCAGAGAGGGCAAGTTATTAAGCATATACAACTTCCCCTGAAAAGAATGGAAGGACTTCTGTGAGCAAACCACCCAGTATCTGGGCTTGTTGCAAAACTGAAATGTTTATTTGACCTGCCATTCCTTCTAACCATAGTCACATGCACAAGTAATCTAGATAGCAAGGTTTGACTTGGAATATAAAAAAGGGGGTGTTAAGAAGTCCCTCCTCTCCTTCAAAAGACAGAACAATGAAAATACCAAAAGCTATGTAGTCACTTATTTTCCTGGTGACAGGGAAGGAGCAGGACTTCATGTCATTCTTCATCCACAGGAAAGGAAAAAACAAAACAGGACGTGAACAAATCATAATTCTAAACCTGATTTTTTTAAAATATTCTTAGCTTCTTTTTTTATTAATTACCAGATCTTGTGAACCATTACATGTCACAGAAATGAGTCAGACAAGATGTTTGCTTATAATTAAACTGATAAAGAAACACTGAAATAATGTCCCAGTTTGATAAAAATTAATAAAAATGAAAATAGAATACATGTACTGACAACAAATAATGTGAACATGCTTGAAAGATAGAAGGCAGGAGTCAAAAAGGACACTGAAAAACCTGCAGCCTACTGATAGCTTGAATGGTCCTGTACATAGTGAAATTGTTACCTATCAACCTCTCTTATGGAAATTTATGTTTATGAAACTTATGGGAAATGATCTTAGCTTAAATTGAAATTGTTACATCCACCAGGAGACAGAAGTGCTCACAGGGATTCCTTTGTTTATTTCTTATTAATTAAATTCTAAGTAGAAATGAAAAAGCCTGGCATTTATTAAAAAAAAATAGGAATTAACATGAAGACAGATGAATTTCGAAACAAAATCAATTTCTTATTGATACTGATTAACATAATTTGTCACAACATTGTATATATCTTCAAATTAGTGAAATACAGAAAGGAAGACTTCTCTCTCAATATTTTTACTGTTTAATTTGCTGTTGCTACTGTCACAAACTCTCAAAGGTGACAGAAAAAAATAGTTCTTCCTAACCAATACTCTGTTTCTCCAACTGATCTTTGCTCTCTCTTTTTTTTTTAATTGGGACCAACCAGCAGACAATAAAATGAAAGTCAATAAACAGGTCAGCTTCTATCCATCCCTGCGGACATACCTGGTTTTGTCTAAAAAACCCAAACCTCCAGTTGTACGGCAAATGTTCTGTCAAAAAAAAAATAACGATGACAAGTTATGAAAAAAGATTGAAGAAGTGGTAAGAGAGTTTGAAAAACACTCTTTCTCCTTGCAATAGAAAATTTCAGGTTGGTCATTGTGAAATGAAAAGGCAGCAAGTCTTTTTCATGCACTATGCACAATGAGAGGCAGAACCAAGCGCCCAAGCTCGGAGCTGTCCTGGTGCTACCTTGGGCTCATTGTCCATGGGCACATTCTCTTGCAGAGGAAAGTCCATAGGCAATCCATGGGGTTTTGTCCATTTTCATAAATGCTGGCCTCTTAACCTCCAAGTGGATCATAGGATCACCCTGATATAAGCACCCCGGCAGCATGGGGTCCAAATACACATTGAAGGTAAAGTTGCATTGACATTTCACAATAATCGACAAAAGCTTCTATCTCCAGGGAAGTGACAGTGTGCTTAGGTGAGCTCATTTTTCTACAGCAGCCTCGCTCAAGGTCCTCTGACATGTCCTAGAGCATGGTTTAGATGCTTTTCTGTGTTCACTGTCCTTGTGCCACAGCAGCTGCTGTCCTTGTTCACACTGGTTAGTGTGTGGGACAAGTCCATCCGCTGCGCACTGAGTCACTGCATTAATCAGAGGTTTTCCGCCTATTTCTCTTCCCAGCAAGGAGGCTGGAAACACACTTGGTATCCTTGAAACTGGGATCCAAGATGTGAACAGGATGTCATGCTACTCATACTCTTAATACCCTGATGCGAGTCTCTTCACAGCATCTGCTGCATATGAAGATCCCTTTCACCCAATTGCTTACAGTGAGACAGCACTCGGTCTCACTGATGTAATTTCTCTAGAACCAGATGAGATGCACTGCTTGGCTGAAGGAAGCATCTTGGTTGCCAGCTGATTGACAGGTAGCAGTGACCTACAAAGTCCCAAATAGGCCTTTCCTGTGCTCACGTCCTCTTCTCTCCCTCTGCGAGTCCAGGGCGATGAACTAGTTTAGGCAGAGAGTTAAGGAAAGCTTCTGGTCTTGGGCAGATTCTTTACTAGGTTTCCAGAGCTCTTTTATACAGTCACTGTTTAATAATTTATCCAAAATAAGGAAGGGACAGACATTTCCAAAACCGAACCAAAGGCATCGCTGAATTTAGAGCACAGTATACACAGGCTCTTGCTCTGCACAGGTAGAGTAGGATGCAAGCTCACTCCAAAAAGTACAGGTCTGGGGGAGCTGCAGCCTCTGGGGAGCTGCTGGGCAGCTGGGTTTGAGGTGCTTCTCAGCCATTGTACACGAGTTGTGGTGGGGAGCTCGGGGCAGAAATATGTCTCTTTGCACAGGCAGAGGGACATCAGCATGAAGGCTCTCATTCCTCCTCCAGCCTGCTCAGAAGCTTCCCCAACCAATACGTCCTTAATTAAAGGAGAGGCTTTGAGTAGCTTTGACTACAAGCTTTGGACTGGCCCAGGAGGCCATTCAGCTGAGTCACATCTCTCGACTTTCTCACCACGCTCAGCAGTCACTCTTACAGGGTATAATATGCCAACCACAATCAGTTAAACTCACCACAAGGTCTGATGAGTGACAGTCAGGGTCTTTCCACATTTTCTTTCAGCAGTAGCAGCAGTGTGAACAATCCTGGCAAGAGGTAGTGCATGAGCCGCATGACTTTAAACTGCTGCTGCTGAATTAATTGTCCAAGAGGCTTCTGGGAGTTGAAAGTTGGAGAGGATTTGTAACCTCCAAACATCTAGGGATCATTGAAGAAGGACTTGTTCCTGCTAGGGACAGTGGGAGAGACAAGGTTAGGAGAAAGTTGCGGACGCGAGGGCAAGTCGAGCACATATTGCTTTCCTGGAAGGCTCTGAATTTGCTGGAGTTGTATGCAACCATCTAAAAAAATGGGCCTTACAGACTTTGGCTAGAAATTATGCTAAACCAGTCCTTAACATAATTCTCTTAAAAGACTACTGTGTAATTGCTTGTTTCCTCCTTAACAGTTGCCCAGTAGTCCCCCAGGTGAACACAGTCAGAAGCCTGCTTCTGTGAAAGCTGTCCATCACAGCAGGCTGGCCCTACTGGCTCAGATTCAACAGCCTTGAGGCCCGCATTAATTTGCAACAGGAGGGAGTAAGGTTTAGCCAAACAAGGCTGACTGCAGCAGCTCTGGTAATCCTGCCCTAACCGATGTTAAAGTAACAGCCTGCATGAAAATGCCAGCCCTTGCAGGCACAGGCCAGAACGTTAAGACTTAATGCTTGGTGAACACTAGGCTGAAGGAATTCAGATTAAAAAAGGCTGGAAAATCTCCATTATCATCATAACGGAGTGAACGTGGGTGGGAGGTCCTAGCTGATCACTTTCTACCTCAGCACCCCCAGGCTCAGCTTGTCTGAACCCCTTATTAAGACAATGGGTCTGGTGAACTGCAGGATGAGTCTGATGAATTAGAGAATTAGTATCTTCCAATGAAGATTTCAGGGCAACTAGGTACATTAGCAAATTAATTTGGTACATTATTTGTGCCAGACCCTGTATATTTCCATCAGTGCATCAGAAATCCAGTTCAAGCCCTGCTGAAGGCAAGGTTTTCTAATACATGGTAAGATACTTTCATGTGTTGATGCATCATTTAAAGTTACTGCAGCAGAACAGAGTAAAATCTTTGTAACGTGGAGAGCCACAATGGAGTTAAGGCAGAAAATCCAGATTTGCCACTAATGTAAAAGATCATAGCTTTACTGGAGCCCTCTAAAACAAAGGCAGCTTTAAAAATCCAGATCAAAAAGCCACACCCAGCATTAGCTTTCATCCTCTGAACAATGAGCCACTGTCATCCTTTCATCATACCCAAAGGAGAAGAGAGGAAAGGGGAGCTCTGGTTGCAGAGCAACACTTACATTTCCTTAGATATCTGAAATCTGGGGAGAGATGGTAGGTTTCTATATATCGGCACATTCATTTCTTTACCTTTCAAGAGACCCTGAAAATAGAAATGTCCATGTACCGGCTTGTATGGGCGCTGTCTCAACCCTAGCACCAAGTTTTCAGGGCTGGCTACACAGTAAGTATAGAGCTTTGTGAATTTAAGCTAGAGGATATAGCTTCTAAAGGAAATATTCAAAATGCATTTGAAGGGACGGTACAAACTGGTTGTACAGGCTAAGGCCGTTAAAGCATAAATAGCATTTCTTGTAGAGTATTCATGGCTAATAGCTGAATCAATATTCCACTCATAACCAATTAATTTGACCAGGCCAAGTCAAGTGGTACATATGACCTGTGGCTCAAGAACTGAGCAGCAATAAAACTAAAAGCAACAGCTACTGGGTGAGGGAATTCATGGTCCAGGTCTGTCCTGTCACTTACCCTGCATAATGGCAATCACTCCTATGTAGAAGATGTTTCCTGCCTATGAGGGCAAATTTAAAATCCTGCATACCTGCAGAGCTACTGAAGGCTCCTTTGCAGCAGAGGTAAGCAAAAGGCCATGGTTTTAACCCAGCTGCAGAATAATAGCTGATCTTCGCTGCAGCCTCAGGTAGGTATCATGGGCTGCTGGTGAGCTGCAACACCCCAGCTCAATCCCTTCTGCCATACCCTTGCCTGGTTGTCAGCCATGTTCAATAAAGCACACTAGGGCACGCAAGCATATCCCTCTCAGTCGTGCCCTTACAGCTTAGTGTGCGGCTACATCCCGTTACGCAGCCAGCAAAATGTCAGACTCTGTAAGTCAGCAGCTTGTTTTGGATACCTGTTGGCTGTGCACAACTTCTCCGAGCCTCACAGCCACGTGTGGTGGGACTGGTCAGCTGGGGGGCTCCTCCCGCCGCACCCTGTGGAACCCACCAGGGTCAGAAAAACATCAGCTCTATAGAATGACCCAATAGGACAAAATCACTCACTTTTGGCACAGGCAGAGTTTGGGGTGAAGGCCTGACTGATTTGCTTTGCACAAACCCAGGCAGAGTCTAATGTCTTTCTAAATCCCCTGCATGTTTTTAGATCTGATAAAAGTTAAACCGGCAATTGAGCAAAGGTAAAATTCATCCATGTGCCGGGGAATTGCATGAGGCTGTGTGCCTTACGTGCCAGGACATGGCTTCAGTGAGACTCCGGGGTACACTGGCCTTTTCCAAGCACTCTGCCCAGGGAGGTATTCCTCCCTAAATGAACAACAGCTCTCCAGTAAGTAAAACCTTCCAGAAATAGCTTGCATGACTGATGTATCACACAGTACATCATGTACTCTATTTCCCCCCCAGGTAACCTGCCTGAACAAAGACTCACTTTTGTCCTCAAGTTCTTTTGCCTCCTTGTGTGACTTGTATCGCTCATTCTTCAGCAATGCCCTCCATGCTGGAGAGACGCCGTGAAGCCTTGCTAAATTGTGCAACGTTGTCAAAAAAATTTATGGTACAACATTTTGTTTTCGGAAGGCTGCTCCTCCCCTTTCTGCTTTAGCAAAGAATTTACTCTGGCCAAGGTCATGTGAATTTCAGCAGTGGGGATACCTGACTGACAGTCTACCTCAGCATGCCCCAGAGATGTATTGCCTTTCAAAATACATGACAACAATGTATTAAACCCATACTCAGCTTACAGCTTTTTAATTCCAGGTTTGACTAGGTTTGCACGCTATACAGGCAAAACTTTGGTAGTTGCTCCAGAAAAAAACCAACAAATTGATAAGTTAAAATAAAAGCATGAATCCATATCAATCACTTGGACAGGTTTATACACAGATAGGTGTGTGTGAGAACTGGAAAAACTCAGTCAAAACTGATGTGGAGAAGAAATGACTGGCTATATTGATGATCAGGGATAATCGCTGTAGAGATACATGCCAGGAAGACTTACAAAAGGGACCCTCTGAACTAGTGACATAATTTGAATGAGAAATGTTTCAGGAAAACTTAAATGTCTTCGCTATTCAGGTTGTCAACACTAATTCTGTCATTTAGGTAAATGCTCCATTACTTTACCACAAGTCTTTAGTTACTGTTCTTGCATTCTAAATATGTTTTGTTCTTTGAAACTCAATGATAAACTGACCCATTATTTATTAAAGGTACAATGGCAGCATAATAGCATGCTAGCCCAAAAAAAGTCTTAATGTTGCGACACAATACTGGACAGCAATGCACAGTACTTCAGTAATATGTCAGGTCCATTGTTTGGTTTGTCTGTTTGTGTTTGCCACATCTTCCAACAAGTATGAAGTTCAGCTTTACTCCATACATCAAGGGCATGACAGTGTATTTCTAAAGATTGTGGACAACTGACTAAAAACCAATGAGCGTTTGTTCCAGTAATCTGCCAGGATGGACTCATGATAGGACCCCTAGTCCTCCAGAAGATTAATTTTATGGAGGGATTGTAATCAGCATGCTTTTCAAATGGAGGCTTCGTACCTTGACAAGTATGCCTTAAACAGAGATCACATCAGGTAGCTTTCCAGTCCGGGCTTCCTTAAGGACATTAATACATGACCCTATTTTATAACTGACAGCTGAACTGTGAACTTTGGGGTTTTTGCACCATATGTGAGATTGTGCTCCCAAACCCCCAGACAATGCAGTGGAAAAAAACTGGAAAATGCAGTTATACCTCAGTCCCATCACATGACTTGTCTGTTCTTGACCCCAAGTTCACATTCAACTTAACTAAGAAAATGAAACAGATATATAACAAGAGAAATGGGCCTGGGGGAGGGGAGTAATAATGGCCACATGCTGCAATACAGAGAAGAACTGGAGCAAAGTATTAACACATGAAAATCACAATTCAAGGCAGGAATAAATCAAATGTGCTGCAAAGACTGCAGCATATCCAAGGTACTTTCTGTGAGGTAGAGAAAAAGAGGCCATCCAGGGATTTGCAGAAGGGACAGGTGTCAGCCCTGAAAAAAAAGTTCCTACTGAACAAGTAACAAATATCACCCTCTGATCTAATTTTCTAACTTCGCAGTTTTTTTCTTGACCTGCTGTAGTTTTGCAATGTGCTCTACAACTTTGTGGCTGGTCTGTTGCTTGAAACAAACTGACTCATCAAATGATGCACTTTTACTGCTCTGTTTACACTACTGTAACAGCCTTATCTACAGTACAATAGTTCACTGCAATACCTGAATATATAACAAAAGACAGGCAAAGCTACCAAAGATAGAAACATATTCTTATCTTAGGGGTCCATATCAGAACTTGCACGGTGCACTAAGTCCTTAATAGACTTGCTGTGCATTTTCCATCCAAAGTACTAAGTATTCAAGCCTTGTTGGATTTCCATATGTGCAAGATTGCATGCAAGACTGTCTCAGTGTAAAACATGGGTTTCAGACTGAAAAGAGGAAGGGTGTCGGGGAGAAAAGAACCTGAATTTGATCATAAATCCACATTTGCATATACCATACAGAAAGGAAGTGGTCAAGCAGTAAGAGGAACTGCATAGAAAGTATAGAAGAGTTGAAACAAGCTGATTTAAAGATACTTAAGCCCCTCCAAAATTTGATCCCCCTCCCTTAACTTGCCTTTTTCCTTCACCATTAACAAGGTTCGTGATCCATTGTAAATGCTTGAAACTTCTTTCAACTCGATGATTTCAAAGGAAGAGGTTAACACCACCATCAGGAGCCAAGTAGCAGTTGTGGGTAGGTCTGCGCAAGCTTTAAATACACAGCTCTCCTACAGCACCTCTGCCTTACCTATAATACCCCTCCTGCTAAGTTTACAGGGTTGAAACTGTAAGTCAAATAGAAGGAAGTTAAACCACAAGATGCTTTTGTGATGCGAAGAAATCTTCCTTGGAGACTGTATTTCAGTGACAACCCAAATGCTGTATAAGACTACTTGAGCATAATTCCTGAGTGTGGCTCTGTCCTATATATCTCAGGCTGTTTTGTTCAGTGCTTGGTACCAGGCAACCATTTCAAATGTGCATGAGCAGGAATAGGAACAGAATTAAGTAGTTAATAGGAAGCATTTGTTATTGCCTAATTGCATCAGATATATCAGTATTTAAGAAAGCAAGTTATAAATATAACTGACAGTCATGGAATTGTTCAAGGTTGAACACAGTCCTGGAGTCAAAGATTAAATAGCCTTTGCCTGCCATGATTCATCATCATGAACCTGCGGCTACACTGGCAGCCAAGGAGTTTTTTGGCCAAGGAGAGAATTCATAACATACGACAACTCAGTGGATTTCCAGTTATTATAAATGTCTTTTTTCTTTAAATATAGACCATCTATATGAGTGTCTACTCATTGTTCCATAAGGGTCAATTATTAGCCTTTTGCAATTACTCTTACAGCCTCTGGGGCTCAATGATGCCTTTTTTTCTTCCACATTTTGAGCACAGTTCTCAAGTGTTCAAGTACAGAGAAAACCTCTGTAGTGAACAACTGCACTTAATTTTGCATCCAGAGCTGACATAGCTACATGAAGAAAGAGAGCTAACAAATGCAGGTTTTGCACATAATAACGGCCCACATAAATGAGACACAGTGTTGCTTGTAATTTGACCAGTAAGTTTTTTACAGAAAATCAAAATCATTATTTATATAAACAATAGACGTGAATCTGTTTGTTCTTGGGAGAAATAAGTGACTCCTAATGTCACTGGCTCCTGAAAGCAACAGTACTGTTGCTTGCTTGAAAAACTGTTGCTCCCTGAAATGCGGCTACCCTCTGTGCTATGAGCAGCTACTCCTTCATTTGCGTGAGGGACTTCTCTTAAAATGGCAAGGTACATAAAGAAGAGTAACAAAAATTATACTGGAGATGAAAAAGAAATAAGATTTTAAACTTCTTCTAAAATACCTCGAAGATAAAACCCAGCAGAGGTCACACAAATGATAGTACATTACATATTACACAGCAGTAAAGTCATTCTCATTAACACGAATGAAACTGCTCTTAGGTTGACATCATTAAAAAACAGGAAAAAAAGGGTGCACACAAGGTATGCTGGAATAAGATGTATTAGGAAAAATATTAAAAGACCGAACCAGTTCTGAATGTATGAAAGTATTACTGCAGTCATTAGTCTAAGCTCACTACTTCGTAGTTTAACAGTATTGGTTGTTGAATCATTATGTGTCACTTTCATAAAAAAGATCATAAAACAAGACCAGACTGTCAAGCCTGGAGGGTTACTGCTATGGCTGCTGTGGAAGAAAGAGTTTCTAGTAGTCCCTTAAAACTGCAATTAGAGCACCCAAATTTAATATGACCACCACAGACAGCAGAACGCAGCTGAGGCCTCTTTCTGTCTTCTTCTACAAGCTGAAGAGTTGATGAGTCATGTGTGTTTTAAATGCCACTAAGGCTATCAGATCATACTCTTGGGGGAAAAAAAATTAGAGTAAAGATGGCAAAAAATGGCGTGGGAAAGGAGGAAGGGAAGCTAGCTAGAGACTTTTGCCTTGCAGTTCTCTGCCACCATCTACCGTAAGCTCAGCTTTTGCAAACGCTGCATGGGTATGAACATCTTCCCAGATATTCATGCTGACTTTTGGAGGGGGTGTTCTCCCCCTCATCCTTCCATGGCAGCCTGAAAATATTGGTCTATATAGAACAAATAGGCCATTATATTGTGTATTAAACAAATCCAGCACTGTTCTGGTAGACTTGATTATTGCATACTTTTGTGTCATTTGGAGAAGTTATGCCATAAGCTCTCACTTTGCTGGCACCTCGGGCAGTGTCTCCTCCATTTAGGCACTGAGTCACTTCAAAGAAAACTACTGTGTAAAAGCCTAACAAAAGCAGTAAAACTCATTTTGATGCTCTCTTGATGTGCAGCGGGCTCTGACATAAGTTCTCACAATCATTCCAGCATAAAGAAAAAAATAAGTCCTGTGTCTGTTTTTTTATTACATATTAAACCTCAACAACCAAAAACATAAACAGAAATAGAAGCAATGATCTATTCTGCTATGTGTCTCTGACACTAATGGAAAAACACAGGCCACAGATAAATTCATTTGGAAAGAAGAAAAAAATACAGAAATGTTCTTCTCAGTCATTCAGGTAAAATCACCTTCTGCAATATTCTAAAATATTGATATTTAGATGCCATTGTACAGACTGGAAAAATATTCACTGGGTGCTCAGTGCAATCCATGCTGACATTGCTGTTTAATTACTCACAGTGAATTAAAGAATCAAAGTCCTGACAAAGTGAAAATAAGTTCTCTTGCACTTTAAAATTATGGATTTTACTAAGCCATGCTGAAATATTCAACTGCAATCCCTTTTCAAGTCAACAAACAAGAAAGGGGCAAAAGATCCCTCTCAAAGACGTTTGTTCTCTAATATGAAATTAGTTTTAATTTACCTTAATTTTTTCTGTTTGCTAAGAATTACTGGAGATATCGAAGCTCAGACTTGAATTTTAAGATCCACTCATTTTCTCATGGATTTATCAGTATATTAATGTCACACACCAGTGGCATCTTTCTTTACCAACATCTCCATATTTCCTGTTCATCTCTGGAGCGACAAACTGCATATATTGTCTGTAAATACGCACATTCCTCAGCAGTCTGGAGAGTTCATATAACCTTTCTGGTGCCTGGGCTGCCCCAAGCCTTAGTCTCAACTTTCAAGTTGAGAAAGTAAATGGGGAAGCAGATTTTTTCCATGTATTTTTTGATTCAAACACTCCAGAGGAAGTTTCTTTATATCTTTGGACTTCTTGGCAGTGACAGACCTTGGGAGAGCAGTTTTTAGTGTATGAGGCTGATCGCTCCCATCTCCCTCAGGAAAGCTTTGCCCAGCATTTGTCTCCTCACCTTCTGATTCATTAGGACTTCTCCAGTTACATGTGTATCAATAAACAAATGTGCGTTCCACATACAGTCCTGAATTGCTGAGGAATAGCTACTAAAAATAACTGCATAATTATAGACATGGTGCAGGTTGTACTTCTTGATTCATTGATACGCCAATGCAAAATGGAACATCTCAAAAGGACCCAAAAGAGAAGAAAAGAAAAAGTCCTAAAGAAGCATAAGAAGCTGCAGGGCTCTTTTCTTTAGGGTAACTCATTTATATAAAATCTGCTTCCCAGATTTATTAATGATAATATTAGAAACATGTTTCAAAAGCAATAGAATGCAAGATGCAGCCTCCTTCTGAAACAGAAATATGAAACAGAATATATCCTGATATGAGGGGAAAGTTATGTTAACAAAGAGTGGCTGCTAATGACCTTAGCTATTTTGTTTGCCCTAAATCATTTTGGATAAAGCTTTTACTGTCACAAACAAGACATTCCCTGGCTTGCTCAAGAAGCTGACAGAGCTGGTCAAGGACTCCTTATGAATCAAGAAAGCTCACTTCTGGCAACAGAGCAGGACATGGGAGCTGGTGGTGGGTTCCCACTTCAGCACAAGGTGAGCAGGGAAGCCCTGCACAGGTCTTGATTGCAAGAGATAGACTATCGGATAATAACTGGGATGGAGGCCCCACGAAGAGCTCAGTCAATTAATTCATAGGATGTTTAAACAGTACGATCTAAAACAAGTGCTGTTACCATGTATGCATCAACATCAAACCACTCTCACACAGAGACATGACAGAAATGTGAAGTTAAACTCCTGAATCCCCAGAAAAGAAAAGCTAGAGAGCATGATGAAAACATTACTGACAAGAAAGCACAAATCTGATCTCAAAATGAACATGAATAAAACTAGCATTACAAACAACTAGCATGTCAAATCAAAAGATTTTATTATTGTACCATGCCACTGGAGAAAACGGATGACTTTGCAATACCTATGGGAACAGATAAGCATTAATGACAGCATGGGAAAGATGAAAGAGATTAACTAGCTATTCTGGCAATGTGTCCTTCCTGCCTTGACCTACAGTGCAATGCAATACAACTTATTTTTTACATAAAATACTTAACATGTCTCATAAAATGCTTTACAGGGAGAGTCAGCCAAGGTAGAGGAAGACTACAGAGAAATGCAATCCCCAGAGAAAGTAGTAAGTAATTGCAATAAAACTTTGCACAATTTCCTTGTTCTCCCTTCTCTGTCCACACCTCTTGTAAAATCTGCAGATTTTTCTTCACGTTTTCTACCCTTTTACGCCTGCTTTCATACTCCAATATCACAAGCTAATGTGAGATGCCACACATTTATTACTGTAATTTACTTATCACACAGAACTTATTCTTCTGGTTGCTGCTGAGTTGAATTTAGAAAAGCAAGAAAATCACACCCCCTGCACCTGGCAACCTCACACTTTTTGTGTGACCCCAATGCATTCGATGTTTAAAGATTCTTAAAATAAAGGGAGTTTTAGCCACTATTCTGTAAGTGGAAGTCTTACAATTAATTTTCCTTGCTATCTCTTCTCAAATCAAGACCCAGCAAATAGACATACCTGGTTACTCCTGAGAAGTGTTACCTAGGCATTTCCTGTAAACCATCCAGCACTGAAAAGCTTGAGTAAATCTACATTTCAAATTCAGTAAGTTGCGCGCAGGGTCTGAAATGTTTATTCTTTCTAAGTGTTGGCAGCAATTTCTTGTAGTGTTTTGTTTCATTTTTCTTGTGAATTCAAAATGAATAGAAAATCATACTAAGCATCTTTTCAGTTAGAAGAACAGTTTACTTTTACCAGAGAATGTAATATGTTATGTAAAAACCAGACCAAAACCCCCCAAACCGAACACCACAACCCCAGGAATATCGAGGCTTTCTACTTCTGCTGATTCCTAAGGCTGGAGGGAAAGGGGAGAAATTGGTGAGGAGAGTGGGAGGAAGAGGAGTTCAGAGTCCTGTTTTGCTGTGAGGGTGCGGATAAATAACACAGCACAGGTTGAAATGCCTCACTTTCCCAAGTCCCTATAGTGAGGCTGTGGAGGATGGGACCCGCGGGAGGCAGACACCACCCAGAGGAGCAGAAAACTGAAGCTAGGCTGGCAGTGGAGCCACATGGAGCAAACTACAGGATGCTTTCACTTTTATAAGAACTAAGCACAATTTTACTGTTGGGCTTAGAGCAGCGGTTGTGTATGAAACTAATAAAGGAGATAACAAAGTCATTGGTTTGCGTTGAGACCTGCAGTGCATCCGTGGTGCCAAGCCCATCCTGTTATTAGTGGCCCTGACTGATGTCAGAGGAGTTGTGCCTGCAGATGCCGAGACAGAGTCGGGCCCACTTACACTTACCAAACATGCCAAGCTACATCAGGTAAAATGGAAAAACGAGGAGGAAGCAATGACAAGAATTGCAATGAGCTACCATAAAATAAATAGCTGAGCAAGGAGCAAAAGCCACAAATCAAGCAGTGGGTTGAAATGAATAAGAGGGTAATGGGCCAGGGCAGGGTACGCATCTATTCTTTTCTCATGGCTGCTGGACCAGTTCATTGACCGCACATACATTTTAAAAGAAGAAAGTATTGGGTTGCCTAAGATAGGACTCCTGGCTTGCTTTTTTTTTTTTTCTTTTTTTGACAAAAGAGATTTGGACACATTATGGCTACAGGTAATAGAAGCAATGATATCTCAAAATACAGCATAAAAACTGGTGATAGTTATTGGCAATTGCTTTGTGTGGATAGTTGATGGAAGCAGAAGTTATGGAAATTCTGCTCCGTGGCATACATGGAACATGTCTGCAGCATTTGAAAAATCAAACATGGAAAGCAGAATTTGCCACAATTTGAAGTTTCTGCTCATATAATAACATATACTGTCCTTCGGTTTGTCACAGAAGAATCTCATACTGCTTGACTTAGGGAGTTGTTTGTGTTGATCTCTAAAGTCAGGACAAAGTGGCACGGGGGATTCTTTGTCTCTTGGTACAGGTTAGATCACTAGTCATGAATGGTAGCCCCCATAGCTCATCCCTAGCACTGCTCCCAAGAAGTCTGGAATTAAAAAGCAGGATTTGCAACTACCCCAACTGAATGTCCATGTTGGTTAGGACTTAAACAAGTCTTGATACTATGTTAAAACAAAGAACTGCGCCATAGCAAGCACACCAAATTAAGACAATCTCTCATTCTGTACTTAGTTCTACATTATTATGAGATAGTTCATGAACTTACTTTTGTGATTCTACCATCTTGTCAAGCATTTCTTGAAGCAAACTTCCTCATTGGTAAGCAAAGGTTTTGATTCATTATAACAAGGAATTTGATTCCGCGTACAATTGAAGGGAGATCCATTTATTTTGGCACAAATTCTGCTTGCATATGATTAAGTCCTTATTTTTTATTTAAGGCTCAGCACATCATCTAAGACAATAGATGTAACCTTTAATATCCACCCTTTCAAAGCTGTCACCATAGTTCTATATTAAGTGAATTTGCAAAATTATAGTAGAAGTCTTATGAAAAACACCTATTAGATCCACGTGAATGCCAGTGTGGTTAATAATGATTAAATTTTTGCAGTGAAGAATAAAGAGCTATTTGTGATTTACCGTGAAGGATGCAATGCTGTCATATGGAGCTGACACAAATACGACTGAAAAAGAGAAAGAGAAGAATCGTTCTGTGTAGTTGACATTAGGAGCTGTGATAAGCACATGACAAAGTTGTTACATGTTTAGAAATTAAACTATTGCTCTTTTCTCAATTTTCTGGTAATATGTTTTACATACTTTGTCACATATTTCAACAAGGATTTTTTTTTAAATTAAAATATAATAAAATGTTCATATTTGCTTCTCCATAATTTACCTCTATGCTAGTCTTGATTTTTTTTTTCCCCCAGGGAAGCATCATTCAGTTGTTTGTATTGATAGCAAAGAAACTCAGCACAGAGCAAGAGCAGAAAATAACTTCCCTATGCTGTATGAGGCATATCAGATAGATTCCTAGCTCATACGTGTTAAACCTGAACACAGGTAGGAGCTTGTTTCCCATGATTTGAGAAGATTTCCTGTTCTACTTCAAGATGATGGGAAGTCTATTTCATGAAGTGTTCCCACCACTTCACCAGTTAGCTATAGAGCTTGGTCCCATGCCTTATTTCATGGAATAGACATGCCTTAAGAAGTCCTCCCTATGCTTTCTAATCCAGCTAGTAATCTTTTGTGACCATTTTTTGAAAGTTAAAAACAAATAATCAGTATTTCTAATAATATGTCCTCTGAAAGCTGGGCTCTTACATGATGAGCCTAAGTGTGGACACAAAGGCCAAGATACTTAAAATAACAAATTAGGCTTTAAAATCTTCATCACAGTATTTTAAGGTTTTAAATTTTCATGTCTCACTTATGGTGGAACTTTCAACAGATTTATGTTTCATCACGTTGGTGTAGATTTCAAATATAAATACTTATGGAAGGACATAGCATTCTGAATAACTTGGGCATGTAACTCACTAGCCTGCAAGGGGGAACTTTGCAGTAGCTATGGAAGGAAAAGGCAGAAACCTCATAAATTTAGTGAAGAGAGATCAGAATAAATCCCTAAAGAATCTAAACTGGTTTAGTATCAGCTTTCTTCTTCCTCTCAGGATGTAAATTATATTTTCTTGCTGTTCATCTGGGAGTAGGCCCATCATATCTGTTTAAAACAGAGAAAGAATAAGCCTTCAATAAAAAACATTTTACTCTTTTGAGCCATACTGGGGAGAAGGGTAGTGTTAATTGTGATAGCCCCTCCTGGTCCATCTCCGAGGAGAGAAGCTGTGAAGAGGAGCACAGAGAAAGAGAAATGCCTGTGGCACACTGGCCCTCTGACAGCTCTTACGAGGTGCCTGGCGTGGGCCAGGGAGAAGTGGATGTAGTGGCAGAGAAACGCTTCACACGTTTGCAATGTGCTTGGTCACAATAACATGTTTCGGTGTTAGGAAGTCTTCCTCTGCAAAGAGAATGGCTTTTTGCACCTGAAGTAGTTTAGCTTGGATGCAGCATCTCCGCGACCAGATGGTTCTCCAAGCAGCTGCGGACGCCAGGCTTTGCAAAACCAGGGATGTTCAGCCCACGTGTGGTTCTTCAGCTCCCTCCTGTCGTGTGCCACAGCCCTGCCCAGCGCCGGTGTGTCCAGCACAGACATACTCAGTAAGGCTCTCAAGGACCACACGCTTGTCTTTAACCTGCTAACAGACTTGCAAGCCTTCGTATTAGATTTGAAACGCACTTTTTGGTAGGAACAGCTGAAAACCTACCGTGGTCAAGGGGAGCTGTTCCAGTTCTGTGGATACTACCCACCACTAAATGGTTCACCACCGCCGTGATGGACAGGCAGGGCCATGCAGCCTTACCCCCACAGTGCCTCCAGAAGCCTGTAGTTGTGGGGGAGAAACACACATGTGTACATGAGCGTTAAATTCCTCATCTGTAGCAGGGAAGGAAGCTCACCATAAGTCCATAAACTCATCAACTTCTCTTTAGCTCCTATTTGTGGGGTAGATGAGGTGCTGTGACGTGCATATCTCTTGAACTAGTTTGTTTTAGACTTTCTAGAAATTGAGTTTCACTATGAAAGGAATCAAGATGGCCCACAGCATGAGCAGGCAGTAACCCAAGGACAGCATGCTCCTCGTGCAGCTGCCCATAACTGAGCAGCAATGAGGGGGGGTTGCCTGAAATCCCAGCCTTGCCAGGTACATCCCTCTGGAACAAGATCTCACCACCTACTAGTCAGCCTTTCGGGAAGTAGGTGGCCTGCAATCCACAGCAACGAGCTCTTCTAAATGAGGAGCATGGCAGCTCCTCGTTAAATAAGCCCCAGTGGCTGGAGGCAGAGGTGGGGAAAAGATTCGTACCTTTGCACTCCCTCCATCTTAACGGGACTTTGCAGCAAAACAAATGCAGAAGCCCAATCAGGAAACAAAGATACTCCTCTACTTCAGTGCTGCATATTTTGCTAATCCTATCTGCTTACCTTCCTTGTATTGAGCGGGACAGGATAGCCTTCTGGGTGGGACAGGATGTGCCCAAGAATTATAAACTTTGACTAGTTGTTTAATTAGTCGGGTCACCAGTCATCTAACAGCATTGATTGGGGGAACTGAGTCCCAGCCGAACTTCCACACTGGATTGCAGAGCACTGATTATTATACTGTAAACAAGAACTGAGCACCACATGTGTGATGAATACTAGAGTATTAAATACACTCCTCCACTTACAGCTCAGAGTGCTTTCAAGGATTGTTTTCTGAAAAAAACCCACTTTGCAATGTCTACTAGAGATAAGAACACTGCATAATTTTGAGATTTCATGACTTCTGAGTTGTTTTATTGGAAAATAAAACCTTTCTTCAGCCACTAATGAGAATGAAGTATTTATATTTAATAAAGTTTAAGTGGTAGTGGAGAAAAACTGTGTCTTAAATTGAGACTTCAGCTCCTAATTGGCCTTCTCAAACTGTATGAGACCATTTATATGCTGAAGAAAGTTGCTGCAGTACCTAGCCATCTGTATAACCCTCCATCTCTATTTTGTTTGTGTGAATTTTAATGGAGATTTACAGGAATCTGTGGTCTGCAGAATATCTTTGTTTAAAATATAATTGCCATATATCAGCAGGAGTTCTCCTCTGAAGAGGCCTGAACAGCCGGTACAGATAAATATTCTGGGTGGCACTTTCTCTTCCACCTGACAAATTATTGTCCTGCTTGGGTGCATAAAACAGGACAGAGCAAGGCAGACCAGGAGGTATTTTTTGAGGAAGCAGAAATTAGCTAGACAATTTAGTTCTCTACCATATAGCTATTTTAAAACACAAGTGTTAAACCTTTTATGACTTATCTTTTTGGTGATGAGATATATGTAAAACAAGTTTTATACTGCCAATGGTACACTGTTTTATAAGACTGCTTGGGAAAAAAATGGAAAGGAAAGATGGAAAAAAAGAATGTTTGATACAGGTAATTTACTACAGCAGTCACATTTATTTCTCACTTTGTGTAGCCTCTGAGGACTTGTTTAATCAATAACAGTATCCCATTTGACCACAATAGTCCATCTTTTTTAATATGGGAATAATAACAGGTATAGCTCCCCAAAAGGTGTCTGAAAAGGAAGTTTGTTGAACAGGTCAGCCTTGAGTTCTGCTTGAGTTCTGCACTTTCTGAATATAGGTCTCCTTCCTAGTACTTCTCAAATGGTAGTCATCTAATAAGGTATATGTGCTGTGTATGTGACTGCAAGAAACAAATATGTTCTTATATGGCACTTACATTTGTATATATGTGTATATATATATACATGTGTATACATATGTGTAAGTAGTAAAATAATGTGATTTCTCCTTTACCTTCTGGATTCTGATATATTAATTTTTGTGATGGGCTAGTGCAGAGCTTTGGATAACCTTGTTTTCAAGAAGCTTTCTTGTTTTCAAAGAGGTCTGTTTGAAGTATCTCATTTTACTAAGAAATTGCTTCAGGAATGGAAGGTCACATTGGTTTTTCTTTCTTAATTGCTAGTCACATGCTAATTTATTGTAGTTACAAAGTAAGGCACTGGAATCAAATATAAGAGCAGAATATTCTCTATTTTAGGAAAAAATAAAGATCCTTTCAGATTTGCTGTAGTGACTGCCAGGGCTCGCACACCAATATTTTTGCCATGACATCTGATCCTAGAGCATAAATTCATGTGTTTGTCAGTGCTGCTCTGCAGAAGACATGTTCAGCTTGAACACTAAAATGCACTGGAGACTGCTGAAGAGTAGATTGATTTAGAGTCCCAAGACAGCCTTCATATGATGCATAACTCCTACAAAACAAGAAGGTTATAGGTCTTTTAAGCCCATACTAAATCACATACAAATGCAAGAGGATGAACACCCTAAGGATGTTAGATTTTCACTTTTTAGATACCCTTGAGCACATGGTTTTAAAGTGTTTCACTACCCTAAGAAAAACCTGGTGGTCAAGTTGTGATGTACAAAAAGAGTAACTTAAAGTTTTCACTCACTGATTTGGAGTGAAAAATCATGAATTTGTGGCCAAAGAACAGTTCAGGCACACTTAAACAAATTTACAACAAAATTATATTTATTTTTCCCTTGGGTTTTGTGACTGTCGTCATAATTTTGCTAGGGGTTGCTAATATTTTCTGATCCTAGTAATTAAGGATGCCAAATATTTCCTCCAATCAAACAGTATCTCCATTACAAAAATGTTCTAAAGAGCTAAAACACAGATCTGGGGTGGAATGCAAATGCCTAAGCACATCTGTTTATTGCTATTTTAAATGCCCAGCAAGATGCTTTATTGAATGGGTCACCTATAGGTCTTTCATCACATCTGCCAGCTCTACATAAACACATCGGACACAGAGGATGTAGAAAATGACAGCAGGTGACCATATTGGGCTCCTGAATATTCCTCTGGGTCATCTGAAAGTTCATTTCTAGAAGTACAGTTTTCTGGTTTTTTAAAGCATTTTAAAGCATTTTCATTCACGTATTTCCTGGAAAGAAATGTAGCAGCAGTAATGAACAAACTAAAACTAAAAAAAAAATTGCAAAGTTTTGACACTCAAAATTTTAGTGCATGCCAAGCTTGCCCCATGCCAATCCCACCTCTCCAATGCAGAAAATATGATGATGATGTAATTTGGATGAAAATGACCACACCTTTTCATTTGAGATAAATTCTTAAATAGAATAGTGTTGTGGAAGCACATATCTGGCTAAACAAAGTGCTTGAGTACATAAGTAATCCCACTACAGAGAAATAGGACTGCTTGTGTGCTCCAAGATAAGCATAGTCTTAAATGCTACATTAAGCTGAAGCCAAAGAAAATAGGTATAGAACAGAGACAAGAAAGACATGTTAGTGGAAATGTAGCGTAAGAGGGGAAAACAGTGCAAGAAGGTGAAAGCAAGAAATTTCGATCAATAAGCAGGGGTAAGGGTAGGGGAAAGAACCTGAATCTATTTTCTGGGAAAGAAAAATTGAGATCTTTTCAGTTAATTCTCAGTGTTTATTGTTGTCGGTGAATGTTCAGGTGAAGGAAGTTTTAAGCAAACAGAAGGTAGGATTTGCTGAACATTAATTTTGCACTAAGCATTATCAGGTTTTCTTTGAGTTATTTCATCATATGGGTTACGTTCAACCCATCAATGAGCTGCAATGCCATAGGATCTGTGGAGTCCAAATAAACCAAGATATCTCAAAGCAACTAAGAAACTCATATGCCCCGCCAGGAGGAAAAAAAAAAAAAAAAGCAATGACGCAAATTATAAATTTTATAGTAAATGCATTTGTGAGTTGCAAGCTGCTATGTTCACAAGAAGAAAATGGTATGGGTTTGTCAAGTAACATTTCACAGCAAACACTTCCTTCAGCTTGTAGTTACTACTATAATGTGGTTTGTTCTGGGTATTACAGATGAACCTGTGTGCTCCTCGGAGCCTGACACAAAGGTAAACCCTGCTGCCTTGGTCCTTGTTTTTAGTCAGGGAGCTGAATCATGCAAAGGCGGGGTGCACTTGCATGTGCTTTAGTGGTAAAGCTGTGTTCAGAAATTCCTGCCTCCTTTTCCAGCTGACTTCCCCTCCACCCTTGCTCTTACCCACCTAGCAATTGTTCCTTACAAGCAAACTCCTTGTAAGGCTGCTTTCTAAACCAGACATACTAAATGATGCCTTTGGCATTCATAAACTAGGTAGAGGACAGGTAGCAAAGTGAGAGACGGGATACTGTATGGAGAAGAAAATTCAGATTAAAGTGCACCATATATTCATGGTATATCATTCAACCAGCTGGGCTAAATGTCAAAGTGACTGACACTTAACTCATGCAAAACTCCCACAGATTGGAATAAGAGCGATGCATAAATAGTGACTTCAGGATCAAGTCTGTTCCTGGGAGCTACTGAACGCTCTTCACTTCTACTGTAGTCCTGGAATACTCTCGTCAGCATCCAAGAATCTGCCCCAAATCCTAGCTGTGTTTTGCACAGCAACGAAGACTGTAAAATTCTCATGTTATCCCATTACTGAAAGAAATCTTTGGTTTGTTTTCCTATAAAAATATATGTATGTTTTTAATGGTTTTAAGGATAATTTAAGTGATAGAGAACAAGAAATACAAGTCCCTTGTGGTTTTGTGTAATGAAGAAAGAATATATGGCAATGATATGGTCACCAAGAAGCTGAAATACTGTTGGCCAGAGATTGATTGCACTGTTTGTAGCCATTTACTTGCTTCACTTCTGACTAACAAATGGTGTAATAACAGAGGAAGTCTATACAGGTTTTCATCCTTGTCTACTCTCACCACAATTCATTCAGGATCAAAATCTTCTGGACTGACAAAAAGCCTCTGTTATTAAAGTAAATTAACTTTAATAATTAGGCACCTTAAGCACATTAAAGATGATTAAATATTTAGGTACTACAGCTGTGCAGTCCACATGAAAGCCATATGTAGCTGTTTGTCTCAAGTAACTCTCCTTAATCTAAGGCAACTCAAGAATCTGAAACCTTTCCATGCTGTTTCTAGGAGAACCTTCATATAATGTTTTTCATTTCTGCAAAAGTAGAAGAGGCTTTTGCACAATTTTTTACATTGTCAGAGTTGCTTTTCTGATTTTTAGAAACAGAACATCAATAAAATTAATAAATGTTATTATTCTATTTAAAGCTAAAGCAGCTTCTTGTATTTTAGGGATAGGCACCAACAGATTTCAGTTCTTTCTGAAGATGATTCCATCGCCTGCAACACGAATCATTGTATTGTGCCATGGAAAGTGAGGAAAGATGAAGACAGAAAAGGGAAACTTTTGCTTTCCACCATTATCCCTGCTCAGTGTGGCATGTACCTCTGCCACTTTATTTAGATGGGGCCTGTATCTACCCCAGAATAAACTGAACTACTACTTATGATTCAGAACAGAAGGCAATAGTTTTAGTAAAACCCTTTCTCCCTAGCTTCTGTGAGCGACAGAGGCAAGTTTCTCCTGTAAACTGCAGAGTTACACAGTTTTAGTATCTTGCCAGTGCAACAGCATGTTCATCACTGCTAGCTTCAGTGGAGCGCACAGCCTCGCTGGAGCAAAGCGCGGGGCTGTATTTAACAGGTAACTATAATCCTCTGGTCCGTTGGTTCAACAAATGAAGGCATGTTCATTGGTAGAAAAATAATATAGTTTTGTCAGGAATATCTATAGTCTGTCTTCTGCAAAACCTGCACCATTATCACATAACCCAGAGCTTTTCTCTTTTGATAGATTCATCTTTTTCTGTAACTTTTTTGGATAACACTTCCCTGCATATGTAGTGTCAGCCAACTGTACGTTTTTTTAGAATCTTAAAGTATAAGCAAATGCTTCAGTTTTCAAATGAACCTGGGTTCTTCCTTTCATCCTAAGGGGTGCAGCCTACAAAGGATTTTCTGCTGGGTTTCATAATTGCTCCTTATTGCAGGTGCTCTTTGTAAACACTTTGACAGCAGCTCTCACTTCACACCTGGATGTTTCAGGAGCAGCAACCCGCCAGCTCTCTCTGCCCTCAGCAGAATAAAAAAGTGTAGTCAGTTTTAATGACCTCGCACAGAATTTCATGCAGAACTGCCCAAAAGCAGTTCATCAGCTTTTGGGTTTCACCCCAACTTACACTGCTTCAAAGCAGTTTCACCTCTGATGCCCCTTGCAGGTTTCAGCCATATTCACAGACTCCAACTTGCCCCAGTCTCGGTCTCCCCCCAAGGGTGCTGGCAGGCAGGACGGCAGCAGTGAGCGCTGACGGGGCCTCGAGTCCTTCACCTTTCTCTTCCTTTCTGTCTGCCACCTTTTCGCTAAAATTTGCAAGACTTACTAGCATGCCAGCACTGCCAGCAGACATCTTGCGTGCTTCAAGCTTTTTGTCTGTTGTCGCTGCTTCTCAGTGCGCCCATCCTTGTTCTGCTAACTTTGGGGTACTGTGAGGTTTTTTGCCTCTGTGCTGCCCTTTTCTACGTAATTTTCAGAGATTTGCCGAGCATTTGCGGAGAAATATTTGATCTCCAGTCTGCAACAGAGCAGCTGTTTAGCGTAGTGCAACATGCTCTCTGCTAGCCCCTATAGCAGTGACATTATTCATTACTTTAATTGTGAGGAAGAAAGAAATGGTCTTGTGGTTGAGATATAGAAGCCGAGCACCTCAGTCCTATTCTTGGCCCCACCACAGATTTCCTGCACAGTCTGGGGCCAGTGACATAACCTCTCTGTGCCTCCGTTTCTTCCTCTCTGAAGTCCGTCTAGGTTTTATAGACACCTTTATCACTGCAGCTGGGGGGGAGCTGCTCAGGGCAAGGCAAACAAATGCTCAGCTGCTTCAAGTTTGAAGTCCCCCCTTCATTTCAGCAGAGACGCTCGGAGGCATAGCGCAAAAGGTTCTGCAAACCTCCCAGCCAGTGGAAGCTGAAGGCTTGATCAGCAGCCCAGCTTCTTCTGTTATGCAGAGGATACGCACTTCCACCCAGCTGATGACAGAAACCGTGGTGTCAGGAAGATAAGGACAGCCAATATTTCACAACTGATTCGTCTCTCAGATAGAGATGAAAAGCTGAAGCCTTGAAAAGGTCACTGAGGCGCAAATCTGACCAATTAAATCAATTTATAGGTTACTATTAAAATACTTATATAGTTAAAATGTATCATATTTAAGTTAAAAGAATAAAAATTCTCAATATGTTCTTGAATAGCTTGAAAACTGAGACTATGGTATATGCAGAAGTACAGCGCAATCCAGGGTCTGAAATTTTAACTCTCACATCACAAATTACCTAAAGCCTAGAAATTTCCCTTTCCCCTTTCCTACCCTTCTGAATAAAAACAAAGGAGCCCATTAGAAGAAAACAGACTAAAATAGAAAAATGAAACTTGGTTTTTGAAAAAAATCTAGTTTGAAATAAGTGTGAAGTACAGAAAATCACAGGAGTAACCTGTTCTAATCTTTTCTGTTGTTACTAGGCTGATTTTCCAATTGAAGGGATTCTGATATTGCACATAATCTTTAAGTAAATATCCAGAGTTTTGGATCTATAGCTGAATTAAATTCCTAGGGTTTTTTGGTGATGAGATTCATTACTTCCCAGATACTCAGTTATCCTGAAATGACCTGGAAAAGCAGCATCACAAAAATACATTGTAGATTTTATGAGGTCAGTTTCAATTATATTCAGTCTGTTACTTCTAACACACTTTCCTCTCAGCACTGTATCTATTATTTGAAAATGTTGCTTTATGTTTGCTGTGATATTCTCCAGTTTTTTAATAAAATTCCTTTGAAAATGCCTATTTATCAGTAGCAGGCGTAAGCCTGACTTTTGCCTTGGGAAACAGTGATCTTTCTGGAAGAATTACTTTAGGTTGCTAGAAAGATTAAAAACATAATTTAGTCTTATACAAACATGAAGTATGACTTTAAAAACCTGCCCTTCTAGATATATGGTTTGTTCTTTGGTCAAAATTAAAACAAAGAATGGAAATACTTAGCTAAAAGGTGTACTTTTCATCTTCTGCTTGCTCTTTATAGCAAAAATCCACTTATCTTGGCTTTCTATATAAGGTATTTTACATCATCTAGAATTATGGCCGGGTGTGTATAAAGGTTGTGTCAGCATTTCCATTATAAAACCATATTTTAGGGGCTTTATAACTCAGCCATAAAAACTCACTCCGCACTGAAACTTGGCATACGAAATCCCAACCTGGAACACTTTTTTATCACCACCATTTTATAAAAAAACCCCAACGTTTGGCTGTTTTTCAGTTTTCTGAATGACACATAAAATAGAAAGGATTTGGGGTGAGGAGCAGGGGCTGCCTGGTGACGATGCTGCTTGCCGGCGCTGAAGGAATGGGAAACGGCACAGCTTTGGCCCAAGCCACGCTGCCTTGTCCCCGATGGACATTCATTGCAGGCAGGGGTGAGCCCTACATGCGCAGGAGATACAAACTGCGCCTGTGCCAGGCGCCCCAGGTGTTTAACTTACAGAAAGGAGTGAGGTGACCACCGCTTCCCAGACCCAGAGCTGCGCACAGGGATAGGAAGGTCAGGAGAAGCCACCTTCAGAGGTGCCACCGTGTCCGGCAGGAGTGCCAGTCATCCCAGGTAGCAGCCAAATCACGGACATTCTTTTGTGCAGAAGCAAACGAAGGTAGATAACCATTGTCCACGCAACTCTTAGACACCCTCTGTTGCTGCTTTTTAGAAATACTTAGGAGATATCTAATTACAGTAGCAGCCTTTCTTAATTTATGCCTCAAGCAGTACACAGGATCATGTTGAAGGTGTGACTGGCGGCAAGTTACACTCCCGTATATGTAATAATGACTGCACTGTATTCAAATGCAGCGCTGTCATGGGAGACGAGAAACACCCCTAAATCCAATATTTGGACATTACATAAAATGAGGGAGGTAGATAAAAGACCAGTGAAAGGAGGAGCAAAAAAAGAGTAGAATGCTTGCAATCAGGAAACATGCCTAACGACACCAAACAAGACAGTCAGAAGATATACCCGCTGTCAAAGTCTACCACCAGCAAGAAGGCTCAGAAGAGAGCTCAGGAAGCAGAGGAAAGGTGGCTGTAGGTAAAAACGATACCCTTCAGAAATGACAAATCACATCTAAAAAAGGAGAAGCGCATAAATCCTGACAAGTTAAATGTTAAACCTCAGGAAGGAATGCCAATTTATTGAGGAGCAACTTATTAAAGGAACTCATTAAAGGAATAAAAGTTAATAATAAAACCTTTTTCAAATGTTTCAAGAGCAGGAAGTCTGTCAGAAAGTCAGTGGGTTGAGTCCCAGATCTGAGAGAAGAGAAGTTCTTGGTGACAGTAAAACTCTCAGAAATGTTACATGAATTGTTTGCAACTTGTCTTTGCAGTGGCAGTCACACAGGCTCCCAAACCAAAGCTGAACTCTGGGAGAAGTGAATTGAAAGACCTATCTCAAACTGAGTCTATAGAAGTTTTTTAAAAATCTTGAAAAATTGAAAAGTGCTCTCTTAAGGAAAATGGTACTCATCAAAAAAGCTGAAGGGACCCTTTCAACAAGATTGCAAACCATAGTGTGGAAACAACCACTTAAACCAGCCTCTGTGTGCACCAGCATCTCTACAAGATTGGGTGTTAGGTTGACCTTTGCTTTGAACCGGTATGGAGGATCTTACGATCTTCCTTATGATCTTAACATACTTACAAGTAATGTTTTTCTTAAAATTACATACATATATTTAATGCTTTGTTTGTTTTATGGAAGATCAGCTTCCAGTGACCTGGATACTCCAGCTATACAAGATTAGATACTAATACGAAAAATAGGTTTTTCTTCCTTAAGTCTCCTTTCTAGAGTTTCCACCTAGCATCTACTGGACTGATCATTTTCATTGGGAAGTTGCAAAAGAAGCCATTTCTTTGGGCTAATATCCAGGAGATCAGTCTTACAGATTCCTGCTCCCTTTGCACTACTGAGCCCTGTGGCCCGGAGAGTGCAGCCACCTCACTGAGAGTCGTGTTGCTGGGAGGAGAAAGTTTATGAACATTACATCAAAAATCCACCACTGAGCAAAGACACCACTTTCACAATGACCTTTCTGACTCATGGGAGCTTGGATTCAAGATCGTCCGTGTTAAAAGGGATAATTGCATTAATTAGCATCCTTAATCCTTTTGAAACAAATTCACCTCTGAAGCTGACTGGTAATGCAGCACCTACTAACGCTTACTTCTATAGAGGGAACAAGCAGGGACCTCATGTATGGAGGCTGTTCCAGTGCAAGTCTGGGCCTCACATCACTAATGCTTCAAGTTAGGAACCTTTACTTTCTTTTCCCTCTTCTCTTTCCTTACTTTTCCTATGTGAAAGACTTTGTATAACTCAGTGGTACTGAGAACAACCCATATGACTTCTTCATGAAAAAGAATTTTGGTGGTTTTTCTGCCCCACATCAAAACTGTGGACAGTGTGCAAGACAACATGATGATAGGCTCTCCTTCCCGGGTAGTCTTGGTCGTGGCCGTGAGAGTGCACTGATAATCCTTTGTATAGGATGCACCCACATTTCCTTCCTATGGGGATGAGGGCAGAAATGGGGGTCACCAGCTCTTAGATCCCTATGAGCAATTCCTGCCAGGGATATTTACTGGTAGTAATCTCAGTTCCTTTTTCAACATCTCCTGATAGACAGCAGGCTTCTTAATTAAGGTTTTGCATCTTCCAGTAAGAATGTTTTTGACATTTATGATGTAGCATTCCTCCACAGAATGACTTTCCCAGAGCTGTCCAATTGTTATCCCAAGTTTTCACGGCAGTATCTGTTTTGCATTTAGGCATGAGAAAATATATATGCCACTCTGATAGTGAGCAGATAAATTTCTCTACCACTGTCAGTTCAGTTCTGAGGCAGAGTGCATCACTTCTTTCAAGCCTTGAGGCCAGATCAATAAGATCCAAGTGCAAAACTTGTGTGTTAGGGAAGACAAGGAGTTAAAGAAAGAGAAGTCTAAAATGATGCAAAACTCTGAAAGCTTTAGTGAGGCATTTGATGCTCTCTCTTACAGTATTGTGTGTCATACTGCTGGTTTAGTGCTAGCTGTGTCTTCTCTTGTTCTTCACAAGTATGCTATGAGGACAGCATTAGACAGTGATTTAGCAAATACACTGCATGGGTAAACCGGTGTCAACTCTAACCAGTGCTTATCCCATTGCTGATGTTGCTTTCTTAGTGACAAAAGTATACAGTGAATTGATGCTCGGGGGTATTGAGAGATTCCTCTTACACAGGCAGATTGGGTTTCCTTGCCTGTGAGAGGGTACAGCCCTAAGAAAACTCTCCCCCTCCTTTCCCCTGTACTCCCAGAGTACTCAGTGACAGCTAACAGCATTGGGTTGGTTCTGGGGGTATTTTTGGTGTTCCTCCCACACATGCACACAAATTAACTCCTATCCATAGCTGTGCAGAGACCCTGTCACCATTAGTGCTCAGCTGGTAGTCACTAAAGCCTGAGAGCACATTGTATAGTTGTGCTGTGGCTTCTGGGCTTCCTCTTAAACTCAGACTAAGCTCCGTGATCTTATTGCTGTCATAGCACTGGAGCTTCTCACATGCTTTAAGGAAAGATCCCTCCTCTTTCCCTACAGCTTGTTGGAAGTACATGGCAGCACCTTCACAGGCAGCATGGGGGACTTCCTAGACCTCCAGTCCTTCCCTGAAGCGATCCTGGAAGCAGTGTGCACCTAGATGATGAATCTTAAGGAATGACAGAGGAATTTGTGGTTGCCCTGGAAACTGAGACCGCAGTCCAGACTGTGTGTTAAAGATGGGGCCGGAGTTGGACAGGTGAAGACTAGAGAGCTGCCATGAGCCAGGCATTGCCTGTGGTGACCTACAGCAGATAAAACAAGAGATGGATGGATGGCAAACCAGTAATACCACTATTTATATATACCACAAGTCACCTCAGTTGCTTAAGGCAGCCTGTGAAGCTCTTTGCCTGACAACAAATAAGGGGAGGAGAGGATGACTAGACTCTCAAAAAGCAGCCAAGGAGAGCCTGCACGCAGGTGGGAGAAGGCTTCTCACCTCCACACAGTGCAGAGCCCAGAGCTCCTGGCCTACAGCAAGAGCTCCTGAGCACCACGACCCTGCAGCTGAGAAGGCAAATCTCTTTAAAAGCTTATATATATAGGGAATATCTTACAGATAATCTCTATTCAAGTGAGTTTCTCTGGGTTTATACTGCTTGAATTGTAGTCTTCACTGTAGCATAGGGAATGAAAACATTCCATTTTCTTATGACATTCAATACTGAAATGTAGAAAGGGAGTCCCCTTTGGCTTGAAGAAGGAAAGAATTAACCAACATTGTAAATTCTATTGATTTCTGTTAACACTGGATTTGTTTCCATGGACAGAACCCTTTAATACAGTACCATTTTGCACATAATGTCAGAAGAAACTTTGCATTTGCTTTTTTCCCGCCCAGTTTGTTGTTTTCTGTATTTTGGCAGGGAACGATCTGCACAGCTTCCAGATCATAAAGCAGAAGTAGCACTTCAACAAAAGAAGAAAAGTTGGACTGCTTATAGTGTTAAGTAGTTTTACATCATAGATTAAATTTGGAGAAAAATATGAAATAAAGATTACTTCAAATAGCTATTCACTTCATTTTTCCCACTGTGTCACAAAAACTACTTTTTAACTTCCCATTTGCTTTCTGTTTCCCTAAGGCCAGGTCTAGAATAGGAGAATTTGGGTTCATATATCATCACTGTGTGATACAAGGTGGACACTCCTTATGTTAGTAAAACTAATTTTTGCAGAAACAGTTCCTTACTACCCACCCTGAAGAGTATAATCGCTAGCAGCAGAAGTGCAGCTTTTCTGTAGCAAATCCAGCAGAAGTAGGGCTTTTATAGACACAGGTACATCAGTTAAGCCCTCCTGGCATAGGCTGTTATAGCTATGCCAGAAAATATTGGTACTGTAGACCTGGTTACATTGTTATTTGTCAGTAATTTCTTTCCCATCAAACACAACAGTGTTAAGCAGGAAAGCCTTACAAAACTGAGTGAAAAAAAGCCAAAGAGCTTCATTTTAATTATAGAATGGAAAGAAGACTTTTAATCCTGCCTTAATATGTGGTAGAAATACAGCGAATTAAAGGCCACAAGCAAGAATGTTGATGTGTTTGTTAAATCACAGCTCCCAGTGTGTGTGAAAAGAGGATTTCCACAGGAAGAGAGCAGTCCCCCAAGTACTGTCAATCTTAGTTATTCTAGGGAACTCAGCTATGGAAATCCAAGTCAGATAGGAATATCCATGTCAGATAGGAACATGTGCAGCAAGTGATTGATTAATCTGTATCACAGCTTCCACTGTATAGCAAATGATTAAACAGATTGATCTGCACATTGAAGGAACAGCTAGTCTTCTGCTTTCTTGTGATAAACGCTTTCTCCATTGTGCTATCCAAGACATTTCCCTGTATATTCTCTTCATGCTAGAAAATCAAGAAAGTGATTTTAATTATTGCTATTGCTGTCTGGAAGGTATTAGCAATGTCACTAATGATCAGAACAAGATGTGTAAAAGTCACATTGATTTGAGTTGAACATTTATAGAAATTTGTTCAATGAGATCAATAACTGAGTATTTCATCATGATGTTATTGGGGTTTTTTTGAAGGCCATTGTCTTTCTTGTTAAATATGTGGTGACATTAACTAACAGTTAAAGCTGAAGTAAAAAATTAATCAAAAATTATTTACGTGCTAGAATGTTTGTGCAAAGCCTGAGTTAGATAACAATAGCAGATATTTGCTTTGCAAATCGAAACCAGTACAGTTCAATTGACTGTAAAACTGAATGCCAATCAAATCATACACTGAATGCTGCGGCAAGTTAAAGGAATATTTAACTCATTTTAACTATGATCTTGCTGCATTATTTCGTTACATATATGCGCACGTGTACAATACATGCTGCATTGCATTAAATCAAAAGGGGAGGGCTAAAAGGAAAGGAAGTTATGACAAAGTTAAGGGACTAAGGTGGAGGATATAATGGATTGTTTAAAAAGCGACGAGGAAGCACAAAAGTGTTAGTGCACACCCCTGTCTTGCACTACGTGCCCTGGAGACATTTACTTTTCCTTGATTGCACCTAGCATAGAACTATGAGCTCGAGTTGCTGGAAATAAGACAACGGAGGGAGCTGGCAGCAGCCAGAGAAAGCACAGAAAGCAGGTTCTTCCTCCATCTCCAAGATGGAGATGTCCCAACAGTGGAACTCACCACTGGCTGCAAGGAAAAACTGAGGTTTTATTAAGAAGGACATAGGCTGCCTTGGTGTAAACTTTCTAATTCACCTTCCAATAAGCAAACTCATTGTTTTTCTTTACCCTTAATCCTTGCTACCAAAAATGCCCAGGAAAAGCAGTTTACTGATGTCATACCTCATCTGACTTGTGATATTTCCTCTGTTGAGATACCAGGGGTAGCAAGTTGCTGGAGGTGTTGGACTTTGGACTTCAGATGAGAAATAAGTGTAAGCCTCTTGTCTGGTGCCCTTACGATGGTCAAAAAAAAAAGATTTAAAATTTATTGGCCTCCTATTTGTGACAGGTAAGCTGGAAAAAGTCCTAGGACTTTCACTAAATAGCTAACGTACTACTTCAGCATTAATTTATAATGCACATTAAAGTATCTGCAGCTGTTGCACACTGAATTGGAACATATACCAGTTTTCTCTTACTGGGCCTTACATCAGACTACCAAATGCAAATTATTAGAGTAATTACTTAAGATGCAGTCTTCCAGGTCAGCATTTCTATGTAAATATATCATATCATAGGCAGATTTCACAAAGATATGATCTAATCTTGATGGCCTTGGTACATTGAGTGCAGTCCTCCCAGTGGTGGGCTTCTGAGAAGGTGCCACTTCTGGTCCTGCCCCAGAAGCAAGTCCACCAGCCTCCTCTGCAGCCAAGGATGGTGCAGGAATGTGTGCATGCCAGGTTTTAACCAAGTCCAGCCAACGCCAACATATACTAGAGAGGATAATTGCCTTTAACACCATTGCGCTGGAAACTGAAACCTAATCGCTCTAAGATATGGAAACGAGACTCTTAAGTGTTCCTAACTCCAATGTGATGTTCATCACTCACACAACTGCTGCTGCCCATCTAACTTTAACTTTATCCTCTCGAATTTGCAGAAGTACATGCAAAGGTCAAAATAAACATCCAGGCGATATAAAATCCATTTCCTTTTCAGCTGATCTCCAAAGTACTAAAACATGAACATATGCTACAGTATTACTCACTACATAAAAATACATATGTTAGTAGATATACAGTGTAGTTAAAACACAAAATTATACAATCTACATATACTTATATAAACCTGCAACAACATCATCTATCAACACACTCAGTCAATCCAATCCTATATATAAAAATATTTTCTTATTCTCTACCAGACACTAGACAAAAAGTCACAGAACTTTCAAATGTAGGCATTCCTCTTGAAAATTTCATTATATTCATAACTGACAGGATTTTTTTAAATCAAAGTATACACTTCCCATGATTTCAACGAATTCTCATTAGTTGATGGTTTCTAAAGTCTCAGCTCCTGAAACTCCAACTTCAGCTTTTTAAAAACAGGGTTTTTGTCCTCATACTCGGGAGAAACAGCTGATGTCAGTTTTAATACCTAAAAATTCAATTACCAGAAACAAATAAAAAGAACTCAACTCAGTATTTTGAAAATATTGCTCCTTACTCTAACAGGAAAGGTTATCATTAATCCACCCAAATCTGCTGATTCTTTTTTCAGACACATTTCCTTCCAAATTACTGTGGTTTAAAATGAAATCTAAAAAACATTAGGGTTTTTTGGCTTCTTTTTAAATTATTTATTAGAAAGAAAAGTCAGTTTTCTAAGCCTACATTTTCCTAGCTGAAAGTTCCTTTAATTTTTAAAAAGCAAAGGAGACATGAAGGCTCAACTTTGGTGGATCTTATTGATTTTAAACCCTGAAAATAAAAAAAAATAAATATTTTGTCATTGCCTCAGCCACAGGCAAAATGGGTTTTTTGTATCTACAAGTCTTGACACTTCCTCACTGATGGCTGAGGTCAGAGCTTTCGGTGCAAGCAAAGCACTTGCAGAAGACCACCGTCTTTTATGCATTGCTATAGGAAGATACAACAATTAACAATGACAGAGGGTTTTGCCTCTCAAATCTCACAGCAGTCTGCAGCCTAAAAACTGGTTCCTTGAAAGCCCTCTGGTATGCCTTATGCCTTAACTAGCTGTTGATTGTACTTATTTATGCAGGACACAGTGACTGAATATTATGGATTCCTACAGTCGAAGTGCCTCACCTGGCAAACCCTTGGCACTGGCAAGGCAGCAAATTGCTTTGAGAATTGTGGTGTTTAGTGAAAAAACTTCCCTCCATTTCACCAGCTAGAACCTTGCCATTGCTTCATCTCTTCAGTGACACATCTTCTGGTAAGAATCCGAAAAGCAGCACCTGCATATAAAAAGCAGGTCTTAAAAAGCTCCCTACAAAAATGGCAGATGCTGATTTTTTAAATTTGCTGTTAGGCTGTGGAGCAAAACTGATATTCAGTTCATGGTTTTGAGCTAGCTCTGTACACAGCAATGAATTTCAGCCAAAGTTACATGATTATTTTTTGGCAACTGATAGCATGGCAGCCCTGCCACTGACCCTCAAGACAGAGAAGGTCGTTGAAAAATTTAGGAATTATGGCATGCAGTTCTTTTTGTATCATTGGTGATTTACCCAAGGTTTTCTTAGACTGGTTGACTTACCAGTACTTAAGAGTATCAGTAATTATAATTCCTGAAAAAAGACAGTGTAATCAGCAGGGATGTGCAATCAGTAGGGGAAGCTTTAGGGGAACCTCAACCTTTCAAACAGATACAGGGATCCAAATGATTTTTAATTCCGCAGATTAAATTTACACTTAATATAAGCAACTAGGAAAATGCCTGTTGTCTAACAGCATTTAGCGAAATAATGTTATAACCAAAAAAACCAAGTCTGTGTGTCTATCATTAAAGCCCTACATTCATTGTCAAAGGGTAAGTAGTCTGAGCACTCGCACATCTTGTCTTCACTGCACAGAGGGATGCTTGGCACTTCTCTGAAATAAGATGCTTATATTTTCGTTATTCAGTTTCTATTACTACAGAAACCTAAGAGAGGCAGTCAGTTTTTAAATGCTGCCAGTTTCTATATTTCAGGCTCCTCATTCATTTATTATCTGGTTGCCATTGACTTTCTTGGGCAATTTTTAGACCCTCGACAGATTTTCAGAAAACTTCAAAAGGAAACTTCAGAAATCTTCTATAAGTCTGTTCCTAGGTGTTTTTAAATAACGTGTTAATAAAATAAATAGGTAAAAAATAAGAGGGAAAGGGGAATACAGGCAAAGCCTTTTTCCTGCAGACAAATGTTCCATTAGTCATAGTGATATTTTTCTTTTTAACTAGCTTAGGCAGGATTATTACTTAGTTAATTCTTGATTACTTTTTTTACACTGGAACATGATTTAATAAGTCAACACTCACCTTTTTCTGACCCTCTAAAGCCTACAGTTTACTATTCATAATGATAAGAAATAGCTTGGGTATTTGTTGCTGGACAGATCTATATCTTCTTGGACACCACAAGCAATGTAAATCTTTTCCATTTTTATGCCTGATCATTTTTCCAATGTGCTGAAGTGTTTGAATTTCCAAGGTCAGAAAATGATTAATCTTATTAAATGTTTGACACAATGAACTAAGCAAAACATCTTTTGATATTATAAAGAGAAGATAAAAGAATGAATTCTTATCTTTGAATGCTTTAGCTGCATGACTTCGGGGTTCTTAGCCTAGCATAATATAATGTTTATGAGAAGCCAAAACAAAGATTTCTCTCTTAAAGAAATATCAGAATGTAATACAGAAGGCAATCTGATAGATACATCCTATTCAAAAAGAAAGTACCGTGTTTGCAAAATGCTAGGAATATTAGGCAAAAAAAAAGTTTGAAAACAGTCAAATGAGAAACTCCTTTCTGGGCAGGACACTGACGATGTCTAACATGCTAACAATAAAGATTGTCAGTGGAACGTATAACAACTCTGGGGGACTTTTATTGAAAAATGGCCATGGGCAGCCATATTTTGCTTTTGGCTAAGCCTCAGTCATCATGTTTTGATTTAGAAGGAGAAAACCCAAACCACCTGTGGTTTTCATTTTTAATTCATGGCCCATAGGAATACAGACTTTACACCTTCCAATTTTTCCTAACCATGTGCAGCCTGTTAATCAGAAAAATAATATTTTAAAGCTATTCCTATCCGTGTGTAGAATTTTAAAGACTAAAGTGAAAATATACAGAGGCCATCATCAGTATTGCCCATGAACACACAGGAGGGATCTTGCAAAATCCAAACCTCCCACCTGGGAGTCACAGGTTGCCCTTTCTAGATAGAGCACGTCTGCTGCAGTGCCAGCACTCTCCAGCTCAAGGTTATATGATATTTTCTTTTCTTGATGAATAATGATGGCGGTAAGTGAAATAACAGCAAATCTAATGTGACCAGGAGACAGACTTCTCCTAGGTAATGCTCATTTTCTACAAGCACATTGACTGGTTTGGAAGTGGCTGTGGACAACAGGCCTCCTTACTCAGCGAGGATCGAGGTAGCAAGCTGCAGGAAATGGGTCAGTTCCATGGAAAAATAAAGGCAGAGTACTAAAAGGAAAAGTATGCACATAATCTCCAGATGTGTCAGGGGTGAGATTTCAAGTAAAAGGAGACCACAAACAGTCTGAAACCTAGTAGCTCAGGTCAGGGACACTCACTTCACAGTTGTGCCTTATGTGGTTATGCCTACAAAGATGCTCCACACCAGAAATATCAGTCAAGTGCTCCCCCTATTTCATTTTAAAGGAAAAAGTGCATTTTATGTGTTAATCTACCACAGCAGACTTTCAAAGCCTCCATCCTTTGTCATACAATGAAATGCTGACATGCATTTCTTTTGTCTTAACCCACATCTAACTGGATCTCCAGCTGGCAGGGGTTACTGGCAGCTTTCTTTGAGAAAATGCACCGGGTGAAATCCAGATCTCTTTGAAGACAGTGAGAGGTTTGCCATGGACTTCAGTAGGGCCATATTTCACACACTTCCATTTGATAAAGTTAGAAAACTAACAGAAATAATTTGTTTCAAAATACAGTTATTTCCTTTCTCAGCTAAACTAAGCTTCATTTTCTTTGTTATGCCACTCCCATTGCAAGCAATTGGGTTTATATATTTAAATGTATGTATGCACACACATGAATATAAAATATATATAAAAATGCAGTTTGTATTAAACACCTTTCAAATACTAAATACATTTAATGGAAATCCAGTTATGTAGACCATTGACTTTCCTTTTACATTTAAACCATTTCTATAATAAATGATCATTTTTTCCCACAGAAGTTAAGAACATGATAGTTAGAAAGATAATACAGAAATGTATCTATAGCCATTATATATATATATATAAGTGAAAAACCCTGAATCTCTTTCCCTGTCTTTCATACACATATCAACATATACATATAACAGCAAAATACCAAAAAAAGCCCTGAATGAGGCAACTTCTGTGGAAAAGTTTTAATGAAGCAGAGAGAGACCACAATGGCAATCAATGGCTTTATGAACAATTCTGTGGTCAGAGGCTTGATCATACAAACTAGTCATGGCAAAATTATAGCTTAGGGCCCCAGTAAAAGCACCATAAATTCCAGAGAGACTCATCACATTAGTAAAATGACTAATATTCATGTTTGTAGGTGCAGATCCTTTGTTATAATGAATTACAACAGCCTTCTGTAAAGTCTCTGTGATCTGCCTCTCAATGGCATTTTTCTAAAATGCTCCCAGAAGCAAATGAGAGAACCAAACCCATGCTTAATATTTAGACATTTTGCTACTCTCCCTGGATTACTCCTTCCTTCAGTCTTTAAGCAGATGGATTTTCATTTGATTTTTATAGTGATTTTGCTCTAAGTTATGTAGCAGGATGGGGTTCCTTGCATACGTACATTTTCTCACTTTTTAAATTGTCTTACCAATTTGTCAGCTTCAAAATAGTGAATAATGTGATCCACCGACCTAGCAACATAACCACTGTTTCTCCAAAAGTGCGTGAGAAATAAGAGCTGACTGAGCCCAGCGGTTTTGTGAGATGGATAAATATTATCCAAGCCTCATGAATGAGGAAGTCGAAGCACAGAATGCTTGACAAGTGAGGTACTTGTCAAGAATACCTGGCATTGCCATGACAGAACCCAAACTAGGTCCAGGATCCCCTTTTTTCAAGGGGGGTGGCTTGGCCTAAAAGTTAGTCTCAGGTTTTACTGAACCAGAAGCATCATGGATATCCCATATCTCCCCGCGGACACCACTTAGCTGTTGACCCAGTTCATATTAAAGCAAAGGTTGTAGTTAAAGAGAAGGTGTTTAAATGCCATGTAAGACCACCTTCCATAGTAAACCAGGTCTACCAAAAGCTGAGTTTCAAACACCTGTATGCCTTCTGTTTCTTATTTGCATCTGGAGAAAAGAAAACACAGAAGAAGTGAAAGTCAAACCCATTTTTGGCTAATGAATAGCCCAGGTCCTACAGTTTGGGTGCCTTCCTAGCTGGATGCTGCCAGAAATGCCTGGGGTGGGGAAGGAAAATAGACAGTGCAGGTTGTTGGGGGAGAAGAGGTTTGAAGCTGGTTTGATCCAACGCAAGAAAATAATATTTAAAAGCTATTTGTACAGACAAGAAGAAAGTAATACATACAAAGAGATAAATTTATAAAATGGAAAAAATTTTACAAGCATGCCTATACAATATAACTGAAATTCTCTATCATTTTTATCATGCTTACATTCATATGGCTTTAGTCTCACAGATGTTCTGGAGGATAGGACATGTAATATGGCTCCATAGTTTTCTAACCACAGAATATCCAAAATATATAACCAGGAAATCACTTGCAGTCTGTGTGGGGTTTGGCAGATGGTATTTCTAAAAATGCAAATATCCAATATGGAGGTAGTGGAGAAGACGGATTTCACAAGGGAACAGTGTAAGTCTTTATATGGAGTGTAAACTTTACACAGTATTCCAATATAGAACTGGTGAGTACTGTTAAAAAAGTTTCCAATGAATATTCATTTCAGTTTATAAACATATTCTCTTCAACTGTTTCAATGCCCTCTTTGTGTTTGCTTACTGTGCATGTTCTAGCTATTGCATTTATTGGCAAGAACGTTCGTAGAAACAGCAAATTTTAAGCAAGTATTAGAGAATATATATGGGGAAAGAATTTTTAATTTGGAAATATAGGTGCTGGCACTAGGAATTCATTCCAAACATTCCTCATCCATTCAAGAGAGAAATGTATGTGATCCGCAAGATCAAAACTAGCTCAGATTGAATTTGGGTTGTTGAATGCTTGCAACCACGTACACTAGCAGTGCACGATTTTAAATTTTGGTCAGATGAGACAAAATCAGAAAGTAGTGCATTCTCCTGCTAAGGAGTTTGCGTGTGATGGAGGGAAATCGGGAAGCAGAATGGTGTGAGATACTGGCTGAGCTGTATTCTGATTTCTGGTTAGATACCAGTCAGCCTGAAACAGTTATGAAGAGGTACGGAGAAGAAGGGATGTCTCAGCTCAGGGGCAGCCTCCCAGCCAGCCTGCTTAGGCTATGACCAAGTTTTTTCAGCTATGAGAGCTGCACCGAGCATCCCACCCTTCGCTCTGGAGCACGGCTTCGGGGCAGAGCAGGCAGAAAGCCCGTTTCCAGCTGCTGAGGTGTTGTGCTGCGTCCCTGGCAGGGCGAAAGCCACCGCCTGGGAGGCAACGTGGTGCGTGCTGTCCACTATTAGCAGCACAGAGGATCTGCTTCTAGTTTTTCGCGATTGGTTGGAAAAATCCCGAGAGCAGAACGACTCCCAGTTCCTTATAGCTGAAGGAATCTCTACCACTAATTTTCCTTGCCTGACAAGCCATGTAGCTTCTAGTTCTGAGGGCTTTCAAAGATAAATGGAAAATATGAAATATGAATACATGAAATGTATGAAATATGAAAATTATCTGAGCCAAGGTTTGCTCACATGGGCCTTGAATGACATGAAATCCTTGGTAATGATGGTTTAAGTTTAGATAACAGTAAGCACAGAAAAGACCAGGCAGATTTCATATGATGGAAGATTTCATTTTAAGTTGCACAGCTGCAGTCACCACCTTAATATACCATAAAATATATAGATCCAGGTCCCTAACTGATGCAAGCAATTACTGCTCCATCAATCCGATTTACAATGAAACTGAAACATATCATTCACCTGGCAATTCTACCATAAACAGGCCTGATTCTCTGTTAGTATAGTCTAGTAGTTTTATAACCCATAAATATATATATTAGAAAAAAAAATCAGAACGCAGAGCAGACAGGAGTGCATTTCCTCACATAAAATTGTTGTAAACTTTAACAGAAATAGAAATTTTTCTATAAGCTTTTTTTACACATATGCCACAGCTTAGCTTTATGTACATGTATACACATCGCAAGCACGCTAGTCTGTAAAATGTTCTAATCGCTTGACAGTGAGAATGTCAAACTGGATTAAGTCCTGCAGCATTTTAAGGTTGGGATTTAAGTTTAATGTTTATTTCTTCTTTTTCTTTTTAGGTCTAACTTTTGTGTGGCTTTTCAATTCATATTTTGTCAAAGAAAATATCATAGACCAGAGAAAAAAGTTATCTATGTCTGAATTGCCGACTTTACTAAAGGGTCAGTTTCTTTCCAAGGCGTATCAAGCTCAGACAGCTTTCTGGCAATTTTATTTCAGCTACAAACGGCCAAGATCATGTGAGATGATCCAAAAGATTCCTAAAATATTAGATATGCCTGTATATATTTTTCAGACTAAATATTTTCATGAATGTAATCACATGAAAGAAAAAAATCTTGAACATATGAAAACCTAGCTTTACGTACTTTAGTCTCTACTTATGAACCAATAAGCTATATAAATTGGGTTCTCTCTTTCTTAGTGGCTTACACAGGCTTTCTCCACAAAAGTAAGTTCCAGCTGCACTGAGGTTACATCCCACATTGCATCAGTAATGTTTCACCACTTTGAAAAGACCACACAGTCTGTTATAATGAGAATCCATCTTCTCTGGTAACAGCGCCTGTTCCATAGCCACCTCGGTTTCTTAAGTTGAGATCATTATGCTAATTCCTTTGCAATGTGTTAATTGTCAGCTCGTACAGAAGTTGTTGCTTCTTCAGAAAGTATAACAAAATATCAATACAAATTTCTGTGTAACTGTATTAAACATAGCCTTTCTAAAATCTTTTCACCAAAACCTGTGTGAATTTTTTCTTTAATTTGCATTCTAATGATTAGTGTGTGTGATTGAACAAAAGACTTATCCTCCATTTGTGTATATTTGTAGTAAATTTTGGTGCAAAACATCATATTTAATCTTCATTCACTTCATGCATTGTCATAAATCAGTGGATATTTTTATTCATAAGAAGAAAATATTTAATTTTTGAACCCTTGATTCCAAGTTACTGTATTTCCAAGTGCTAATTTCCAGTGACGTGCTATTCAGTTTTGCAACAACGATACATGAAGAAATTTCTAGCTCAAAGTACCCTGTGGCCCAGGTTCCTGGATTTCACACTTATGCCCTATTTCTGGCCCCAGTTAAGTCAGTGAGTCTTGTGAGCTTTCATGGCAATGGACCACTGTTGTAGCTGTGTAAGAGCTCCTAAGCACTCTTCCTCCTCCACAGCAGTTGGAATACAGGCTGCTTGACTGAGACACAAAGCTGTAATACCAAATCAGAGACCTGAAACACACTCAGATAATGTAGGAGTATTATTATTCTTGGTTTTGAAATGCATTATCTAAAGGAAGAACAGGTACAAACCCCAAAATAATTTGGGGTCATAGAGTTCTTCGCTGTGAAACAGAATAAATTATCGTTAGCTTTTCAGTCAGAGACATGAATATCTGTGACACCGAGCACAGTTTAAAATTTTGAGCTGTGCCTCACATCACAGTATTGGAATTGGAACCAAGATTTTACTACTTTCTTCCAAGAAAGTTTAAAGGACGAAGGGCTGATCAATATGAGAAGTTGAATAATCAGCACAGGTCTGACTCATGTGTTGCTAATGTAGTAAACAAGGATGGCAAACAGTTACTTATACTCCATCAGACTTGATTCTCATATGACTTACTGCAATTTTACTCCAAAATAACACAGCTGGACTTCTGTGTAGTTTCTCTTTTTATACTGTGGCTAATAGTGTAATCCAAATATGGATTTACATGCTTTTTCTCTGGATTCATACAAATACAATATCTTACACTAGGATTTTTCTTTTCAGTGTATTAAAGGCAGAATATGTTTTCTTCCATAACTTTGGAAGGAAGTGGTTATATTTTCCCATTCACAAAGTGCAAAAAGACACACTGACTTTCATTTTTAAATGGATGAAGATAAGCCAAACACGAAACAGCACCAAAGTCCTCTTCTTCCCACAGTCAGTGGCAAAGCACCTTGTAGGGGCACGATCATACTCCAGAGAAATGTTTTTCCCCAAAAGCCATCAGCAGAGATCTGAGTACGAGCGACTGTGAAACAGCAGAAATACGTGAAGTGCTTAAAAATGTAAGCACTACTTAGAACCAGAATACACCACTTTTCACAGATATAAGAACATACCACATTCTTATTTTCTTCCTGTGGGAGGTCAGTGTTTACTCTGTGGATGTGCCTGCCAGGAAGAACATTTTTGCACTTGTTCTTCTTCCAGTTGCTAATCTGCACGTTCATTTGCCTCTGCTTGAAGAATGGTTTGTCTGAGCTTTTCCAGCATTACTGGCATTAGACCCAAACATTTTCACAGATTCACATGATTTTGCCATCACCCCTCTGTAGCAGGCACAAGCTGGAAATTTTATCTTCTCCCCGATTTGCCTTTCCCACAGTACCAGGATGTGACTGACTGGTCCTGCCCCAACTGCTGGACTGGCTTTTGAAGCAACGTCTGAAATTACAGAAACCTTGACAGCGGAGGTATGCCTTGCTCTGACCAGGAGGCTGAAAGCCGGCTTTGCTGACCACCCCCTTGGCCCTTGCTTCTGGTAAAGCCCCTGGGGCCCCTTGCGATGCCCAGTTTGGCTGCGTGGGCACCCAGTAAGGTTGCCCTCCCGCAGCATCGTGCTGGTGTGTCCAAAAATGTTCATAAAGCCCTTAGTTATCCCCAGCACCAAGCTGGAGAAGAAACATAGCACGCAGTGCCTCATCACTTTATTTTGCAGTTGTTAAGCTCACCACAGACTTGTCTTTGCCTTGTGTCAGGAAAATAGCACCAAGATAACTAAACAGTCGAGTTCCCTTTTACGGATATTTCCAGGCTCCCTCCTAGTGGTACTCAGTATACATTATTCCATGCAGTGCATTTTACCCCAACTTTAGCCAGGCTAAAGAAAGGAAAGGTCAAGATGGTTTCTCCTACAAATTTGCACAAGCTTGAAGCAAAGGCAAAAAGAGCAAGACCTCTACGTGGGACTTTTCCCCCCAAACGCCCTCAGGTTTTAGCTTGTTTTAGTGAAGCTAACGAGTGTTGGATGCAAAACCGCCCCCAACCAGGCTGTTCAGGTCTTTTCTCTTTGTGCCTTCCCCATTAGAGAAAAAGAAAAAGAAAAAAAAAGCAGAAGAACGAAATGCATTAACTTCTGGGCCTGGCTGAGCCCTGGTTTCCGAGCAGCTCTCTGCGGCCCATCTGCCGCAAGTGGCAACTTCTGCTGAGTCCCTGGCCGTGCTGGAGAGAGCCAACGGCCTCCCCGGCTCTCCAGCTGCACAGCCAGGAGCTTGATGGCACACACAGGCTTTTCTGAAGGATCCTGCAGCCCATAAGCTACTTTCAGAACAGCTAAGACTGACACGCGAGGCTTTAACCCCAACCCGCGGAGAGCCGAGGCCGTGAGTGAAAACGAAAACCTGAGCAGTGCAGCGCCTCGCTGCCGCTCGCCCCAACCCTGCGGTTTGCGGGGAGATCTTAACTGAGCATTTCCTGGTTTTCTAATGTTTGTTTGGGGTTTTATTCTCCCACATCCCAGGAGGTATGAGCCGAAGGAGGTATTGTGAGAGACTGCAGCCAAAACTCCATCTTGATAACATTTTTATGGGGGTGAAACTACAAAGAGCAACTCAACAGCTGCCAGCAGGGCCGTGTTAGTGTGAAAGAATGGCCAGAAGCAGGCGAGTAAGCCTCATGCTGAAAATATGATTGATGACTCCTTTTTTTTTCCTGCAATTCCGCCCCGGTCCAAACCCAGGCTTGGTGAGAAGTGACTTTAAGTGGGGCTGAGTTCAGTCTTCAGAGGTACCTGCACTTACTTCCACTAAATCACCAGTTCACAAACCAAGCCCAGGGCAAAGCTGGAGGCTTGTGGATGGCATGTTGCCCCTGTCTTTGGTTTGTGTAAAAATGAGAGAAGCAGACATTGGTCACTTTTTGAATTAGGTCCAAAAGGCAAGTCAATTCATTTAGGCGTGTGCCAAAAAGCTGAGGTAGTTAACTGATCACTTTGTGCTTAGAAAATGCAGTATGCTGTTAATAATGTCGCTTTACCTTTGTTTCAAGAGGAGCCACGGGATTTTCCGGGCAGGTAAAGGGCTAAATGACTGTTCACCTTCAAATGTACTGGCTCACTCCATATGCCTTTCTGAATAACATTTCGACTAAGAGAAAGCAGGATTAGCACTGCTAAAGTCAAGGATACTAAAATGATGTGCAACCACATATGCCCTTTGGTTGACATGCCGATTTGTCCTGATCACAGGTACCATATATAACTTGCATAAGAGTACATCTACGTAATTTACTTAATTTAACATCTGATTTGCATATTCAAATATCTATGAAAGAATTTGCCTCTCAGTAGGGCTTTTAGAAAAAAAAATAGTATAGAATCTGGAAAATATATTAAGACCTTTTTCTTAATTCTTTAAGTTCCCTGCTGCTTACAGGAATTAAGTATGGAAACAACATCTGTGTAATATTGTGAAGGATTTCAAAAGGGCTCCTCAAAAAAGGGCTGACACAATCTTACTCCTTTTAGAAGAGGATATGAAATGAATTGCTTACTTTGGCTATTGCATGCACTCCCTTCCCCCATCAGCAGAGCCAAGAACTAGTGGCATGTCTGAGAAATTTTTTTACGGGGAGTCCTTCAAATATTTTTGACTGTTTGCAATAAGACCTAAGAGAGGTCCCCTCCCATAAACGTAACAAAGGAAATCACTACACTAAAGCCCCACTTAAGTGAATGAATAATAGATTAATAGAATCTTATGATTCATTATTCACGTCATGTTTCTGCATATGACCCTGACAGCTGAAAAGGGTAAATGGGTAAAATATATATAAGAACTTTAAAAAATCATAGACACTTGTTAAACCTTAATTAGTTATACAAATATAATATTATTATCCAATCCCCTAGGTATTAGACATAAACCTGTAATTATCAGCAAGTCTAAAGAAATATCATTTGACAATAGGCAACACCTCCATCAATGAAAATATAAATGGATGCTCACCTGTCCCCCTTCCTATGAAGATAGTGAAGAATTATTAGCCATAACTGATCATCTGCCCAGAGTCTTGTAACACCACCACCCTTGCATAGGTAGACACCCCAATTTTGGCATATAAACCCAGGTATTTTTCCATAGACATTAATTAAAGTCTTAATGTCAGTATGGAGCTTGATTTGAGTTTAGCTTGGCTTTAAAGGTCACCTTAATGATACTTTCAGAAATTGCCTGGCCCGAATAACATTTATTTTGTATTGACTCTGAGGTTACTCGTGTGTGAACACACAAAAATAACACCTTTCTTCTACTTTCCAGAAATACTCTAACTGATGTTAAGTGAGGAGTTTGCCTAAAAAAGAAGGCCTTTTTTTTTTCAATTGAAAGACCACAGACTCATTTGGGATGAAGCTGCATGTTACCTAAAGCCTCTTCCTTCCTTAGGGAAGCTAACCATGAAGGTCCCATTGACTTGTAATTTGAATAACAGAACAAAGTGCTCTCTTATAAGAAAAGGTAGTTACAAAAGCTACATATCTGAGATAGGATCACTAAACAAGATCACATAATGTATGTCTCTCTTCCCCACTTCAGGCATGCCCACCTACATGAGCTGCCACTCTCACAGCTCCGTTGTATCAGAAAAGAGCCTTGCTGCACCAATGCTTTACTGAGCTGCCATCTCCTAGCAAGAGTAAACACAGATGTTTTAGGACAGAGTCTTGCAAAGGGGGACACTAGCATCCTATAGGCTGAGACATAAAAGCAGCTTCTGTGATCTGGGATATACGGTATGACTCTTTTAGGTAGCTACTTATTAACACATATTCTACTCACCAGAAAATTGCCATCACGGGAACTCCACCTGGACACTGTTGTATTTAGAGTTGGACCAAGCTGTCCAATATAGTTCTTTAAATAAAAATCTGATTTTCTGCAAATAAGGAAAAATAAACAGAGCTGTGTTGTAGAAATGCAGATTCAAAGTTTTTAGGCATTTTGATCAGCTGTACTTGAAATACCATAAATGTGAAATAGTTGCAAACGCAAATAAAATGCAGACTTACATCCCAGCTCTAGTCTCCGCTCTGCAGAGATTTTTTGTCCTCCCTGAGGACAGGGGAGGGAAAACCTGGAGCAGAATGAGGAAAGGCATCTTTTCCAGGAGCATGCAATCAGCTGCAGCATGACTCCACACCTCTGCTCCCCTCTCATGGACCAGCCCCTACCTAACACCAGACACCGCTTGACTCAGTCTGGAAGGGCCATGGTGGTGAAGCTCCCCGTGACTGGTATGACAAGGTTGCTGTACCCTGATTCCCCATGCATCTCCTTCGGTACCAGGCGCTGGAGCCTGGCTTGCCCTTAACGCCAGTTTGGCAGGAACAGTGGAGTTCACTGACAAGATTATTTGTAGCAAGAATATTTCCATGCATCAAGCCAGAATCCAACAATGCTCTTTCAAAATAATGCTGTCTAGTAAAATCAACCAGCTGAAAGGCATTTTGCACAGTATCAAAAATGTAAATAGAATGGACAGTTGGCCGGTTACTATGCATTTGTATGAATATGTAGTCACCGGGCAAATCCAAAACACACATGTAGTTTAGAAGATAAAACAGATGCATGCAAAAATGAATTGCATTAAAATAATTGTTCTGTACAAGTATGGTGCTATTGTTTTACTGTGTAACAGGAGCTGATCAGGAAAGAGAAGGTGCCTGTATTCTCATAATGGTGTTTTAAAACTCTGTGCTTACTCTCATACATTTCTTATTCATAGGAAGAGTCCCCACTGAAGCTAGCAAGACTAAGTCCTCCAGGATCAAGCCCCTAATTTGTGCATTAACAGAGTACTTTAGCCTCCAGTATATTTAATCTTCCATACCTAAAAATTTCCCAATAGTATCGCAAATACTTTATGAAAAATAAATATTTAGGCAAGATAATGTATATTAATGTAGAACCTATTTAACATTGATTCTTTCTTTCCATTACAACTCATCTAATGCCACGGGCTGATTAGATCAGCCCGCATACACGTCAACAAAGCTTGCAATCATCTAATTTATCCTCAGGGTACTAACTTCTAAAATTGTAACATTTGGGAATTATTAAATTTAAATAAAATGCTTTCGATTTTCCAGTCAACATTCAACCCTTCATTTCAAAAGATAAAAAGTAGTCTGAATCCTAAAAAAACTCAGAAAAGCGCCAGCAGTATGATCAGAGGACTCTCTCTTCACTTGCAGCAAGGACTTCAGAAGCGGCAGCCAAATCAGGCAGGAAAGCTGGGAAGGATGGTGGCTGCGCCTTTTATCCACTGAGCCTTTTAAGGGGATTGTGGTTCGCTGCCATAAGCTGCATCCATAGTGCGGATGCACGCCCAGACACATGATTGCAATCAGGTAGTTGGAATAACTTTTCTATCAGCAGCATGTGAAAGATTGGCCAAAGCAACGTTCAGGCCCCAAATAGCTGTGTTTGATCCGCTTTGCAACACTCTCCTTGTGAGAGAGCAGACCTGTGCCCAGCAGACCAAGAGGACTACCATGTGCCAGCCAAGTCTCCGCCGCGAGAGCTGCCACGTCATTCGAGGGATGCTCCGCGCCTCGCCGCGAGGCCGTGGTACCTCTTCTGCAAACGGGCAGTCCCGGGGATGGCTGCGGGTTGGAGGCGGCTGACCCGCACCCTCTCCTCGCTGCAGCTCACGCCGGGTTGGGTGAGGCTGTAAATTGGCATCACTTCCCAAAAAAGGACGATGCCTGTGGTGGTGAAGAAGAGGAAGTGAAGGGTGGTGTAATGTGGAAAACCCTTGGCCAGGGCCCTGAGGCAAAACGTCTTGGAGTCAGAAGCCCGGATAAAAAAGCCAAAGAAGCCTTGGAGCCCAGAAAAGGATTAAATGGATTTACTGGGTCCAGAGAAAAGCCAAGCAGAAACAAGGAAAAAAATACACTGTCTTGGACTCTTCAATAGCCCACTGCTATTCAAGAGAGAAGAAATATGAGTTACAATGAACTGGGAAAGGGTTTTTCTGAGTGTGTGAAGGGAAAAAAATATATTATTCATACCTATTTTATGTTGCCCCATAAACCAGTCTGGGAAAGGGATAGCCATGTAGATTTCTGTATATTCACAGGGAGCAGAGACAGGGAAACTGGGACAGTTGGCACACTGTTTCAGCCACCCGTTGCAGGCTGGTGCTGGAGAAATAGTTCCTTCAGATTACTTTGTCGGTGGCCATTTTCTAACATGCAGCGTTTGAGTAAAGGCTGGCTGTACTGTGGCCATGATATTCAGGAACCACAAATCCTGATTATGGCTGCAGTGTTGCATGTGCTAATGGATGCAATATAAATAGCTTTTTTGTTTCTCATAATCTCTGTGTTACTTGAGTATCGATAAAATGCCCATGATCCACACTTCTTAAAAGATCACCTTTGAAATGAGTGCTCGTATGCAGGTGTTCTCTAATTTATATTTGTATTTAACTTCTACCTTTTTTAATACTCTAAGTCTGCTTATCTGTAGGAGACACTTTAATAATCTGATGTGAATAATATTGATATCTAAGGGTGAACGGAAATTCATGATGCCTATTCTGTTATTCAAAAGTAGGTGCTGAGACTGCACATTTCTGCTAATATAATCATTTATTTGTTGGAAGAACAGTATAATATAGGCCTCTATTTCTGTTTAAATATCAGCTGAAGATAGAAAAAGATTAATAAAGACAGACTTGCCACTAATTTATCAGAAAGTGTCACAAACAGAGCTTTGAACAATAGCAAGAGTTGCTCTGTAGCTCTCAGCACCAGATCTCCCAGTAAAATTTCCATTCACTCCTCTGGAGTCTTTTCTTTATTTGCTTGGTTTTTCCCTCCAGAATATACATGGTCTTATCATTTCTGCTGCGCTTCTACATCAGCCCAAACATTTTACCAGTGTAAAATGCCATTTCTGCATCTTTGGATAACTCTTTCTTGCCCTCTTTGAGCTGTTCCTCTTTTAAAGCAGGGGCAGAGACCTGTTTTGGAAGAAATGCATATCCACACATCCTTGTATATTCAAGGCCACATTTGTTTGCAGCAATTTGCTGACATGCTGCATGGTCACATGTTTATTTCTTCATCTTCAACTTTATATAACGCATTTCTATAAGAATGAATATCTGGACCATGAACTCTCCTTTATCAAAGTATATATTCATAGGCTGTGATATCTCTGAGTACACAGATAGCTGATTAGGTAACCTGTTTGCATTTGGGCTATTTGTGTAGCTGCTGAGCAACGAGAGTCACTGAAGCACCGTAACAGAGTGCCAAATTTGCTGAAGTCTGAGAACCATTTATGGCTTCAGATAGTGATGCTTTGCCTCCTGCTTGTGTACAGAGCAGATAAATAAGTTATTGTAGTGTTCTCCATCACCAGTCAAACAGAAATTGTTTTGCCATTACATGTCTTTAGCAATAGGGTATTTGCAGCAGGACTACCTTACTAACCTAAATGAAAACAACGAACGTGAGTAACTCTTGAATCTGATCCTCCTTTGCTTTTCCTCTAGTCTGTGTACTTAGACCTATGAAAAATGGATATTAAATGGTTCTTACCCACTCTGCACATAATATGCAAAGGCACACGTATGTAGCAGGGGAAATGTGTAACTCTGGAAGCACGTCCGTCTTCACCTGTGTGATTGAAACATAACAAATGCTGCCTTTGAAGACATTCAATAATTTTTTTTTCTTAAAAAAAAATCCTTAAATCCTAAACCAGCTTAAAATTTCAAAAGAACTTTTGCTTTCTTCACTGAAGAAAATATTTCCCTTCACTTTTTTTTTTTTTAAACCAGGAATAATCAATAATGTAGGAAAAAAACTTGAGTAAAGGTGTTTTCTCTCATGCCATCCTCCTCATGGACTTTCCCCATTCCTACTTACGCCACCTCAAAGGAATAATTAGCTGCTAAAAAATGTGTTTCATTTTGGCTGGGAGAAGACAGAGCATGTTTTTAATTAAGGAAGTGCTATTAAAATAAACTTTTCTAGGAAAATGTGCACAGGGTAATATATAACATAATTAGAAAAATACTTTCCCCCACCCCCCCAAAATGGTTGACTGAAAAGTTGTCAGCCAGCTCCAATATCATCTCTATCTTCCCTTGCAAGCGGTCGCTTTCTGTTCTCGTTCTCCTTTTGGGTATACTCATTCCTTTGGCTCTTTCTTTTCTTCAAAAAGCAGTTTCCTAGTTTTTGCTGCTTCATCATCTATCTTAATTGTCTCTAAATTTGCATCCAGAAAAAGTGTGGCTATTTTTCCTTCAATCAGTATGGTTTGCCAGCATGGAGTCTTGCCTCTAGCACTTTGCTGGTCACATCATTTTTATGCCTCGTCCTTCTCTCTGATTCTCCACTCTCTGATTCTACTGAATCTGTTACTGCTGTATCCACATGTACTGAAATTTCAAGGTTTCAGTGAAATGTGAGCCCTGCTTCACGTGTTTTCCCCACCAGGTTTTCAGCCTGGAATCTCTATGCCTAATCTGCGCTACTTTAAAACTGGTAGCATGCTGATGGCTTTCTTAATGGCTTCAGCTTCATGTTGATTTATTTTCTGAAGTCTGAACTCCTCATCAATAACTAGAGGTTGAAGTTTATAGAAATGTTATAATTTGTGCAAATCTTGTATTAGCAGGGCCCTGGGGAACCTGTGTGTGTTTCCTCCTGTAAAATGCAATTGAACTGTAACTCTTCTCTTGTTCTGTCTCATTAACTTCAAAATATTGCTTCAGCCTCTGTATCTGTGTTGGTCAGGTCTCTCTATAAAATGCTATCAAAAGGCATCAATTTTTCCAATATTTTCTGACATACTGTCAGCATAAGTGAGCAAGTTACTTTATTCAAACCACATGGCAAATACTGCTCAGGTGGAAACGGCAGGCAAAGCGGCACGTTGTGTCACACCAAAACAAAACGTGAATGGTAGGGCTCCCTTCCTCAAAGGAAAAATGGCACAAGTTCTTATTGTTGCAGGCAGTATACCTGGCAGACTTTGTTTCTAAAGTAGCCATACACTGATTCTGTCACTAGTGTCAGGCTTGGTTTGTTTGCTAATAACAGCAATATTGCTGAATAATAACACCACTTCAGAGAAAGCAGTACAACTCCAAATATTAGCTTTAAGCTCTTTGGACCTGTGATAGCTTGAAATTAATGAGCTGCTCACCATTAATACATTTTGAAGACTGTCCAGAAATGCCTTTTGCTTTTTTACTCCCTATACAGAGCTGTGTTTCAGTTATCATCTTCCATTGTCTTCTGTTGTACCACACAAGTACACTGTTATTTTTATCTTTTTTTTTCTTCAATTGAAAGCTGAATAACCACTCTGATAAACATGTTTATAGTGAGTTCTAGCACACTCACAAGTCAGTTTTAAATATGCTGTGGTGCACAGGAGTAAACAAAGGTTTCAGGCTAAAGTTGGAGGAGATTCATGCTCTAATGCAACACTGATGTTAGGTATGTTGCCATCCATGACAATCCCAAACATCTAAGTAAGTCACCATAACTGTGGTGCCTACAAATGTGATTTACAGAAGCCAGACCAGAATGGGTGTCATTGCTCATTTAGCCACGAGGAAATGCTGAAGAGAGAGGTCATATTTAAATACCCCTGCTCTCTTGGGGTATTTTTCAGAGTACTTCTGCAGGCAGGGGCTAAGCTCTGGGCAAGCGGGTGTAAGGCAATGCTGCAGCAGAAGTTGCAGCAAGTGCTTGAAGACAGCACTGAGCTGGAGTCGAGGGGTGCACCATGCCATGGGGGATGTAGGCTGCAGCCCTGTGCCTCTCCGGCGTGGTTACACAGCTGCTGACCGGAGAAAACAGAAGTTTTCTGGGAACACGGGATTGAGGAGGGCTCACTGCTCGGGAGGCGCCCATGGCTAAGACTTCATCTGAACCAAGGAAACCAAAGCTGGAGCAAGGACTGATGCCATGGCTAGGTCAGAGCAACAGCAGACACCAGCAGGACTGACAATAAGGGATGCCACCTCTCATATATGCTCTGCCCCTCAACCTGGAGGTGCTGATGTCTCGGCACAGCGCACCACTGGAGGCAATGGGGCTTCGCATGAGCGCTAAGATGGAGATTTGTGCACCCGATTGGCAGATCAGGGTCAAATGCAGGTACATGTATGTGAACATATGAGATAAAGTAATGTTTATGTGAATTTTCGTGTTGGCTTGAGCATCAACTGTGAAAGAAGCCATAAAATAAATGACGTGGCAAGCTTAAGGAAATGTTAATATAGCGACTAAGTAGGGTAATAGGAAGCTTATAGAATTGGCATATGTTCACACTTTGTTTTTATTTTATAGCTAAGCAGAAGCAAGATGTATTATTTCCTCTAAAGTGTAGTTAAAAGTGACTGTAAAAATGGCATTAGACTGCCTAATGTTTATATTTCATTTACTTCCAGGTATAATATTCTTTTCAGTTTATAAATAAAAAGACTCTCTTCTGAACCGTCAGCTCAGCAAGCACAAGCCAGCCTCTGAGAATTGGATGTCCCCACGTCTGATCTGGCCAGTAATAAAAGTTATGTTGTATATCCCTAACCCCTGCTATGCTACAATCTGCATGCCAGTTTTGGATAAAGGTGTACATTTAATGAGTGACTTGTATATGCAAATTTTGTTTTGTGCAAACAAAGGAGACCGTCAACTATACAAATAAACACATGTATGCAAATCCTCCTCATGCAGCAAAATGCCTTTGGATTTGTCAGCATTTTGCCGAATATAACAAAAAAGGACAACCCTGCCTGTTGTTTGCAGCAAATATCTCAGGAAGGCAATGGGATGACTTCCCTCATTTATTACCAGCACAAGGCTCAGCCTGCCCCTAGCATATAAGGCCCCATCCAGAGAAAATGTACAGGGAGGAGTTTCCAGGAACTAGTTTATTCTCTTTGTTGCCTGATATTCTGCCAGATGACGCACGCAGGGAGAGATTCACGAAAACCTGACGCCTAAGCGAGGCTAACCTCCGCCGCTCCCTCCTCAGTGGCTCAGGAGGTAGGTAGCCTCCTTCCTGGCCCAAGTGGGCGTCAAGCATCTTCCCATGAGGGAGCCTGGAGAAATCAGGGATGGCCCCTGGGGGCTCTGGCAGCAACCCTGCCCCTGCTTCCCATGGGGCAGCCAGTCGACTAGCTGGGAGCCCAGGAGCCCAGGGGTTTCCTCGCCCGGCACAGCCGGAGACATCCCTCACGGCTGCCTCCCACCTCTGCGATCCCCACCCAGAAACGAAGAGGGGGCCCCAGGTGACAGAACCAGGTCAGTTTGCAGTGGTCCACGGGACAGACGGAAGCTTTAACATTTGAGCTGGGTTAGCCTTTGAAAACGTATCCATTGCACTTGAAGAAAATATGTTCTCAAAGTTGCTTCTAAGAGTCAAGAGTCATTAAAATATGTAAATGGTAAAATTGTACGTGGATAATAGTCTGATTACCATTTCAGCGACAGATGTTCTAACACAGAACCAGATTTTCAAAGGAGATCCGGGTTAAATTTTCAAGTATTCAGCCCCACATCTGGAGTTGAATTTTCAGATGAGCTCACCTCTCCCTGAGGCACTAAGTGGGCAATTCTCTGTAAAGCCCTCAACATGTAGTTCCCATTGTGGTTTTAGTCAGATCCATTCTTTTTTCTGGTTGCAAAAGAAAAGTTGCAAGCAGATGAACTTGTTTGAAAGTCTGGCCATGGCTGTCAGTGCTGAACGCTCATGGAAATCCTGCTTCTCACGTGTACCTGAGCCCCACAGGCACAGGATGCCCACACACCTTCCTCTGAGGGGTTAGTCAGGGACCTTGGTACAGCAGAGTGGATTCCCTTGCCCTACTAAGGGCATTCACCAATGGTCTGCTGTAACCCATGCTATACAGCAGTCTCTCTAGGATACCAGGGAAAGTCAAAGAAGTGGGTGAAATGGTAAGAGCCAGACTGAAATCAAAGACAGGCTTCCAAAAATTGGTGTAATGCACATTAGGTGCCAGGATCTGATCTTGGTCACAGCAGTTCAGTACTGGAACTACTATCAAAGTCAAGGGAAACTAAGTGTGACTGGGAACTGGCTTTCTGTATGCATGTACATATTGTCCAAAACATGACAGAACCTCCCAGGCAACCTCCATCTGTCTCCTTACAAAGTTTCAAGTTAAAAAAGGAGCTTGTAATGACAGCTAACTTCAGGAAGAGCATCACCATTTGACTTGTGCACCATGCGGCATTTGCACTTAAGGCACTTCCATTCTGCTGAAGTTACTACAGAGGGAAAATGGCATTACTTAGCTGAGCTACTGTTGAGCACTTTTGCAAAGAGGACTGTATCACTAAATCGCACAGCATGAAGCTACGACAGCTTAAACACATCTAAGAATAAACATCGTCACCATGCTGCTGCATCGGGGAGATGCTGCGAGGAAGGGCACGGAGAAGTCAGGGAGAAGCTCCTGGCAGCCACAGCTCCCCAGGAGGGCCCAGCACAGCCACCTGCACCATCAGCTCATATGGTGGAATTGCCACCTATAGAAAAAAGAATTTATATGCATTTCTGCTATTAAAAATAGGCATCTTTTATCAATGTATGTAAATTGCTTTAAGAGGGAGAAACATGTTCAAGTATGATGACTCATTTTCACATTCATATCTAAGAGTATACAACTAATACTGAAAGTACAGAAGCCATTCTTGCACATTTGGTTTATTATGTGTTCAGATTTTAGAGTGTACAAAACAGTTTCATAATCACTTACTGTCTGATTTGGGTTTCCTTATTACTGGGAGGCAAAACTTGCCTGCTCCACTTGCTCAGTGCCTTGTCTTGCACCAGTGACCTTCACAGTTCACTCATAATAATGCTAAATTGGCATTCTGGGGGGCAAGCAATTCTCCTGCCCTTTAGCTGCTGAGGCTTTTTTGGTTTTTTTTTTTAAATTGTAATTTAAGCATCTCCCAGCAACTCGCTTCCTCAAACGTTTGACTTTTTTTTTAACTAGCATTTATTTCAAAGTAATTAGTCAATGGGGAAAAAAAAGTATTTGGCAGGCATCCCCTCAAAGCTCTCTGTATTTTGTCACCACCAGTCACTACTGGCTGCCTCATTTTGGAAGAGGCATGCGTGTTTTCTACAAGAAAATCAACAAACTTTATTACGGCAAGATTATGACTGTCCTGGCTCACTATTTGTGGAAGGTTTGTTAATCTCAAATTTCATGATTTTTTAGCACCCAGGATTGTCTATCCAGAAGTTTTGTGTTGGAAGGATTTCACTTTGAAAGTCTGCACTTATAACCCTTTATTATGCTGTGATAGCAGAAGAAAATGTATTTTATAAATGTTGCTAGAACTAGTGGCAAGATATTTGGCAGTGTGGAGGGATGGCTAGTACCTGATGGCTAACATCTGCATAATGTTGATAGATAGAGTAAAAAGTGACATTATTACAGGTCTTTATGACAAGCTGCTGGAGGAAGCAGTCTGAAATGTGGCTAGCCTAGCTTACATTGATTCTTACAGTTGGAGTCAATGACAGGGAAGTAGGAGCTAATTAAGATGTGGGATGTGGGTAAGATTAGAAAATTATTCCAAAATCTTATAAAGGTAGATAATTAGTGACACGGTGTCTAATTGCCAGAATTATATACAAATATCAATGAGAATCTTTTCCTCTCTTCCTAACTAAATACAAACATTTCTTGTTTGGGTAATAATTACTAGCTGTCTTTTGTCTACTCTTACTTTTGCATGTGAACAACTACTTCTATTAAAAGCTAATCAAGGCAAGAAGATGTGTTTATAAGTTCTAAGTATGGTGAGGTTAATAATCACTGTTACCTGCTATGAGGTGAGCTTCACGCTCTGCATCTGTACTGAGAAAGGTCCAACCGTGGTGTTCACAGACCTCCCATTTTGGTTGAAAGTTTTGCTATGTTAGTGCATTTCCCAGTGCTGTGAAAGGCTGTGATGGAAGCAGGTGAATAAAACACAAATATTTCAAGTAGCTAGAGACACCCCTAAAAGAGACTGTGCATTTATTTCAGGTTTTAGCCTTGGTAATTATTAATGTCTTGATGACTGTGGACTGATTTTTTATCTTAACTAGCAGCACTTTTTTCCTGTAGACTTTCCTATCCAGGCTCACAGAATTTATTCCACTTTATTTAGCCATCCTTTAGGAAGTCCAGATAAATGTTGCTGTTACATTTTATAATTGTTTCTGCACGCAAAATATTTATAATATATGTTGTTTCTTAAGTAGAACTCTCCCCACCTCAGCTAAAAAGACTCTGCTGGGAGCCTGACAAGCATTGTTCACTCGTGAATCTACTCAGCAAAGACTCAGCGTGGTTAGCAAGTCCCTATAAAACCTGTTGTTTGTCACTGCGGCTGCTGTAAAACTGCACGATGTTTTTTCCACTTTGTCCAAGCAGTTTGAGAAAAATTTGATCGTTCTGTGTCAGGCAGTATCAGGCTCATTCAGAGAAAACTCATTCAGATCGACAGTAATCTGAGGAGGCACTGTTTGATCAGAAAGACACTTTCTTCAAAATACACATTTACGTGGAGAGAATTTACCAGATGTCACAGCGTAATCAATTGCTTCCCATGGAGGCCATACATGAGGCAACCAGTGGCGCTGGCAGAGTGCAGACGACGGCTGCGCTTCCGCAGCTCGGGCATCTCCGTCTGGAAGTGCTCAGCACTGATGTGCAGGAGGTGGTCCCATGGGAAATCACATCCTTTCCTACCCGTGAGAAGACCACAAAGTCACCACATGTATGATCCTCAGTTATCAGCATCTGCTTGCATTTTCCTCAGATGCTGATATTATACTTCACAGAGCTTTGGAAATGAGATTAATGTACTGGGAATATCAGAATGAGAGAGAAAGCTGGGGTCACACCGCAACATGTTTCAGTCATCTTTTGCAACATCAGAAGTGTGAATTTCCACACGTGCCACCGTCAGGACACGGGAGTACCGCTGTACTAGAAACAAGCCCCAAGACAAAGGCAGCGTCCTTGGCTCTGAGAGGAGGGGAGACAGCCTGGCACCCATGCCGGCCGTCACACCAAAGGGTCACTGACTCCGTCAGTGCCATTTTTATCTTATTTCTTTTATCTGCGGTCTACCGCCAAGAGGCAAATAGCAGAGGGCAGTCCTCTGCTGGCAGAGCGGTCCTGAGATGGCGAGCACCGAGGTGGCTGGGACCAGAGACCTCCTCTTTCCTGGTCCCGGCTCTGCCCCTGAGGTGTTGCGCTGCATGTCTCTCTTCCTCTCCTGCTTATGTTCATCAGCCATAAAATATGGAGAGTGCCTATTTAGCTCTTAGTCATGTTGTAAGCATTATTTTATGAGTGTCTTACAGTGCTTTGAAAACTACAGTATTCTCTGAATTACTGTTTTAATGCTGTGCTAGAGATTAACGACACTGATAAACTGGGCTGACTTGTCATGAAGTCACGTTTGACCAGCACACCGCTCAGCACACAACTTGGAGAGCTGTGAGCTCTCCTCTCTTTCATGCCATCACCAGAGCAAGAGGCTTACCCGTCTTTGCCAATTCATCTGCTGGAGCTGCATAATCAATGTATTTGCTCTAGATACTATTTTCAGTGAAAATAACTGCTCATGAGGCCACACCTCACACTTCTGGTGAGATAAGCGGTTAACCATTGTCTTAACTAAAGATTGACAGGAAGCTGATAAAGCCACTAAGCTAACCGAGCAGTAACTTCATTAACTCCCTATATGCCAATCAACTAGGGAGTTTTACAAGCTGACCAGAAACTAAGGCCACCTGAAATGCAGTGCAAGCCTCTCCAGCTGTTCCTGAGTGTTTACTGAGTAAATCTCCCACTGTTAGCGTGCACAGTGTGCCAGCTTTAAAGCCTTACACTCACCTGTTTCAACTAGCTTTGTAAGCACCTGCAGCCAAACCTCCACCGCGACTGTATGTATCCCTTCAGGCTCTCCAGACACCCGGCCTTCAGAAAAAGCCCTGTGCTCTGGTCCGTGTGAATGCACTTTCTTACCTCCCTTCTTGCGTCCTCTTTTCTCCTTTAAAGCAAGAAAAACACACATCAGTCACAATGTGGATGGAGTGCCACAGCAGACAGGACGTGGTTATCCCTACACAACGGAGCTGTGCAAGTCCTCGAGACTTGTCTCCTTGTGCCCAAAATGAAAACGTGACACTTTTGCTTTTTCTCCCCTCCAGGTGTTCTGCCCAGCAGCCTGCTTGCTGTAACACAGGTGGGATGAAGACACTGTTGCTTGAAGAGCCTGCAAGGGCCTCATCAAAACTCATTTGCTTTCGAGACTCAAATCCAGCTCTGCCTCTGGGCACCCTACAGCTGTCTCTCAGCCTGCCTCTGGCATCCACTTTCCCTCAGCAGCTCTCCACGGAGGTGTTTTTGTTACCAGAACCTCTTGGTGGCAGCCTGCCAGGGGCAGCCCCTGGCTGCCTGCGCTGCCCTGCCCTGCCCATGCGGCGCTGGGTGCCCGGGAACCGCTCCCCTGCCACGCCCTGCCACGCCCTGCCACGCCCACCCGCACCCCTCCTCACCCGCCACCTCGCCAGCTGCCCAACAGCAGTTCAGCGAAACCTTTGGGATGGGGTGGTTTAGAGGTCTGTAGCCCTACAGCTGACCCAGACACAATTGTCAGGCTGTCTTCTCGGAAAACTGTGGGCTGAGTGGACATAACAGCTCCTCTGCCATAAGAGTCATCTTTCCAGGTCAGGACTGAGGCATGTTGCCAGGATAACACACACACACACACAAAAGAAAAAAAAAAAGTGCTACAGGGGAAAGCTTTGAAAGTCCAGTTAAATCCCAAGATTCAAGTGTCCCTCCTGCAAAACCTTCAGTCTTTGCTGTGTAATCTGCTGAAGTTTGGAGGATGATGAATAGCAAGTTTCAGTTTCTCAGACTGCTCATCCAGAGTTCCACACAGGGCCTCAAACCTACAGTGTACTACTTCTGCTACTTAAAATATGGCACTTTTTTTCCCTCACAGACTTAAGAGCCTGAGAAACCACCTCGTATACTTTATAACAGTCTTGGATCTGTAGTAAGTCCTCAACTGCAAAGAGAAAATATTTGATAGCTCCATCCTATTGAGTAATCAACATCTTGCCCTTGGACTACATCATAACATTTGCAGCGTGCCTCTGCAAAACATACTCTGCAAAGGGATCCCTGACTCCTTGTACTTGCTATTCGTATATTACTTTCATCTTTCTTGCAGATGAAATCTGACTGAATCTTTCACACCCCAGGAGATAGGGCAGGATTTTTTTGAAGCAAATTGCAAAGGAGTTCCTTACCAGAGCAATTATGGTTTATTGTTTTGGTCGGTAAATGTTTAAAAAAGCAGCCATCTCTTAAGAACATATCATAACATGTGACGTGCAGACAAACTGTAAATAAATAGAAATAATCGCTTGTGCTAGAAGATCCAGTCTGGGGCCGGTTTCAGTTCCTGGTATAGTTGCAAACTTTCTGTCCACCTATGAGCAAACCAATTAATCTTCCTTGTATCTCATTTCCCTTTCAGTGCAATGAGCAGAGTACTTCCCCTGTCCGGACAGTAAGCTCTATAGCTCGACAGAGCCCCAGCATACTTACCCCCTGCCCCAAGGAGGACTTTAGCAGGACCAAAGTAAACAGCTTGCAGTGATTTCACGCATTCCCAGCCCCATGGGCTTAACATGATTTTTAAAAAGAGAACGGATTTCCAGCCAACCTGTGGTTTGACCATTACCCATTTGCACCAAAAAGCCCAGAAAAAGCTTGAGTTAAGGTGTGGCTTGGTTAGCAACGTTTCTTTTTGCAGACAGATACCTCACTGTCTTTTAACACCATCGCTGTCCAGAGGAGCAAAGGAGAACCTCAAAAGCTGGGATTTACATGAGGGCCACAGATCACAGCTGCTGCCATCGTTCTTGAAACAAGAGCAATCAGAGTTGTTCTTCGGTGATTTTTTTATTCTTGCTCTATCAGTTAATACTGGTAATCATGCAGCACTGACAGAAGCACTGCTTGTTTGCCACCCGTTGTTATTACATCTAACCATCCTCCCATAATTAAAGTGCAGGGGCTCCTTCCCCCATTTCCCCACCCACTTCTAGGAAGCATCTGAAAATCTTTGTGTCTCTACAGGGAGACATAATAAAGCCTCGTGCTTGTGTTTTTCTGCAGACTTTTTCCTGCTGAGCTGGTGATCTTGTCATCTGTATAGAAAAAAAGACTCATTTTCAAGGAGAATGAAAAATGGATCTCTGCAATTATGAGGGACTCACCTCTCCGTGCTTCACGGGTACCTTCACTATCATGACAGTGGCTACCTAGCAACCATGCCTTCCAACTCAAGACAGCTTTATTTATATATATTTGCACTTCTACTGGCATGGGGGAAAGGTGGCCATAAAAATACTAATTTACTTGGACATGGTAAGCTAAAGCATCTTCTTTCAGAGAATTTAAAACAATATTTCAGCAGCAGCTTGAAGAAACACCCGTGGCTTGTTTGTTGGCATGGCAGGTGTAGCCATTTAAGCTCACTATTTAGACATGCTTCTTCCCAGGTTAGAGTGTGCAAAAAGTACTTACTGTAAAAAGTAAAAAACCCAAAATAATTTAAAAAAGCCACCACCACCCCACCAAACCCCTGGAAAAAAAGACTTTATGGTTTTATAGGAGTAAGTCCTTTTCCTAATAAAGCACAGTAGCAATTAACCTCCACCAGTGGGTGGTTTCTGGGCTTACCTTAACATAAGAATTACTTAAGCTTTAAATTTATGTACTGAATGCCAGTTACTTTTTGCCCAGAAGACAGGGTGGAGTTAAGTGCACTTGAGATTTGTAGACAGAGGCAATCTAAGGCAATAAATAAGTTCTTTTGCCTCCCTCCTGTCTGAAGGCAGAACTAGGTTAACCTTATAAAGCTGTGTAATTGTTCTGGTTGTTTGTATTTTAGATCACTGCCCTCCCTTTCAGCTCTTCCTCCTCCCTCCCCATCATCTACAGAAAACAAAATTAAGTAGAAGCTGTAAATCACTGTATGGAGCTTACCTAACTCATCCCTTTTCCAGCTGACATGCAGTAGAACCTAGTAAATACAGTTCCTGCCCATTTTCACATGGCAACAGTTTTGTCAACTCATGGGATGAGATACCCTTCCAAAAACATTTAAATATGGCTCTGTATTCCTCCCTGTCACCCTTCTGCTCCAAGCTGAAGCTTTGTCACAGCACTCCTCTCCCTGGCTTTGTTCCAGCTTCCAGACTGGTGTATTAGGTTTTTATCCATTTCAGTGTTTCTTATTTAGTATTATCCTACTAACTTTGAGGTTTTGAGAATCCTCATTGATTAACCTTCACAAAACTTCTGTGAAGTAGCAAGCTGCTCCTAGTCCAATTTAACATGCGAGGAACAAAGCACTGTATTTAGTATTACGGAGTATTGGGTAAATTTCCTGATTCTGCCTGAATTGGGTACTGAATAAAGGACTTTGTACAAGCAGACAGTATTTGGCCAGCTGTTAGAAAGACTGAAACAGAAACAACCAGTAGGCAAATCAAAGGATGGAGGGAAGAATTGTTTCCATAAAAGCAAACGTGGTAATAAACAGACGTTCAAGTAAACTAGAGCTGTTATATAGAGTATTGCAGAGTAAAATGAACAGCCAGTATTTCTGAATATCTGGCTACTCATCCTGGATGTTAGAGGTGTGAGTTCAATTTTAGGCTCCTACAGGAGCCTAATGGCCCTGTCACAGCTTCATAGTCAACAAATAAATACATAAAGAAGGGACTAAGTGAAATGTAGCCCCACGTTAAGTGCTTGAACCCTTGAGATGCTTTGAGCTGGATTCAAAAGAGGTGTCACTCTGGGTAGCGACAGAAAGAAACTGAGATGTGACAGGAGGTCCACTGTCTCCCAGTGTCTCAGTCATCTCAGGTGAGGCTTTAAGGAGTCAGTTCTATTCACCTGAAATCCACAGGCCAGTGGACAAGTGAACTCTGGTACCTACAGGTAACTTTTTTCTACATTTCGCATTGTTTGAAGGACTGTATACAATTTTAAAATTGTGGGTTAGATCTCAGGTCTTCACCACTAATGCCTTAGTCGTGTAGTATCTATTCCTGTCTACCTTTGTGCTATCCAACTGGATTACACTGGAAATAATTGTTTTACAAGAAGGCATGTGCCAGTGAGTCACCCAAAATCTCCTGCTTGAGACAGACTGAAGCATGGGCTCCTGCTGAAAGGAGCTGAACCCACAGGTCTCAGTAGCTGGTGACCCATTAAAGAGGATAGAGAGAGCACGAGCAGCAATTTAAAGCACAGCAGCTACAGCTGATTTCTTTGTGAGCTGCCCACCCCTTCAGTGTTTGAGACACTCCCTGAGAAAGTGTCAAATTCCAGGTGAAAATTGAAAAAAGAGGGTTTTGGACAGAAGGACAATCCATCTAAATCCTGCTGTAGGCACAAAGTTCTTGGTCAAGACATATCTTTGACAACTGATCTTACTGAGCCAATCGTGTCGTTGCTTCAAGCCTGCAAAAGGCCTTGAAGTTGCATCACAAGCTACGGCTCCATTTTTTTAACAGGTTCTGCAAAGGAAAGCAATGCCTTGCCTTTGCCACCCTTACTGCTTTCATTAGATCTGATATTAAACATGTTGGATGGGAAAAGGCAGAGAGCCTCTGAGGCAAAGAGCAGATTCAAATTTAATGTGGGTTGTATTCAGGGTCTGTAGAATGGGGATAATACCGCTTGCCTAACTCACAGGAGAGTTAAGTCTGCAGAGCGTTCTGCTGATGTCAGGAGAATTATAATGATCATTAATTAGAAAATGATCATTCAACTTAATCTTTGATTCTAGGCAGATTTCATCCTCTACCCTTTCTATTACAACTGTTGAATCACAATTTCATTTATCTTCATCGTCTGCAGATTTAAAGTAATGGGAAGAGTTCACAGTGAAGGCTTTGAGGTGTCTTCCTGTTATCAAGGGTTCCTATTAAATGCATTAAATTGATTTAAGCCTATTAGTTTATCGAAAGAGCAGAATCCTATTCTTCAGCTTTCAAGGGAAAGCAGCAACTATCTCAGTTCATTACTGTTTCCTTGCTGCTACCCCAGAGCAAGCAAATGTTCCATGGTCCACAGTAATTGGTAATGACATGTACGTATTGGTCCTACTAAATAATAAGGTTAATTGGGAAAACTGGTAAAAGTGTGGACTGTAAAATAACTGAATTTTCTTCACAAAAGAATATGAATCTTCCAGCTCACAGAAAACCTACACGTGGTTTACTTGGTGCTAATCTAAAAAACAGGTTATGAAAGATCCCTAAATGACATAGACATGCAACCTATGAGTCACCAGACAAATGCATCAAATGCAGACAAAACCAGTTTTGACAAGATGTCAGCCATTTTCAGTTCACGAGTGTAATGCAAAGTGTATGAGCATCCCTACACAGGGACCGAAGAGGTTCAGCTGCCTGCAGATTCCTCTTGCCCTTATCATGGGCAGCTTTAGGGCCCTTCTTCTGAAGATCTTCTGGGTCACTTCATGGACAGCTCGCCTGCGTCCCATCAGCCATAGGATGCTCTTGCAAGGTGACATGACAGTAAGTGTACAGCGGGAGTGGAGAGGGTGATTTTGTCCTGGCCATGCTGCCCAGAGGCATATTTAGCTACAGGGGAGAAAGGAGCCGGTGTTTCCTCTGTGATGTGCGGGGTCCTGATACACCTCACCCCGGGTGGATGGAGGAAATGCATCCCAGGGTGGGAGAGGTGGACAGGACTGAAGGAATGGGAACGGATGGATGAAGCAAATTGGGTGCAGGCAGAGGCTGGTGACATGAGGGGGAGCGATGCAATTCACCTCACACGGGTTTGAATCCAAGCTGGAGAGCACAATGAAGCAAAAAGCTTTTTGAAGTATATTTCAATAAATTTGCCCAGATTCTTAAGAGATTTCTAATAAAATAGTCCTGTCAACTTCAGCGAATCTTTGATTTATACTGACTGGGGATTTATCCTTCTGCTGGAGTATTTCTAAAGTACCTATAATTTTGTTATATTAGCGAGTCAGAGTTATTCTGATATATGTATTATTGGTTATTATGGACTGTCATCAACCCTTCAGTCAGCTGGCCATGATTCATGAAAGAAAATCACTCCTAATTAAACATTCATCTAATTATTCTTGCCAGAAACAAATGAAATATGCAACCAATATGTTCCATAACAGCTTCAGAAGAGTACCACTAGGATTTGTGAAGCCAGATGATTGAATGCACAGGGAAGCTTTTCAGCATGTTACATGAGAAAAGGATCCATCCCTACCTTTTAACTGTCTTCCGAACATTTCAAGTAGTACTTAATGTCAGACTAGATTTTGGAGCAAGGCACATTAATGACTACAGTAATTGCTCTTTGGGAGAACAGATTTGAGTGACAACACTTTCTCTAACCTCCAGGGTCTTACTTTCCTATGAACAGCTTAACATTTAAACAAACTAATTTCTCAATATTTTACAAAAAAAAAAAAAATCCCTGCAGAGGCTCACGTAACTATTTTCCTGTATGTAATTAAACAGAAAAGATCTAGCATAACATTTTTCTTTGGTGTGTCACTGTATTGCTAGTCTGTTTCATGCATGCATATGCATCTAAGTAGTAGGATGTTGACCCCTACAGAATGACTTCAAAATGCCTAGAGCTTATCGTTCCCCTGTGTCTGAGAGCATAAATCTAATTACCGAGTGCCTGGAATAGTTTTGTGAGTCCTGCAAATTTCTTTCTTGCCCTAACTTATCTTGGCTCACAAAGTCTTGAATATGCAGTAGCTAAAGATTTTCTTCCCAATGCGTGGACATATGTGATGCAAATTGCTTATATACATTTGATTGAAATCAGTTGAACTTCCCTAGTATTAAAAATTAGTCTAACTAACTGAAGGGAGAAACAGAAATGAGGTATCACAAGATTTGCCTCATCAAAAGGGCAAATGTATAAGGTGAGTGCACATTTCAACTTCAAATTCACCCCAAAAGTCTAGCCTTTAATTTTTTTCCTGCATAATCTAATAACCATTAACAGATGGGCTGCCAAAAGATACATTGTGCCTTCATAAAAACTACAGTAATGCCATGAAATTCTCAATACTTGTTCACAATTTTAATAAAATAATTTCTGTTAAGAAACTCTCTCCTTCTCAGGAAAATGTAACATGAATTGTAGGAAAATAAGTAGCAATTTGTGGGGTTTGTGCTGTTCAAATATGTGGCAAAAGCCTGGAGATTCAGCAGGTTGCTTCTGATACTGTCACATCTGCAGGTTATCAGGTTCTGGCATGCTACTTCTCTGTAATTATTTATTAAAAGACCAAAAATGAATGTTTCAAAAGGATTTTGCAGAGCAGTTGGAGTTTGGATTTGTTTCTCAATCCTGCCATAGCTTTTATGTGCAGGAAATTTAGAACCAGTCTGGTTGAAGCAGGTAGGTGCTGATTTCCTTTGAAATCAAGACTTTACAGATGTTTCTTATGAAATCGGTGGGAAGTTGACATCTAAGAAACTTCAAAAATCTATCCCCTATGGTCCTTAGAATAACCTCCGATTGGAAGCAAGCAGAGCAATGCCTGATATGGCTTGGGACTTCAATGTAAATTGATTCTATCTTGGAGATTTCTCGAGATCAGCTTGGCTTTTCATAGATATCTTAGTGTTCCAAGAACTTCTTTCAGCAAACATAAAATACTCCAGTTTTTCATTGAGTTATATTTTGAACTCATATATTTTGAACTGACTGCTTAATCATATTTTGATTCCAAACACAGTTTGTTCTGTATTTGCCAGAAACAGGTAATTCAGCAAGGCAAGTGATTGTCTGTGGGAATAATTGAAGTCAAGGTGTTGAATAGATATGGATGCTGCTGTTGTTTTATACATGGTAAATAGCTGTCGTTTGTGGTTCATGACAATTGTGTTAAGATCTGGGGCTCAAACACTTCCCTCTCTAAGAGCCATGTGTGCATCACCTGAAGCTGGCAGTCACAGTACAGCCAGCAATTTATTGATATATTTTTATGCTATAGGAATATTTTGTGACTCTTGAATGCCACTATCAAAGCTTTATTTTTCAGTTATCCTAACCAGAGATTACTGCTGACCTTAATCCACAGATCTTGTCTGCCTTACCACATTGACCAGATTAGTCATCAAATAGTGAGATCCATAGTCATCTTTCTCTCTTGGTTTCCTTATTATCATTTTATTAGCTGCAAATTCCTGCAAAACCACAGAGACTTCCTTTCCAAATCTGACTAACACTGCTCCCATAAGATGGAGTTTTTTAGCAAGCTGTGACCACAGGAGAATGGCAATTAAGAAATTGCCTCTATGGCTGCATCCTTCTGCGATTGCCAGCAGGCACCGGCAAAGCACTATGGCATCTCACGCAGCACCCAGAAGGGAGAAAAACAGAGGAAGCATCAAGGCAGTGAACCAGCAGCAGGTGGATGTAGCAGGAGCTGGAGGTGCAGGGTGCCTGGGAAGCTGCCCTGCACGATCGCTTGCGTGGCCAAAGCACCTGGTTTGCTTCTCCTGCTGCTTCCTGCAGCTCCCAGCAGCACGGAGAGTGTTTTCCCACGGGAGGTTTCTGCTTCCCCTTGTGCTGCAACATGTTAGTGTTGAACTTGTGACTCACTCCTCAGGCAGCAAGCGCAAGCGCTCTCTCCTCCCCTTGAACGGCTGGCAGCGGTGCCCACCATCCGCGTCAGCCCACCTCTCGCCACCCGCTGGGGCAGCCGCGGGCTTCAGACCCCAGGGGAGCAGGGCTACCTCCATGGGTGCTGAGTCTCGTGAGATGGACAAATGTAGAGCCATGCCCTCTGCTCAGTGCTTCCAGCGAGCTCGCTCTAGGCAGGTCTCCGCTTCGCTGTGAGGGGGTTTTATAACAAGCCCTTTTGACGTGCCTGTGTGCTGTTCAAAGGGCCCAAGTGCTCAACTTCAGAATTTTGCTTCTATTCTGGGGACTGGTTGGCTAAATACTCACTTTGCAGCATCTAAACATATGGGCATCTACATTCTTTATCACATGTAGCTGAGAGTCCACTGAGCTATAAGGAGACTTATTTGTGCTAACTGTTCATTTTACATTGTTTTTAATACTGCAAAATAAGGATTTAAATTTGTTTGCATACAGAAAGCAAATTATTTTTATGTTGTGCTGCCAGAGTAAAATTTTGCTGCATGCAGATTTCCTCTTCTTTTCTAAGAAGTTATCTAAAAATAAATGCGGCACACCTGCCTCCTCTCTATATACCATCCAGTAACTCTAAAACCAAACACGTATGTAGCACTGTACTAAAAGCCTCAGTAAAGCCTAGAGAGGGAACTTTACGTGCACTGCATTTGCCAACGGTCTTATTTGCCTCGCACATCAGAGACCTCAGACTGTCCTAGCCCAAACTTCCCCCCTCAAAAAAAATCTTTGATATAACATGCTTTAACTTTTGGTCAGACCTGAAGTGGTCAGGCAGTTGGACTACATGATCATTGTAGGTCCCTTCCAACTGGAACATGCTCTTCTCTTCTCTTCTCTTCTCTTCTCTTCTCTTCTCTTCTCTTCTCTTCTCTTCTCTTCTCTTCTCTTCTCTTCT
>JANZLQ010000007.1:22961067-22987317 GCA_026212715.1 Elanus axillaris | reverse complement strand
CTTCTCTTCTCTTCTCTTCTCTTCTCTTCTCTTCTCTTCTCTTCTCTTCTCTTCCAAAAATCCATTTCCTTGCTCTTTCCTTTATGGAGGTTTGCCCAATTTTTCCATTGTTTACTTCAGCCTGTGTTCCTGCAGCCGCGCACTGGCAGATGTAGCAGTGCAAGGTCGATCATGACACGAACCAAAGCCAGAAGCACATTCCAGCTCTGGGAAGGTCCCGCACCTCACACCGCAGCTCCCGCTGGCAACAGAGAGTCACGAGCCAAAACACTGCTGGCACGCAGGCTTGTACGACAGACTCATTCTCCGAGAGTGTATGAATTGGCAAATTGCAGTTTCTGATTCAGACTGGGCCTCAACAAGTCTTGTGCTGTCTGATACATCTCAATTTGGGGGATTTATGTCATCTGGATTTCTGTTTCGCACTAGCTATTTCTGTCTTCTGAAAGAAATGCTCTTATTTTCACATTCTGGAAAACGGTGAACATTGTTATGCTACTACAGCAATACACCATTGGCTAATGGTTATTTTAGAAATTCATGTCAGATCTGTTCAACCATTTTTAATCTTCTCTTGTCCATTAAGCCACACCAGTGTCTTGGGCCACAGTTGCTCTTCCATTGATTTCTGGCTCAGGCTAATTAATGCAATGCCCCCGAAATTTCATGGTAACTTCATCTTCTCCAAAGTTATGTAGATGATCTGCTCATAAATCAAGCACATATAACTGGCTACAATGACATAAATCTATAAATCTAACACAAATTATATGTATCTGAGACCTATAGCCAGGACCAATGGACGTCAATGAATCTTGCACTCTTTGCCATCACTGAAGGATTTCAAGAAATAATGTGGAGAGAGATGTACTTCTTGACTTGAAGCTGCTTATTGCTTACTCTTCGTGGTACTCTGTTCAGAGATGGGAGGTACATGTTTGAATGCCGGGGGACTGAGAACAGGTTAAACTATGGCTTTCCATTTGCTGGCCCTGAGCAGAGGACCATACGCATATTATATGAAAGTTGTAAGGTGGCCTTCTCCTCCAGCAGTCCTTACAAGCAAGGAGCCGCTCCTGTTGGATTTCACAGGGACAGATTCTCGTGGTGTGCATACAGAGCCTCTGGGCTTCTACAGATGGGAGACACCTCCAAAGCACAATCCAAGGAGTACTGAGGTGACCTGGCCAAATTGGAGCTTAAACTAAACTGAGGACCAATGAGTCTGATATGACCCAGCTGTGTCCCACTGCTTTTGAAAATGTAGAAATTAAAAGGCAAAAAAATGTAAACCTGAGAAAGGTTTTCTACTGCACTGGATAACCAAACAAAGCACACTACTAACAAAAAAAAAGTATTTTCAGGGAAAAGTTCCTCTGTGGCATGAATTAAAAGGTTTTTTTCACTCTTACCTGTTACATTGAAATGACAACTGTCAATCCCTGTGCTTTAGGGCATAAAATAAGGTCTGAAAAAAATTCCCTGAGGAAAGGTTTGCAAAGTTGTGTCAAAAAAGGCACTGTAGAGTAATTTTACCTTCTGCTGGAATACCTATGAATATCAGGGGAGACAAGTGATTGGACTAGTCACTGGTGTGGGGCATTAAGATTCCTACAGAAAAAATCACTACAAAATTACTGAGATACATGATAGGTGCAGAGTCTTCACCTATGACAACAAAAACATGGGTGTGCTATAGTATAAAACAAGTAATTGCTATCTAATGAGCACAGAAATTTTTATTTTTTATTATTATTACCATTTTTAGATTACACATTTTGGGACAAGGAACTTCTTTTTGTCATTAATTGTTCACTGTTTTGGTTCCTGGGTCAAGAGCTCTGGAGGCACAATAATTTACAAACTAAGGATTTTTTTCTTTGTCCCAAAATGTGCTAGCCAAACAATTTTAGAAACCATGAACCTGAATGGCTGTAATAATTTGTCAAAAAATAAGAATGGATGTGATAAATCCTGATGTGCAGTAAGTCACTAGAACAACGGGGTAGAATATAGCAGAATGCCCCATAAGCAATATAGATATGGTCACCAGTCACTCGGTGCAGCTATGAGCTTCCAAAGCAGTCAGAGAGTTGTGCCCACAAGGAAAATCAATCAGTAATGTAGTAAACGTTTCAGAATGGTTTTGGACTGGAGTATATAGTATGTCAACATGCAATAATTCAATTAGCCTTCATTCTGCACTAAGTACCTCAGGGCCCTATTCTGTAGTTGGGAAAAATGCCCATGAAAGCCAAGAAGACAGTATAGAGCCCTTTAGTGTAAGGAGGGAAATACAGTTTGGGTTTTTTTAATAAATCTACAAATATGTCAGCCAAGCTTGGATTAATGCAGGGAAGCTGTTTTCTTCTTCCTGCAAATTTGTCTTTCAGTGGAATCACACACTTCCTAATTTGAAATGGCCACTTCTAATGGAAATACAGGCTTACACCTGAGTGATAATCTTTTGCTTCTGGAATTAAAGAAGCAGAGGAAGTCTGCTTTGGACCAGATGCAGCAACTTTAAATCCTTCCTCTCTTCCTTCAGTATGTCTTATGCTGTTGTATAGAGAGGGTGTTATTAAGCTTTTTCAAACAACCATAGATGCATCAACATAGCATCAGTGGCTTTGAAAGTGGTGTAAGTTTATAGCAGGTGAGGATGCAGCCTGCAGTTTGTGCTTGTGTGTGGGCATGTGTGCATGCTGAGGAGAAAAACACATGCACAAACACAGATTTCTAGTTGTCTCCATTTGTTTTTCCATTTTTAGCAATTTATCAGTTCAGCCACTCTTTAAAGTGTAAGCTCTTTCAAAGCTCTCTTTAGGAGTCCTAACCCTTTTGAGAGACATTTGGGAGTTTTGAAAATAACCTCTGAAATGTCCACATCCCATAAAAGAGATTTGACCACTTCTCAGTTAACATACAGTCAATCATCTAATAAGATTTAATCCCACTGGGAGACTAACTAATAAATTTTTATGGAGGCAGCTCTTATAAGTCAGGAACATATTTAGATGAGTAGTAGAAGTGGTGGTTTAGTAGTAGTATTAAATGGCTTTTGACCTATTTCCAATTTATCAGAGCCTTTCTCAACGCAATGTAAATCCCACTCTTAGAGTTAAAAACTAAATTAGAAAATAAAATCTAACATAACATCATTTTGATGACTTAGGAAATGAGAGTGGTATTTCATCTTCTATTGTTCAACACTTAAAAGTACTATTAATTTCAAAAATTGAGAAAAAAATCAGTAGGACAGAGTAACTCCTATATTTAAGATGAAAGAATAACTGTAGATTTCTTGAACTGATTAATCTCCCTTCCTTTCTCGTGAAAAAGACTTCCATGTGAAAACAAAATTACATATTTCTTACAGCATGATTTGTCTTTACCTGACTAAATAGAAGACTCTTCCAAGAGTGCTAAGGAAAATGTATTTATCCTTAGGCAGAACATAAGTACACACGGTTATGAAGGTCAGCCTGGTTTCTAATCTGAGTGAAATATATGTACCATATTTAGCAGATGAATGTACAAGTATGCCCAAACAAGAAGAGAGAGTGAGAAAAGCAATTATAATTGCTATTCCTCAAATATATAATGAATTCTCAGATTTTCATATTATGCTCTTACATTCCAATAACAAACCTTTGGGGGGGGGGGGCAAGATAAGAGAAGTTTAAGCTTCTTGCAGGACTTTTTACTTCATTGAACATGAAAAAAATAATTGAAACATCTTTAGTGAATTGCAATCCTTTTGTGATCTCTCAAAAAATTATATAAATCCAAAACCCAAATTTTATTCTAGGCAAAGTTGGATAGCACAATTCTGCTCTCAGTGCAACACTTTAGATGCCCACAAATTGCGTGAATCTGTCATTGGAAGTTGAATCTGATGCCAAATATCTGTATTTTCAGCATCTATTGACAGGCCTACAAATAACATACCTAACTAGTCTGCTACAGAGAGTATAGTCTGATCTTTGTACCTTAGGAAGCTTTTGTATTTAAACAGCATTAAGGATGACAACTTGGCATAAGGATATTAGAGTGTTTAATACATATATACAAACAAAACACCGTTGATTTCCTCTTTGATCATTATTCAAATTGAAATCAAAGAAAATCTATAGTCCTCAGGCTTTTTTAGGCTCAATACCTATTTTATAGACAAGCTAGGTCCTTTACCATGTACACCATCATTATGGCAATGTACATGGCATGTGCCTTCCTTACTTCTTTTGCTTTGTGCTTTTAGGACATATGATAAAGACAATTAGAAAAATAATTGCTGATCATCAGAATTGTTCCCCCTTTTTACACAAACAGACTTTTACACATCTTGAAAGGGTGAAAAAGTTAAGAAATTTTATGCGGGTACTAGAATGGCACAGCTGTCAAGATCTGACCTCTCTTCCTTTTTTTAATTCTATTATAGCACAGGAGGAGTACAAAAATTCAATAGAAAAGAATTAAAGTAAAATCATTACATTTCTAATAGCAAATCATGACCAATTGTGTGGTGTCACTGAAGAGCACAAAGTGCAGTAAAGTCTAAAAGCTGTAACTACCCCATTATTCATTTTTACTGAAAATCTAAGAGGGCTTCTTGTAAACTCAGAATTTGTCATATAGCCTTTAAAGTAGGCCCTTCAAGATTTCAAACCATTGCTTCACTACTGACCTTCAGAACCATGAGTTATTTCTGTGTTTATGGGGTTCACAGCATTTATAGATGCCTCAAGTGCTGTGTTGAGAAGCAAAAATACAAAGTCAAAACTGGATCTCTTTGGCTACCAATATAAAACTAAAAGCAGTGTTCAAAATGTAAACATACAGAGATGGAGAAAAGAATTGCTTTCCCTCTTCCATTTAAAGCTCTTCAGTGATCCTGTGTCTTCACTTCTAGCCTTTGCAAGGATTATACTTTGTCTTGGTTTTGGCTGGGATAGAGTTAATTGTCTTCCTAGTAGCTGGTACAGTGCTGTGTTTTGGATTCAGTAGGAGAAGAATGTTGATAACACACTGATGTTTTCAGTTGCTGCTAAGTAGTGTTTATACTCAGTCAAGGATTTTTCAGCTTCTCATGCCCAGCCAGCGAGAAGGCTGGAGGGGCACAAGAAGCTGGGAGGGAACACAGCCAGGGCACCTGACCCAAACTGGCCAAAGGAATATTCCATACCATAGGATGTCATGCCCAGTATATAGGCTGGGTAGAGTTGGCCTGGGTGGGGATCGCTGCTCGGGAACAAATGGAGCACCAGTTGGCTAGTGGTGAGCAATTGCATTGTGCATCACTTGTTTTGTATAGTCCAACTCTTTTTTTATTATTATTATTATTATTATTATTGTTGTTGTTGTTGTTGCCATATTATTAGTGTTATTATTATCATTATTATTTTCTTATTTTCTGTCCTATTAAACTGTTCTTATCTCAGCCCATGAAGCTTACTTTTTCTTCCCCAGCCTTGATTCTCTCCCCCATCCCACTGGGTGGGGGGAAGTGAGTGAGCGGCTGCATGGTGCTTAGTTGCTGGCTGGGGTTAAACCATGACATACTTTTCAATGAAAAAATCTCAATCTGTTAACTGAAAGGAATTTATTCAAAATCTGAGATATCTACAATGCTTTGCAATTTATTGTTCTCTGAAGCGAAAGCTGCAAACGAAAATTACAAGTTACCAAAGTGAACTTCATAGTTACTGAATGCTGATTTCTTGGGAAGACATTGACCTGCATTAACACTTCCCGTATTCCTCAACAGACTGATTGATCTAGTTTAATTTTAAATTTGCTCACACAAAAAGAAATATTGCACAGGCAGAGAGATCAGTAAAAGTGTTCCTGCTCCAGACCCAGTTAATGGCTAGGTAACATCTCCGAACAGCTTCTCACCACCTGACAGTTTTCCTTAATTTACTCCTTGTGCAAGTGCATCTGCGTGCACCACTTCAATAATTTTTCAGGATCCTTTTGTAATTCTTTAATCTTGTATAACCATCTACACCTCATCCCGCTTCATCTCAGTATTTAGGATATCTGGATAGAATCTGTCTCAAGCCTCTGTTTTGGAATAGAAAACATCACCGACACGCTGGACGCGTGCCTCCATACCAGGGAGACCATTTTCTCCTGATCGGAAGGCACACCGTCACGGTCGCTCGGCCTGCCGCAGCCAGCGACTGCCCGACACGTGCCGCTCGCTGCCAGCACCCAGCCAGGCATTACGCTACACCCCGGCGCAAGTTTAGCTTCTGACCACAGGCGGACGAAGCCATCTGGCTTGGTTCCTTATTGCTCGTAATGATGATGATGGACCTCAAGCATTAGCTCCCGGCTATGCCAAACTCTGACTTTTTTTTTTTCCCCTCTCCATTCTGTAATAGGTAATTAAGAGCTGAAATTGCACCAAGTACATGACAAAATGCCTACGGAAAGCTATGCTTCTTAGGAAGAAAACTTACAGCCTCAGTACCAAGCAGCAGCAGCAGTCTGCGCCCATCCTGTATTCCACAATCTGTAATTTCAGCTACATATCTATTTATTCCAATGCTGCAGTATTCCATTTCTGAATGAGTTCCCACATCATGGTGACACATGCCTAGCATTATTGCATTTTAGACAGCCATCTGTACTGATATATTCAGCCAATAATTTGCCACCAGGAAATTGGTTCCTGGGAATATATTTTTTATGCAGACTGCATGCATGCCTGTCTCTAATTTCTAAAATCCGTATATCCTTGACGTTTCTTGTAGGAAGCGGAAATCCTATTTCATCCTGAACCGGCCATAAAATGTAATGCTTGGTATTAATTAACAGGCAAGAAAATTTATGCCAGAGTTCATCAGCAAAACCTTAGCACTAGCGTAAAAATCCCTGAAAGATTAAGTAGTAGCATGGAGGTGCCAGTTATCTAAATATGGCAAATGGCAGGGAAGAATGAAATAGGTCTAAAGGGACACAGCTCCTCTAACTGATGAAAAGTATGGGCTAAAAATATACTTCAGTGCAGATAAATATAGAATAATGATTGTAAGAAAAATAATCCAAACGTGGGTTGTAGCATTTAGTGGAGCAATCTTACAGTACCGTGAAAAAGAGAAGAGTCAGGTAGTTATTAACAAATAATCCTTCAGTATATTATCAGACTGGCTTATAATACCCATATGTAGTAAGAAATGGCCACCTAACTTCAGATCATTAAGTCCATTTCCTGTGACACTAGAACATAGTCCACCAGATGGGAGACACATGAAATATTAAAAAGATACTAAACATGTACTTTAACTTTGGGCAGAAAGCCAAGGGTAGTAGAAGCATGGGCAGGCAGCTCACAAGGGGGGCTGAGGAGGTAAGAGTTCCTCAGCTGAAAAGCATGGTTCAAATTCTATGCAATGCAATTTTTATATCTGCTAAAGTAGGCTTCTTTTTTTTTTTTTTTTTTTTTTGTCTAGGGAGAGGTGGAAGAGGGAGAGAAAATTAAAAAGGGAAAGCCTTAAAGGGTAGTTCACAGCTAAAAGAGAAAGAGAAATTCTATTTCTTTAAGCTAAGGGAGACAGACTTATGGAAATAAAGGGTTTTTTTTAATTATCAGAGATTTTCCTGTCCTTGCACAGACACCAGGCTGCTAATCAGGGGCTTTCACAGCAGTTAATTCCACTTTGAGTAGGATTAGCTTTAATATTTAAATAAATAATCTCTATGGCTTTGCAGTTTTGGGAAACTGGAGTCTGGGAAGGAGAAAACTGGTAATAATGGGAAAAAATGAAGCCTCCATCCTCCACAAGATCTGGAAGATAAACAGCAAATCTAGGACAATATCTCAAAGGTCTTCCACATCCCTAGAGGAAATTTCAGAGGAACTGGTCAGCCAGTTACAGTAAGTGTTTATTCTTGGAGAAGACATTCACAAGTATCTCTAGTCTACTAAGTCTTCCCGGAGAGAATTCTTGTTCATAGTGAAGAAGCAAACTCCAAAGTATTTATGAAACCGTACATAAATATTGTTTTGTCTTACACAAAATCATCTTTGGTGTAGATTGATTTTTTTTTTTTGGCAAATTTACACAGTACTACAAAAATGCTACATTTTGTAATAGTTGTTAGCCAGTTTTTATATTTCAACAAATTATTTAGTGTCAATTGAAATATTTTTATGAAAAAATCACTTAAAGATTATTTGGCTTTTGTTTCCTTCCTGTATAAAATGACTTTTCACTTCTGTGTGTTTTGAACTTCTACAGACCATCATGACAACGTTATCAGTACATCGTGGTCAGAAGTGGAAGTATTGCTGCACTGTTGCCTTTTGTAGTACACTAGTATTTTATGTAATATCCTTTTTCAAACTCATGGGAAGGATTTTTACACCAGTTTGGAATTAGGAAGGATAACCCATTTCCTTGATTAATGGCAGCGTACATATAACAACAGGCTTTGAGAAGGAAATAACTTACGGTAGCAATTTAAGGGGCTGGCAAGATTTTGCAATAGGAGTCACATCTTAGAGATGTTTGTTAGAACAAGCCTGTTAAATTTAAATGAAACATAAGCTATTGCAAGCAGAGAACAAAAAAAGGTTAGGTGAAGAGAAGTGATGAAGGCATATACCTACTCAGGGGTCATCCACCGTTAACTGCAAGACCAGCGCCAGCCTCGGTGCAGCCTTGCGCTGCCTTCAGGGAGCGAGTCACTGCGGATTAACCCCCCTCAAACCCGATCCTTGCTGCATGACCCCACATCTCAGTGGGCAGAGGGACCGGCACTTGTGGTAAGGGGTACAGACAGGTGAGGGCAAAGGCAGTCCTGCTTCTTCCACCAGCTTCGCCAGGTTTTGCCAGGTAGGCAGAGCTGCGACCTAATATGTGTTCTTAGGACAAAGGGTAAGATTCTCAATTTGGGGCTGTCTGCTTCAAACAAAACGGAGAAAATTCAGAGTGCTCCAAGCTTCTTAGCTCTCCAGGCTTGCAGATCCCGGGAGAATCATCCTAGAGGGAAAAATTCTCATTTTTACTGAAGTCCCCCTTGCAAGTAGTCTGGGTAAGGAACCACAGAGCTGATGTCAGCTACATTTAGGTTGGCTCTAAGGCCTTTTGGCATTTCTAGAATGAGGAAAAAAAAGAAAGAAAAAGAAAAAAAACAGATGCCCATGAGCTGACTTCTAGGTTGAAATTTGTTGCATATGTTCAAAAATACAAGCGACATTTGCTCCCATGTATTGCAGGCAGCAGTAACAGAAATTTGACATGTCAAATAGAGTACATGCCACTTAATCTATCCAGCTTGAGATCTGGAACATAGTGTGTTACAAAGACCTGGGGAAAAAAAAAAAGAAACATCAAATATATGTGAAATGCTATGAAAAAAGTGTAAATTCTGGTTTTCAGCCCCCAGCTTCACAATTCTTCCTTTCTGATGTAAATAGCTTCCAACAGAAAGATTTGGGAGTGCAAATTTGTATGAAATGTTGGCAATTCAAAAAATAAAACGTTGAGATGAATGACATGGTTTGTTCCTTCAAAATTTCTAAAGTTCTTCTTTTTTTATGAAGCATCAGGGAGATTTCGTAACAGGTCAGGATTAAACCTCCCTGAAAAGCTATGTATTATCTTTCTCTTCAGTCCTTCAAGAGGTCAATGTGTGGCAAAGGTCTAAAAAAACCCCTCCGTATTAAAAAAAAAAAGAAACAATAATTCAAAGAGTTAACAACCACTGCAAATACATTTACTGCACTTCATTATAAAGTTAAAGTAAATTGAGCATTTAAAAAGAAATAACAGATGCCATCATCCTGGGTGGATAATTAACAGCAGACTCTTTAACACTTATACTTAAATGGGACAGAAACATTTCAAAAAGATTTTTTTTCTGTTGCAAAACATTCTGATGTAAAAAAAAAAAGACCATTCTCCTCCAGCAACCTCCTTAGGGAAATGAACTTTTGAACAAAACTGAGAGAACACTTCAGCAGTCCAGGTTTCCACATTTCTCGAGAGGGGCGTGGGCAGCGTGTTGAGTTCCTGGGTGCAGAAAACCAGTGAAAGTGATACCTAACCCACTACCATTCCTTTGGGGTAAAGAGTTCACCTTCCTCAGCCTGGAGCAAACCCCTGGGGCCCAGCTTTCCTGCCTCTGGTGGGCTTTCCTTTTGGCTGCACCAAAACGGGTGCCGATACAGAGCCAAGACTGCGCTGTCCTCTTCTGCACCATCAGCTTAGGTAGAGCTGCATGGGGCACCATCCTTTAGCAGGTGCTTGATAAAAATAATAACTCTTTTTTTCCATATGCATTTTTCTTCCACCTTCACTTGAGCAACTCTGCTTTTTTTCCACCTCCCTGGTTTTGCGGAGATGCACAAAGCCAAGGTTTACTCAAACCTATTCATCACAAAACTACACCTAGTTTGCCGTCACTTGGCACCTTTTTTGGCTGCAACAGTAGAAAAACTGGCTCACGCTGACAGACAGGTTGGAACCCTCCTCTGTTTTCTAGAGGTGATCTCTCAAGGTAAGGCTTAACACATTGTTCAGACAGTCCGTGGGAACAAAGCTGCTTTTGCCATTCTCCGTGCCATTTCAAGGCATTGGATAACACCTTTCGCTTCAATTTTAAGCAATACAAAAGCCTTTGAAAAGGGTGAAGCCATCAGCTGCCAGGTTGTAAAACTCACTCCAAGTTATCTGCTCTGAATGTTGAGGTTGGTATGTAATATGCGGCTGTCCGGAGGCTGGGTATACGCCTGCTAAGGGTGGACGGTCATCCAGGCAGGACGTTTTACTGTCATCCTGGGCAGCTTCAGCACATGGCACAGTTCAACCATCAGCTGCCCCAATATATCGTTTCAGGCTCTGAGTGCACGTTGCTTACAAAACACAGCCTCTCAGAGAAACACAGGTTTCTCACTTTCCTTTTCTGTTTACCAGGCTGTATGTGTACAGATTATCTTCTGAATTGAGACACACAGATGCTCTCCTTATTAATGTGAGAAAATAATAGTGCCAAGGGGCATTATAGATCTGTTCATTCAGTAGGGGGAAAAAACAATTGCGCAATCTGATGAAGTCAGGCAAATGCCAGGAAATGAAGGACAAGCCCCCCCCCCAGCTATTTACTTGTCAAACTGATTCTAAGTTTGAATATGCGATCCGCATGTGTAGTCTCCGTATTAGCAGGTGCAAATTACTAATGGAGCCTTTTGACCATCCTAGCACTAGAAACTTAAGATACAGCAATAGCAAAGTGTATAGCGTGTTCCTAGCTTGGTAAAAAAAAATGAGACTCCAAACAATAGAAGAAAACAGGCTCTAGCTCGTAATCAGGAACAACTGCGTTTGCCTGTGCCTACGTAGAAAGCAAACCTCCAGCTCGAAGTGTGCAGAGGGTAACTGGTAAATATGAACATCCAAGAACGATTATGACAGGAAGTTTACATAATGGTAACAGTATCTGTCATACTTTGCGATTCTCCCACATGTGATATCTGATGTCTGACAGTGACTCATGGGCCACGGCTCTCATGTGGCTGCTCAGTTAGGTATGACTAAAAGACAAACCCAGAAACATGTAAATGGCATGCACGTGTGCCCCGATGCTGACAGATAAGTGGGCGTTTATTGGTGCTGGTGTTAGACACCTGTATGCATCATCAATATTTAGAGGAAGGCACATGGGCACCGAATTGCATCTTTTATATAACCGTGATTTTGAGATGTCTGGGAAGAGAAGTGATACTCAGAGTCACAGTCCCCCCCTCCGGATAAGTCGATAAGTTAGCGTTTCTGTCTCATTTTAATTTTCCCAAACTTCTACGTGTATGAAATTGCTATAGGCAACTGCCCAATGCCTTTGCATCTGCTAGAGCTGTTAAGTAGCTGATGAGGTCTTTTTCACAAGATCTGGCTTTTATTTAATTAATTATTTAAGGGGTTTTTTTTAACAATTTCTGAAGATATAGAATCTGTTCCAGCAATATGGCGAGTGCAAATGCTCCTATTGGAGACTTGCTGATATCCAAGAGGATGCCTTAGTCCTGCTAATAAAATTATCTTTTGAGTATAAAGGTGTAAATAAGTATGTATATACATATGTGTAGAGAAGGGGTATTAAGGTACATAAATTTCCAGTATCTGAGATTTGTCTATGGCTCTCACGAGAGACATTTATTTTAATGGAAATTTGTAAAGAACAGTCAAGGTCCTCATGATATTAGTATTGAATATCAATATCTTCAATGATACATAGAGAAGGTAATGGGCTATATTCAGTCCTTAGTGCCTGGTAAAACTATCACTGAAATTGGAAACTGCTGACTGCATACAATTATGATTATATACTTCAGCTAACTTTAAAAAACAGGTTAAAAAAAACCCAACTTATTTTTTTCTTTAGTTAGTTGGATTCTTTTAATACTATTCATAGAACTTTCATGACTGAATGGCTTCCCAGGAATCCTACAAATTGTTGGTTTATAGATAATGTTTCATATACATTTTCTTGCACAGGTTTAAGTTCCCTGAAATGCAGCCTGATTTCACAGGTTCCTTCCTTGTAAACTTATTTGTGAAGGGAGGATCTCCGAAGTTTGACGGCTGTCTGCTGGGGATGAAAGTGAGGCAAAGGACTGTAAAACAAATAAAAAAGGGAGGGGCAAGATCAAAGTACCTCATTAAGAGCAGTATGTTACAGCCTTGTCCAACCTCTGCCTGCAGAGATTGTATGCAAGTCTGTCCTTAATTAGCTGATAGCCTGTTTCTGCTGGAGCAGGGAGGAGGAGAGGCTGGGGGCAGGAGTGACACGGGTGCTAAGATCACCCCAGTGAGCTGTATTCTGAGCCATCCTCGCAATGCCTCAGTAAAGGGGACCAGCACCCTCGCTTGGTTTTTCAGCAAGTTGTGAGGCTGTTGGAGATGTTCTTTAGCAGCCGAGTTGCATTTCCACCTGAGTGCTCCTGGAAACATTCAGCAGATATTTAATATTTGTCTTAACAGGGGCTCCTAATTGCATTTGGCTGTGTAGGCACATGTGCTTACACCTCTTCATGTCAAGGAAAAGACCTTGGAGGAGAGACTTCTGTATCTACATCCTTTCCCACCCTCGTCTGCGACTGAGCAAGGGTGGCTGAACTCTGCCCTTGCCCTCACGCCTTGGCTACCTCTTGCTAATGTCAGTCTGTTCCCCAGAAGAGATGCTAGCCACATTGCGAACTTCCCATCACAAAGATCCTCACCTGGGAGTGAAGGTATGGTCTGCCTTTCCTCCTTCGCGTTGTCAGAGCTGGGAGGACTTTGGACCCATCCTTCCCACCTGACAACTGTTTTTCAGCTCTGAACAGGAGCCAGAAACTCTGCTGAGCTGACAGCTCCTCTGGGGCCAGTTTCACACCCACTCCTTGTGAGTGCTCCTCCAGGCTGCTACGGGCTCCTCCAGGCTGTCACGTGCCCGGTGGAGCCCTTAGGAAGGAGGACACATCCCCAGGATTTGAACCAGCTTTCCAGCCGTGTGGCAAGACTGGTCTAAGGAGTTCCGGGTGGCAGAGGCAAGTTGGGATTTGCTCCTCTGCTGAAAAGAAGTAATCAGGAGTGAAAGCAACTGGTTCTCCCTTTTGCTGTGTGAGCTACCTTCTGTCCTGCCTCCTACCGGGACGCCTTGGCTGCTCTGCTGCCTGTTGAAATCCTCAGGCATTGCTACGACATATGCCATTTGGTTACGAGTAAAGGAAAGTTCAGCAGTAAGCGATCCTCGCCTCGACCTGCTTTCAGCAGGCTCTGTGTGGCAGCATCAGCGGTGGCTCTGAAATGACACTTTGGCTACTGACACAGTAACTGCCTGGGCAGGAATACTTGCAGCTTGAAAAGTGTTTTCAAAGCCAAATGACCCTGTCGCACAGCTTACACAGGACATGTTTGGTGCAATAAGTAGTGATCTTGCTGCCCTATGCTGGCCTGACCAAGGGAAGCCACCATGGTCTCCTCGCAGGGCTGCTCTGCCAAAGAGACAGGAGCACCCGGGGCATAGGGAGGGCTGGATGCTAATCGTCTTTAGTGGCAATGCTCTGGGTCTTTCTCGGTATTTTGGATTTGACCAGAGGACCGGGATAAAATTTGCATAGTAATACATCTAAAACATCAAGAGATTTAAGACAGGGCAAACTTGGCGATCAGGTCCAGGGCTCAGAAGCTACTTGCAGTACAGGTAGTTCTTTAGGAAAGACCCTGTTTCTCTCTTACTTCTAGGGAAATGTGCTTGCTGGTCCACCTCAGATGCCAAGTGGAAGAAGAGCCTGCTGCAGCGTTTGGTGCCGCAGCACAGCTTGTCATGAAGCTACAGCTGAAACCTAGTCAAACACCTGAGTGTCCACTCAGGTGGCTACAACCTGGCTCATGGGCCTGTGTTCATCACCTCCCACACTGCGGGTAGGCACAAGCATACCTCAAATCCTCCCTGAAACATAAAAATCACATGGTCCTGCTGAGAAGAAAAGACAAGACAATTTTACAGCCGCCACCACCACAGATGCTCGCTGCCGCTGCCATGTCCCAGAGGGACACCTCCAGAGCCCCATCCCACAGAGGCCCCGCTGGGCTCACCCCAGACCTCGCAGGCACAAGTACAAGCGGATTGCAAACAAGGAATTTGGAGGCCTAGAAACAAGGGGTGGATTGCCTTAGGACCTGGCTGCTGATTAGGTGACGAAGCAGCCTTGGCTGTTTGACACACGTGTAAGAGAGGCATCCAGGCTTCCCTGTGTGTGTGAATATTGGGGTGATGCTCTCCTGCAGATGTAAGCTCGACATGTATTTAGACATCTAGCCTAGGGCCTGTGGTGACTATGGAAGCGAGAGAAGTCAGGAAGGTAAATTCCTGCCAAACACATGGATGACTAAGCAGCCTTAGACACCTAAATTGATAAGATTAATCATATCCTTGATGCTTCCTAGACGTGTTGGTTGCACCTGCCAATGGCTCCTCATCAGAGGCACAGCAGGTATGTCCTTCAGAGATGGAGGCAGCGGCTGTCTTTTCATTTTACATGCTACCTAAACCATGGGTAACCAAATCACTAGCGGTCCCTTGCAGAATGTAGTGTTATATAAACAACTACTAATAACAATAGTTCAAATATTTATCAAGCTATAAAAGTCTCCTCGCCACACGCGTGAGAGCATAATCTGATTCCATTGGAGTGAGATCTCGCGTCTTAGCAATCACACCCTCAGCAGGTTTGCTCTGCCACGGCAGCTGTTCACCTGACCTGCCTGCCCAATGAAGACCATTATATCTCTGCAGCATTGACTCAAGGAAGTTCACGGTTGATTCTTTTTTTCTTTTTTAATTGCTTACTAATTACCTACTAATAGCCTTACAAAAAGCTCCACTGGTTCTTCTCCACCCTGACAGGTCAGTTTGTAATACAATTTACAAGAATTAGTTCTTCCATCAAAAATGAGAAAAACATAAAGCAGCTCGCTCAGTTGTGGTCTCTGCAGCAAAGAATTTACAAAGAGGTTGAACTCCACTTTTAGGGAACAGGTCTATATTGGGGATGTTTGTGAATGCACTCTCTCTCGCTCATTCTCTTTCTTTTTTTCCTTGCCTGTCCCCTCTCAATCCAACTCCTCCTAGGAGGCAGGGACCTCCCTGGGGGCATCTTCACATCCTGGGGGAGGCTGTAGCGCAAGGTGGCACTGGAGTATTTTTATACCTTTTAGGTGACTACTGGTTTCCTTCCTATTAAACTAGGATTTTTCCCATAGGGAATACAAACAAATTAGTGTACCATATAAATAATTACCTTTATGTAAATGCATGCGATAAGATAAATGAAATCTGAAATGATTAACTAACCTTCCATTTAACAACATTTCTGACATTTGATTCAAGGAATGAAGCCCAACCAGCTTTCCCATGCCTTTTACTGTGGAATAGCAAGGATGTGTAGTGGTCATTAAAGCGACTCAGCCATGCTTTGATCTTCTTCCTCACATAGGCTGAAAATATGAAAAATGAGGGGGAAAAATTAAGGAAGCAAACCAGTCAGCCAATTTTTGATGTCCAACCAGAGTCAGCTACCACTAGGGGAGGAGCACCTTCTTCTCCATGGCTTGTCTTCATCAGTTTCATTTAATCTGTCCTTCAAGTTAGATTCAGGCTGACTTGGAGCCTTGAGCCCCAGCACCACCCACCCAGTGCAGCATCGCATGGAGGCCAGCTGGGATGCTGGTGATCCAGCAGCATTTTCCCAGGGCTGATCCCAAGCTTATTGAAGCTGCCTGTCTCTAGCTCCATGCAAACATGGCTGTTCTGGTTCAAGGTCAGGAGCTAGATCGTTCAGTGTTCGTCTGGGGATTTTTGCACCACACCTTCCTGCCCAGTGTAGACATGTCCCAGGTCTATCATCATTTTCATCTGCCAAGCATTCAGACAAAATAATTAACTTAGCTTTGCTGGCACACATTCTTTACTCTAAATTATTTGTATCAAAGAGCATTATTTCAACAAAATCTTTATATTTAAATAATGAAAAATAAACATGAGAAGACTCACCAGTAACAACACTGATTAAAAATGTAGAAAAACTTGACTGTGTTTTCTGGCACAGACAGATAATTAAGAGGATTTTTAAGGGTTTTCTCTGTAACAGGTAGAGATTTAGTGGTATTTTGTGTTAATCACCTCTAGGCTGCAGAGACAGCAGCACTGCATAGTGCAAAATAAATGACCAGAAGGCTTAATGTTTTTTGTGTTTTTATTTAAAGTGATTTCATATTACAAGCTCATGCCAAAAGGTTCATTTACTTCTGAGTTTCTGGCTCTGCGGACTGTTATCCATGCTGTGAATGTACAACTGCTTGTCCACACAGTTATTGGAGTTCCTATGAATAGTTTGCAGATGCCATTCAAGCTTCTCTTTTTTTCGGTCCCCCAAAATACTTGTGACAGCTATTGATCGGTCCATTTTAACTGCCTACAATGCTGTATCTGCTGTGATTATTACTGTGATTCATGAAAAAAATGTCTCTTATCAGGCTAGGAATATCTTTTGCATAAGAGCATACCTGCTGTAGGAGTGTTATACAACACCTCTTGTGATCAGTGGCATCTTACCAGTCACTTCCCTATACTGTGAATGAAGTCCTAAATTGCTCATGTAAGCTCTTTTATATCCTAGGTTTTTTGATGGAATCATTCTCGTTATGTTACCCAACTCTTCTTTATCCAGCCAGAGTTTCAGCCACCTTTTTACTTCTGGACATTACATTTACACGCCAAGGCTTGCCTTGATGCCTTTTGCCATACACCTCTTCTGCTGCAAAATTCCCAAAGAGCAGCCGGAGACACCTTTGGGTAAGACTCACAAGGTGACATTAGCTGGAGCCATCCTCAATTAATTCAGGTGTTGTTTGAGGCTGTTGCAGCTACAGAGTCTCCTCCACACATGCAAAATATGTGCCGAGTGTTTGAGGAACCCAAGAGTCCGGACAGCTGGATGTGTCACACCCTAACTGCAGCTCTCAGTAGCCCCCTTTTCTCTGAAAGGCAGCAAGAAACTGTGGTTCATCCTTCTGCTTTCAAGAGTGGTAGGAAAGGGGACACCAAAAGTTTCGGGGAGCTGAGAAGAGAGAGGGCCTGTGAGTTACAGGTTAATTACTTCAGGTCCTGCTGCTTGATGCCCTGCTTGTTGTGCCAGCTTTCCATAAACAAACGTTGGGAATCCTTGTTCTAATAGTGTATTTCCATCTTCTTAATGGTTATCGTTTTTTCACTCCATATGGCCACTTCATCTGCATTAAGCCTCCTCACTTATAACAAAAAAATCCTTCTGTCGTTTCTGTGTTTAGCCAGGTCTGTTGCTCAGATGGTGCAACCACTGAATGGTTAAGCTGAGTCTGTGTAAAATGTTGTTTCTCTAGCTATAGGCAAGGGCAGAAATAGATATCTTTGGTACCATATCTATTTAACGGAACAACTAACTAGACCTCCAAATCTGTGCGCTTTGTCACATATGTTAGCAACAGATCCTCTATGAATTGATTTGTAGTAGCCATTCCTACCACCACCTCCTCCTCTCCAGAAGCCTAACTGCTCTTGATTATATCCTGATTGTGTCCAAGGAAAATTGTTGGGATTGAGTGAGGCTGTAAGAGAAATTGGATGTTGTTTTACCACTATAACACTTTGGCTGTGCTGGACCAAAGGTCCCATGTTTCCAATACTAGCTGACAAGGAATGTATGGAAAACAGATAAGAGCAGAGGAGCAGAGTGAACCTATGATGGTACTTCCCTATGCAATCTCCTCTTCTCCAGGTATCTCTGCACATTCTAAGCCATATATAATGTTCTTGTACATGGTAGGTCTTTTCTTCCATGAATTTGTCAAATCACTTCTTGAGCGCATTGGAAGCTTTAGCATCAACAGCATCCTATGACAAGCATATTGCAGCTGTACTTTGCATGACAAAGTACTTCCTCTTGTTTCTTTTGAACTTGCTGGATGACAGTCTTATCTGGCCTACCCTAATTCTTATCATATGCAGAACAATGACCAATCGTTCCTGATTCACTTTCTCCATTGCCACTATTAATTTCACAGATCTCTACTGTATTTTTCTTTTGGTCTTACTCTATTGAGTTATTTCTTACAGGACCTCTCCCATGCTTTCTTTTGATCACTGTTGTTCCCTTTTTCTTTTCTAGTTCTGCTTTACCTTTTTTGAGAGAAGGATCAGAACTGCATATGGGAGCAAGACCATGAATTTAGACAGTGACAGAAAGACATTTCTCTTCACTTCACTTCACTTCTCTGTTCCTTTCCTATTAACTCTAAGGTAACTGTTCTCATTAAAGACTTTATCCAATCACCTTTTGCGCAAGAAAAAGGTTCCCATTAATTGAATTGAATCAAGCCTTGGCTTTCCTACTGCCTGAAGATGGAACACGAGGAGTGCCAAAACACATTCTCGCAGTGATCCAGCTGATCAAATGTAGTATCATGCTCACTTTATTCTATATAAAGGTCATTATTAACACCAGATAAAGCCCAATCCATAAATCTAACAAACACCCAAACCTGGATTTTATGATATTAACAGGAATCATGCCATTGATTTCAGTATGGACAGGCTTTCTCTTCAGGTCTTTATTTCTCTCTAAGAGCCAGTAGTGTCATCTAGTGCTGCAAAACCACAATGCTGGACCCAAGACAGCACCGTGGTTACCTCAGTCCCCAAGCGACTGAACGTGTTCCCCCTGTCGAGAAAACCAGAATATTTTAAATTCACTGACAGATTAGCTGTAACCAAACTGGTTGTTTTGTTGTGATACTGGAAGACTTTTGCTACGTAGGATGAGAAGATTTTTAATTTGAGGCTATCGTGACAGGTTGTCTCTACTGTATAATCTTCCTCTTGGTCTTTTAAAATATTGTGTTACATCTTTGTTCCATCCAGCCTTCTTTTGCCTGAAGTCATGCTTACTCTAGACCTGCCTGTCTAGAGTAAAGACAAGTCATGCTTACACGCTCTACAGGTATGTCTAGAGTGGCCTGTGGGACCTTTATTAGAAAAGGAAGCTGATTTAATTGCGGACTGGTGTGAGAGACTGAAAGAGTTCACGTCTCAAACATTGTGGTGGGGCAAGTTCTGTTTAACGATGAACTCTGCTGGGAAGCTGTGGCAGTAGTTGGGCTGCTTCATGCTCAGAATCCTTCTTTCAGCTTCTGCTGGTACATTATTTCTGAATTTTTCCTTGCATGCTTTCTCTTAACAATTCCATTTCCAACATTAACTCACACCTTTATTACCTCAGAGCTGTAAATATGTCTCTAGCAGCTCCACGGCAAGGCACTGCTGTAAGGCACGATGCCTTTTTTCACTTTATCACTGGGTGTGTATTGAAAGTTTGCCTCTCCTTTCTACCCCTGCCTCCCCTCCTGTCAGGAAACCAGATTTTTCAATCAGAGTGTCTGGGCAGCCGGTTCAAAGGCAGGCTAATTCTTCAGTAGCTCTATAAATAATCCTGTCTCTGTCTGCTCCTTTAGGTCAGCAGCTCAGCCCTCCTGGTACCATAGACGTCTCTGTCATTGGAACCTTTGTGCTGTGACTGCACATTTTTGGGCAACAGGGCATGTAACACATTTTTGAGTCTTCATATGCCAAGATGCAGAAAATCAATTTTAATGTCCCTACAAAAAAGAACTAGTGAAGCAAAAGGCTATCAATATTGCCAGACACCCTCCTGCACTAGAGGTATGAAGAGAAATGCTACAAAAGTAAAAAGAGGTTCAGTGATTTTTCAGCCAGTTGCTATTGTGACAGTAATTAGCTGTATAACACAGTGCAGGGGAATGGAAATGGGTGGGTGAGTGTCGTCTTCATCATTTTCTTAAGAAATATTTGTTTCAATAAAACAAAAATTTGAAAGATTATGCTTTCTTTGCCTGCCTATTAGTAGATCTTACTCTTTTGGGGTCCGCGAGGGATCAGAGATCAAATGAGAAAACTGAAAAGCAGCATCTAGAAACATACAATACCTGAAGAGAAAGCGTTGAGAAAAATTTCCCAAGATGGAAGTAATCAAATAGTAAAGTAATGGTATATAAAGATCTCCTTGTAATTTTAATTAAAATCCCTATTTCGTATCACTCAGTAATAATTGGTGTTATCATATCTTGCTGCATCTGAGGCACAAACCCACCTATATCTTGATTTTTAAGCCCTCATGCTACCTTCAAAATTTTCAGATGAGAAAATAGAAAATGAAAAGAAGAGAGAGAACCAAATTGTTTTTTAAAAGCTGAACATGAAATGTATTCAGAATGTTTCATTTCAAGGTTTTGACAGAGGCAAATTCTAAAATCTTGGAATACACGGTAGAAAAGAAGCCAACAACTTTTGTCAGCAAGTAACACATAAGTGGGAATTATTTCAATCATATGAGAATCTTAACCTTTGCAACTGTGCCTTTCTAGGGACATTTCGAGTTGTGCACGAACTGGCACTCTTTTGTATGCTCATACAAGGCATGTTCTTGTTCTTCTAGTTTTCTTCACCATGTTTGCTGCCGCTAACCTCTTTCTTTCTGGCTGCATCCTGAAACAATTTCTCAGTGCACTCTGAGTGTTGCACATGGCTATCTATTGGTTTTATTTAGCAATAGGGAAGAGTTGTGTTGTGCAAGACTTCTCTGTTAACGTACAGATACCGATACTCACACACAAAATACCAGCACAACATTTGGCACAGTGAAAGTCTTTTCAGGCTGGCTATATGTCAAAAACAAATGGGTGTTCAACAGGTGGATTTAGCTGGTCTTTCATTTTCCTCTAAACGTCCTCTTAATAACAGCATCATTTAAGCGACTTCAGGAAGAAATAATGGTGAGTGCAAAGAGCCAAATATAATAAGGCTGGGAGAAACATGTTCATACAGCGCATTTAAATGTGTCCTGGATTACAAACTAGGTGATTCTCTAGAAACACCTATAAAAAAAAAATTTTGGTGTGAATGGCTCTTTCTATTATGAACCAGCTGTTTGCAAGAATTATGCAGGTATCACTGTGCAACTCACTTAAAAAAAGAATAACATAGCTTGAGAAAGATTACAAAAGAATAGGTTTGAGGGATTATATCAGACAAAAAATACTAAAGCACCAAAAATTCTTGTAAGTATGCCAGAGAGGGACCCACAGCCACTTAAAACACAGTATCCTATAGGGTAACGAACATACAGACGTGGTATCAGAAAAAGAAATTAGGCATTTTGAGTGCTGTGTATGCTCAAAACACATAAAGCTGAAAATAGATATTCAATATACAATAGAAAAAAAATCCAAATTATTAAACCCATGGTAGTTTTCTCTGAGCAATGCTTGCTCATAACAGCTTCTTCAATGAAGCTTTCTAAAAACACTGAAATAGTCACAGCTTTTCTACATTATTTTATGCTGAAAGTGTGTTGCTGTGGCATGTGAAATAATTTTAATATTTGTACCACTGAAAGAGATGGTCAGTATTCTGCTACTACAAACGGTTATTTTTTATTGGAAATTCACTGGTGATAGGATGATTGGTGGGCTGTGAATGCATGTCTAAATAACAAACTCAGAGTGCACAGAGCTGTCAATTTCTGGAAATAAATAAATCACATTCTGAGTTCTTTTGCTAAATGAAAGTGTGTACATCACTTCTATATATAAAGTAATATTATATTTCTATCTGAGACAGAGAAGAGTTTCACAATAATGGGGAGAGGGGGTTATACTGTAACGTATACCTATAGCCATGAAACACATAGAATACACGTTCTGAGAAATCTGTGGCAGTTTGGTAAAGACCTTTTCCCAACAGCAGGAAAAACACATCTTCTGAAGGTCATGTTTTTAAAAAGAAAATCCTGGGGGTAAAAAAAAAATTCGTGGAAGATCCGATAGTTTTGGAAGTGAGATAGAGTAGCCACCAACTCGGCCTCCAGAGGAGAAGCAGGCAGAGCCCTGCGGGCGCCCGGCGTGCCTCCCGTGCCAGGGCTGGCAGGGCAGCCCCGGAGCGGACCCTCCTGGCCGGGCAGCGGGGTCTGCCAGGACCCCCGGCTCTGCGGGGGCGCGGGGATGCCCGGGGGGGTCTCCCCAGCACCTGCCGCCCCTTGGTGGGACCCAGGGCACGGCGTGCATCCATCCGCCGGAGGTCCCTCTCTTGGGTCCGGCAAGGGTTTGACTTCCCTGCTTCCCAGAACATCTCCGTTTTGACGAACGCATTATTTCCAGTGGCAAGCTGTTTTCTTGTAAAATTCCCAGCCGGCTGTAATCAGGATTTACGGCTACTTGCTTCCAGAGGCTGTTTTCTACAACAAAGCAATACAGGTTGCAAGGCTTGTGACAAATACGTGTTTAATGTCAGTGGCATGCCAGGCAACTGCTTTTTACCCGTGCACGCCAAGCTGTGCAGGATCAGGTGTTTGTTCTTCTTCTGCCACGTTTTAAAAGCAAGTGCGTGAGCTATTACTGCAAAACACACCCCTGCCACAAAATAATATAATATCAATAAAAAAGTGTCACTGCCTTTCACATGGTATACTCTACCATTACTAGGTTTTGCTCACTGATCGAGCCAAACTAGTTTCTGATATAAATCCACAGACTTCTACATTTGTTTGGAGTTGGGCTTTTTGACATTAGGAAACAATTAATTTCATGGTGTTTATGAACTGTGAAAAATAACTATACCTATTTTTTCTCTTTTTTACAATCTCAATTTTCTGCGGAGGATACCACATGAAAATACAGTGATATAAATCTAGATGAACCTGCAGACACATTTATTAATGATGCATTTCAAGAGCTTAAAGCACAAGTGCAATGCAGCTCACTAGCTTTCCTTTCAGTGCTCCTGAGGCATATAGCAACAGCTTATTGTACTGATGTACTCTACAGTTGGGTTTTGCCAGTTCTCAAAAATCAAGCAAACCTATATAACCAAAATGGAAATGATAACTTTGTGGTTCACCTCTCTTTATCTTTCTACTTGCGACATGTATGTACTGCAACATACTTGCTCTACTGACTTGCTATTTATCACCACTGTGAATAGTTCTTACTCAATTTGTGTATTAATTTGGATGACTGGCACAAGCTGTACCTCGCATGTTTTCAGGTGTTGAATTCAGCTAGAAATTCATCCTGTAGAAATGCCTACCAGCACTAATCTCTCAGGGCATGTATGTATGACTATAGGTGATGGTAGGATTAAGGTTAGCTATTTTTTGACTCAGTGGCATCTGGCAGAGCATTTCTTGCAATTCCAAGTGTGCCTGCAAGACTAGTTAACATGTTATAACAACCAGTATAAGTGTGGGATTTTGTTAGCCTCTAACTTAGCATTCGTTAGAAGTTTCCAGAAGCCTAACCAAAGCTGGAACAAGCCGACTACTTGCATTTAACAAAAAAAAAAAAAAAAAAGTGCTGTGTCCTTTCTTCTCTGTTTTCTCATCTCTGGTAGATCAAATATTATGATACAGCATCCGTGAGTAATGCTGGCGTAAGGAGCAAGGGAAAGACTGGAAAAAGAGAGAAGGAAGACATTTAGAGACCGCAGAAGATACCTGAGTGCAGCCTCTGCAGGTGTATGAGGAAGGGAATGGATGGAAAACGGTTTCAATCCCAGCTCCCTTTCCTCCCCACTGGCTTTCTTTTCAGTTTAAGAATCAAGAAAGAGGTCATGGTGCTTTATTCAAAGCTCTTCAAGTCATCGACCGGCTGTTTATCCACCAGGAGCCTCAATGCTCTGACAGAGGAGATCAGTGAAAACAGCCGCCATCCTCCTATTTCCTTTGCAACCCGCATTTGAGAGCATTCCTGATCAGAAGGGAAAAAATCCCTGAGTATTCTGAGTCACAAGCCTCCGTTCAAATGGCTCCCTTCAAAGGTATAGCATCTTTTTATATAGCAAGAGTCCTTTTTCATTTGGAAGAAACTCCTTCAGCTCCAGAACGCAGTGCCGACTTCTCATCCCACGTAGCTTCCTGAGCAGTCGCGTTTCAGCCCCACGGCAGCCACTGAGCCCGCAGGACCCGCGGGACAACTGCTGAAGGATGGTAAACGTCAGCTCTCTGCAGGACAACCACAGCACCCCTCCCTGCCTCCCATCCAGCAGGGATACCTGCGCATCCTGTCCTGTGGCTTATAATATTAGAAAAATAAATAATCTCTCTAGATAAGCTGTTATTTAGAGAGAGCCTCCCTCCCTGGGTCTCTCTCCAGCTCGCTGCCTCATCCCCTTTCCAGCCACTCCTCCTCCCTGCCCAGACACATCCCTTTCCATCCCCTCCCACACCCCAAGCCAAGGGCTGGAAGCAGGTGAGGGCTGCCTGGATGCCGGCTGGGAGAGCACCTCGGCCCCCAGCACAGGTCCCGGGCTGGCTCTGGTGTCCCGAGAGCCTCCACAGCAGCCTTGGGGCTCCCTGCATGAGCAGATGGCTATGAAATATTCTCAGATGTGGTGGCTCCCCTGTGCTGAAAACGGTTTTCTTTATCCCAAGGAAAATATCTATTATTATTCAGGTAAGCCCTCCTTAATGCTTTTATTCCTCTGTTTCCCACCTTACAAACAGCAAACAGAATTAAACTCTCAGACAACTGTTGATGTGGGAGAGGAAGAGCAAACACTGACTTGTGCATACACACTACTTAAGGATCTGCCTCTTATTTACCAAACCCAACCTTCCATTATTCAGCCTTAGTAAGTCTTGATGATTTAAAATAAAGTTTTAGAGTAATGCGCTGCTCCTTCTTCCCTAGGGGGGACATGAGGAGAGCAGCTGCCTTCCTCGCTGCCCTAGACCCATAGTTAAGGTTTTGTTCATTCTCTCTGACTCAAGCACACAGGGGCAAAGCGTAAAAACTTACCAACAGAACACAGATTTTTCTAGACATTTCCCATCGGGTCCACAAGAGAAAACTAGCTCAGCGCCAGAAGGCAACTGCAAAGCAGCGCACGGCGGTGCCAAGAACCCTGAGGAGACACCAACCTGAAGACATGGAACAGCAAAGGGCCACTCATGAAGGACACAGCCCGGCCACTGCAAAGGCACGGGTTGTCCCCAGACATGCTTGTGCCACTGCTGCAGCTGCCGTGGTGTAGGAGCACTGTAAGCATTTCCCTGGGAGAGCCTTCCCCAACCCACCATGCTGGGTGTCTCCTCTTCCGACAGGCCCTTGCTCCAGAGGGCTGTCCATGGGTGTTGGTTTTTACTTCCAAAGTTGAAATGTTTCCTGAAATGCTGTCAAAACTTGTCATCACTAAATAGGTCAGACTGGCTGGAGAACTGCGTAGGCTCCTCCTGAAACCTCGCCAACATGTCTTAACCAGTGTCCTCTCATTCCTGTTTTTTTTTTGCTATGTCCAAACTGAAGCCCTACCAACAAATAAAAGTTAACCCCCAAACCCACTCTAACTTTTGTCCTAACATGGCTTTGAGCCAAAGGCAAAGAGTTAGTGCTTTAATCCACTTCACCATCTATCCCTCTGGGGGTTCATAACTCAGCCATGAATGTTTGCTTTGAGCTGAAACTTGTAGTGCAGGTTCTTCGCCGAAGAGCTGTGGCAGGGCAGTGGGCAGCTGCTCTCCAGCAGGCACCACGGCCCCGCAGAGCGCGCGGTGGGGAAGATGCTGGGAATGTGGGGGAGAGGAAGGGCAGAGCCCCCCTGCAGGGAGAGAGGTAGGAAGCATGGCAAGATGCAGTCTGGAAAGGGAGG
>JANZLQ010000007.1:22945909-22960967 GCA_026212715.1 Elanus axillaris | reverse complement strand
GAGGGAGGGAAGGGAAAATTATGAGACATATATACACTAACACCTTCATATTTGGCTTGCATATTCTTACTCTGTTATGGTTTGGTTGTCCTGTCACTCTGCAAGCTCTTTGCACAGAGACTGGGTCTTTCTCCTGATCCTGACTAGGCAGTTCGTGTCAGTATAATGTTCTGAATCATCATAATCACAAATATAATAACATCAATATGGCTGGTTCTTATTTCTAAAACTGACCATTTTTGTATTTGTGAGCATACAGTTTTACATCTTTGAAAGTTTTATGCAGATTTCTATAATGCAGAATAAGATTCAAGCAAACAATGCACTTTATCTGAGGTCCTACCACTGGACTGCCTGGATGTCTCAGGCTTTAGGGCGTGGGGGTTTTTTACAATGACCCCATGAAGGCTGGAAATACTATCTCCATTTTACAGAAGAGGAACTGACATCCAGAGAAGATAAATTACTTCCCTGAGGCCAGGTAGGATGTCTCAAGCAAAGCAAAAAAATTGAAATGTTTCACAGAATCGAGATCACTGAAGTCTTGTGGTGGATTTCCAAGCATGGGGGCACTGAGTTGTGAACTATGACCTTTACTGGCTAAAAAATAAAATTAGACACCCTCTTATGAGAACACAAAGTACTTTATATATGCCGTGTTTACCGACAGTTTTCCTCGGTTTTGATTTCTAGAGTTACATCTTTAATCTCTTTAATGCAAAGCTTGGTGGAATTACATCAATAATGGATCTAATGAAAGATTTTCCATTTCTAAAATCCTTTTTCTGTTCTGACATGCACCTTCAACACACTTCTTATTGAACAGCTCTCTTGTTTTGCTTATGTAGCTACTCCTTTCTTTAGAAATCTTTCCATGGGTAGCAGTTAATCTGAATTTTGAAACTCCAGAAGGAAAACAATCTTTATAACTTACTGTCATCTGTATATGGGTATGTGTACACTATGCCTGATCAAAGGTACACCAGCAAAGATTGTCGCAGCTGTAAGCATGGTAAATAACATTTCATTTAACATGCTTGTATTTAACATGCTTAACATTTATTTAAAAGGGGCAGTCACCCAAGCTGTAAATTCCTGATTGATCCAAGTTTGATTTGCAGCAGGGGCCAAGTTCCAGTATGAAAGTACATGGAAAAAACATATTCTTTATCAACTACTGACGAGTCGGTGTGAAGATAGGCACGATTAAGCAAGTGTGTGAATGTGAATAGATGAAAAGTTGAGGTGTTCTTGGAAATGCAGCTCTTGGTGCGCAATGCTGCACAAAGATCTGCCCACTTAATTCAGGCTGAGAAAGCATTAAATGATCAATCAACAGCTCACCCACACAACCATTTACCTTCAACAGAAAAAGGGACAGAGCTTGCATGGGAAGAAGAGCCGCTTATTCAGGCAGGCAGTTGCAGAAGCTGGAAAGCTGAAGGATGAACCCTTCTGATGTGAAAAATACGTATTTCCTGTTGGTACCTCAGAGCAAGCTGTATCAAACAGGATGACTGGCACAGCCTACATAGTTCTGTGCTTCATACAGGAAAATGGCCACAAAAAAGGTGTCAAACGAATAGAACAGCCATCATCAACCACCTGCACAGGTCTTTGCAGCAGAATATAATCACCAGGTTTGCAGTCCCCTTTGTTGTAAGTCCACATCACGCTCCCATCAGTATGCAAATAGCAACACTTCATATGTGGCCACACTGATGAGGCATGTCTCTGGGCCATTCAACTGCATTTCTGACTTCCTGACATCAGCAAGCCCACTTTAGCCAAATATGTTGCACAAGAATGGCTTTTGCCAGATGCCATTTAGCAGATCAAAAACGCAACAAGTGGTCACTCCCACTTCTTGTGTTGCTGAGTCATTAACAGGAAAAATAGACAATGATTCACCATATATGCACGAGATGGGTGCATTGCAGTGGCTATGCTGTGCCTTGTAACCAGCTGGCATGCCACAAGGAAAAACCTTTGCATACTTTCCAAACAGTATTTCACTATATGCTAATGACGGAAAAGGCTAGAAAGCTTATTGAGATACCACCAGTGACAGCTACAGATGACTCACAAATCTGAGACTCACGGATCCTTATATACAGGTCCTTTGCACTATAGGCACATACACCAGTATACCATCAATAAGTGTAGATGTGCAAAGAAGAGATGTAGGAGGGTCATCTTAGGAATATTAACTTCAATTTCTTGAAAGATATGCTTGCATTTCAAACACATCTGATACCTGTGAATACACAACTGATTTCTCTTCTACATCTTACTCTGTCCCATTCACAGCATTACAAAAAGTGGTTGAGCTCTGCTCTCTAATGTATGCCGTTTCACAAGCACCCGTCCAAGGGAGAAACTGAGCCTTCAGGCAGGCAGAATAAGACATTACTGAGGATTCCCGCTGAGACAGAAAAACGAACAATCATCAAACCTAGTATTAATGTAGGACATCAAAAGGTGCCTCAGCAGAGGTCATGCATCTCACCTGTCTTCTCGTTTCCAAAGCCAAATGAGCACAAACATTCTTTGAAGTACCAGTGTTTACCCAGGAGCCATTAAATCATCACCAGGTGCTGGTAAAGATCTAATGACTAAGCAAAAGCATTTTGCACTTCGTTTCAACCGTGCACACTGCTTCGAACAGGTGCTCTAGTCATGGAGCATGCTCTGGTCTGCTAGCACCCAACAGCAGAAAAGGGCTTGTGACCCACCAAAGAAAAGCCTGTCCTGGGAAAGCCTTCAGGCCACAGGATCACATGCTGGCAGTCACCACCTGCCTGTCAGCATAGTCACTCACCCCTTCTGTCACCTAGGTTTATGTGGCGGTCTGTCTGCTTGTCATTAAATGGCCGGGGAGCAACACGAGTGGGCCTCCTTTCTCCCAGTTCCTGGAGTCCTCTGTATAGTCCTTCTCCACACCCATGTTCTCACAAGAACAGCAGAAAAAGACCCAACCAACCAACCAAAAATACTTGAGAGAGAGAGACAAGAAGACAGCTACTGGTGAAACATCCTAGCTCTCTGACTCTTGAGAACCGGCATTAGCTCTTCCCGGCAGCCCTCCGAGCACAGCAGCACCGGCTGACATACAGTGGGACTTTGTGCTCTGGCTTTTTCAGTGTTTTTCTCTTTCCTTTGGGTGATTATTAAGTGTGTTCACTTCTCCGATATTTGTCTCTTAGGTCTAGAAATAGCACAGAAATAATATTTCAGCTGAATGAGAACACGCTGACTTCTGATGTTTTCCACAATGGATGGGTTGATGTTAATATGAAAGATGATGTACTTGATTTGCTTCGTTTTTACCAGCCTCTAGAGAGTTTAATCTATCTAGAAAAGAGTGTCTGTCTGATTTTTTTTTTCCTGTGTGACTGTCAGTTCATCATCTTGTAAGACAGAGTTATTCTAAAAACAAAAAAGTAGAATTCATAAGGCAACTTGATGAGTTTTACTCATCCTATTTGGAGTCAACTTCCTCTATGAGATTATGTTGAGATATGTTTAACTGGCCAGCTACAATCAAAAAGGTTTCAGTGCCCAAACTTTGAAAGAAAGGCTTTTGCTGTCTGCTTGTCAATATTTACTAAATTGAAACTGTTGGATCGAGTTTTATAAAATTGGCCTAAAGCAACACGTTTACTTCATGTTTACTTACAAATGTAAGCTTATTTTGCATCCTTTCTAGTATTTATTCTCACTTATTTTATTTCCCAAATGAAAGAAGAAAAAAAAGCGCATCAAACATCACACAACAACAGAGACATTTCTCAGGCCATGTTTTCTTATTTTTGTAAAGGTTTGGGTTTTTTTTAAATCCTCACAGTAGGAAAGTTATTCACTTATTATTAACTCATGTTATTAACTCATATTCACAAGGATGGTCCTGATTGACTGCTCTGTAGGGATAAGTCTGAGCAGCACAGAAAAAGCTGTAAGATGGTGCAGAACAAGGGGTCTCTTGCTCAATGATCACCAGCAGCCAGACCCAAGAGAGCCACGGCACGTCCTTACACACGAGACCCTGTCCATTACCTGGGGAGCACCAGTTGCAACCGTTCAGCTTTGAGGTTTTCCATCAGCAAAAAGAGCAGAAGACAAGTTTAGTTCCTGGTACCTCTAGCTCAAATTCTGGTAAATACAGCCTTTCCCTGCTTTTATTGGACGCACAAAGCCCCGAGTGACACAAAAATATGTAAGGGCATAAAACAAATGTTGAGCAAGAGCTTCTGCTTTTCTTCCCTAGTCATATGAGGATAAGGTGACATTCAATTACATTAAAAATTGGCAGCTTTGACTAAAGGAGGTCCTCTTTCACATAATTAACGGATGGAAGTCCTGGCCCCAGGATGTCATTGAAAAGAAGTGCTGCTCCTTGACTCTGATGAATCTACAGGGATCTGCACACACTCCAAACCCAGCCCTGGTAATGCAGTCATCTCCCTAGGACTTCCCAGGATCAACAGGCTGCAAGATCCAAGGATTACTCTTTGAAGGGATTTTATAGTAAAAGGACCAGAAAACATGCCTCCTTTGACTTGTCACTAAATGTTTTTTACATATGACATCTGTACAGCCGTTGTGAAGATTTAATTCACCAGCAACAACTAGTGGCATGTGCAGTTTTTCACAACCAGTAGAGTATTGACAACTCTGCTAGAGCTAGGGGCTTCATAGCTAATGATTTAAGAATTTAAGATTATTAATACTTCTAGACAACATTTATCAGCTACAAAATCTTAAGTTCTATTCTTTCCTTTCCATCATGGCCTGCATTTTTCTCTTGACTTTGATGGGTTTTTTGATGACCAAAAACCAGATCTGACACCCACTTCGAGTAGCACATTGGCAAAATTAATAATAAAATAAACACACATCTCCTGTCAGGTGGATATTTTTTGAAGAAATACTGAGTATAACTTGTGACTAGGGACAATAGGTAAGCAGTCCTGGTTCCTTAGTTACTGACAACTTTTTTGCCACGTTTTTGACAAACATATTCAGCCACATCTAATTGCATGATAAAGGCAACATCTTCAACAGGTTGGAAGTCACGCATGAAGCTGTCCAGTTTGGCTCCCCAAGACCTGTAGTGGTATAAATTGAATATATTCTATAGTTACACAATAGTCTTTCATTTCAAGTTTTATTTATAACAGTAGGAGGTGCCTCAGAAACTGATTGCATCTAGATAACTAACGGGGGAACTGCAACAACAGGTGGAGCCAGTATCTGCCCAAATTGCAGCACAAGTGCACCAGAGCTGTTGTCGGGGAGTTCTTTTCAATGTATACAAAGTACCAGACTAGAATTTAATTTTGTAGTTCAAATGACATGAAAGTACTGTGCATGACAGGTTGACTAAGAAGAGGACCAGATTATGTTGGATGCCTGTACTAGGTACCACACCTATAAAAAAATTTACTCATGCAAACAGTTTCAGCAGGTGGGACCAAAGCTACGTCTCACCCAATGTCCTGCTCCAACAGCTGCTCTAGCAAGTGCCCAGGGAAGAGTAAGACAAGCAATAGCTCAAATATGAAGACATGCTAGCTTGGCTTAAAAGACCAGCTCCTGAACTCCTGTACTTCAAAGTAAGTATTGGAGCAGCAAGTTTAAGGACACTTTTTTTCCACAGAAGTATCCAGGAAAAGTATATATACAAGCAGAGATGTCATTTTCAACGCTGTAATCCAAGTAATTTGAAGTAAGTACAGTTGTATTGTTAGAGGTTGAAGACGATACATGATTATTAAAAAAAAATCAGCTTCACCAAACTACTTATCTTCTTTTCTTCACTTCCAGAGGATAAGATCATGATGGTGTGATGTCTCCCGCAAGAGACAGGCAATTGCACCTCTTTCCTCGCACAAAAGGGTCTCTGGGCTCTTTTGGGCAGGAGAGGAACTGCACCCACTGGCAGAGAGGTTCAGGGCGCTGCTATTTACGATGCCAGCGGCAGGCACAGCCGCACAAAGCCACCGGACAGCCCAAAACAAGGCAATCTCAGGAGTGTTGCCAAGTTGAATGTTTTTCCCAACAGTCAATGTACTCCAAATACCAACTTCTGCAAGAGCCTTCAATCTTTATAAAAAAACTTATGCGTGTAAGAAGGTACAGATGATATAGGCAGAGCAGCTTAATATTATTTTAATTGATATTTGCCTTTCATGGTGATTCAGCTCAGTACCTGAAGTGCTAAAATATCTAAATAAAGTGCATGTGGCAGGCCACATACACCTGGTCAAGATAAGCACCTGAAAGTTAGGATCTCCATGTGAATTAAAACACTATCTTTTGAGGTTTGTGCCTCACTATTTATAGCAGAGCTAGGTGGGTCCTGGTCTTGCAGCCTTAAGCACATGAAAAGTCCCATTCACTACCACTACTCAGGAGAACAAGGACTGTAACAGCATCTTTCACTGTCTCTTTCACCATTAGCAACTGCTAGCACCGAGGCCGCTGAGCAGATGCCATTATAACCCACAGCCCGATCCTGATCTCAGCAGACAGTAGCAAATCGTGGGTAAATCCACGGTGGTCGCTGCCGTTATGGCAGGAGTAAGACAGCTGTGAGCTAAGTGGGATCAGGATCAGATCATCTGCTTACAGCCTCATATGTTTCCAAAACATTCTCTGATGGGGCTGAAATTTTCCATGATGGATCTCTGGCCAAAGGCAACTCATCTTTTTTTATTTTTTTCTTTTAAGTATAAGCAAACCCTTCATTTTCGAGAGGAGAGAAGAGGTTGGAAAGAGGGCAGAGCAACCCTGTCAGGAACAATTCTGTAACCCACAGCCTTTTTTGTTCCAGCCATTGCACCCTCGCAGTGCAAAATGTGATTTATTACCATAAGGTAGTTAATTGCTAAAAAAGGCCAGGAAAAGTGCTATTGGACAAAAATACTTGTTTTGTCCTGCTTCTCATTCAAATACAACTGCTGAATATATTTTTCCTATAGTTGCATGTATTGTGCAACAGTGTAAATCAGAAAGTATCAGCTATATAGCTGTTTACAGAATGAGCACTAATAAACCTGACTATAAAGCAAATAAATCTTACTCTCTGCAGTTTCAAAAGTGTAAAAGCATCCCTCTGCTTTGCTGAGCCTGTGGAGGAGCCTAACCCACAGGTCACATATCCAGGAGAAAAAGCAAGCTCAAAGCTATTTCTCAGGACAGAACCAGAGGGCCAGCTCATTTGCAAGTGAACAGGTTACATAAACACACCAAAAAGCACACACCCATTTTAAAAAGTTGTATTACTGGTAAAAATATATTTTTAAAAAGCTATGAAAGTATCTTCTCGCATTTGCTGCAGACTTTTGGTTAAACTACCTCTTTTCTAACTCAGAGCAGAAGATGGAGAGCCTGCTTTAGTTTCTCCAGGTTTTTGTTTCCAGCTCAGTAGTTTCTGCCTGAGCGCAGCCCAGATTCCCCGCGAGGTCAGCAGCCATTCAAAATCGCGCCCGCTCCCGAGGACCAGCCAAGCCTCATTATATTTCTGTGCAAACATCCTCCTGAAATCGCGGCTCCACTGACAAACAGTTTTGCACAGCAGAAAGCAACAGCTACACCGAGCTACAAGTTGCCACTTTAGAGCTTCCGGCAAGTCTATGAAAAGCATGTAACAGTGTAGAGGCACAAAATCTTTAAACACGACAAAAGCAGGCAGTGCCAGTCAGGCCTATGTGTTGGTCTAAGGAGGTGTTCAGGATCCATACAAGGGCCAATTTGATAAGACAGTCACATATTTAATGATTTTCAAACACACACGGTGAGGGCCCAGCCTTGGCTCAACAGCAGCATGAGCTGTTCAGCAAAAAGGTTGGTCTGCAATTGGAATCTAACACAGAAGGGGAAAAACCCACCTTACTCCACAATGGGAAGATACAGAGCTGCTTGAAGGAGACGTCTCATTTCACAGAGATGATGGTACATGCGGCTCCCACTCCACACTTGCCCTGCCTCCGTCTCTCTCTGCTGGCACGTGCGGTCCCTGGGAAGTCACGTCTCCTTCCTGCACTGGGAAGAGGACTGATGGATTTTGTTGGATTTCAAGTACTCTGCATGTGTATATCCAAAGGTGGCAATCACATTATGTTCATGGCAAATGTAAGTGTTGCGTGGCTGATACCATGACACAAATATTATCATCTGGGAGGAACTGGTGAAGCAGCCTCACACCTGGCAAGTAACCTTATCAGTCACAGACGGACTGTGAAATCTTGGGCAAATCACTCACCTGCCCCACAGGACCATGGAGCAGGACTGTCTCAGATGCCTGCATCCCCAAATTCCTGCCTCACTGTCCTTTAAGTGCTTTTTCTGCACAACCCCAGACTCTTTCAGTAGTGCTGATATCTCACTCCTAAGCCCCGCACAAGCTTTTCCTCAGCTCCCCTGATAGCCCAATTCGATACATTTCACATTTTAAAAGTTCTCTGAGAAGAGAGATCAAGCAAAATGAGGATTTCCTTCCCACTCAGGGATGCCATAAACACCAGGCTTCAGAGCCAACCCCACCGACTTTGGACATCTTTGTCGCTGCACTACATTGCTTCAGCAAAGGCTGTGGGGAATACAACCTCCCTCGGAGCCTGCTGCAGCCCTGCAGCCGTCCAGCTGGCCAAGGCTGGAGATCCCAGCCTCAGAAAGCACGGGATGCTCTGAGCCCAAGCCTTCTTCATTAAGGAGGAGGGACACCCAAGGAGACTGGCTTTCCTCCCCAGCCAAAAGGAAAGGGCTGATCTCCAGGCGGGGAGCAGGAGTTGGGACTTCTGCCTGCACAGCGCTGGGTGGCAAAGGCTGCTGAGGGGCATGGGGTGGCTGCTTGGCCAACAAGGCTCGTGGCAGGGGTGTGCTGCAAGACAAGCAAGGGCAGCTGCTGCCTGCGGTGTTCAGTGGGGACGGCCAGCGTGAGCGGGGGAAGCGATGGATGCTGAGTCTGGGGGCACTGGGGAGATGGGGTGCTGCTCCCGTGGCGTGGGTTGCTGCTGGAATCCCAAAACCATGCTCAGCCCTCGCCGCAGCAGCGATGCTGGGCGGTCCTGAGTGGTATGACTAATGCCAAGAGAGGGCTTTGGTTTATGATTCTGGATTTCATCAAGAGTCCTTCCTCAAGTCCAAATTTAAGCCTCTGCCTTCTGTCGGCAAGCTGGGGAGAGCTGCCTCCTCTGCCTCAGGGCCTGTGTGCATAGTGTGGGTTAAGGCAGAGAGGCACAAAAATAGTGTGGCAATGGGTGACCACAGAAGCACCATAGTTAGACATGGTTTGTTTAGTGCCAGAAGTATGCAAGTCGCTTTGCCAGACAAGAATCTCCCTCCCAGAGAGGCTCCCAAAGAGCCTATCATCAGTTTTTAAAAGTGTTTGCAGTTTGCTGGCTGAAGCTTTCCACTGGAGTGGGTCTTGCCTAGGGGCTGCACACTTGCAGGGTTGGAAAACATAGTGTTTATGTATTCTTGCCAAATTCAGCTTGTTCCTTGGATTGTTTCCTTTCTCTAATCACTGTTTATCTTTACATGGGCCAGATTGGCCCATTTCTTCCACTCTTTCACTAGTCTCTACAACAGATATATGATCTCTGAAATTCTTCCTTGGCTGTCCACGGTTCATTCATCAGGGAACAAATTTATCCCTTTGTTGGGCAGTTAGTAAGCACTCAGTGAATTTCCAAAGACATTTCTAAGACCTCAGCCACCTTGGATTTCCAGGTGTCACACGAGCACTACCCTACGTGCACCCAGGCTTTTCCCCTCTCAGCAGAGCATCCCTCACCGACAGCCCGCAGAAGTGCTGTACCTCCAGCTCTTGGAGAGGAGTCAGCTCCTCCCCACTCCCCCTGACTTTGGCAGGCAAGGAAAAAAAATTGCTCCCCAAAACCCGCCATCAGCTGTGTTTCTGAGCAGGGCTTTTCACTGAGCCAACTGCATTTGCGGTTACTACTCTCTTTCTCATGATATTTGTTTTCTGTGTATCCACCTCTGTCGCTTCTATACTGCCAGGCCCATTTGCTTAATGTTCTGTTATCGTTGCTTACATTTCAGTATATATTCAACTCTGAATAGGTAAGATAGATGAATAAAAGATTACCGTCCCTTTTTACAGATAGGCAAGTGAGGGAGTGGAAAATTTAGGTTTTTCCTTCACAGTCTGCAGCACAGTCACAAGCAGAGGCTCAGTCCCTCGAGTTCGGTACCCCGATCGTAATCCCATAATTTTCCACCTGAACCCGTTCCAGCTCTTACTGATTCCGAAGGGCTGGATGAACGTGCTTTAGCAGTACCTCTAGCTGCTTGGGACAGCAAAAGCTATACTTTTGCACTGAAGCGAGGGGAAGTAACTGCCCACTGAAACACCGGGAGGCAGATTCAGCCTTTTACGTAAGTGAAAGCAACTCTGTTTTGCCAAGTCTGAATTTGCCTCCGTATCCATAGCGTTGCATTTTTGAAGTTCTTCTGGCCAGAATGAAAAGGGTTTTGGTAACCCAAAGAAACCATAAAGCCCAGCTCCGAACTGGCTATAACACAGCCGGCTGCCATCTACGACAGCTGGAGATCGTTGGGCTGCGGACGCAGTGCCAGCACGCAGATCCATCGCCCATTGCCCCCCGTGGGGATGCAAGGACCATCGCCAGACTATTCCCATCTTGCAGCCAGAACCACGAGGCTGAAGCAGCTCTGCTGCCATCTCATGCTGTGCTGCTTCTGGCCTGCCTCCGCCGAGAGCCTGCTCTCCACCACCGGGAGCGGAAGCCGGGGCTGAGCGCGGCGGTGATGCACGGGGCCCCGTGTGCCTCGCCGTGGGAATTTTCACACATTAGCCCCTGCAGAACTCCCACGTAGAAAGAAAAATCGCAAGCTTGGGGCAAAAAGTATTTGCCAAGACCCCTTAATTGGATGAGTTTGTATTCAATTTCCCAGTAGCTGTGTAGGATATTTATATACAATTTCTAACTTTTCCTCTCAAGCGCATATTTGACATTTGGGTTCTCCTTATGGAAGAAAAGTGCTATGATTTTATAGAAGTCCTGTAAATATTGCCTGTGTAAGACAGTGCACAGGGTGGTGATGTCCAGGCAGCTGGCATTAACGGCTAGATTAATGTCATTGCCAGAGTCGTCTCCGTCAGCAGTGAGTTATACTTCATTCAAAATGGTGACGTCAGCTTGCAGGCAGTGAAGACAACAAAGTTTGCTTGGGACATCTGAACATGCCGTCTTGAAAACCTTAAGATATGTTGTATTACCCTGACCTGTGCTTCTCTCCTTGTAAATAAAATGACTAAACCTACTTTTTTTTATAATCTTCTTGCCCATTTCAAAATAAAAAATAGCTGAGTCTATTTTAAGAGCCTTCATATAGTCCCCCTTTCCATTTTCCACAATGAGGCACAAATGCAGCATAAACAAATGTGACTGCATTTACAAAATACAAAGCTCCAGCAAACACAAGGCTGTAATCCAGAATAACTTTGACTCTCCAGAGCAAATGGGAGAAATAAAAAAGAACAATGCTGTACCCTGGGATGCTGAGGCAACAGAACCATGAGCGAGAAATAACAAAACTTCTCCGTTGACCTTGAGCAAAAAGTCCTTCCCGTCCTCTGCTCTACATCAGCAGCAGCCAAATAAAAAGGTACCACAGATGGTAACATGCCCATTGTCTACAGCTCATAACCAAAAGATTACATCCTTCTGTGGTCATAATTTCAGTGCCCAGCATGACATCTCAATTTAGGCTCTAGAGACCTCCTAGAAATCATGGGTGGTGACTGCTGCTTGTAGGAGGATTCTAATGCCCCATTTCCTCCCTAAGACACCTGTACTACAGAGAACCCTATAAAAGGCCACAGTTTTATTAAAAAAAAAAAGAAAGAAAGAAAAAAAGAAAAAGAAACAGTTAACATTTTCAAGAAATTGTCTAATGACATTCAGTTCCTTCAGTGCTTGCTGGAATAATCATGATGAACTCTGTCAGTGATAATGGGGGTGTTATAAGTGTCTGTGTAGGACTGCCTCTGTAATTCAGCATTAATTAGCTGAATCATTATTTTAGAGTGTTACTGAATTATCTTATAATTACCACCTAACTTGGTGCTTGTAAATGAGGCAACAGAAGGAAATGGCAATTCTTTTAAATGTACTTAAAATTAAGAAGGCATAATAAACACTCCATTCTGTCCTTTTTAGAAGCTTTTTTATCTTCTGTGAGATGTAAGGCTAGTACAACTGCTTTCATCTATGCTTTGTAGATTTATTACAATCATTATAACAAATGGAAATGAATATTATTCAGGTTTATTACCCCACAGTATATCTTTATGAGCACGCAGGAAACCATGTTGCTTCTTTACCCACTGCCTACGAAGAGAAAGAAAAAAATCCTGCCCAGGAAAACAGAGTATTGTGATTAAAAAAAAGATCATTTGATCCTCCTAATATAACTGTTTTGCTAATAAATTATCTGCTCTGATTCCCAACACAATCAGTCCTAATTGTTGCTCTCTAAGAAGCCTCATTACGGCTTGACTGGGAAGGCAGTTAGGAAATACCACACACGTATTGTTGTCACTGATTCTGCTCTGGAAGTGCTAATGCTGTGGTACAAAGTTTATTGCACCGTATCCCCTGCCTGAAATGTGCAGAAGCAAGGGGGAAGAAAGGGAATATGTTTTTCGCTGGGAAAATCAGTAAAGCTTGTAACACCTGCCTGGTTCAGCTTCAGACGCTTGGGATCAGCTCTGAATGCTCTAGACAAGACACTTTGCTCAGATAGCCCTAAGTTCCCAAGAGACTATTCAGTATAATTTTTGCAGGATTTTCTGACGGCACAAGCATGTGTTTATAAAATCATAAAGAAGTGCACTAAGCAAACCTCTCCTTATTCTCAGGCTTTTACTGGAAGGTACTTTTTGTAACTTCTCCACTCAGACTAAAAAAGATTGTCCAGGTCAACAGAGCTAGACCAAAGGGGAGTCAATGTTGTGCAACCAGTTGTACTAGCAACCAGACATTTCTTGCATGCTTTAGTTTTTCAGGGTGTATTCAGAGATTTGCAGCAGGCAGTTACAGTCTGCATTCTGTTACTTTTACCACATACTCCTTATGCAGGGGTCACAACGTACCTATAGCCTCCATTTTGTTAGTATTTTGCTGGCAGAGTTGAGGGCATGTTAGTACTTGACTTCTTTAGCAGCTAAGTGATTCTAAATTTGAAACAAATATATATATATATGTATATATGAGGAATAGAGATACTTGAAAAATCTTTGTTGTGAACAGATTTTCAGCCTATCCTCAAATACATTGCTTCCTCAGCACTAAATATTATATGCAGTTTGAAATAATGTAATAGTTTATTGTGGATGATTGCCGGTAGGATGTTACTGATACAATAAAAGTATGAAACACTAAATCACACCTTACCTTTATATCTATGAAAAAAGATGATTTTCACACCCTGACATGTTTATTGCTTTGAGACCAAGCCTGTTATTTATTAGGGTTCAGACTGTAGTTCTTAGAAACAGCAGAATATTACTATTGTGATTGCTCTTCTCGCTAGAATCATGATGGTATTCACTCTTCATACAGAGCAGTTTAAATCATGGGAAGAATTCACAGCACAGTTAAACAATTTGGTGACAAACATAGTCCACAAATAGTCACAACTTACATGTAGCATGGTTTTACAAGTAACAGGAGAACGTTTTTCTTTCCTTAAGTTTCTCAACCCTCTTAGCCAAGGTCAATTGATTACTAATGTGTGCTATAGCTGGTCTTCAAAGCAACTTTCTAAATAGACAGTAATGGTCCATTATTAGGAAATATAACAGCCCTGAAAACTCGAACATAAAACACTCAGAAGTTTATATGATGAAAATATGAGCAACAGAAAAATTTTGGCTGGAGGGGACTTTGGGAGCTGATCTAGCCCAACGTCTTCTCAAGGCAGGACTAACTTTAAAGTTTGCCACGCACCGCAGGATCTCACGTAAGCAAATTTTGCTTACTTTCCAAAGCTCCAAATGACAAAATGCAGCTCTTTGTTCAGCTTAGATCCAGAACACCCCCAGTTTGGGTGCATTTAGATTTGTGACTCCTACCTGCACTGCTTGTATCAGCACAGGCAGTAGTTTTACATATTAGTAAGGCTGCCAACTGCCTTGAAGAGCCCACTTCCAACTGAGCGTAACATTTCCAAACACTACAAAACATTTCCGAACTGAGTGAATTCTTTTCTTTGCTTTCATTTGAAAATAAAAATTGCGGCTGATTTAACTCAGGTATTTCTAAGGAGCAGAACCAGGAGCAAGCTTTCTGCTGAAAAACCTAGTGCCCTCCCATAACTCTGGAGCAAGGACAAGAAGCTGTGTCAAAGAACAGCTTCTCTGTGCAGTTTCTGTACAGGTCGCCCACATTTGGTTAAAGGATGAGCCTTATAAAAATTGTGATTGAATCTGCCCAGTGTGGTCTTGCTAGCCTTTAACAGATACTGTCTGTGAGGTTGCCAGCTCCACGGAGCATGTCTGGAACTCTCTCCAGTTTTTTGGAGAGCAGACTCCAGGTGTGTTCCAGGGCGGGACTCGGGCACGAGCAAGGCACGTGCTGACCCGCGCACCAGCCCCGGCTGCCAAGGGGAGGAAAATCTGGTCACAAGGAGCGGCCAGGAGGTTGCTGTCACATGCACCATGTTTGCTTCAGGACATGGACACCGAGTGGAGGATGACGCCATGTGCCAGCGATGGAAAGGGGGTGGGAAGTGGCTGTGGCACAGGAAGGATGGAGTCTGGGACAGGAGCCCAGGGACAGCTGCCGGAGGAACCAGGATGAGCAAGGCATGGATGGGGAAGCTAGAGAGGGGAGATGGGATGTAGTGAGCAAGGAGCCCATGCCAGGGGCCGGGACCTTGGTATCAAGCCTTCGACCAATAAAGTGGGGAGAGCCCAAGGGGCCATTACTGGGGGGGTGGGGGGTGGGGGGCACACAGGAGTTAGAAAAGACACGGAAGACAGAGTCAGTTGCTCCTAAGCTTC
>JANZLQ010000007.1:22849471-22912585 GCA_026212715.1 Elanus axillaris | reverse complement strand
GGGAGCAAAACTGTGGGTCTGCAAACTAACATAAACAAGAGTTAACTGTGTGCAGAAGGCTACTAACAAACTTGGTAGGTTTGTGTTAGCATTCTTATTTGGATCAGAAATGTGCTTTTGCAGTGAATCTTCCAGTTGCCAGGATCTTCTGTGCTGTAGTTCATATCACAGGGCAGCTGAGGAGTGAAAAACCAGAGACTTCTTAGGCAGCAGTGAATGAAAAAAGAGCTCCAGGAACCGCCCAGGGCACTCCAGCCCCTGATGGCTTCTGTCCATGGGACCCCGCTGGAGCTGGCATGAAGTGTAACGCTCGCGACACCTGTAAAGCGGACAGTGGATCCTCGGGACCAACCAGTCTTCCCCATAGTTCTCTTGCACCACAGTGCCTGTAATGTAGATACTGCCTGTGTGCTAATTGCATTTTCACCTGTTAACTCTGAACTTGAAAAAAGATTCAGGGTTACAGGCAGAGGAAGTTACTCCACAGAAAAATTGGAGGCACTCTTCTCAGCAGATGTGGTTGTTCTTAAGTTGTGTCCAGAATGAGCAGAGTATCTACTTACTCTTCCTTTGCCGGACTCTAGAAATCTTAAAAACAACTGAATTAACTCCTGGAAGTAGAAGATGAAACTGAGGTGGCAAATAGGCTGTATCCTGTTTTTTCATTAGTGAATTTCGCTTCTTTTCAACTGGTCAAAAGATCTAGGTATGGTTTGCAGATATTCTCATATTTATTATAATACTCATCTGTAAAGGAAAAACAGACTGTTTTGGTTATAGGCAGCTGTGTTAAGTATTTACAAGCAGCTGTATCTTAGGCAAACTAATTTAACAACTTAGAATTGTTGTTTCAGGAAAAAACCTACTTTGTGGATCAGTGATTTTTTAAAGCAAACCTATTGATTTGCAGCTAATTCTATATTGTGGATGTCTGATAAATTAATTTTAATATGAGGCTGAGTTGAATAGGTGATGTATCAGTGGTCTGTAAATGACTTACAGCCATTAAGTCTATTTATAAGATTGATACAGGAAAAAAAGAGTAATAAACCTATCTTAATTTCTAATGAATCAGCACTAGAATACCAGGATCCAGAGGAGTTTTGAGCCCATTCACTAACTTCTTAAGAGGAGCTTCATGTTTTTCTTATTTTCATACCCTCCATACTGTGATGAACAAGGTGCTCCGTGTCCTCTGCCATTGTTCCATGTCCTTCCACCCGAATTTAGCCCTTTCCGTGATCTCAAGATGCTTCAAGTTCTGCTTGCTTCAGCAGAAACACCTGATAATTGTGCTTATTAGAAGAAAGCCTTACTAAAGTTATAGCAAGGTCCACGAAGCTGACTGGTACAGCACAGAAGCTGGGTTCTCCATCTGCCAAGCTCATGTCCAAAGCTGGCGTGCTTCAAGGCGCGAGGAGACGGCAGCCCCAGCCATGCTCTTGGGCTGCAGCAGTGGTGGGGGTCAGTAAGTGTTCCTGGGGGCTTCTCTACACCGGTGCGGGCAGTGTGGACATACATAGTTCTTTCCAAATTCTGCTCAAGGTACCTGAGGCATTGAGCTCGCGCTGGGTCTGACTCCATAGGAAGAGTTACTGCTGATTGGGATATATGTTGGCTTTTTTTCCGTCACGTGGCGTACCCCAAACTCAGAGCTGATACGGATGTTGGCATGACTTAAATCAGCAAGTCAACTGAAATGAAGGCAATTTTCATGCTGAGCAGAAAAAGTACTCAGGACCAAATAGGAATAAGCTTGAGTTCAGGAATGCAGAAGAATAAGAAATATGATTTAATGAAAAAGGGGAGAATGATTATAGGAGCAAGGAAAATAGCAGATATTGGCATAAGAGGATATAAGCTTAATATAGTTCACCAGATCCTAGGAAAACTTGTGGTTTTGTCTGACGTGACTAAAAATTGAAAACATTCAACATCTCATCAGTTAGGTTTACAAGAAATAGCTTTGATTTTTATAGATGTTTCATGTAGTCAGTTTGAAAGACAACAGTAAATACACAAGTGTTTCCCATTTACTGTTTTTGGTATAGTCTAGGCTTTGATATTTCACATGGGAAGATTAAGGTACCTCTGTACTAGGCATGAGAGTTGATAATGGAATATGTTAAATTATCCGCTCTTCAGAGGACAGAAACGTAAAAATCATCTGCCATTTTTAGAAGACTTTGCATTAATGTTGTGGCTTTTTTTTAATGGAGTATACGCAAAACAAGTAAAAGAGCAGAACTTTTTGTTTGTCTGTGCTGCCTGCAGTGTCCAAAATACCCGTGCTGTTACAGGTCCTGCAAGTGTAAACTACATATCCAACATTTAATTATATTTCTATATTACGTCAGGTCTGTGGATTAGGAAAGTGAGATGTCAAGAGTAAATTTAGGTTGGGGCTTCTCCGCCAAGTCCTCAATGCTCCCACCAGTAGCTTAGTATGAATTACTCCGTTTCTTTAAAAGCTTGAAGTAAATATTGAGTAGGGTTTCCTAGCAACATTTGTAAGGTTAAGTAAAAATCAGATTTGCCAGGTATTGCTTCCAGAGCACACTGGTCTTTCTATTTCAAAATTTATACTTTTGATATATCATCTGCAGTATGAAATGCTGAACAGAATCTGATAGTATTGTAAATAAATAGTTTTACAGAGTCATATGTCCAAGGACAGGTCAGCTGAAATATTGTTCTTACTTTGGGACACAGTTTTTCTTTTGCTGTGCATTTGTACTGTGCCTAAACTAGTGGGGACTCGCCTTACTTGACTTCCACAAGTATTAGCTAATATATATATGTATGTGTGTGTGTGTTTATGTATATATAAAAATACAACAAAAATAAAGCCAGTAGGTAACTTCCACTGTTTAAGCTTGCTAGAAAAAGTTATTTATTTTTGGTTCTGTCAAAGTAAGCAAAGAAATGATATGCATGTCCAAACTGGTCTCTCGAGTTAGCGGAGGTCTAAGATACAGGTGGTAGAATCTCTTAGAGAAACCTTGATTTGTTTTTCAACTTTGGTTTGTAGTGACAGGAGAGAAGACCAGCATGAATACTTTCTACAGTGACATAAAAGCAGAGGATTTGTGTTCTTTTAGCCTGTTCAATAAATTGCATGCAAGGGTCTCCACAGGTGCTTCGGATGTGTAAGAGGTGCGTGTGCCTATGGTATACCTATTCTGGGTAGGATAGTTCCCCCTTGAGAAACATAGAAGGCTGGAATTTAGGTTAGCCCAGGACAGATAGATAGATAGCAGAGGGGAGCAAGGAATGGAAAAATTTGGTTGGCTGCTTCCAGTCCTAAGTTTTTGAGTCTATAAATAGAGTCTATCAGAATATTTCTAGTTAGTTCTGGGGAAAGTCAGCTGCTGTGCTGGGGATTGGCTGTGCTCCCAGAATGAGGAGGGGAAGGAAAAAAAAAAAAGTATGATAGGAGGCCTATTGAAAATCTACCAACTGACACCAGTGAAATCAAGAAATTAGAAGATTCTGTATTTGGGCTTCAGTTTATTTTTCTGCAGCCTGTGTCAGTGCTGGATATTCTGCAGAGCGACTCTCTCTGTAGCCTAGTACGAGCTTCCAGGTTAACTGGGTGCAGGAGGTAGGTCCACACGCAGCAGCCGGCAGGGTTCGTAGTTCAGAAGCCAGGAGGACTAGAGCCTGTTACCAAGTATGAGTATGGCAGTAGAAGGAAATGTCATATTATCCTCATTTCATGCTGCAGTGGCTAGCCTGGACAGCCTGCCCTCTCTCTGGGTTAGATGCATTATATAAAGGGAAATGGAGAAATGAAAACCAAAGCTGAATTTTGAGCTAATACAATTAAGTTACCATACAAGCTGTGACTTTTTTAAAATAAAAAAGAGAAAGGTCTTGCTGATAATTTAATGTGCAAACTAGTTGAAGTATATTATTTTACCAGAAATAGACATTTAAGGGAGTCAAGATGAGCTTTGCAAACAGTTAAGATGCTTTCTAGGAAATATAATTCATATGTACTTGAAAAATATTCTGAATGTACAACTAGAGTATAACTAGCTAGTAAGTTTAAAAATGGTAGTATTTTTAGAAGGTTCTTATAGTAAAGGTAAAAGATAACCTTTCAGCAAAACTCCTTTCCCCCACATAACTGCAGAAGGATGATCCTTCATGCTGTAAGTGGAAAAAAGTAGCTTTGGTCAAATGAATAGTTTTATGCATGTAAGCTGAGCCAGACTACTCAGATGAGTGTTTATTCGCATGTCAGAGTTCACAGGAGCTGAAATTATCTGAACAGTAAATGAGCTTTTTCAGTGCTGAACTAATCCCAGAAAAATTTGTGCTCACGTTGAAAATAAAAGTGTTCATGACAACTGTTTTGCTGCTCAGGCTTTGCTGGCAACTCATTTTTTCATTTGTCAGTTTTTCAGATATTAGGAAAAGTGGTTATGTTGAATGTTTATGGCAGAAGGAGAAGGGATAGAGCAGTGTCAGGGCTTCTCAGAGGTGCATGCTGCCTTTTGATGTCTGTTGGTGTCATGTGCCAGTAAGATGCTTACTAGCTGCTTCTAGATTTCCATAAACATGAGATAAAAAGGTCACACTGGTGGTTAACTTTGTTTCATTTTGTTTCTTTTTTTTCTGATAAATTTAATAACTTTTGTTCATCTGTGTGTTTGTAATAAACCATGGAACTTACAAGGCATTTTTAACTCTATTGCACCAGTAGGTACTTCAGTTTCTCTGTATTAGTTGGAATAAAATCTTGCACTGATTTCCTTGGCTGTCTTATTAAGCTTTTTTGATTATTTAAATATTAGTAACAGTAGAACCATTTTAGACATTCTTGAGTGATTTTAAATGGGCAAGTGTAGGTGAAATTTTCTTCACATGCTCAGCAAAAGACAAGCATTTTGGGTTTGAGGAAATTATGTCAATTAATATGTTGTTATTTACAGTTCGTAAAGAAAATAGGGAAAAATGGTAAAGAACTAATATTTTACTTGGTTAAGATGTGGGAAAACAGCTCCTGAAAAAAACCCAACTTGTTACCCTTTGAATTAACAAGGAGGAAAATCTGTCTGGGGGTTGAAATCTGCCCTCATGAGAACTGATGACCGTTCCCACTCGCTTTCCACAGGGCTAGTTTTTCACTCGGCATTTCACCAGAGGATGGCTGTCGGGATTAAAACTCTATTTCATTGTGACTGTCTGTATTGCCTGAGGAACAGCTCATTGGTTGAGGGAGGAAGGGAAAATCAACCTATGTATGGCCAAGGTAGATTTAACTTGGAATAATGCACTAAGTTAAAACTTACCAATATCAGCTATCTGTGTTGGAGAGGCTCCAGGAATATTTCATCTTACAATTCCATTTGTTAAAAACTGAGAAATTTGAAACAGAAGATAAACAACTTACTAATATTTTATTTCTTTTTCAGATAATTTTCTGGCAATTATTTACTGAAATACTGGTCTCGTTTGAGGAGGCAGCTCAAAATTCATGTTAACTGTTCATTGTGCCACTTGTTAATTTAGATTATGCAAACCAGTGTGATAAACAGATCTCGAATGAGATCAAAATAGAGTCCTAAAATGAGGCTTGTAAATAGGTCTGATGACAGCGGATGTGTTACTTCTTTCCAGAGCAATACATTTAAGATATATGTCACATACCCAGAAAAACCCCCAAACCCAAGCCCCAAACCCCTCAAAAAACTCAAGTTGGTTCTGGATTTAATGGTGGTTTATAATACCCGTTTTCTGAAATAGCATCTGCCTCAAGTTTTAGAAGCAGACAGAATTGTTTCTTTAGGCAGAGGAATTGATCTCACATCCGTTAGAGTCCTGATGGCTTCTCCTGACACGTTGCTTGATGCACGGTCTGGCAGCGAGGCTCCTGCATGGAGCTTTTCATTTGCACTAGTGGCACCGTTAAAATCAGTGGGACTGGCCATATACAAAGGCTTTGCTTAAGCTGCTGCAGGTTGAAAGTTTCCAGTGTTTCTAACTTACATCAACTGTTTCATATTAGGCTTTTTCCCCAAGTTGTTCTGGCACTTTGATTCTTGTCATGCACAGCATGCATCTTTTCACACTCCCAATCCCTGACTGTGATGGCTTGAATCCGTCATCATTTTGTGATTAATTGTAGAGATACAAACATTATCAAATCAAAATCCCCGAAAGGCCTCTTTCAAAGGATCTGCCTAGCTTTTTGATTTAGCTGCCCCACAAATTACTTATCTGGTGGCTGTGTGGTTTTTAACATCCTGCTAAATTTGGAACAAGTCCATGAAATACTTTCTGCAATATCTGGGGAATAGAAAAGCTTGATAAGTTATTTCGTCCATTGCTTGGGTCAAGCCTTTCAAGAGACGGCAGCGCTGAGTGTTGAATCCATTAAGGACGAATCAGTGGGTGTGCAGGATCATGGTTTGTATTGTCAGTTATTGTATTAGGGTGTTCAGTGCAGATGTTCAAGTGTGAGAAGTCCAATTTTTGCCTTTCAGATACGTGTAAACTCATAAACTACAATTGTAGCTATATAGGAGAAAATTCTGACGCAGGTGAGAAATAGCATGTCAAGGAAAACGCTTTGCATTAGCTCTTTTATGCGTTGCTACATGTGGTGGTTTCTTAAAACAGATTTTATCCCTTGGGATCTAATAAAAAGCTAGAGAGTTATTTGGTTTATAAACCTGTGTGATATATTTAGATATTCAGAGTGAAAGGTCAAAGAATGTCTCCTGTGTTATCAGTTCCTCAATGGGAAACTATATTAAAAACTAGAAATATAATACTATATAATTTAGAAACACAATATCTAATGTGGGTTGAGAGACAATTACTGTGCTTTATTTCTCTATATTTTCCATTTTACTGAATGCATTTCAGCAACAATTGCGTTTTGGCTGTAATGCTATTTGTAGCAGTTTCATGAAGCTGCACAGCAAATTACTATGGTGTACCAGATAAAATCAACTCCTCACTTCATTTGTGAAAGTCATATTATGGAAACCTCTTACTATTGGCTTATGTAGGTAACAGTGATTTTTTTTTTCTGTATTTATATGGTTTTGTGAAATCCCCATGATAAGTTTTAAAGCAGTTTTAAGATGGACATATTTTACCTATCTAGTCTGTCATTTTTCAAAGTTTATTCATTTAAACCTGTCTAATTGAATTACTGTACAGGTACACAGAACATGTCTGTTTCTCACAAAGTCCTATTGCCTGGGATGCAAATATTGAAGAACTGGTCTCATGTATCAAAGTCTTCAGCAGCTAAGCCTGACAAGAAGTTAAAAGTGTTGTGTTTAACAATAGAAATATGTTTACTATCAGTAGCTTTCTTGGCATTAGTGCCCCTGTATACCTAAGTTGGTAAGTATTTTCCTGGGTTTGATGACCAGCCTTGGAGTGCTAAATGGCTTACCCTGACATGTTAGAAAAGTTTGGCAGATTGGGTTAAAAAAGGAAGTTTGTGTTACTGTCAGGTGATGGTTTATCCCAGGGGCTTGGGGTAGCATCCTTGGCACATGTTCCAAAGAGCTAAGGTACTGCTTTCATGTGGTTTAGGACAAAAAGGATTGTGGAGGTGTGTGTGGGGGGTGTATGCTAAGAGACGGTATTAAGACTGGCTGTTGGTAGAAAGGATTAGTTTTACTTCAAACAAAGAAATCAAGTGGGTCCATTTGGAGAAAGCAGGCAGCTGTCTTAAAGCCATATCGTAACGGATGATAGTTTTCTGCCTCCATTTTCATCTGGCTACTGCTTAACACAGTTGCAGGAAAATCTAGAAGTAAATTGTTTTTCCTTACTAGAAAGTTCATGCTGGGCATTCCCAGTGGTGTGCTGAAGGTATTTGTGCAGCAGTTGTGACCAGCCCTTCTTATCCTTGGTGTCCATGAGGACATGAGCCCTGCTGACAGGCTTGGGTTAGCGGAGCAGATTTTGCCGTTGAGTGCTACTGACTCCTGGAAACGTGCGAGAAGGGGTCCATACCATCCTTCGAAGGAGCTTAGAAACTTCTAGAAAGGCTAGAGGTGTCCTTGGTGCTCCCTTCCGGGGGAGGCAGAAGTTTTGGAGACAGCGTGTCTGGGCATGCAAGATCTCGTTTACATCTGGGCAAATCCCCCCATGTTTCTTTTTGATGATGAACTCAGGTGTATTTTGACTCAAGGGGCAAACCAGATATAGGAGGTTGCTAATGACTTGCAAGTAACTCAGGAAAAAGGGTGCTGAAATGCAGTCTGTACTTATTCTGTGATCCATATCCCAGAAATCTACCTTTCATTCCTGTCTGTGTGTGTGTGGATTTCACTGTTTCTCCCTCTCCCCATTCACTGGTGGCTGAGATTTGCCCTCAGGAGGAGCCTGTATCCTCCACCACGAGAAGAAGAAATATAAGGGGCTATCTTGGCCAAATAGGACCTTTGTGAATGGTGTCCCTTCATAGTCATACTCAGTTAAGACTGTGTATGTTCCCACATGTGTTCCTTCAGTTTCCACTACTGGATCAACATCCTTATGGCCTTTTAATTAGACCAACAAGGAACAGGTCTGTCCAGATTTTCTGGTCTCATCAGGAAGGCTTTAAAAGACTTTCTTTGCAGCAAAAGCAAGCATATGTGCTCTTACTCGCCTTAGCAGCAGCAAGGGCAGAGCGCACTGATCCATCTGTACAGTCTTCTCTGGTCATTTGCTGGGTTTTCAGTGTGCTCTGCATTTTCAAGGTGTCCTATGTACTGTCTAGCCTTCAGAAAGAAGGGTGAGAAGCGATGAAGTAGTTTTGGCATGATCTACCTATCAGTAATTTCCACGTATGTTGGGTCTGAAACACACTGCAGAAGTGTGTTTTCCACCGGTAAAGCAAAATATGTGTGCAGAAGTCTCCCACTAGTCTTAGGTCCAAAGTTTCTCTGTCTTTGTAGTCAGCAGGAAATTTTGGATACAAAGACGTGATTATTCACACAGAGGTTCTATGTTGACACGTGTATTTAAAAGATATTCCCATCTGTCTTCCTGGCAGGGGTAGGGTGAGGGTGCAGCCCCTCTGTGCCTCGTTCTGCAGAAGAGCTCCCGGGCAGCGCACTCCCTTTCTGCCACTTTGCTTTCTTGAGCTCAGCAAATGAAGTTTTAAGGCAGCAACTATACAACTTCTGTTTTCCACTGAAACAAATTTTGTGATATCATAAAATGAAAATTTAGAATGATTTAGTTTTAATTTAGAATGGGTTAAGGCTGGTTTTGCTGCTGCCTTTATTTATATAAAACTAATGTAGTAATGCTTGTAAATAATTTTCCCCATTATGTAAATAATTCACTTTCCTGGTGATACTGAATGTGTCACGAAACCAGGTCTGAGTGGTAGGAGGTGGTTTCTCTTGCACGGTGAATTTCAATTCTTCTTGCTGTTCAAAGTACATTTTCACTCTTGCCAGTGAGTATTGGAGAGCAGTGTTGTCTTTTCTTTTAGGAGCTGCTGGGTTTAATTAAGCCAAATCAATAGTTTTTGAGAGCATTAGATAGAGTTTGACTCTTCATTATATGGAAATACATGCTTATTTTGATTTTTCTTCAGGTTACCTTATGGTCATAAGGAAATTCAAAGTATGTTAAAATTAATATGTATTTTTAATACATAGCCTTTTCTTTATTGTCCTACCGCTCTTTTTCCCACATAAAGGCAGCCCTTCTTCAATTTTTATAGACCTTGGCATCATAGATGACGCATTTTAATTTGTAAGTGAAGTTCAGGAAGTGGGTACATTTTTGCAAGGAGGAGGAGGAAGGCAAAAAAAGGGTTAACATCAATTTTCATGACATATTCCATCTTTTATTCTACCAAAATGATTTTATATAAAGCACATATTCAACCATTTCAGATCTGTTGCTCTGTTCTATTTTATTCCCTTTCTTCCCTCTTTCATCGTTTCAGTACAATACATGTATATATTTCCACTAATGAAATTTTAAATGTGGAACCTGTCTCAAGTTGTGGGCCACAAATAGTGAACGGGCTTTTCCTCTCTTACCTCAAAAAACTATTCTAGCTACTTTCCTTGGTTTTGTTGTTGATCCCCAGCAGGGCATAAATGTGTATGACCACATTGAAGGATAAAGAACTGCAGATAATACCAATCTAAGCCTGCCCTATTCTTACAGCTCCTTGTTTCTCCAGTAAACCTTGAGATAGATTTTATTTATTTGCTAGGAAATTCAGGAAGTGTAATTAAATGGCAGTTAAAGCACACAAGTTATTTCACGGCGCTATCGCCTTGTTTGAACTTGGTGAGTTTCTTTAAGAAAATACTGTGCTGGAGTGAGCTGCTACTGCAAATGAGACAGGAATAAAAATTACTCTGGCTGGCCAAGGAAGGGATGCAGTTGGTTGAAAACTTGTGTGGTTTTGTAGGAATACTGGAGCAGATGAATGTGGACACTCAAAATACCGTTGTTGGAGAGATGGCGTGTAGGGTCCCAGGTTGAAAATAATGTGAACAGAATTGAAAATAGCAAGTATGATAGATCCGTTAGTTTGTGAACATAATTTATGTTTTGGAAAATAAAAACAAAAGCTAAAGTTTAAATGAGATTTGTCCTTGAATTGGTAATAGCATTCAAATGGAAATCTTAGCAATGTGAGGTTGCTCTATGGAGCATAAGAGGAGCTCCAATGAATAATTAAACAAGTGATAGCTAATAAAATATACAGCACATTGCTTCAAACTTAGAAATTGTAACTCTGCCTAAGGGATGGATGTTTTTCATTATTTTTTAATTGTTGCCAGTGTTGACCTTCAAGGTCTTTTTCTGGCAGATAATTTGTTATGGTAAGGATGAGATCATTAAGTATTTTAGCACAAGCCGCATGATGCAAATAGTTTCCTAATATTATAGAATGCTGATGTGGTAAGGGTTTGTTTTCTTAGGAATTTGTTCTCCATATTTAGTGATTTTTCGGATCATATCTTAAAAGAGCTGTTGTCCTGTAATCCTGCAGGACAGTGGTTGTAGGTAGCACAGTAGCAAATGTCAGCAGTATCTGCTGTGAGATTTTTGTGACAGGTTTTGAATTGTAATAAAAAGGTATTACTGTAAAGTCTCAGCATGATTTTTTTGGCTCCTAATAATATTTGTACATACTAAGAACAAATAATGACTTCTCTCCTTTGCTCGGTTCATGAAAGCATCTACATAGGAGCCTGCAGGTTTCCCCCAAGCTGAAGCAAACCTCTGCGGCGTCTGAGGCTCCAGGGCCTGTATGCAAAGAATTAAGTGTTACTAAATTTTGCTAGTTTTATACTGCAACTGTTTTTACTATTTTAGTGTTTGCATAGGTAGGCACTAAAAATATCTATTGGGTAAACACCAAATGCTGTCAGGATTTATGTTTACAAAACTTAGTTCAAATTCGCTACAAGTAAATGTTTTAGCGTTCAACTTTTTTTTGTCAGAGAGTAGCGATGCCTGCTCAGAGAGAAATGGTGGTGGGGAGCAGCAAGGCAGCGTATAACCTCTTTTCTTTAATTTACTTGCCATTGTTACTTTTCTAGCCTAAGATGCTTGGAACAAACCGAATCAGTTGTTTTCTCAAATGTTTGTTGATAGAAATGTTGATGGCTCGCGTGGTCGCTGAGGAAGATGAACAGAGCTATTGTCTTGTGTTCATCTGTGCTGTGGGCAGTCACTTGCAGGAAGTCTGTAAATAATTCTTAGGGTGAAATTTACCTTCCAAAGAGAAAAGCCTGCCGATGTGTGGGCCTGGGGCAGAGAGCTTCAGCTTGCCCGTCTGCCAGCAGCCTGCAGAAGCGATGCCTGTTCCTGGGGAAGGGATGAGGGTGGGGAGGAAGGGCCGCCGGCGGAGCGTGTGCGTTGATGGATAGACGGATAAGGGTGGCCAGCACTGGGCGAGAGAGCGGGACCAGGCTGCAGGCCTGGGAGGCGATGGCCGGGAGCGGCGGGGAAGGCTCTGAGCCACCGCTAGGCCCAGCCTGGCCGAGCAGAAACGTCCCTGTCAAGGGGAGCGGGGTTGGCCCAGCCACCGGGGCAGAAAAAGGAGCAAATCGCAGAGACGGAGCCCGGTCCCCCTCGGCCCCGTCCCAGTACCCTCCCTGGGAGGAGGGCTGTATGGTGGCTCGGCTTTCCTCTCCGCCAGAAACGGGGGAAGAGGGCTGCCAGGTGTGTGCTCAGGTGGAAGCTGGGTACCTGAGAGTTGCAGCCCCATGTTGTTTCAGCCTCCGGCATGGTGTCCTCAGTTTTCCCACAGAAAACGCGCTGCCGTGTTTTGAGGTGTGAGTCTTGGTGGGCCCTCTCCTGAGCCTGCATTAGGGCTTGGGTGATTGTAAATCGGGGAGGAGCCCCGTCGGGGAGCACAGCGGACTGGCTCAGCTCGTCCCAATTTCTGTTTTTTTTCTGGTGTGCCCCCTCACTGAGCTGCATGAATAGCTGTTTTGTGGAAGGGATTTGAGTTTTTTAAATCTGCCGCATCCTGTAGATTAAAATAAAAAAAAGAAAAGCATTGCCATGAATTGTATTCATTTGTCCTTTGCTAATTTGCAGACCCAATAATTTTCACATAAAATATTTTTCCTCTACTCTTTTATGACTGAAAATCCAGCTTGTCATTTTCTGTCTTCTCGCAAAGAGATACCAGAATCAGATCTGTCAGTCATGCTCATGAGTAAGCCCCGCGCTCTGTGGGGAGCTCCCTGTTCCCAAATCAATAAGGTTGGAATGTTTTTCCCCAAATACTAATTAATGTGAGCAGAAGTGGAAGCCTTTTGATGGTAACCATCGAATATGTTTCAGCATTATTATTCCAAAGATAATGAGCTAACTAAAGCGTCTGAGGTGGCTAAGGGAGTGATGGACCTGTGATGGTGTGGTGGTCTCGGCGTGACCTGGGGCAGTTGTCAGTGTGCCTATAACATGCACAAATATGTGTAACTTGCATCGAGTGCTGTCAACACGGAGAAGTGAAGCACCCAAACTGGCCGGTGATTTCCCCGGCAGTGGGGGACCTCTTTGCACATCTGAGGTTTCAAGTAGCAACTCTGGGTCCTGCCCTTTTCTTTTAATATCCTCAGAGCAAAGGGTGTGTTGGTGGATGTGGAGGATACGAAGCACATGAAATGAAGGTGGAGTGTTCCAGTGCTCAGAGGTGTACAGCGGTGAAGTAAGTTGATTTGAACATGTAATTGTGTTATTAGTTACTTTCAGTGTTCAGCTTACTTTCAGTGATTTCCTACTGACATGCATCTTGGATAAATATCTATTTAAACTTTCTAACTTCTTTATGATCAGAAGGAAGACGAGAATCTGTAGGATTGTTAGAGTTACTGACAGCATTAGAAGAGGAGGTAGTGCTGATCAAAATGAGCCCAGTGAATTACAGAGCTCTTTGGCGAAGGAGGGATTAACACATGCAACAATATCAATATGTTTTATCTGTTGAGAAAGGAAGGCAGTTTAGTCATGGAAATAAATTGTGTATAGTGGAGGCTGTACAGTCTCCCTGCTCCTCTGAAGAACTCCCATCTCCCTGGGGGCTGGAGGTGGGACAAGCTGGGTGAGGGAGTTGCCTCTGAAGTCCGGACCCTCTCCCTTGAGGTTGGTTGAAGAGGAAACCAACCCAGAGGGTTGCATTGGAGTGTGCTGGCTGGTCCCACTGGATGTTTTCTAGCACCATCAGCACTGTAGAGTTGGTGAAAAAGCAGAGATGCAAAGCGGTGATGAAATAGCGTTAAAAAAAAGCTGGCTTTGGCTTGGGGCTGCGGGGAGTTCAGCAGAGCATCCATCTGCGCTCATGCATTTTTGACTTAGCAAGTGGCTACAGCAGAGGACAAGAGTAAGAACTGGGAAGTGACAGGCTCCCTCTGAAGACTCACTGATGTTTGTCTGTGTATGTTACTTGTCATACCATCCAAGGGTTTTGTTGTTGTTGTTCGTCTTCAGCAGATTTGCATTCATGATCTAAATGTGACGTGTATCATTAAATTCAAACAAGGATGTCTGAATCCATCAGAAAATGTTTGGGTTTTTTTTGGACATTTACCTCAAAAGAAGCCAAATGCTGACTATAAAGAAACTTACGATTTTGAACCCAAATTAATCAAGTATTGGAATAACATATTCTGGAAACATACTTTCTCAAGTCAACTAGGAAAGGTGCTGCATGGTGCAGCATGCGTAATGGCGATGAAGCAAGGGAGCTATCAGGAATGCAGTCTCAGAGCATGAGCAAAATTAAGCATCATCTAACTGTGTTATACACCCTGCAAAACAGTAGATTAGAAGTAATGATAATAATTATCAAAGCTATCATTGGATTAAAAATAGTATTAACTCCTTAAGAGGAAGCACCGTTAATCAACTTGTGCTAGAACAGGGAATTCAAAACCACTGACAGATATTTTATTTTATTACTTGCAGGAAATACACTACTGCAAAAATCCAGAAACATAAAGACAATGATTTGTTATAGATTCTTATGTGGTAGAGAATTTAGATGCCTCTATTTGTTGCTTAACTTGAAGCACACTTTGTAGTGATGGAAGTCCATGTTATTGCTGAATTTATCTAGAGATGAAACTAAAAAGCATTTCAAAAAATCAAACCCAAAATACCATAAATGACACATGAGATCTGAGACATCTTCAGAAAATAATGGTTGTGAAAGTGTCCCATCAACATGTAAAATATCCCCTTTACTTGCAAAATTGTTTGGTTATCCCATTGATGTTCCCTGCTCTCTTCACATTTATTTCTGAAACACTGCAATGCACGTTGCTAAATCAGAACTGTGATTTAGCACGCTACAATTAATTTGCAGTATGGTATTCATATAAAGGGAAGAAATTTGCTAATTGTGTATTTACTGGGCCTGTTAAATGGTATCTAGTTTACTGAATACGATTTTCTCTGCCTGTAGCATTGTAGGAGAGTTATCGCTTGTATTTGTCTTGTGACCTTGGTGCCTCACTGTCACCCACGTCATTTTAATGATGGACCAACTTAATTTGTAGCCGCAGTCTCACGAGAGACTAGAAATGTGTTAGAGGATGTAACAATGATCCCCTTTTACCAGTTTTTGCAAACTGTTTATTATTCGTGCTTATAAAATGAAATTAACTACCCTAATGTTTGCTTAAATACATATATATCTATACCTATCTATCCAGTGTCTCTCTCTGTGTGTATATATATATATATGTACTGTAGCATTTAGAATTTTTTCAATAGCTAGAATTACATGTATTTGTTCCCCATTTGTGTGATCCAATAGCTTTTTCTTCTAATAAATCACAGACAAAATGCTGCATGACAAGGGAGGGAACCGCTGCCTCTTTGGAGTGTGTAGTGTATGTGCTTGAATTCCTTCAGCATCGGAGTAGCCTGTACAGCAAAGTCATCACAACATCCCCAGTTCTCAGCTGAAGCGATTTCTTGCATTCCCCTTATTTTGAGCCTTGAGTGTTTGCACAAGATGAATGCTTTTTTTTTTTCCTGCCTGTTTTTATATTTGTAAAATGGGTGTAGGGAGAGCAAATGCCCGAAGTATCAGGAACTGAAACGGGATGTCTTAAGGCTGGCTTAAGGCCAAGATGAAATACATCTCTCTTGGCAGCAGGGGTGCTTGAGACAGCCCTCTGATACTGGATAACTTATTTTTTTTAACCAGTTAGGCTTGTCCCTACCTCGGCTGACCTCCTTTGTCGGGCAGCGAGCGGGTCTGTGCCCAGCCCCTGGGGCCTCGCGTGTCCCTCCTGGTGTGAGGGCAGGAGAAGAAGGAGGTATGTGGAGTGAGCGATGCTCAGCCTGCTTGATGTTATGCCCATCGTTCAGTTAGGACATTGCCCGCATACCCCAGGAGGAGCCAGCCAACACTTGGCTTGGGGAAGCTGCATGCCAGCGAAGGACGGAGCAAAACCTGCTGTTGCTCCCCACCTTCGTTGGTGTGCCAACTGGAAATGGTGGATTTGTGGTGCCTGCCCTGGTCGGCATGCTGTTTCTTGCCCGCGTACCCCACCGGGCACTGCTGAGCCCTGTGCCCGGCCAGCTCGGGTGTTTTGGTGTCTATGACAGGCAGCAGCTGTCGGAGTGTCTCACCCCTCCTTTAGGACGAGTGTCTGCTCTACGTGGTTGGGAATGCATTTATAACATGTTTTGCTTTCTGTGCCAGAGACAATCAGTGAGGAATATGGTTTGGGTCAGTATTTTCTTAGGGGCCTTTCCAGAGAAATGCAACATATGGCTGCTGGCCCAGGGGAGCTGTGCAGCCCCCATGAGCTGTGCAGCTGCGAGGAGCTGTGTCAGGCCCAGGAAGATGGTTCAGTGACAGTTTTGATGAGACAGAAAGGAGAAGCAAGGATTACTGTCAACAAGTGGCTGCAAACATTTTTTTATGATTCCCTGCTCCAGCAGCAGAGCCGAGTGGCTGGCCTGTGTGCTTGGCACGTTCCTCTCCAAGCTGTGGAAATCTTGCTGGAAGTTGATGCTTCCACTGCTGCTTTCCTTTTTTCTTTTTTCTTCTTTTTTTTTTTTTTTCTTTTTTCTGTTTTCTAGTTCTGCATATGGATGCTGGCAGGGAGTGAGCTTCAGGTGAGAGCAGAAAAGAGAGAAGGGCTGCAGCAGGCTGGGGTGCCTGGGAATGCAGTAGGGTCTTGGTCTGCAGCAAATCCAGAGGTTCTTGCAGCTGCCTGCTTCTGTACTCACTGCTGCTTGCTGGCAGGGACATGATCATCCAGCCCTTAATTTTACTGTGTGAGTTTCACCTTTCAGTTGTAAAGGGACAGACAATTTGATTTATAGTTTTAATGGCAAAAAGATATGGGTCAATCAGGGTGTTAATCAGCTATTGCATTAAAATGTTGATGATTTACTGATTTTCAATGAGTTCTTAAATACTTCAGAATAGTTGCTGCAGGTACTGTGCAACATAGTCATGCATGTGATAGAGGAAATGAGGTAGAGAACCCAGTGAGTATATTTAACTAAAAATGTGGATGTTTTTGCTTACAGCAAGTCATTGCCTAGGGTGAAATCAATGGCATTTCATAAAATATCTAATGAACGGAAATAATTAGTAGTATAGTTAGAATGTTTTTAAATGCTTTTCTCATTGGTGTATAATAATGTATATAGAATAATACTACAACTATTGTATAATAGCAAAAAAATATAATTGTATAATATAATAATGTGCAGGCCGCATCATTATTTAAGTTTTTCCAGCTCCTGGTTTTTAAAATTAAGTCTAGCGTTTCTTCCTTTATGGAATTCTGCAAACAAAGATTACCAGATTGGAGCAACATGTTTTTTTTTTCCCCATAAAGTTTTGCAAACACAAATGAGTACAAATAAAATATTTCATGTTTAAGTGGAATTTTGTTAGGAAGTAAAAGCCTGCTTTCGTAGTACTAAGTACATGAAATTTGACAGAACAAAACCATTCTTGTGTTTCGTAGTTTAAAATAGCGTTCCACTTTTATTTAATTGACAGAAGGCTCAGGCGAAAGAGAGGTGCTTAACCTGGTGCAGGATAATGAAATTTGCATGCTGGCAGGATTAAGTGTATATTTTGTAGGTCATTTGTTTATATAAACAAGAATGTGTTGTTAGAGCTGATGCCTTTTTATAAAGAATCTTAAACCTTGAAAAGACCAACAAGAGTGAAAAAAAACATGATTTCCTGCGTTTCTCTGGATTAACGTACAGTTTCTTTCTCGAAGCTACCCAGGTCAGTTCTCCGGCTGCCTGATGGGAGGCAGGCTGAAGTTAACTGGAAGTAGGCTGTTAACTTCTAATATGTTTTGGATCAGAGCTCCAGTGAATTCCTTTCTTCCTTGTAGGAGACACTTCAGCACTGTGTCGGAATAATTGAGGGGGGGGAAGTCTTTGCAAGGCTTATTTTATTTTTTATTTAAGCAGTGAGGGAAATTTGTAATTGGACACAGTTATCAAAATATGTAAAAATGGTGCCTAGAAATGTGTTCTTATCTCATGTAATTGCTTTATAATTGTTGGGGAGGGGAATCAGATTAGGGAGGATAAATATTTCCAATGCTGAAGTTAATGTATTTTTGTGAATAGTGACTGTAAGTCTGCATTCCTTGAAGTTGGTGGGAGTTTCGGGGTTTTGCAGAATTGGAGCTAGTATTTGCAAATTCTCAGCTTTATGTAAGCAAGTTTGTGGGTTTTTTTTAAGGAATAGTCAAAACTTTTAATGAAAGCATTCATTTATGTTTAGAATACTTTTTAAAGTAGGAAGTGTTAATCTTGAAGGTACATTTTTCTTTCATGACTTCTCTTTCTCTCCTACTCTCCATTATCTCATTTAAAAATAAAATACAGGAACACTTCCATGAAGCTTAAAAATCAGTAAATCAGTGACTGTTTTTCATGCATATGTTGAAAACAAGGTTTGGTTTTCCTTTCTTTTTTTTTTTCTTCTTTAAACTCAGCTGTGTTCTTATGAAACTTACCAGGTCTTGCTGCAGTTTGTACCTGAAGTTAAAATATTTGTGTGGGACATTAGGAAAGCCTCGAGCAGTTTTGGTGAAAATGCTTTTTTTGCCAATTACTACCTTTAAACTAAAATTTTATATATGTGAAGTTACTGTTTTGATGTTAGTAACTTCATTTGGGAGAACAAATCATTCTTTAATGCCAGTAGCTTTCCAAAACTCTTCCAAAGATAAAAAGAACGTGTAAATGCGTCAAAACTTCTGCCGTAGGTTATGACGTAGATGAAAATTAGAAAGATAAAGACTGACCTTCTGTGCAACTTGTGCTTTACAACCATTACGGAACTTCTGAAGACTATGCCCAAAATACTTTGGTTACATGCTACTTCCAGCAAAGTGTTTCCCTGAATTTGGAACAAGAGCAAGTATTTTTGCTCCAGTGGAAGCTGGTTTAATTTTGTCTTCATGCTAACCAAATTTGCACTGTGCTTGACATGGTATCTGGTGCTTGTGTGTTCCCTTGCTACTGAGTAGCAGCAGCAATTACAGTATACCTGTAGTGGATGCTTTGACGATGAAAGCAGTATCAGCCCTAGAAACAAAACAGTAATGCTAAAGTGCTATAAAGACTGCTTTGAAAGTCCGTAAGAGTTCTTGAACAAAGAGAAATCTTTCCAGTTCTGTGAACGCAGAAATGGAGATGTGGAGAAGTGGTTTCCCTCAAACCACCCTGGGGTGACCTGCAGGTTGGGGACAGGAACTAAATTACCAGCCCGTGTACGCTAACGCCTGGCCCCAAGCTATACCTGTCGGCAGTGCTGCTCCCCATGACCAGCAGGTACCGGCCAGCCGAGCCTCCCACCGGCCCCGGGGGTGGGAATGGTGCCGTGGTATCCTGCTCGGATCAGCACCCGACCCAGGAGGCTGCATAGCAGCTGGGCCTCTGGGGAGCAAATAGGTTTGGTCATCTGTTCAGAAATCCTGTCTGGGGGAGAGTGGTGCTCAGACTTCTTTATCCCTGTTAGGGATTGTTTGTTCTGGAGTATTTCTGTATTTTTGTTGTCCACTTGTGCGGTCTGGGAGGGGATAGGCCACATGATGTGCAGAATTTATGCTCTGTATCAAAGCAGTTTTAATGTTAGCATCTTAGATTTTTGGTGTGAAAAGAAAGTGTACTTATCCTGTACATTAGACTTGCCAAAATCAAATAGTTGGTGAAGCAAGATGCATGTCAAACAGTGATTTTCGTATCTTTACAACCTTTACTGCTGTCTTTCAAAATTGAGTTCTAATACGAGACATTTAGGAAGATGCAAAGGTCATTTAAACAAGGCTGTTGCTGACTTGCAGTAGTTACTCTGGGCAATTTTATTTCCTTAGCAGGGGGAGGGGGGATGACTGTCAAGAACTTGAAAATCAGTGTTTCCAGCCCTTCCAGTACTGGAAGCAAAAGCTGTCTGTTTGCTGGGAAGCTAGGAATCCCTCTGTTCTTTTCTGTGTAAGTTGAAAATTCATTTTTAGACTCAAGACTGCAAGATATCAAAGTTTAAAGATTGATTACTATTAAATGCAGAGTTTAAAAAAGCCTTTAATTTTTGAAAATTGGGCGTGGAAGTCAAAGAATCAGATGAAGATGCTGCAGTTTGGATAAAAGAAAATAACCCTTTTCTGAAACTAGCTTAATTTGGGAAAATGTCATGAAGCTTCTGGGGATATTTAGAATGTCTGCAGACATAAAATGGGCAGGGTGGGAGCAAAAAAGTCAGAAATTCCCAGCAAGTTTCAAGGCTACACAGTAAAACAAAGGCACATCACATGGATGTTGACTTCATGTAAGTGGGATCAGTGTTCTTTTATTTATGTTTTAATAGTGGAAGGAGCACTCAGGCTGTACTTATTTATAATTGTTGATCCTTAACTCTCATCCATATTTTTTGTATTTACACATGCATTCTCTTTCATAATACAGCATAGCTATTTTCTTTGTCCTTTAATGACTTGTTTGCTCTTCAGACTTGCTTTCATTCACTTTCTTTTGGCTCTTTCTATTAACTCTAGCCTATTCTAATTCCCTCTTGTTGCTGCTTTTTACCCTGCCTTTCCTTTTCTCCCTGGCCCTCAATTCCTCCCATCTTTCTGTTCCTCCTTCCTTCCTTCCTGCCTCCTACCACTGGGTCAGATGGTTTTGGGCGACCAAGATGTGGGAATCTTGTGTGACGCATGTAGAGTAGCGCACTGAGAAATTTATCCTCGGAAGTCAGTACTAATTTCAGACTTCCTCATTGCTGGCAAACAGCTACCTTTATGGACTAGGAAGCCTTAGGAATAAGCCCTCAGAAGACGGGGTTCCGTGTGGCATAGTCCTGTTGAAACCTTCTTGTAGAAGTGGGTGCTGGCATCTCTACAGCCATAGAGAGCGTGAAGCAGTGGAGTATGTGCACTTGTGTCATGGGGAAATAGAAATATGAACCAAACTACTTAACCCAGCACCTTATATTTCTGCTGGAGTAACTTGATTTAATAAGTTAAAATGTCAGTGCTGTGACTCTAATGCTTCCATTTCATTTCTCTGGTTTCTTTAAGACAGTACTCCAGGGTTTTTAAAAACATCCAGCAAAAGAAGGAAAGATCACGAAAACCATGCTCTTAATTGCACACAGTTTTTAATATTCCTGGGATCTGTTTTGAAGGGTACATTCGACAGAGAGAAACCCAGCAGCCCCACACTGAATCTTTTGTCCTTCCTGCGGGGTGAAACAGTAGATAGCTTACTGTAAGTGTGGCTGGCTGCCAACCCGTGGCGCAGATTCTTTTTTTAATACTGTAAACTGGCAAGAAATCAAGAATTGCCGTTCTTCCTTTTATTTACTTTCCCTTCTGTATTAAAGAGCTCAGTAAATAAGAGAAAGTTAAATGTTGAGTGAAGGTTTCGTACTGATTAATCATTGAATAGCAAAGAACTACCGGTTTGGGGTTTTTTTTGCCCCCTTTTTTCCATTTCTTTCTGGTTGAAACTGGAAATATCAGTTGCTTCATCTGGAATAGATTATCACAGGGAAAAGTCTGTGCAGAGTTTGAAATGAGGACAGAGCAGAATGCATCCATCATGCATAGTTTAAAATAATCTGCAAGACTGCTTCTGATTTGATCCTTAGATGTACTTCCTCCCGATTTTCTTCCAAACTTGTGTTAATAATCAGTACTCTGTCTCTAGAAAAGACTTTTTTGTAAAGTGTACCCCCAGCCTCTGCTTGTAAGTATTTTCTTATTTGTACAACTAAGCTTCCTGAAATAGCTGCTGAGTTTTTTGTTTTGCTGTTAAATATAAAAGTGGTAGAGGGGTGTGGAGTTCCTTCTGCTGCTTCTCAAATCCAAGGCATGCCTTGCAAGCTACTTTGCTTTTGCACTAGAAAGGCAATCGGCATTACTGCTTTTCTGACAATTGTATCACTATATTATTAGCAAAATTATCCCCAAGTAAAGTAATTATGTTCATATTGATATTGTGCACATTTTAATGATTTATATGGAGAGAAATACATTTCTACATGAATGATACAAGAGGTCAAATTAAATTTAAAAATTACTGTTGCTGTTAAATACAGACTTAATGTGAAAAATCAGCCCGCAACAGATTGCTTTAAATCCCAAAGTGTATTGTGGTTCATTCAGTGTTCTGTCTATCTTACTTAAAACATATTAAACGTTTAGTAATATCAATGTATATCTGTTGCTGACTTGATGAACCTACCATATAGGTCATGTATGTACAGCTCTATTAAAGGCATTGTTGAAAGAAAACATGGATTCATGTTTCGTTTCTTTTATACCTCTTGGCTAGTTGGAAGTTAAGGTTTCTGGAAATGTTAAAGAATATTTTTGTTTCTAAAGCAGTGGACTGTGACTGAAGAAATCTGAACTTGATCTGCCAGATTTCTTGAAATAACTCCATCAAGTCATCGGTTGGCTTTTTTGGGTTTGGGGTTTTGTGGGTTTTGTTTGGGTTTTTTTGTCTCCTTTTTTCCTCTGAGTTCTTCATCTGTAAAATGGAGATAATCCCGTTCCCTTACCAGATGGCAGTATGATATAGGTAAATTCATGAATGTTTGTGGGAGAATGCAGTAGTACTGAATGGGTTCAGCATAAGTATTCACATTAATGATTCATGTTAAAGAATGATTGAAAAACTGCATTAACTTGAAAGTTGGGAGTATGTTCTCCCAGAAGCAGAGAATGTTTGAGGCTTAGTTTCCAATCTGAAATGCCCAAACAAGGGACACAAGAAATATTTATGCAGGAAATTTAGTAGTTTACAAGTTTCCTTCCTTTGGTTCCTTCCTTCCTCTAGTTAGAAAGAAATTTTTTTTTTCAGACTCCGCCGGACGAGTCTGGATTTCTGAAGGAAATTATTTTTGATTATAAAAGGAATAAGCACATTTTTGTGGACATTTGTGTCAGTGACTTGGAACAAAAATTTATGAGTAAATAAACTATTTCAAGATGATTAAATTTGAGAGATGATCCAAAGAATTGAGAGCAACTTTTCTAAGCAATAATTTAAAAAAAACCCTCTCCTGCAAAAGCATGGATCAGAAAATATCCCCAGTCTTAATGATAGCCGTCAGAAATCTTCCCCTCATTCTCCCTTTTCTTTTGTCTTGAAACTGTATCTCGAGCTCATTCAAGATAAGTAGGGAAGATTTCTTGAAAAATGACAGGTAGAACTATCACAAACTTGTTACCATTTTAAGGGTGTTGGATGAGATGCATAATTAGCTTGAATACAGTTTCGGTTTTGCTGCCCTTTCCGTGTAGCACACCACAGGGAAAACTCAAATTCATTCTTCAAGGATCCTGGACATTAAAGGGAGAAATAAGTAGGTAATAACTCTGTTTTCACTGGTGGTTCACAGTCTTTATTTTTAGTAAATGTGGTTGTTTGTTTTAGGTGTAAGTGACATTAGTTTTATCCCTATTTTATCACCCACATTAGGGAAAAATAAAGGAATATCTGCACAGTTTGAGTTAAAATGTGGCCATGCGACTTGAGAGGAGTCTACTAATACGTGTTTCTCATTTGATACTGTGAGTACATTATCTTGAATAGCTAGCAGATTTCAGTATATATTTTTAAAACGAAGGAATAAGTGCTTGGTATAAATATTATAGTGACTTTATTTAACGAAGAACAGTGTATTGCAGTAGCGTTTCAGAATGACTCTTGCTACATTCAGGTAGTTCTCCTGCGGATCTCAAAAGCTACGTTTTTGTGCTACTTCAGCTATATATTTGGGAGAAACAGAAAATGGTTTTATCACTTGCTTCCTACTGACATCCTCAGTTCTTACAGTAACAGTTTTCCATGGCTGTTGCAGTGTGTGCCAGGAGATTGCAGATCCTGTGTCTGTACATAGACCTGATACCTCAGAAACTGTCTTTTATCCGATATACCTGTAAGGCAATTATCATGAGTCAGATGAACCCTCCACCCCAGGTTCCTTGTTATGGGTCAGGCCAGAGCAAGACCTTTTCTGGTCAGGGAGCCAGTCTGTGAATTAATGTCAGTGAGAATTACGGGCAAAATCCCCAGCCATGGCTAGTGTCCAGAATCGGTAGCAAGACTGGTAATTTAAATGTCTGCCCCTCCTGGACAAAAACAAGCTGCTTGCATCTTGTTCTTTCTCTCATCCTAACGAGGGTCATTTCTGATTTGTCCAAGTAAACCCAAGAAAATAAGTTGGAGGAGGAGTAAAAATGCATGTCTTCGTCCTTCCCTTCAGTAAGTTCATGTTTGTCCTCGCCAGTAGGTCTTCCACTTCTGTGCCCCAGCTCCTTTAAACTGGAGGAGGGATGTCCCACTGTCCGTCTCTCTCAGCAGGTAACGGTGTAAGCTGCTCTCTGTTTTATCCCCCTGGCGAGGCCATGCACCACTCGCTGCATTCACTCTTTCCCTTCCTTTGCCAGGTCATGTCTGATTTTCTCCTCTCAAACAGGGCTTAGACCAACCACAATCCTAGCCAGCTCCTTACTCCCTTTCCAGACCTGGGGTCTGCCAGGCAGAGTGACGTTCGTGGCCCCCCCAGGACCTCCCTGGCCTTCTCCTCCTCCTCCTCCTCCTCCTCTGCTGCAGCACCCGCGGTGGTATCAGCCACAAAGGGATTTTCTTTATTGCATTAAGCTTGTGAGAGAAGATTTAGTAGGTATGTCGCAGTGCCTTTAGCCTCCTGTGACCCGGTGTCTCAGCAAATCTTTTGTGGCTGTAAAGAATTTGTTTTGGTTTGAGCAAATTCATCTTGAAGTATTACAGCCATCTTGGGGGAAACTGTTTTCTCTACCCACGGTGCCATCGTCTTAACTCTGGGTGGCTGGATCTACTTGTGGTATTTGAGTCATTACGCTAGTCTCGAGTAACATCCCATCTGGCAATGGGAAATTAAAAAATACAACTAATTGAGTTTCCTTAAATCATATGGTGGTGAAATCTTTTCTAACAGACTTTTACACAGAAACAGAAATTTTATGTTTGTGGGAATAATGTTCATAAAAGATGTTTTGGTGTACGTAGTGCAAAGTAACATTTCAACTTTTGGAGGACAACCGCAAAACCTACTTAAAAAAGAAAAAAAGAGTGTTGCCAGATGCATAAGCAAAAGAAATCAATCAAGGTTTGTTGATGTTTGTCTACAGTGCAAACCAGTTAACAAGTTCTTTCCCTACATGAACGAGCAGCATCTTGTTACAACACCTTGAAATCTTTAAATAACTTAAAGGCTCTTTTCTTTGATGTGAAGTTCACTTTGCGACACCTCGGTGGTGACAGGGATGTTAGTTAATTATTATCTTTATTACAGGTGTGGCCTTGTTTAAATACCTGCAAAAATATCTCGTCTGTAGCACACTGCTGCTGCTTGAGCACATGTATCTGTTGTACGTGAGCTGCCTTCAGATCAGGTGTGCTCATAATGAAGAACAGAGAATGTTCTACTGTGTTTCAGATCCTAAACGAAGCTCTGCTGAAATGTCGTTGGAGAAGATTGAAGAGTCTGAGCCTAGCTTGGAATAAAACTAAACAAAATAGGATTTTTAGGTGGGATGCAGGTAGGATTTAACTGTGCAAGTACAAAACCAAGATCTAAACCAGCAAGTTAGACTCCTGCCAAATTCCAGGTGGCACAATGACTAGAAGTGACTTGATCTGCACCTTTTGGTGTGTAAATCCCTGTTTCCTCTATGACTGCAGAATCTTTTTTCTGGGAATTGCTCAGTCATCATTCCCAGGGGATTGGATTCCACACAAATGTAGAGGAGAAGTTTCTGGTTTCCTTGAAAAAATCATCCGAAGGAGGGATGTCAGTGTCTCTGCTTGATGGATACACTGTGGTAAGACCTGCTGCCCAGTATTTGGGGTCTGAGGTCCAGTTACTGCCCTTGCTTTAGGGTGTTGAAACACTTTTTCACAAGTGAGTGTCCAGGGGCTAGAGTCAATCCCAGAGCAAGTGCATGCTCACTCTACCTGACTGAAAATAATTCCTTTTGATCCCATAAATCTTCATTTCTCTCAGGCAGAGATGGAGACTCACTCTTCCCATGTGATGAGGAAGGTGACTCACGTGTTCCAGCTCCTATTCCAAAGACCTTTCATAGGCTTGACATGCATTAGCTATTGGATAAAATGTGGACCTTAAGTGCAAGGACATGCTGCTAAGATGAACTTTCATTGCCAGATGTGGGAAGGTTTTAAGACCCATTCCCAGCATTTTTTTCTGCTAGCATGACAATTTTGGGGGGATCTCATGCTGAAGTTCTTATTTTCCTTGGACATTGCTTAGGAAGAATAAGCACGTAACTTTTGGCTATGGATGATAGTTGATAGAATTTAATGTTTAATTACGATAATCAAAGGGTCAAATAATTTCATGAATTGCTAGGTATCGTTTCATCTTTAGTACAGTGAATGTGGTCCCTGGGGTTGAAGAACAGTGATTGTTATGGTTCTTTTACCATCTGGCACTGTGACAAAAATACCCTATCTTGTTTTGCTCTAGCATGATGAAAAAATAGATAAATAAATAGGATTTATGAGTTTTCTTTACAAGGCTTTTCCACAGGGCAATTGATTTTATTTTAGCCTATACAAGACAGACCAAGATAAGAAAAAAAAATAATTATTTCTCTCTCTGACTTTTCCAGATCCAGTGTAAATGAAACAAGACTGACATGTACTTACAGATCTTTAAAATACCTTAACAGTTTTTATTTGGCTTTCTGAAGAGAAGATTCTGGTCCTGTATTGTTGGTTACTTCTGCAAAAGAAAATAGGGGTTTTTTTGCAATAATTTTGAATGCCCTTGGGGCCCTTTATGCAGAGCTTTGTAATACTTCATGACAAGCACCTTGCACAAGGCTTTTTGGGGTGGGAACCTTTCTTGTTAATTAGGTTGCAGATAAAGCAAAGGTTCAGCTCTGTCACGTTTATCTGTTGGAGTTTTCTGCAGTGACTTTTCCCATCAATTGTATATTCTCTGTCAAGGTCAAAAGTATCACTGTTCTTCAAAAATGAACGCGTAACCTTTTGTTTAAGGAAGTAGTAGTCTGCTTTGGAACAGACTTATACAAAAGATTAAATTGGTAGAATCAGAAGTTCAAGGTAAACCAAAAGGCCTTTTTATACATATGAAGAGGTTCCATTTAATACTGAGCTGACGTTTTCCCCATTGCATGATTAGACAAATGCAAAATTAAGTAACAGACGTCAGGATCAGATGTATTTTGAGGTTTTTTTTGTTTGTTTTTAAAGTGTATTGTTCTTTCTAGGAGAATATGCTTTGCGTAAATGCCAGGTCTGGCTGTAAACTGCAAAATCGGCTTGTCATCTTATTTAAAAGGTGCCTTCATATTAAAGGCAATATAATATCATTAAAATAGTGTTTGCCATGAAAAGAAATGTAATGCTATATTTAACTACTTTGTAAGAGTCAAGCTGTTGTGATGAGAAAATTTCAATAAAGTTTCTAATATAAATATATATTTTGCAAGTCTATAACCTTCTTCAGCATCTATCACTTGCAAATATATACTGGTTGTCTTCTTGGAAGGAGGCATTTAATTTTTATTGTATAGATGGTTAAAAGCTGGTATCGGCATATTAGTCATTACAGATCAGAGTGTATATATATATATATATGTGAGGTGAAAAGTAGCTGTTTTCTGCATCAAAGATATTAAAAGTTTAAAAATTGCTTAAAAAATGGGCAGTAGGAAGTTCCCTCATGTCTATAGCTTTCTGCTTAAAGGCCTAATTCTGTGGTTGTACCCAGAGACCATTAAGCAGAGTAGGATGTAACAGGGAAGATGCTTCAGGACCGATCGTGTAGCAAGACCCAGTTCAGCCTCGGTCACCCTTTGGGGCATGGCACGTTCTGGAGGGCATCTGCTAGATTCAGGAGGGTCACTGATTCAACTTTCAGGGCAAACGTTTGTTTCGTTGGACGCAGGTGTATCTGCATGAACGTTTTGGTGTGGGTCAGGAGTGCGCTTCTGAAGCAAGTCCGCTCATTGTCCCCGCTTCCTGCAGACGTGCGACGGTGCCGAATGGGCTCGGAGCGTGCAGATGGGTTTCTTTTCAGGTGCCACTAAACCAAAAGATGTTTTCAATTTGGTAATACCCATTCGGTCTGTAGGACCAGACTGGCTCTAGCTGAAAGTGAAAGCGTCTGAACAAAACGTGGACACCGGGCCCTCGGTATCATATGTTTTGCCCTCTAGATCAACTCCTATGGAGTTGTGCTGCTGGCGGTTGTCTTAGTCTGCGCTGTCTTGGTCAGTGACCGATAGCAGATGCCTAGGGAAGACGGTAAAAGGCAAGCACGTAGTAGTGCTTTCCCAGTATATTTTCCCAGCTTTCAGCAATCTGCATCTCACAAACTTCCTGAAACAGAGATGGTATCTTGGGTTTAATAGCCCTTGATAGATTTTTCTTCCATTAGTTTGTCTGGTTGTTTTTAAAACCATGTGCATTTTTATCATCCACAATATCCTGTGCAGTGAGTTCTATGGAAGAACAATGTATGTGTTAAGAAGTACCTTCTTTTGTTTGTTTTGAATTTGCTACCCGATAATTTCATTTGATGCTCCTTTGTTCTTATCTTGTAAGAGACAAATGATTCCTTATCCACTGCCTTTATGCTGCTTCATTTATCACAGATCTCTTTGATACCACCTTGATCGTTTGTCTTCCAGGCTAGAAAATCCATGTCTATTTAGTTCCTTGAACAGAACCCATTTCGTACCTTTGATCATCCTTGTTCTCTCTGCCTTTCCTAGTTCTGTTAAGTCTTTTTTGAGAGTGGAGGACTGCATGCAAGCTAGATAACATATTCAGTGTGCAGTGTCTGTCATTTAAATGCTGGTTTAATGGTGTGTTCTGTGGTGGTCTACGTTCCTGATAATTTTTAACAGTATTTGATTTTTTTTGACTGCTGCTGAAACTATATCAGCATTTTCTTAAATGGGTCCCTAATGAGCACAAGATCTTTCTCTGTAGTGGTGACAGCTCACCCAGTGCCAGTACTGTATACACAGGGTTGGGGTTGTTTTCCTCCCCACCCATCCTCACCACCACTCCCTACAATTCTTTACACCTGTCAACACTGAGTTTTCTCTTCCACTTTACTATTTAGTCCTCTGCTATGCGAGATCATTTGCAGTTCTCTCAGTAAGCCTTCATTTGTATTGCTACGAGTGACTTAGTATCAGTAGGGTACTCTTTCTACATACTGTTCTTCCCCTTTTTCCAACCCATTTATTCAGCTGTGTCCTACAAAACTCCTGTGGAACACTGACACTGACCTATTTTCATAAAGAAATTGAAGGTTTAATACCATCTTTTATTTCCCATCTTTTAACAGGTTACTTATTTGTTTGGAGATCAAACTAGTTGATTGATCTGATCATGTTTGTCCTCATGTCCATTGATTCTCTAGCAATGCTAGCAGATTCATGAGGCAATTGTGCAAATGCCATGTTGACTCTTCCCCAACATGCTGTATCTAGTTCTGTGTTCAGACTTCTCTTCTTTGTAAGAGTTCCTATGAATTTGCTCAATGGGTACGTCAGGTTAATTGTTTTGTAGTTTTCTGGATCACCCTGAGAGCCCGATTAGGACATTGGCACTGTGTTTACTATCTCATATTTTTCTGGTATGGAGATGGGTTTAAATAAGATCAACAGGAGCAGTAATAGCTCAGCTATGCATATGTGAGTTCCTGCAAAGTTGAGGGGAACACCATCTCAAGCTTGTGATCTGTTGCCATTCATTTTGCTCATATTTCTCCTCTGACCTTTATCACTGACACTTGAAGTTTCAGACTGATTCTCAACTCACAACAACAAAAAATTTCCAGTCAGGGAATAATCCACCTAACCTCCTCCATAGTGAGCGCAGAAGAAAAAAAAAATAAAAAAAAATTTTTTTTGTTTTTGTTTGGGGGCCGGGGGGGTGGTTTGGTTTAGTTCTGTTTCTGCTTTAGCCTTTTCTGCTCTGTACAAATTCATAGGCAGATCCAGTCCAGGGTTTCTTTTCAGAGATAGATTAGATTATCCAGAGACAGAATGAATAGACTTTACTCCTTTGGGACAGTCCATCACCTTTTTGTTCCCTTTAACCCCAGGCAGCAAGAAGGGACCTGAGCAGAGCTCGGAGTGAAGTCTGTGAGTGAACCTCCTTCGAGGATGCACTGATGAGTTGGAGGAACTTGAAAAACTTGAGTTGTGTGGGCTTTCTTTGTTGTTCATTGTTGTTTGATTTGAGTGGAGTTTTTTTGATGGTTGGTTTGGTTGGGGTTTTTGGTGTGTCTTTCTGGTGGTTTTGTTTTTTGTTTTGTTTTTAAATCTCTTTAATATTTCCTTTAAAGACAGCTAAGAAACTAAACATGACAGTTATCTTAGTGCAACATTAGGATTTCATAATTAAAGTCACAATGGCAGGAAATGCAGAAGTTTAGGTTTCGGTAGCAATATTAGCTACATATGGACTGTTTTCACTTCCTGCTTTTCATAATCAATTCTTATTTACGTACTTTGTGACCTACATTTATAGCTGAGCAACTGGCAAAATGCAATGTTTTTTATCGTAACAGTGCTCTGGGGAAGTGTGTGTGTAAGGTCGGTTTTTAGGTAAAGAATTAAGGCGCAAGGAGTTTAAGTGATTTGTTCTCTTTTGTATATGAAGCTTACAGAGCTTGGAAATGAATGCAGGCTGAGTCCTATCCCAAGGTTAACATATTTGTTTTTATTTCCCATAATATTGGTAACTTTGCTGAGATTCTTGGTAAGAGAACCTCCCTGTAAGCAAAGGAGAGTGAAGAGGAGAATAAAGGATCGTGAATGGCTCTCCAAGGAGGAGACCTAGAGGATGGAGAAAGGGGGGATACTGTGAACTGCTGAAGCTGTCTGTAGGGAGACAGCAGGTGACTTACAGATACCTACGTGGAGCTTTGTTTATCAAGGGGATCAGGTAAAATGAGTTGCTATGTTATGCACAAGGTCATTTCAAACTATGCTAATAACTTAGAGAACATACGCTGAAGGAAAGCAGTATATGAAACCCTGTAATGTGCCCTGTATGTTAAAGCAATAGGCATGAACAAAAAGGTAGGGAAAAAAAAATGGGTTTGAAGCATGTTTTTGGTGTTTTATTTTCAGTTAGCTCAGGTAGCAGAGGTTTATCAGGAATCTGCATGATGGAAATTTGTGTTGTATTGCTCTCCACTAACACAGGTGACAGGGCACGAGAACCTGAAAATGGGGAGATTTGTGGCAAACCTAGGGCTGAAGAGTGTGGCAGAGGATCAGTTGAAGACTGGCTTCGAGGCTGGAATCTTGAAGTTCAGGGACTATGCAAGAACTACCGTTAACTTCAGCAAAACCTCTAGAATTTGTCAGGACTGGACACAAGAGGCAACAATTTGAGAAACTGAAGTTACAGGTCGCGGATCAGGGGTCTCGCGGATTCTTGCAAGAAGGGTATTTGCGCAACGGGCATGAAAGTACTTGCCGGCCTTGGCAAGATAAGTGCTGGTCCTTCAGGAGTTGCTTGCAGATCTGCACAGCTATTTGAAGTCTCAGAGACTAATTGAACATTTTAATTTTTGTTTAGTTCATAGGTATTTGTAATTTCTGCACTGTATCAATGTTGATGGTTAATTACTTGTACATTTCATTAGGAAAGCAAAATGAGACAGTGCCTGTAAGGTCCTTGGTGTGATCTGGTTGGTGTTGGCTGTCATGCTGTGCAAAGTCAATATTGCTGATGAAAAAAAATCAGACATTACATGAAGCCAAAGCATGCAAGTGTCCTGGGCTTTGAATGATTCTGACCAACTCCATGCTACCCTTGCCCTCTTCTGTCTGTATATATTGTTAATACTGTATGTGGTTCTGTTGTGGCTGGGACATTTGAATTGCCATGGTTTTGTTGGTTTTTTTACATTGTCCCATATTTGTAACTCAGCAGTGAGTAAATGGTCTGTAGAGCCATTCTTTTTCTGTGTTCTGTCATTTTCAAGTAATCTCAAGTGTGACTGCTTTATAATATGAATAGTATATATTTCCAGTTGTGATTTAATGGTTTGGATAGTGGCTAAGGTAATGAGCTGAAGGACTCAAGTTGATGAACTCATCTTTCAGCCCACCAGCCTGTCTGAGATTTTTAGCTAATCACTGCTCATACATGAAATACTCACTTACCTAGAATATTTCTTGGTACTTCAAAATTTTTCATATCAAACATGGGGTGAATTTAATAATGAATCAAATGGGACTTTCTATTATTTGAAAGAATTTGCTTGTAGCTTTTTTAAGATAAATGAATTCTCTAATTTTCACTGTCCTGATACCTCCCTTATTCACTTCATAACTTCATAGAATTTTTGAGCAGTGAAGATCAAGCATAATGTCTGATAGAAAAAAAAGTTTGTTTGTGAGCAAATTTTATATCTGATTATGCAGAGCCTCTTGGTGCACTAGAACTGTTGTATGGCACGTTTCATAAAAGTAATATTTTAATAAAGGAGGATCTTGTGTGACATTGCTTTTCATCATTGTTGAGAAACAGGTATGTTTGTCTTTGGACGTGAACCACAGTGCGCAGATTTGTGGAATGAATGTTTATAAACTCAAGAGTTTTCAGGTACTTGTGGGGTTTTTTTTGTTCTTGTTTATTTTTCCAGAGTTGACTGAATTGAATTGATTTAACTCTGCATATAACATATAGATATTTTGGTAGGTATATTAAAGGTCTGCATGCATCCCACGGGTGGATTTTTGGACTAAACTGAGGCATCCAAGTTAGCAATGCAGCTGTTGTAGGCTCTGTCTGTAATCCGTAGAAGCAGAGAAGTACTGCCAGAGGGTAATTTGCAGGTGCTTTTGTTTCTGTTTTCAATGCACAGATAATGAAGAAGAGAGCAAATCCCTTCCCTTCTTTCTTAATTCTAAAGTACTGTCATCTTTTCAGCAGTGGGGTTTGTCATCCTACCTCCGGAGAGGTTTGCTCAGTCACAGCCTTGTCTGTGTAGGATGCTGTTCTCATACTGTTGTTTTTTCTTGTTAGAGCTTTGATAGTGCGACTGTCAGGTTGGCATCTTGCTCTGTTTTGTATCTACAACCAGCAGAGCTTCATTTTTGCATCCCTGTCATGTACTAATGAACTGAGTCTTGAATTCTGCTGTTGCTCCTTGAAAACTAAGTGCCAAATTTGTTTCCACACAAAGCTCCTTCACTCAAGATGTGAAGTAGATTCAGATGTGCTAGCATATACACTTTGTAAAGTCTGTCTTTCGCTGCTTTCTGGCTACTGATGGAAGGATTTGATTGCAAGCCATTTTCTGGCTATGCAGTCTTCCTCTGTACAGAGGTTTATAAGAGCAATAGGGTGGCTCTTTATCACCAGTAAATATTCTCAGTAGCATATGGCTCTTGAAAACTGTAAACACGATAAAATACAAACTTCAGAAAGATGCCCATGTAAAGATGGATGTTAACTTCCAAATAATTTTGGACTTCTACTAGTTCAGAAATAGTAATTTTCAGGAGCAATGTCTCTAATAATTGTATGTTACGGATTGTTTTGTTTGCAGTGTGCTTTACTAGCCTGGCCATATGACATTTGTAATGTGACTGGACTTCTGTGAATTTGCTGCTCTTTCTGAAAATGAATGCTGAAGACACATTAAATGAGTCTGCAAATAGCCTTGGCCCTTATCAAGCGATAAGTCCAGTGGCAGTCTATGACGCTTTTAGAACTAGCCGTGGAGAGGATGACGTGGTTTAAGGTCGGCGTTTTGGATGAGCATTGTTAGAAGAGTTGGTCTACAAAGCATAGGAAGATTTTTGAGAGTTTGGCAGCTGAATATCCATTTCAGGGGCTACATCATCAGTGCTGCTTCAGTACTTCACTGGAAACCTAGTGCCGATCCTTTTGGATATAGCAGATTGCCCCTTTTTTGCTCCTTACACATAGACTATTTATGCTTGCTTTAGCTAGATGAGCAGGTGAATTTAGCCTACCCTTTGTAGTCACCTGCCACCTAGACATACTTTCACTCAATTGAGTAATGCAAGTGTAGAGTAATGCTCTCCTTTTGCTCCCTGTGCTGTTCATGAGAGCAAACAACTTCGATACCCAGGTTTCTATCTGACCAAGTCTCTGTAATTATTTATAATTTTACAGAAACAAAACAGTAAAAGACGGCTAGTTTCAGGTAATACAGTTAGTCCATTGGACAAAGGAACCTGCCATAAGGCAAATTATTCAGCTGTTGGATGGAGAACAGTGGTTTCTTAGAAGCCTTCCTAGATTGCGATGCCAGGGGTGGGAACGATTACTGCATAACGGAAGTACCAAAATTTGCCTGTTGGCTTGTAGCTGATGAGGTTTTAATGTAGTCCTTTGATAGGTAGAGCGGCAGAAAGCTTTGTAATTTTGAAGATGGGAGTTTCATCAGTTTCTAGAAAAGGGATGACAGGACAGGGTTACCTCTAGTAGGAGGGATCTGGGCTTGATTATCTGGAAGGTCCCACCCAGTCTTACATTTTACGTTTCTGGCTAGAGGAGAAAGATGACCTGCCTGTGTGAATGAGATGTGTATCGTCAACAGGGAGTCATGGAACTGGAGAGAGCCGGTGAGAGGAGGGCTTTTCTTTGGGGAGAAAATGGAACTTTTTCCACAATTCCCTATCTGCTCCATATTCATGTACACTTGATCTAAGTAAAGTAATTTCCATGATTTGATGGGGGAAAAAAGATTTTCTTAAATATATATAAAGGCCATTTTCCATTCAGTTATCCAAATATTCTGCCTGTATTAGTTCATAACTCACAGTCATAGTAAATACCCAGTTGAGAAAGACTTACCAATGCAGAGAAGGAGCACTAAAGTGCTAAATAATATGAACCAGGTAATAACCAGTAAAAATAAAGCTTAACTGTGCCTGACTTTACATAAGTAAGTTTGGGGCCTTTAAAATATATCTTTCTATCTTATTTATTTTCCAAGGATTTGTATTTGCTCCTGGATTTTATTCTCCTGTAGGTCAGTGAAAGATGTGGTGAACTTTGAACGTAAGTTTATTAAAAGTGTTCTTGTTAGGTCTGCTATACTTTATTCAGATGTAAATCTCAATGGGAAAAATGTTGCTTCCACTATAATAGTGATATTTGCCACAAATTAAAGTTTTGTTACTGACCTTAAGGGGGCTTTATTCATTAACTTACTATTCTTTACACATTCATTTTTCATTTCATTTACAGGGACCAGTTAGGAGCTGAATTTTGCCTTGAAATAAAAAATAAATAAATTATATTTTTAGTGGTCTAGGTGGCACTTGGTTTGTTTGAGGTTTTTTTGTTTTATGTGTATCCCCATATATTCATACATATTTTATAGTAATTTTGATAATTTCTACAATAAAACATGAAAATGCACATTTCACAGTGATACATATGAGAGTAATGAATAAACAGTCTGTGTTCATCAAGTAGAGGGAGGAGTATATGATATGATACTGCTGTGTATGTAAAAGATATCTTAAAACTTTTAAGTGGTATTTGCACTATTTTGATTTCAGTGGAAGGTCAAATGAGTTTCAAAAGAAAAAGTATTTACCAAAATGTTGATCTTAATACTGAAATGCATTTATGTATTTTGTAATATGCATTCTTTATCCCACTGGATATTATATAGTTAAAAGTATAAAATATAATTGCATAAATATAGTGGTGCACCATCAAAATGGTAGGAAATACTGCTGTTCTGGGTAAACTAAGAAAATATTTGCATTCTCCAGTTGCCAACCATCACCCTTTTACCAAAAAAGATGAAAACATATTATCTGAGTCATTGTACTGTAGCTGCTAATTTAACATTTTCAATTAAAATAAAAAAGCATAGCAGTGAATGTAAGAACTTTTAAAGCTTTTACCAATAAAAGGAATGTCACATAATGGTTAATGAGATTATAGATAAAATGTTAGTTCATAGTGCTCTTTATATAATATGATCTCAGATATCCTTTGATACAAGAAAAAAAATAACTAAAAGCTAATCTTGAACTTCAGCTGAATAAAAACACAGCATTGCTCCTTACCACTTCAGTAAAAGCTTTTTAACAGAGTAACTTTTTTTTCTTCACATAGCAGGGGGAACTTAGGATGTACTTGGAGACTGAATCATTTTTCATGGCAAAAGCTAAAGTTGAAATACATATTTTGAAAAATAAAGGATTAACCACCATTCTTGGGTTAGGTATGACTTATTTCAGGGTCCGTCAGTTTATTTGTAGCTCAGGTTTTGCTGTATAGTTGAGTCTTGTCTCTTCTAAATCATGTTCGCTCTTACTTACTAGCTGTGATGAAAGCCATAAAAGTTCAGTATACTTCCACATGAGAACTTGCTGGCAAAATAATAGCGGTTTTTGGCCGAAATCTGAGTCCCAGCTGTTAAAGCATATTTAAAATCATCGGAGGAAAAAACTGGAGGTCAGTCATCAAAATATGAAGAACCCGTATGTTGGCTTGTTAGTTACTTGTATTTTAATCTTTTGAAGTAGACATACAATTTTGGAAGGATTGGCTTCTTAGGATCTGCTCTTAAAACTTACTCAGCAATAGAAAGATGTAGAAAGACACTTGGCACATTTTGTTTTATGGTTGTATTAAATACTTAACTCGCAGAAAAATTCATGGAGATAAAATACCAACCAGTGTAACATTTTCATGTCATTTGGTCCCCATATGTATGTTCGGCATACAGATACTGCTGGTTTTCTGGCTAATATTTCTAATTTGCTTTTCAAAATGTAATTTAAATACTCCTGGAGTATTTTCATTTTTCATGCTGTTTCCTCTGTCTAATCCCATGGGATAACGATGTGGAACTGCTAGTAAAGTTTGTTTGTTTTTTGTAGGCTTGGGGGTAGGTGGGGGTTAGTTGCATTTCCTTAGGCATTGTTAACTATGTCTTTAAATGTTGAAACCCGGCCAAAAAATTCTGCCTCGTAATTATATTTGTGGGTTAGTTTCAGAAATGTAATACCATTGCCTATAATAGCAGATACGGGAGAAGCACAAAAAAATTTTCTAGGAAGTCTGTTTGTAAAATACAGACCTCAGGGATAAAGACCTGGTTTTGAATATGAAAATCACATTCCTAAATTTATTTTCAGTGCTTAAGGGAGATAATAGAACAAGTGGTTGATTAATAAAGTAATTCTATGAAAGATTGTTTGAAATATCTTAATTCTGAATTACAAAGTAATATGTTAGATTAATAATAATGAGAAGGAGGACTTGTTACAGTAGGTCAAGTTGTTGACTTTCAGATTAGCTCTGTTCTATTTAGAATGAAAAGCAGCATCATTGCAAATATTGGAATGTGTGTGTTCAGAGCAGTACTCTTGAAGCCCTGATACTAATACTATATATTGAAAGAAGGATTATTTTTTCCTTATTTCCTTGTATTTAATTTCTGGACGTTGTAATCCATTACGTTCTGCATCTCTAGTGTAGCAGCCGTAGGGAACACAAAATGGCAAGCCACCAAAGGAGGAGTTTTCCTGCATTTAATGTGTAAGCAGCTGCCATGCTGCGTTCGGTAGGAGCCCCCGATGTTGAAATGAAGGGCTGGAGTTTGGGTCTGGCAGCAGCCATTGGGAAGGTGCTGTACCAAAAGATGTGATCTGACTGACCTGAGAGTCAGAAATCTTCCCTGGCTTTTTCTGGGGCCAGCAAAGTTAATACATACATAATAAAACATAGAGAGCTGTACAAAAGCAGGAACTTAAATAATCCTTTAATATATATTGGTTGCATGAGTTGACTAGTCATGGATGGAGCAGCTCCTTGGCACCAGGAGGAGGGAATAAGTAGCCTGTCCATTCCTAATTCTACAAACCAATCCAGAGGTGCCCCACCTATGAATGAGAAGGGTCTTTTTGTCCCAGCGTGTTCCTGTGCCAAGAGCCCAAGATGCAACAGGAATCCAATGTTCATGGAAAGAGCAGAAGATCAGTTTTGTTCACAGATTTATTTTACGGGGCCTGTCTGATGAGTTCATCTCAGGTAGGACAGTACCCTCTTCTGTAGCAGGCATTGGAAAATATTGATCAGATACTTTTAATGTATCAATCAGAAAATAAATTTTTAATGGGCCTGGGCTAACAGTATTTCTATTAACATGTGATTAAACAAATCGTTCATCATGTAAGTCTCTATCAGAATTAATAAAAAAAGAAGGAGAAACTTAATGCTATCCCAAGTTGGTTAATGTTTTTAGAATTATGTTGTTCTGTATTCACTCACCTCAGGCAGTTGAATGTTGTCACCTTTCTGTTGATTCAGCAACAGTCTTCATCACCGTTGTATCCAAGGGTGAATCCACAGGATCTAGATATTCAAGGTGGCCAGACACCATTAGATGACAATGGTCTCCTGGTCAATTTATTTTGAAGTATAGAAGCAGAGTAGATGGCCTGATTAGTAGTTAGGCATCTAGCCCACCGGACTTCTTTATTCCCTATGTATGGAGTTTGAGGTATTGAAAAAACTTGAAAATCCAGCCCTAGAGGCTTCATAGAAGCACTTAAATTTCCTAACCGGTATTTGTTACATACTTCACTTTCCATAAGGAGCAGCATCAGTCTTTGTACCTCCCAAACTGTTTGGCCTTGTTTTGGGAGATGGGCTAGATTAATCCCTCTCCATATGAAGTGGGTGTTTTAATATCAACATGAATTTAGTTGGGAAAGCACAAGTCGCTATTGAATTTGAGGCATAGTTTACCCCAGTCTGGGCTTAATTCAGCATGTAATTAAACACATTTGTAACTTTAAGCATATGAATAGTTCTAATTAAATTAATGGGTCTCAGTGCAGTTGCGTGATTTTGCCTGCCTGAAACAGACTATAGGATTAGGACCTTAATTTAAAGATTGTGCTTCACAGAATGCCAGAGTTCATCCCTCTTCTTATTAGAAATGTTGGCCTATGGTAACATCTTAAAATCAGTAAATATTCCTGTTATAGAAAAAGATAAATGCCAGTTTGTTGTAGCTTTTCTTTAGACTTTTACCTATTTATTTATACAAAGGGTTAGGAAAACAGCACTGATGAGTAATAACGAATGTGTGTTTGTGGTTTCAAATCTGCCACATCAATGTTCTCCAAATGAATTTGGTTTGCAGTAGACACTACATACTGTAAACTTTTTCTGAGGCAATATTTAAATGCATTTCCCTGGCAGCATAGAAATATAAATAAACATGCACTGTTAACTTTTAATATTATTAATATGAGTGAACTTCAAAAGTAGCTTAAAAAACTGCAGTTATTTTTTGTTGGATTTCAAAGGAGATGTGCTGTACAGATAGCAATGTTTTATCAATCACACAAAAATAAAAGTAGAAGCTGTTTGCAAAAAGCCTTATAGAGTTTTGCACTGATGTGCTAATCCATTCAAATTTTATTGTTAACATCTGTACTGCGTGATTGGAAGATTTACTACATTGGGGGAGCCCATGAGACAAGTATTATTTACATTTGTGTAAATGAATTTGATAAATACATTTTAGAATGTAGGGAATCGGGCAGTTAAGCTATTAATAAAAGTAAAATAATATTATATGTGAGAAGGTGATATTAGTGCTTATTATTATTATTATTTATTATTATTATTATATTCCAGATAAACATCACTGTTGTTCAGCTAGAGCTTCTGCATGTATTAAATGATAATCATATTTGTAAAGAGCGAGGAAGAGTATATTATAAATTTATTAGCTGATCATGACCTTCCTCCATTTCAACCAGCTGCATAAATTTGCTATTGACATCTATAAAGGCTGTTATCTTTGCTGCTGATACAGTTTTCCTGGTGTATCAGGGAGCTTGTAGCAAACTGGTTTAATGGAATTTCCCTACACATGGTGGCAGTGTGCAAGATCTCACTACATAGAAACAATGCTTGCTCTATTTGCTTTTATGTTTGATAAGCCACAGTATAAAGAAGCAGCCTTTTTTTATTCGTGCTGTTGCTTTGGGGTTGGGATTTTTGTGTTCGTGCTAGCTGATGAATAAGGTGACTGTTGTCTGTGTGTATTTGTAGCGTGCAAATCTAACTCTACTGTCACACTTAATAGAAGTTGTTTATATGTCATCATGATGCTTCTTGTTAGCAGTTACCTGACCAACTAACTTAGGCTTAAAGTGATTAACTTTGCAAACATTTCAAGTCTACGTGTGTGTTTTAACGACAAGCGTATGCAATCCTCAAGTATCTTTGGAAATTACACAGTACTGAATATCACACACACTGGGTTAGAATGCAAAATTTCAGCACTATTGTTTTGCAGATATGGCATTGGGTTCACAACATTTGCAGTGCATTAAAAAAAAGTGCTTAGCTGAACAAAATTAGTTGTAAAAGCTGTCAAAGCTGTTCTTTCCACTGAGACCAAATATTTTCCTGTCTTTCTCCACCACTTTTGACTGTCTCAAAGACCTACCTTAGGTTTTTAAAAAAGTATCCAGCTAGTGGAGAAAATGCTAATTTATACTACTTATGCTTTATATAGAAAAGGGTATCTCTTTCAAAAGGTTATATTTACCAAAATCCTTAAGACCTCAAGATTTGTTTGTATTGCTGGCCAGGGTGAGAGGACCCCAGGAGGGGGGACCCCAGGCAGGTGCTGTGCAGCCGTCGCCAGCCGTGGGTCTGGGAACACGCTGCATCAGGCCGTGCTAAGGCAAGGGGACCTGCACACCCCCCATCAGTCTCCCTGCCAATAAAGCTGCAGCCGGCCAGAAATAATTGCCTGTAACACAGCAGCAAGTGCTCCAAAAACTAGGTGGATTTCATAAACAGTTGTAACAGCTAGAGTGGTGTTTCTGCATTTATTTGTTTTATTTTTTCTGTTACTAGAAGTCTAGCAACTGATATATCTTTACCAAATAAGCTCTTTAAAGAGAAAATTACCATGGCAAGGATAAACCACTAGAGACTTGTACAGTGCTATAAGCTCAGCCTTCTGATTTCAGCCGACTCCTCCCTTTGACAGTTGTATTCTAACAAGTGGTATCCAGCCAAGAAATATTGTGGGTTTTGCAGTAGGACTGGGTTTTTGTTTGTTTGTTTGTTTGTTATTAATAGCAAAATGAATGTGTTTTTGCCTATTTTTATATAAGGAGGAGCACATGCATGTGCCTTTTCTCAGAAGTCTTCGTTGTGGCATTGTGAGAGGGCTGTCTGCATCACATTGGAATACAGAAATAAAATACCTTGACAGTGGAGTTTGGTCTCAGTGAGAATATCTACAGAGTAATCATGTTTGCTGTCTATGCTGTATTTCCTGTGGTCTTCTGTTGTTAAATTATGATCTCTGTCATGTTGTTTAGAAGTACCAATTGCTTTCATACAGTAATATGGAAAATAATCATAGTTAAATAAAATGCTTCTTTGGCACATACTTTTGGAAATACATGATTGTGTAATTCCTAGGGAAGTTTGAGATGGGTTCTTCAGGTATTTTAGTTTTTCTCCTTTTCCACACTGTTGAACGGCTTGGTAATTTACTGCTCCCACACCCTCCTTGTCAACCCAATGAAACTGTAGATCCTTTCACTTTCCACAACACCCTTGTGTTTCAGGCTACTGAATAATTGACTCTTGTGCAAATGTTTTTGCTTCCCATACTCCTCAGAGTCTTTCAGGCAGAAGCTGGGACAGAGGAGCCCCAATTTCTAGAGAAACACAGGGAGGCTGACATTTTCTCCCTTCCCTCCCAGCAGATCTGAGAATTGGGCTCACAATACAATTGAGAAGGAGCTCAGTAATCTGAACTTTTCTTTCCTTGCTTTCTTCAAAATACATTTATTTTACCTCTCAGTTTCTCTTGGATCTGTGCTAACTGACTGTATAACTGTGTTAGTTACCTTCTTACAGATCGAGCATCTTGAAAGTAGGGCATACCTTGCTTCTGGCAGAACCCTTCGTGTGTGTGAAGGAGCAGTGTAATTAAATCCTGCTCTGAGTTCAGTGCTGAGAATGACTGAAATAGCCAGCACTAACTTTGAAAATCAGTTTGTATCCTAGAATTTTTAGCTGCAGTTCATCAGCCTACTGCTCTTGTCTACTGGTATCTTTTAAATCATTAGCCCCAAGATCCAACATCTTTGTCAGGCTGTAGAAAGTTATTCTGTAAGCATTTGATTACTCTCTTCAGAGAGGTTGCATGCTTTTTCCATGGTTGAGCAGATACAAATAAAGTAACAGATACATAGTTGCCTAAAAGCTTGCAGAAGATTTAATAAACTACCAAGAATTTAACAGCGAAATAAATAATTGGAAACAGTACACTTTGGTGCACCTGTTTTATTTCAGCATAAAGTTACTGTTTTGAAGAGTTTATGTCTATAATTTAAATTGCAATATGTAAACCTGTTTTCTATTAAAACCAATACATTCTCCCAAATTGGGCATATTACACCAGAACTTTGACTAAGCCGTAATTCACTGCTATCCTCAAAAACTGTGTGATAAGAAGTCATAAAAAAGTATCCTACAAAAGTTTCATTTGGCAAGCAGAAATAGCTCAGCTATATTAAAATTTGTTTCTAAGTTGTTACTAAAACGTATGTGTGCGCCTGTGTGTTTGTAGCATATGCTGTAGTTCAGCTGTATTTTTAATAGCCACGTAACTGTTTTTCTCTTTACTTTGCCAGATAAATTCTTTTCAGTTTGAAAACTGTTATGCTTGTATTCATCCCAAGAAAGGAATTATTTTGGGAAGGTTGAGAAAAATGTGTTTAAGGATTCTGTGAAAAAAATAATTGATTTGAGTTCTTAATGGTTGTAATTGAAAGTTTCAAGGAAAAAAAGAACAAAGTGCCTGTCTCTCCTGGGATGAGAGGACATGGGATGAAGCACAGCTATGCATGTGGCAGAGCTTTGTTACAGCTAAGGGAAACTCTCTGGATGCTGTTGTAGGATAGTCCCTCACCACAGTAATCTTGATTTCCAGTCCTCAGAACAGGCCAAGTTCAGGAATAGCGCAAACTTAAAATTAGTTTATCCCACCTTCTTTTGGGCTGAGAGTTGTGAGGAGAGACTCCCTTATCACAAGGATTTCTTGTTTTGCATGCTGCCGTACAAGGATGTAGGAAAAACTTTTAAGAATCCAAGGACAATCTAGTAGTTCGGTGGTCATGAATAATTAAATCTGTAGCTTTCTGAACCACCTTTGGGTTTCTTAATTTTTTGGGGACATATTTTAAGGGCCTTCTTGTAAGACCCTCTGCACTGAGGAGAAGTGATGTTCGATTTCCCTGGGATTCATGCACCTTACCCCAAAAGGTTCCTCTGAAAGCAGACGTCTTTCACAGCACCCCCAGGCACCGCTGCACCCCCTTGCTGCCGTGAGTACTAGACAGCGTAGCAACATGCAGCATGGTTTGGCCATGGTGTTGATAAGGCTTAAGCAGAAAAGCCCATGCTAAATACATGGATGGAAGGACTTCTTGTGACATCTGATGGCTTTAGATAAGGTCTGGTGTCAGTCTAGTTCTATTTGATGCTTTCAGTGTACTTTGAAGGGGGCTGGGGGCGGGGGGACAAGTGTGGCTAACTGCAAGTAAGCTGCATAGGGGAGATACTGTATTGCAGGAGTGATTGCTTTCTAAATAAAGAATATTTGTATCTCTTGAGAGAAATTAGGAGAAGGGCCATAAAGTTTCTGCTGTCCAGCAGAAGAGAACCATCTGCTGGAGTTATGAACAGTTGGCTGCATTTAACAGCCAGTGGTTGATGGTCTCTCTTCAGACCAGGAGGAGTTAGTTTATTCAATGCAGGTGACTGAAAGTGAAGAATAACATGCCAGAGTTAAGGAAGGGAAAAAAGAAAAGTGGAAAAAAGCTGTTTAAAACCAAAGTTGTGGTTCCACAAGGACAGTATTTTTCTATTTCATTTTTTTAATCATAAATTTCTCAAATCATTAAAAGGCACTTGCATATGCTATGTCATGATGTTAGTGAATCATTAGCTTCATCTGCAGAGAGAAATACAACATTTTGGCACTTCCTTTTCTTTTTCCTTTCTTTCTTTGTGGTTTTCCATTTCTCTTCTACAAACAGTAAGGATGAACTAAAGCATTCCCTGTTTTCCATTAGGTCTCATTTGCTACAGTTTTCTGCCTTTAAATTACTTCTGAACCACAGAATCTGGCAGGGCTCATTGGAAGGCATTTGAGGACAACTACTTGATCTGGAGTACAGCCATGTACGGTACTTGAAGGCGTAGAACAAGCAGTATAAATTGAGATTATTTTACTAAATGTTTATGGCTCTCCCAGGACAGGCAGTAGAATTACAGGAAAAAAAAAATCTTAATTAGGGCATAGTATGTAAATACTTACTTTTTATTGCATCAAGGAATGCTTTTACCTTCTCTGTCTTAAAACAAAGGCCTGTTTAATGACTCTTCCTTAGTAGTGTCCCTAATCTAACATTTCTTGTCTGATTGTTGGAGATCAAGTACGCATATGAATTGCTAACATCAGGGGTATCAAATAAGTTATTTAAGGAGGACTGGGTAGATTAGTAGATTAATCACACTTCCACAACTTTGCAGCCCAGTTTAAACTCTATACTGGAGAAAAGTAAATGCAAATTTTAGTAATACGTAATAGGAGCCGGTTTAAACATTTTGGACCACTTCTATCCTTATATGCACCCACGCGGCTTCACTAGATCCTGTGAACTCCTGTTATGCACTGCAGGTACATGTACGCAAAACCAAAGTGGATACCTCCAGTCTACTTGAATGCATCTGAAAAGGAAATAACTTAGTAAAAGTAATAATGAATTAAGTGGTCTAGCAATACAATAATTAGCATCAGAATAGAGAATATTTTACAATGTATTGTAAAGGAATACTATCCTTGGAGAAGGTGAGGCACTGGGAAGGGAGAAATGATGTGCTCAAAGTTGTAGGGAGGGCTGGAGCAGGGGAGGAGTGACTTGTGCTTCCAGCTCCTGCCTGTTTCTCTAGACCATGTCATCCCTCCCCGGCACTGGACCAGTCAGTCACTCCTGGAGGCACCATGTTCAACGTAATTCTGAATGTATGGCTGAGAGAGGGAGAAAGAGCGCAGTAAGTAGTACAGTATAAAGAAAAATAACATTTCTGCTAACTCGTTTATCTGTTGTGCAACAGGGGAATTCAAGCCATGTAAACTGTTTTGCAAGGTGTTAGGTCATATTTTTTTCCTCCTGCCCATTACAGTTTATGTTCTTCCTGCAACAAACTCTGTGTGTGTGTTCAAGAACTTTAAATATATAGAAGCATGTTTTCAAAACCTGGCCAGTTACTTGAATGCAAATGAGAGTGATCAAGGTCTTTTGTACAATTTTCGACCAGCAAAAGAGAGTTCCCATGCAAATTATGTAGATCAGGTTATTCCTAGGCAGGTTCTAATTTGCTTGCATGTTACAGGTTAAAAATCATGAATACAAATGGAGACTGGCTTGAACTCTTGGGAAACTTTGATAAATAGACAGTGCTGGGTGTTCTGTGTGTAAGTGATATTTCTTGTAATAAAAGGAACAAATACAAAATTAAGGACATTCTAGATAGATGAAACATCTTTGGTTTTAGTGTTAATATGCATCTGTTGCTGGAAACAGTATGTTTGCATTTAAAGCACACTTTTTAGATCTTAACAGTGTGGTTATTTAGTGTTTCAAATTCATGATACTCATTCTGTAATTCTGTGGCTTCCTTGCCATTGGTAATAATGCAGTAATGAAAATTATATGTAATGCTTGAAGGTTGATGTTACCCGTTTGATTAAAATACGACTACACCTTAGAGATGGATGCTGGTTGTTTATTTTCTGTGCTTTCTTTGTCAAGTTTACAATACTCCAGCTGAGGAAATGCTGGCTTGTGAAGTGTGCTGTCAGTACCTGAATGTCCCACCTTTCTAGTCTGGATATGTCTTGCAAGCTGATGGTTTTGTATATTTGCTCCAAATTGTATCAAATGGTCTTTGAAGGATCTGAATGCTTTCTGTCATTGTGACTTTGGTACAGACAAAGTGGTATGCAAGACATGAAGAAGCACCCAGCAGACTCCCAGGATCATGTCCCATATTGTAAGAGTGCATATTTGGAAGAACGTTGTCTGTGAAATCATGAAGACACTTTCCATATATCCCTGTAGCAATGTTTTCATTTGAGGAAGGCCATTAGCGAATGTTTTTCTTTTGTTTTCTTTACATTGTGAGTTTCTGCCAAAGGCACAAATGCTGCCCTGATGGAAAACGCTAATGAAAAAAGTATAAAGACATATTGCTGATTTTAATTCACAGCCATGCTTTTCTACTTTGATATTGGCATGCCATGTAATTCTGTTTCTCTTATACATCTTGTTAATGAACAGAATATTCCATGGAGAAGCAGGCTTTAGTTATCTAGTAGCTAATTAGACAAAAATTACTGTTTTGTCAGTCTTATTTGAGATAGAGCAAGGGGTCACAGGGAAGGAAATCTGTTTTTACTGTACTAAAATCTAGAATGCAGTTTTTCTTGCTCTCCAAGAACAGGTTAAAATCTTGCTTGTCTTACTTCATTGGGCCAAATGTGGAATTTATTTAGATCTCAGTCAGATACAGTAGTAACACATTCACATTCAGCAGTATGAAATTTACCAGACTACTTTAAGTGATGCCAATTAAGCTCACAGCTACATGAGTCACCTAGAATAAAAAGAGAGGAAAGTGACCAAAAAAGCACATAGCCATCTTTACATGCGGAAGATTTAGGAGGTATGTCTGAATAGAAGAAATAAGCACAAAATTTTTTAATTTTGTACTCTAAAGTGCCAATTAAATATATGCTGATGAAAAGCTGCTTGATTTTAAAAGGTAAATACCAAATCCAGCTATATCCTACCAATATTAGAGAGAACACACTTAACTTGCATCAGATTTGGTTTTATGAAATGGAAGGCAAAACAGCTAAAATGCAAGGTTTCCCAGAGTTGTTCCTTCTTTTGTATGTGCTGTCCAACAAGCTATATGTAAAAAGAATTCATAATAAGCATAAAAGTTGCCAGGGAAGGTCCATCTCTTAGCACAAGCACTCTGGGAAAAGTTGTAAACATTACGTTCTAAGCAAGTTTAGCATAAAGAAGAAGGGTTTAACAAAAATACCTCTTCCTTTCTGCCCTGGTTCAAAATTCATTGTCTGTGCCACTGGGACGGACTACAAGGTTTTCTTCATTCGGCTTCGTGTCTTAACTGCCCCCTTCTACTCATCATGGCATCTCGGTGCATTACAGAAAGTAATTCTACTTGGAAAAAAAAAAAAAAAGTGAAGGTGATTTCTACAAATCCTTCATATTTTCTGTAAAAGCAGAGAGCTGTTTAAGTAGCAAGGAGAAAGTTCGCAGTGTTCAGTATGTTCCAGATTCCAGCTCAGCTGCTGAAGAGTGCGGGAGACTGGAGCAACACAGTGGCATTATTAAAGATATTCCTGTCCTATCTTGGTGGTATGAAACAGTGTCAGTGTATGCTCAGTGTTAAGGGAATGTGGTTGAAATTACTGTATTTGGTGTAGTACATGTCCTTGCGAGATGTAGGCACACATTTATGTATACTGGCAAAATGTAAGTGGATGTAAGTAGAATGTAACTGTAAAGCTACAAAGAGATGTGCATTGGCTACCTTGCAGGCAAAAAGGGAACTAAATACATTATGAATGGAATAAAAGAAAATAGAAGTGAAATGCAAAAGTGGGAAAGGCCCAAGTATTATTTTGTTGTCTGTGATGATCTCAGTGAAGGCAGGATAAAAAACAACGTCAAGGAGATAGAAAAGGTCCATGGGATTTAGTGGCAACTGTAAACGAATGCGTACATACACACATAAAGGTGAGAACCAAGAAGAGGAATTGGGCTGGAGAAAGGGAATTCCAGATGGATGAGGCAGCACGTGCTGAAGGGCAACCCCAGCTGCGTGGTCATGAGGATGGTACGGGGAGGAATGCATGAGTGGGCAGTAATGGGACGATGGACACAAGGTTGGAGAGGCAGGGTGGAGGGGGGCCAAGGAGAGGTTTTATAAAAAACAGGATGCTGAATATAAACAGTATTCGGATGTTAACTGGGTCATGGTGACATAATTATGGCCGTTATATTGGTTTAGTCTAGAAGGACACAATGTCAGTCCTTAAGGTTTTAGGTTACGGGGACTGAGGGACAAAGTTAAAAGAAATAAATAGTATGAATGGAGGCAGGAAATGACAAAACCATGAGTGGTGATGTAGATGGAGCAGGCTGCTAATGAATTAATTAAATAAATTCAGCTCTATTTAGTTAGTTTTAAATTTAGAGTAATTTGGAAAAAATTCCAAAATAAATTTTCAAGCCTTTTTTAAAGATAAAATGGAAAACAGTGGGTTTTGTTGGTAGGTGTTTTTTTAGATCTTCATATTCACTAATGTGTTTTCAACTTATCTGCTAACTTAAATGTGTTATCTCAAAATCCATTAACTCATTTTAAAAAACTGTCATTCAGATTCTGTGATGTGAATGTGTTTTAAATCCCTAGATGGGTTTATTAGGACAAATTTATTTCAAATTTTGGACAATCATTGTCTAGTATTTATTGGCTGGAGAAGAAAAGAGTAGCGTTGAAATAGCAGATTACTGCTGGTTGAAAAATGTACCAATCTGATTTTCAGGTGGTAAAAACATACTCATAATTGAATTTAAACCTAGTTTAGGCTCTTACCAGGTTACTGACTTTTTCATCCACACAGAAAATTGTGTGAGTAATGAAATCACTTATCACTAATATTTTGTAATTATAGCCTGCATTCTTCTTCTAATCAGGTTTGGTTTTTTTTTCCATGGACCAAATTCACAGGTGTCTACACTTCTCTGCTTGCTCTCTGCAGCTGGCATGATTTTTAAAAAAAACTTTACCTTTTAACTGGTAGTACTGCAGACAGTTTTCTGAATCCTCAGTGGCTGCAAGGCTGCTTTGTACCCAAGTGAAGTGTCCTCTGGAGGGGTGGGCTGGCTCTATTGGACGACCCGCTCCAGCTGGGAGGCAGGAGCTTGCAAGGGGTGAGTGAGATCAGTGACAGCAGCTGTGGGATGCAGACTGCCCTTGAGGAGGAAGGGAGATTTCCTGCAGCCTCCTCCACACCTAGGTTGTAGTTTTGGGAGCAGGAGCAGTGCCGGTGGTGTTCCCGAGCTGCGGAGGTCAATTTAGTAATCTGCTTTCTGCGGGAAGATTTGGAAGTGGTTTTTGGCAGCGTACTGGGTTGCTCTGGGCTGTGGCAGGTGTCTGCAGAGCGCTCATTTGATGAAGCAGCGAGTGCACCATGGTGTGGGGCTAGCCTCATTCAGGCAACTGCCCGCTAAAACCAGTGCCCCAGGTTTTGGGGCCTTGGGAATTGCTACTTCCCTTTGGCCTGAAGCTGCAGATGTGCTTGCATCTCTTGTGGGTGGATGGTGTGTGCTACCTGTGAGCTTCCAACCTCTGATGGTCTGTTCCCACCACCTCTCCCCTCGGTCTGGTGAGTAATGCAGAAAGTCAGGACGGTGGGGTTTTCCATCAGCTGGTGGCATGGTGGCACGTTTGGTAACTGTATGGGAGAGCAGCTCTGGAGCTGGGGAGCAGCCTGGGAGCGATGCCTTCCCCGATGCAGCTGGGCTGCTGCAGTGGTTCCCCTCCCCGTAAGGCAGCAGATCCCACGGGGGCAGGATCAGAATGAAACTTCAGTTGTTCAGCCAAGTTTTTTGAGCAGTTAAAAATGAGTGTATTGATATGTTGATTGACTCAGCAAATGTTGCCGGGAAGCTAAACAAAAGGTGATAAGAAATTACACCTGGGACTGCAGCACTGGATGGTAGTATGAGGATTGCTCTTGGCCTTGCTGTGCCGAGCTGTTGTAATTCACTACTCTGTCTTATGTGAACATGGTATTTTGGTTGGAAGCTGAAGATAGAGAATGTGTGTGGTTTGTTGGGGTTTTTTTTATAAGCTCCTATATAGAAGAACAAAATCAAATGTGGCACAATATAGCACTGGGTTCACTGGGGGCCTCAGGCTCTACTGTATTACAAATACTTGAAAGATGGCGTCTTCTGGTAGCCTCACCAAAAACTTGATTGTTCTGTACCAGCCATTCCACTGACAGAATTTTTAACTTGTAATTTTGGTTTTGAGGTTTTCTGTTAACCCGCTGAAAACTTAAAAAGATAACAGGTAAGCACACTTGATTATTTGCCCTGGGCCTGCTCTTCATGTGACAAAGATACTTTTATCTGTCCATTTCTTTCCGAAATCACTTCTGGATTTTTGGACTCTGATTAAATAACCAGCAGAACTACAGAAGTTGCATCTTGTGTTTTGATGGGGGAGGTTATTATTTTTTTACTTTGTTATTTATCCCGTTCTGTTTTAATTCCACTGACTTCAGCTCCCAGCTGTGTGAGGGCAGAGAGTCAAAATGGAGGGAAATGGGGTGAGGGGCTGCATCCTGTGAGAGGACTATGAGAAGGTCCTGTTTTGTTACTGACCTTACAGAAGAAGTGGGTTGTTCTTTGGTGTTTTATTTTTAATTGCTACACTGGGGTCTCTACTGGATGTCTGTGAAAGTGCTCTTTCCCCCACCCCTGGGTATCTGCAGCTCAGTGTGGTCAGTTCTCCATCTTACTTCCTGGTAGCGGGGTGCCTTTGCCTGCTGCCAGGCCTCTGCCGTGCTGGGCAGCCCTGCACTCCGTTGCCATTTTGCCTTTTTTTCTGAGTGACTTAGTTAATGCCAGTTTACAGCCTTTGTAAAGCTGATGGGCCATTGTTGCTGTCTGATCTCATTTTATCTCTGGTGCCTTAAGGTATATATTTAAACAACAAAAGGGTGATATGGTTTATAGCACATGGGTGCATCCCTGTGCTAGCTCGGTTTAGCTGCTGCGGATAACAGATTTAGCAAATATGCAGGGACATGGGAGCATCAGCCTGGCACCTGGGGTGCAAGTGCCCCAGAATTTTGGGATACGTGTCCTGGCTACCAGCCCTGGCCGCTGCTGGCAATCCTGCAGAGTCATTCCAACTCTTGCTTCCCTGTATAGGCATGCTGCAAGCATTGGTCTGGCACTCCTTTAAAACCAGGATAAACCTCTACCACTCCTCCTGGTGTAGATGAGACCAGTCTCCTTGCTTATATCTGTGGTTCTGCCCTCATTTTTTTCACTGCTTTGCACCTGTACAGCCACCAACAAGCTGCTGCCCACCTTCCCCACACCTCTGATGATACTCCTTCTGTATTTTGATTAAATAAACCCATTGGTGCCAGAAGAGTGATCTCTACTCATCAGCTGGGTCTCACTTTGTCTTTCTGAACTTCTTTGCTTAGGCTACTTTGTGTGCTCATGGCATTCAGCTTAATTATTGTGCATACCTTGCTGCTAAGAGCCTGTGCCGTGGCTGAATCTACTGCAGGGCTCTGGTTCTGGAGCAAAAAGAGTCTGGGCTTGGTTTCATTTAGAGCAGGTCCCTGCGAACTGAGCTGCTTGGGGAGTGCAGGCAGCCTTAGGGCAATACCTCTAGTGACTACAAATTCCTTTTCAAGTCATAGTTTTTACTGAAGCCACCACTGTGTTGCTGGTTTTTGCAAAAGAACCTTTACTTCTTCCTTCTTTCAGGAAGCATCACTTCTTTTAGTGATGCCATTTTGAAGATGCTATTTGATTGCATCCTGTGTTTTTTTGATATGTGCTCTTTGCACGTATTCTCACGCAAAGAAGATGTAAATCAAAAGACATGTGGAAATGCATCTCAATACCTTGCTCCCATTGCTCAGTCTGCTTGTATCATCTCTGTTTAGCATCTCTTCTACAGTATCACATCTTCGATCCCTGAAGCAGCTGTAACTTAAATCTGTTAATTGTTTTTCTGTACTCTAACGTGTTGAAAGAAGGGAGATTGAAAACCCAGAAAAAGCTGCGAGAATGTCTACTCTGTATGTCCAGCACTTAAAATGGAAGCAAATAGAAACAAGCTTTGGGATGCTATCTGCCTGCCTTTGTATTTCTAACTCATTTCTGAGGCACCTGATGACATACTTTGAAAAGTGAGAATATGCAAGTGTCTGTAAATCACTGTGGCTTGACATATGAGACTACTGATGTCTTTTGGTTTGTAAATATGATTTATATTATGTTGCAAAGGATCTGAAAAGTCCTTCCTAAGCCAAAAAATGAACAAACTGTTGGCATCTGCAGTTTTTTGGCTCATCACTGCACTTAATAATACTCACAGTTTGGAATATTACATGTTAATGGTTTCATGTGTATGAAATGCCAGTAAACTTGCTCTACTGCTAGTGTAAAAGACCTCAATGTTGGGAAGTTAATTAATGGGCTTTTTTTGTTGCCTGAAGAATGGTACTATTTCTCATGAGTATAAATTCATGATCTGTTTGTTTCCCTACAACTTGTGATCCATCCAATAAATTGCAGCTGGCTTATAACAGACAGCAGAGTGGGTGAGTCAGCCCATCATAGTGCTCTCTGTGAGTCCATCTTGTGAAGGCTGACATGCCAGCACAGTTACTGCCCAGTCTTGCTGTAGATGGTTTTGAGCTGGAATTGTGAAGTAACGTTTGCCTCTTGACACAGTTTATTATAATGGACTTAAATGTGCGTGACACCTATGTGGAGTTTAAAACTCACTGCAAATACTTCTAAAGGCAAGTTGGCTATAGCTGCTGGTATTGCACATGATGGTGGCTTACGTCTGGGTGAGTGTTTAGTCCTGTCCTCCTGGCTGGAGGTCAGTTCTTAAAATGGCAAAAGTTTTTTCTCTTGCTGCAGTATTTTTAGAATTGGTAGTGGAAAAAGCATGTCTAAATGCACAGGAGTACTTTGGGGACTATTGGTATATATAACTTGTAGTATCTTATTGCTTCAACCTCTATTTCCGGAAATACATCCCTCGTTCGGGCAGCTTCTCTGGGATCAGTGCAGTTTTGGGCCGCTTGGCTTGTGCAGTGGCGTGAGAGCAAGCCACGTCTGCTGTGGCTCCGTGGTAATGGTTTTGGGCTTGTCGCTTGAGTGACGGGGCACTTGAAAATAATATAGGTCACAGGACCTTACCGTTCATGGCTGCCCAAGAACGGGGAAAAACCAAGCAGGTATTACTAGGCAAGGTTGAAAAGTAATTAAGGTGCCTGAATATGTAATTCTGCATATGATAGGATTTCCAGAAACACCCACCGTTTCAGATGCACAAACAAGTTACAGTTCATCAGCTATTTATGGTAATTGTATGTGCATTATTAGCCCCTGGCAAAAGCAGGGTCACTTGAGTTAAAGAGCGTGCATGTGCAATTGCCGTGTGCGTTTGTCAGTTGATTCACAGTAACTTGTTATCACACAGTATTTTATTGGGGTTTTTTTGGTCTTTCCCCACTTTCAGTGGAGGTGGTGGTATTTTAAAATTAGAGGCTCTGCATCTGTAGACACCTGTAAACTTCTGAAAACTTGGCCCAAAGTGATTGCTGCACTGGGTGGCTTCCCCCCCACCCTCCCAAGGGGATGGGCAGCCTCCTGGGCTGGGAGCTGCAGCTGTGCCCTCCATGCTGGGCACCACCTCCCTCCCACCAAAATTATTTCTAGTGGAAAAGTCCATAATGCTGCAAACCAAGTGAAAACTTTGGCTAAACCAGATTTGACTATTGCATCTATTTTTGGACTGTTGGAAATAGCACTCAGACATCAAAACGCTTGCTTGTGATGTGGAGCTGCTGTGTTTCCATGGATGAGGTCTGTGTCTGTTGGAGGGGTGGGAGAGCAGGATGTGGCCCACTTCGCACTGGGAAACCATCTGGGATGAGGCCAGCTTTCTTGTGTGTGTCTCTGGATTAAAAGCCTCCTTTATCGTTTTCTTTTGGAAAATAGAGGAGCCTTTCATGTTTGTGTCTGAAGAAATATCTCTGAACTGTTCAGGATGTCTTAATTCGTAGCTTCTGGGATGCTTTCTGTTTTATACATGGTGTTTTAAACACAACTTCAAAAACAGTGGGAAAAGCAGCTACAGTGAAAGTAAGTTAAACTTTATTTGCAGTACTTTTTAAAATTTGGATTTGGGTCATTGCTTTAAGTGGCTCTTAAAGTGCCAAAGACAGGGCCTGAGGGCTTTGTGGTTGTTATTGTTCAGCGGGATGGTGTGGGGCTGCAGGGGGATCCAGGACTGCTGCTGGACCTGGTTCAGTATGGGGACCTGGGGCTGGGGGATGAGGGTCAGGGGATACCAGTGGCTATCCCTGGGCAAAGTCGTGCAAGTATACCTCGGTTCGGAGATGCTGAACACATCATTTTCTGTGTCTCTCGACTGCCCTGCTGGGTCTGTCCTGTAGCTGAGAGCTGTTGGAGTCCCCTGAGCAGCCACCCTGCGCTGCTGCCGTGTTTTACTGCCCAGAGGGAAGCTTTTGCAGGGGTCATAGGCAGGTGGCATTACACTTTTTGCTTCTTTCTCCAGCTTCCCTGCACTGCAGTCCTCTTGGCATGGGGTGGCTGAAATCTCTGAAAGACCACGTCTTTCTGGTGAGGGTACTTAACTCTGTTACCAATTCATTCATTTCAAAAAAGTTATGTGAAAGCTTGAGTAACATGCAAAGTCCTTGTCTTGAGTCTCTCTACCATCCTTTGGGGGATTTCAGTGGAAGTATAAGCAGGAAATCTGGCATGAGGGACGAAGATATGTTACTACAGTTGTGTAATAAACGTGTTATTCTGCATACAGGGTATAGAAACGTCTTACGTAGGGATATTTATATAGTGCTCAGGTTGAGAGCCAGGCATTGCATTATGCTTTTGGGCCGTGTAGGAGGCACATCGCTAAGGACGATGAGTCTGCAGGAGCTTGCCCAGCTCGCTGCAGGAGCTGCACTTGGCTCTGCCCCAGAGCTGGAAGGGCAGTCGAGCTGGTAGGGGTTAGCACCCAATGCCAGCAGGACTTGGAGAACTTCTGCATTTGTTTGGTATCACCAAGGGAGTTAAAACCCCGTGAACTGAAATTTTTGGTTGAAAATTCAGCATTGAATTTTTTATTTTTCTTGACAGGCCATCAACAGTCTTCATCAAAGCCAAACAAAGAGGAGGTTTAAAAATAAAAGAAAATATTATGTAATTGCATTTCTTCCTCTGTTGAAAGTTGTTTTGTTGTGACATCTCTGAAAGCATTGGTATTTTATACCAGCTTTGTTTGGTTGGATAGAAAGCCATAAAATAGGATTTGCTAGAGGAATAGATTGGTTTATCAGAAATGATATAACGATACCATACTAAATGCAGTTTGTATTCAGATCAGTATTTGTTACCTACATAATGAGCATGACTAATTTCATAAGCAATCTAAGCTAGCTTCTTGAAGTGTAACAATAAATAAAAATACTTTGTATCCATGCGGCTACCACTTGGTCTGACAACTCCCCACCAAAATGGTGAACTTGCCCTGCAGCCTCTTGGCCAGGAAGGAGTCCTGGCAAGCAGCCCTGTGTCCGTCTGCATGCTTGAGTGTGTTTGAGTAGTTAGGGCAATGCTTTTCTCAAAGGTTTACCTTCTGTAGAGGTGAGCACAATCACCAAAAGGTTATGGAGAGGGGTGCCTGTGAACTTGCTTTTTCTTTCCTTGTACTGAAGAAAAACCTGGAAGGTTTGTGCTCCTGAAGGGGCAGCTGGTGGCGGTTTTGGTTTGGGTTTTGGTGTTTGGTTTTGGTTTGTTTTTTGGATTTTTTTTCTGACACAGGTGAGTTCCTTATTAATCCCAAATTAAAAAGGGGAAGAAAAGGTTGTCTTTACCCTACCACTTATCTCAGATCTGTGCTGGATCATTTATTAATTAATCAGTGCTAATTTTTGTATCTTTAGAGAATTTTTACTCTTCGGACTTGTTACTCTTGTATTTACTCTTTCAGTTACTGACGCCGCTGTTCTTGTTACATATATAAATTAGTTTGATTCTGTTTCTGAGGTCTTGCCTTTGTATATCCTAGTCCATTTGGCTGTTTCACTTTTCAAATTAATGGAAGGCACAGATAAAGGCATCTTAAAAGGCCCAGCAAACCAGGGAAGAGCAGAATTTGTAAGATCCTTTAAAAGGTAGTAAGAAGTAGTCTTCATCAGGTCGTCATTAGTTTCTTGACTTATTCTCCTTCAAAAATAATTGCCTAGACAAAATGTGAGGCAAGGAAAAAAGGTCAAAACTCGGCACTTTCAGTATTTTTGCAGCAGTCATTTGGGAACTAATCCCTAACCCACATGAATCTGGGCAATTGTGTGGCAATACATGGTGTAGGCAGTACAAATACTATGAAAATACCTTTAAAGCATTGATGTTTTTATTGTGTGTATATATATACTGTCTTCATCTATGTTGTAGAAACAGCTCATCAGAAGGGACCAAGTCAAGAAACGCCATCAGGCAACGTGACCAATAGGATTATGGTGATAAAAAGAGGGATGTGGAGACACCTAGTTTTGGATGGTATTGACTTGTTGGGGTTTTTTGTTTTTTAAGGCATATTCCACGTTAGCAGCTGTTACCTAGTCAGAAGGAAGGATTCTGTTGCTGCAATTGCTTGACTTTAATTGTATTTTCTCATCTCCCTTCTCAGTCTAAATGAGACCTCTGTTCATTTTCTGTTAGTAAAATAATATTTTGGTAGCAGAATGTGTCCTTCTGGCTGTGTCCTAATTTGTAGGGGATAGTTTGCAGCCAACCTCTGGCTAAAGGATGTTTATAGAGGATGTTGTAAGACCTGAATACAGTGACTTTGGGTCATACTTGAGTTGTAATTATCTTTTTTTAAACTGATACAGTATCTAATAGGGACTGCATGTCCAGAGTAGCTAGAGCCACATATTTAAAGCATTTTATTCTTCTCCGTTCTGTTTTCATGATGTTTTTGTGAAATACTCTTGCATGAATGTCCTTGTAGATCCATCCACTGTTGCTATGAATTTAACTTTGCAAGTAGAATGGCATCTTTTTTGATAACTGTGTTCAACAGTATCCCGTCATTTGCTTTTTCTTCCCCTTTCTAGAACTGCAGTGAAGTGGATTTCTTTGTTTGTTTGTTTTGGGTTTTTTTGTTGTTGTTGAAACCTATGCTTAAACATCACTTGAGCTTTTTTCAACTCTGGTAATTTGGATCAAGATTCTAGGCATCCAGCAGACTGACTGCAGAAATCTTTCTCTCTGGTTGCTTTCAGACTTTGAGAAACAGAAAGATTTTGGGTTTGTTTTTTTTATGTAAGGTCTGTAGGAGCTCATAATTTCTTATTTGATAGAGCAACTGATATAGTTTTAAATCAGAGTAGATCCAAAATCCCCTCTTCTTGTCCAGTATGGGGAATTTCCCACGTGTCCTTAGTATTTTAGTTATGCTCTAGGAGTTTTATCAGAAAAGTGTTTTGTTGAAATAGTAATGTCAATAGGTTTCAATAGCACCTGTGTGTTTGGCAAAAGTCTGTGAAATTGTAATTATTTTTGGCATTCTAATTTAGTTTCACTTCCACCTTGAAATAAAACTGTGAAAAGGTTGAGTAGGCTTCACTGTATACTGTTCCCTGTGTAGGGAAGAAATAATTAAGCTGATATCTTTTACCTCTGGCAGTAGTTTTCAAGATGACTTAAGAGTACTTGGAACTCCTTTTCCAAGATATCTTTTAGTGTTTGAAAAATGTTATAGATGGTATTGTTTTAACTGTTACTGGTATACCTAGAATGTATGTTTTATATGTATTAAGAACAAATCTGTTATTTCCAGAGATCTTTACCTTCAAAAATATGTATAATGAGGAAACATAATAAAATAAAAGTCTGAGGAGGTTGTATTTTAGTGGGGGTTCTATTATACTGTTTAGACGCTCTGACAATGTATAATTTGCTACTGTTTATGTTGGTATTTAGTCACATTTTTGGAACTCAAAAAATGCAGGAGAAAGACAGACATACACTTATCCACCAGGTGACAAGCATAGAGTTGGAAAATCAGAATATTTGAGTAGTTGTAGAGGGTCTCTTACTTTGTTTTAACCCCCGTGCAGTAATTTGGTATACAGGTTCCTCAAGCTTCTTTTGAGTTTTGCAGTGCAATTTCTGTTTTATTTCTGACTGTTCATTTTTTCAGTTTGTCTTGGCTTCTCTCCTATCAGTTTTGGTTTTGAGTGTTTAATATTCTTGCCACTGGAAAATCACAAGTTAGCCAGAATCCAGAAGTCCATTTGAGGCTTTTGGTCTCTAAACCCTCTCTTCCAAACTGTTAGGTTTGGGACTTTTTAACTGAGGAGGAGAGCAGGGGAGGTTTACAGCTAAATGAAGAAATTGTCTCTCTGCTTCCAAACAAAGTAGGGAAGGGAGGGAGGTCTTGCAAATCATTGCAAAACCAAGACTTCAGGATGGTGCCCATCACTGTATCGAACACTAAACTGTAAGCAACTTTTATCTTTCAGGGAAGTTACTTAGCTTCTCAGTTAAGTAGATGTGGAAACAGCGCAAGACAAAATGTACAAAGTTGGAAGCTGCTGCATCTTTTTTATTCTGATGAGTTGATTGGGTATTTAATATTTAATTCAGTCAATATTTTCTTTTGAGGTATGTTTAGAGGATATTGTGAAAATGAGAATGGCAATTATATGCGGTTGCAGAAGCAAAAGGGAATTGTTCTTGTCTTTTGTTTTATTTTCAGCTTTTTTTTTTTTGTAAATTGAGTGTTCTAGACAAATGCTTAGCTACTGCACAGTTCCTCAAAATACAGAAAACCCACAAAAGCAAAGAGAAAGCTGCTGAAGCCATGCTCCAGTAGGTTATGATCTATGCCAGTACGTGAGAAACAATTTTTTGTAAGCTTGTTGAAGGAAAGCAAAACGTGCTTTAATTTTATTCTGAAGCTTTTTCCACCTTCCAGACACTGGATTTTTACTCACTTGTTAAAGATGATATTTCTGTAATCAAATTTTTACTCTTCACATGGGTGCTTAGAGGCTGGTGAAACTGCTCTGGGCTGAGTCAGACAGACTGAGCTCTCCAAGTCCTGCTCCCTTGGTGTCAATAACCAGCATGTAGGGACTCTGTTGAAGCAGACCACCTTGGAGCTGATCTCTATTACAGCTGCATTTTCAGGCTTACCCATCACCTCTCCGTCTGCCTCCTAGTCTGCTTCAGTGTTTGCTAATGCTTTTTTTTTAAATGCTCCTAGTTTCTTAATCAAGATGTGCAGAACTGAGTCAAGTTCTGTGCAGAAGTAGCATATCTCATCAATGCTTGTCTTAGCAGCTGAAAGCAAGTAGAAAACTAAAGTTCTGTCAAAAAAAAATTAATTAGTTTGACAGGACTTACTTTCCATGAGTTTGATATTAATTGCTTTAATTACTTGATGCTTATTAATTAAAGTCTTTATTAATAAAATCCTAAATCAAACTTCTCATTATTTTGGATGGGCTCAGTATCCAGATGACAGGCTATCATAAAGTTAATCTCCCCAATTACTCATTTTAAGTATTGCAGCAACCTTAGTTTTCTTGCAGGCTTTTGGAACTTCCCTGGTGCTCTAGGACTTTCTGAAAAGGAGTGTTAATAACTTAGATAAAACTCTTAGGTGTTTTTTGTTACAAGTTATTTGGACCTATTGATCTCAAAGAGTTAAATGTTAATAGCTGTTGCTTACCATTGCTTAACTCTTCAGATACAGACAAAAAAATCTGTTGTATGTCTCTGCTTTTATTTGCCCCCCCCTCCCCCCATTAGCAACAGTTCTGCTATTTTAATATGGCTATTGGTATCTCTTTTGCTTGTTCCAGTAAAGTTAACAAGCCTTTTTGTTTTATTCATGGTAATGATTATTTTTACTTTGCCTTTCTTATCTTTTAACACTCCTAATTAATAAAACTTTGTTGACTTCCATTTTTTCACATATATACCAGGGTGAGAAGCATAGTTGGGAGCTGCTTTTCCTGCTACACTTAACTAAGTTGGTTTTCTTGCTAATTTTGCCGTGAAATGTGTAGTATTCTTAAAACTTCCAACTTACCATTTGCATCTCTAATTATCTCTTCAGTAGTTTTGTCTCGGAACTGTTTGGAGATTTACAGAACTACATCTGGTATCGCATTGTGTACAGATTACAGGATTGGACTTGAGTTTGCTTGCTCATACGCAACCACTAATTATTATACTGTGAGAATTGGTATCTTAAGCAGGGGGGGCCTGCAATAAATTATCTGCATACTGAGCATTACATTTACTGAGTTAGCAAACAGGTGCCCGAATATACCGGGTTGTCAAGTAGTGCTATTGCTCATAGCACTTATATTCCAATTAATAAGTTACTGTGTAAAAACTTAAAGCAGCAGCTTGGCCTTTTTTCCATAACATACAATAACTTAGATCCAAAGGAGATGGTCATACTGGACTGTTATTGTGTATTTTGGGAAAGATGGGGGTTGAAGGTGTTTGTGACCTTTATCAAATACAAATAATATTTGTCTCGATTTCTTAGATTGAGCAAAGCGATGAGCCCGACATCGTCTGCTGCTTTTCTGTGCATCATCTCCTAAGCAATCTACAGCCATTCATCCTTGCCATTCCAGTTGTGCTGTCCTTTACAATGTACAAGGACTTTCCAGCAGCTTTCCCTGTGCCCTTTTCCATGTTAGGAATTAGGCCTTTGGGTTGAGAGCAAGGAGACAATGCTGAAGGAAAGACAGGGATTCAGACCCAGGGTGGTGGGAGCTGACTTGATCTCCTGGCCAGGAAGGACTTTCTGGTTTTTTTTGTCTTGCTTTTTTCGACAAGCTGTATTTGGATGCATTCTCAATTGAAAAAATATTTCTGGTGGTTTTGTCTTTTTCATGAGCTTACAGGTAGTTTTCTTTATTTATAATGAACAGTAACTCCATGGAAAATATTTTTGCAGATATTATTATTTATTTGTGTGTGGAGATGCTTAAAACAATCCATATAGTGCTCAACAGTTGAAAGTTTTTATACCACAAGCAAAACAAAACTTTGGAAATGGGCCAAAAATATATTGACTTATCTTATTTTTATTTTTATTCTTCTATGAGGTTTATCTAATGGAGGAGTTAATTCCACAGAGCTATAGAAACATTTTTCCTGTATGTGTTTGGGTACCATTCTTAGCAGAGTGAGACTGTGGTCCAGATTTTGAGAAGCCCTTGCAAGCTGCTGCAATTCTCCCACTAAAACTGTAACAGAAACCTAAAAGGATGCCACAAAGCAAAAGCTGACATTTGTACAGCGTCCTACTTTGTCATCCGTTATTTGCAAGGTCTCCCTTCTGAAATCCAAAACAGGTTTTTACATATAAAATACCTGCTTGGCATAAAAGACAGTAGTTGGTGCTTTACCACTGGAGTTGAAGGGCTTTTCAAGGACCAGGTGTTTTGGGGATAGGGTTGGAGCACTGAGGAAAGCTAAGTGAATGGTGCTGCAAGACTTTGGAAGTGTTTGTTGCAACTTTGGTTTCTTCTAATCTTAAGTGTATTAAAGGGGCAGAGAATATATTAATTCACACTGTTGACAGTATGGACTTGTTTCCTGTAACTGACTGCTATTGGAGCTATATAACCACCCCACCAAGCCTGAGTGTGGGCAGGAAATACATAGTGGGCAGCTATTACCCCTGCAATTTCAGGGTAGTGTTTTGGGATATGCCTGGATTTGCTAAACATGCATCTCTGAAGCATATTTGCTGGCACAGCAATACTTAAACTCGTGCTGCTTAAAGATTTTTGTAGCTCTGAGAGCGCATCGCTTGCTGTCCTGTGCCTTCTCAGCTTCCCAAGGCTTTTGTAGAAATATATCTCATATGGCTACTGCTCACCTCTTTCTTTGTTTTTCTGCGTGTGACTGATGGATGTCAGTCAGTAGGCAAAATGTCAGTTGTGTTTCTCATAAATATGTAAATGAATATTCACAGTAAATGTTCAAGGCTCCTCGTACTGTGCAGTAGGGAATAGTTTATATTGAGGCAGTAGGAATTTTTGTCGAGGTCACAACAGGAGGATTAGGCTAAGTTATATGCAGTATCTTCCAAATAATAATTCTCTCTCATTTAATGATTCATCTCCTTAAATGCTCTCAGATTTTTTGAGACTCTTTCTCATCATTCTGATCTTTTCTACAGTAAGTTCTCCTTAAGCCATTGAAGTATATGGAAGTGACCTATATTCCTCTCCATTGCCAAATTCAATGGCTGAAGAAAGTAAATTAAAAGATGCAATCTGTCATTGTTAATTTTTTTATAAATAAATAAAAAGCTGTATATTGGAATGCTTACTGTATGGAATACCATCTTCAGATAAATTCTCCAAACTAAAACCATCTTGCAAAGGCTATTATGTTTTATTTAAAAGAAAGAAAGAAAAAATAAAGCACACATTCAGGCTTACTTTCTCTGTTGCTGCCATCACCTAAAGTGACCTGTCAGCATCACGACTTGGAGTTCAGTGGGGGTGCAACTTGCGGATTTTTGAGGAATAATGTAAAAATGCGAAGAGCGAGGATTCTTGCTCTTTCAAATGAGAGCCTTTGCCTTTTGAATTCATGGGGCTGTTCTTTTCTGCACCACAAAGAGACAAAGGTGAGGCTGTTCCCCTGGTCAGCCCGTGACTCCACGGCAAGGTGCTTTTTGGTGGCGTTGGCCTCCTGCCCTGGTGGTGTAGCTCTGTGGCTGGGACACGCTCTCCTCTGCCGAGTGGAAGGCGTGTGTTGCAGAAGCCCCTTTTTCCTAATTTCACAAAACACTTTCCAGATTTCCACCTCTGCCATGTGAAATTGAGGTTTTGCAAAACTGATGGGCAGTGGAAGATTTTGGTATTAAGGAGTCTGGGGGGGTGTATGCTTTGGTGAAGGAGGTGACGCAAGCTCAAGCGGTAGACTGCTGGTGAAGGGAGACAAGGACACCAGGTGGTCATCAACAGGTCTCGCTTTATTGTGTTGTGCATCGATACAAATACTCTTCTTAATTAGCCTCATACATATTGCAAAAGCTAAGCTCATTATTGGTTATTGC
>JANZLQ010000007.1:22805082-22830121 GCA_026212715.1 Elanus axillaris | reverse complement strand
GGGTAGAAAAAAAGAAAAAAAAAGACGACCATACAAATTACATGTAGTATGCATTGTATAAAGGGATAAATGATTATAAACATATGGTACCTTTCCATGAACAGACTTGCGTATGCATAAAAATTTCTTTAGAAATAGCCTTGGAAGCATGTAGAGCTTCCAATATATCATTCAGACCACTAAATTAGACATTCTCCTTTCCTCCCTCCCCTCCATGTTACTGGAAAATGACAAGAGATAGGAATAAATATATTCCTTAATTCCTTTCTTGCCTATATTTTCCCTCCTTTCTCCCAAGAGATATCAGGGAATCATTGTTAAACATTGATACTCATTCTGGCCCTATGATGCATAAAATGTGAAGAGATTGCCTTCAGCTGAAAGGCAAAAAGCTGGAAGGTTATTGGAAAATACAGGGAGAAAATAACTGTATAAATAAATGATATGGTAGTATATGAAAGAGTTGATTACACATCTCAACAACAATTTTGTCTTGCTGGGAAAACCAGGAGAGAGTGATTTTTCTTTTAGTGGGTACCTGTATGACCTATTCTGTATTTCGTATACACTCCTTCTAGTGAATTAAGGAGGTTTATGTTGGTTGTTGGCGAGGATCATTCTTCTTTACATGTGTCAGTTGTCCTCTGCTCTGTTAGCTCCCCTCTGCAGGCTGGCAGTGAACTATAACAAAACTCTGAAGTAGCTCAGAATTGCATTTCTATATCTAATCTGAGATGATTTTGAAGTGGATTGCATTGGCCCTAACAGGATTGGAGTTAGCACCGTATAGCAGCTGAAAGTATCGTACTTTGGCTCTGTTGCTGGGCTAAGTCTCAATATTGCCCTTTTTATTCTTGCATGTCATTTTATTTTTAGGTGGCATTGTTTGAGGACATAGAGAAGATGGGTAGGAGACAGAGAGGGAAAGAAAGGTTGTTGGACTAACAATCTTAATATATGGAAGTAAGCTGGTGAAGAGTTGGATCGCTAGAGTCATTCTCAGAGATCTGGACATGTGGGTGGGTAAATGTTAAGATCAAGTGTGAGCAGTAAGTTAACATCACGGTATTAGCAATTTATAACAAGGTTTTGCATTTATTACATTTTCAGGTAATGTGTCCTCCTGGAGATTATGATTAATTGCATGCTTTGTTGCATGAAAATGTTGTTCTGATAAACTCACAGCAGGGGAGGGTGCTGCAAAATAAAGTGAGGGCTTGAGACAGGTAAACATGCCAGACGGTATTTCAGATGGGCTCCATCATGTTGTCTTCCAGGAACAAATGTGTGGGATGCAGTCATATTTTAAGCAACAAGCTCATTTGGACTAACATAACTACATGCATTTGAAACAACTGGGTAGACAGTAATTTAGAAGGTGAAGTTCAGTAACAATTTGACAGGTAGTGCTTTAGTGTCACTCATAAATCTGATAATTTAGTCATGAAATATTTTTGCAATTTGTCCAAAATATCTCTGCCTGGCAGAGCATCAGATGAGATGGCTTCTTGGGTACTTCCAATAAGGAAATTGCAGAAAACTGAGAATGAAGGGCTCAGCTTCAACTTGTAGCGATTGTTCTGCATATGTGAATTTCTTGAAACACTTGAGGACTGCAGTAATGCTGAAGTGATGTGTATAATCTTTCTGTACTAACCAGTAATAACCAGAGCACTCTCGAGAGTTTACTTAGCAGCTCAATAGTTGATAAAGTTAGGCCAGGACAGGTTTGCCACCGTCCCGTCCTGCCCACTCCCCCCATCTGCCATAATCAGAAGAGAGTAATTTTGCCACTTCACTTAAATAATTTAAATTTTGCCCCATTTGAAAGGGGAGGAATTTCAGATTTGGAATGCAGTTACTCCCAGTAGCGTTTTGGATGTAAAGGGAAGCTGTAGCAGAGATTCTCCCTTACAGGATGGAGCCACCTGGAAGCAGCACCCAGTCCCTGCTTCCCTGCCCGTCTTCAGACTGCACCCCCCCGCTTCTGTGCAGCGGAAGAGTGGAGGCATAGGCATGGCTAGGGTAAAAGGGCACAGAAGTAAGAGATGGAAAAGATCTGCAGGACTATCTTAACTACATTTCTGTCAATGAGACATTGTTTCCTATAATATAATCTTAAATCTTTTCTTCATTAAAATTTTAAACCACTCAGCTCCAGAGTAAAATGCTTCTGGTCCTTTTCTCCTTAAAAAATAATGCATATATGTCTACTGAAATTGCATTGTTGTATTTAAAAATACCGTAACAGGCTGGTTTCTAATGAGCAATTCTTTTCTGATAGCAGTGCACTTTTTTCTAGAGCAGTGGAACAGCTCATAAATAGTTAATTGGAGCGATAGCCATACTTGTGCACTTGAGTAACAGTCCTGGTGGATAACTTCTCAATCATGCAAGCGGGCTGCAGCCTTATCAGGAACAGCAACAGTATGTCAAATTTTGAAAAGGAATGGGAGTCACCGACAAACTTTCCCATCAAATTCTAATTAAGTATAAAGCTGAAGTGTATTTGCTTAAGACAACAGTATCCAAAGCAATGCAGATTTTTTTTTGTAAACCTTTTTTTAGGACATGATACCCATTAAAATAAATTCAGGCTAAGTTAAAATGTTGAAGTCCTTGTTTTATATAAAAGATGGTGCATTTCTTTTACATCATCTGTATTTCAGCTCTTCAGTTTATAGTTTATCCTTGCCATCTCTTTCACGGGATTGGAATTTAAATATGTATATCATGTTTTGTTAATAATACAGCAGTGAATTGAATTACTGTATGTTAAATGAAAGCTCTTCAGGTTTAATGAGTAAAGAAATAATGTAAAATATAATAACCTAAGTCTTAATATTTTCTTGATCACAAGTCAAGCCTTCTATATAATTTATTAAAGTAGCATAATGTCCTTAAATTTGAGGTCAAGATTTTGCAGGCTTAGCAGAGATTTTCATGCATAAGGGAAAGATGAAACTTTAAAAATATTATTTCAGCAGTTTCATAATTTAGGATTGTGACCTCATGAGCTAAGAATAATTATGGCACATTCACGATCAGCAATTTATCAATATTCATTCATAGACTTAGATTCTCTTTGTGTCATACTTGGTTTTTTCTTCTTTTTTTTAATGCGACCATAGTAACTTCAAGATAGCTAGTACATGCCTTAAGGAGCACAGCCAGTTGCATTATTTATTTTGGGGGGCTTTAACCAGTATCTATAGTTTTTATGAAAGTCACTTTTATTCTGTTCTTTTCCTGTTTTTTTATTTAGTTGTTATACCTTCTGCTGCCAGTTGGGACCAGCGTTTTTTAGGAGCTATCAGTGACCACAGGCCACCACAAATTTATTGTGGCTGCATGAGCGGTTCCTGCAAAAACCTGGGGGATTGCCATTGGTATAAACTGTAACTATAATGGCAGAAAAGGCATGAGAACTTACATGGGCTTCTGTGGCTGCTTAAAACTAGTCTGTGGCTGTAGATTCAGTGGCGTTACATTGGTCCATAGTCAGGATGGGCAAACACTGAGAGCCAGCTACAAGGAAATCCTAAATCAGTGGCATGAACTCTTCACCAGTTTATTAGCATGTCCATCTGGCATCTCTGATGAAGCATTAAATGAAGTTCTCCAGCCTACCTACCCAAGAGCAGCTGGCAGCAAAATAGCACAAACTCTTGTATCTATCCTGTAAGTACTGCAGAGAAGGGCAGCAGGCGCTCGTGGTACTTCTGCTGGAGTAGCTGGTCAGAAGGCACCACCTGGCCTGAGAAAGGCACTGTTTACAGCCATCAGGGACAAGAAGATGATTCCTCAGAAGCTCGATGTGGAGGTTCAACTCTACAAAAAGAATAGAGCTCGTGCTTTGGAAACTGGTGTAATCATTCACTTCTTGCAGGAAAAAGGAACTTTGCTGGAATAATGGTCAACAGACCTGGAGGTTTGGTTTGGTTGAGGAACAGTTAATGCAATTTTGCAGCCAAGGAAGTCTCAGAAAAGCTGAAGAATAAAGGCCTGTATATCGTCTTTGTCAAGTAAACCAAAGCCTGTAATACCATTCATCTTAAGGGTTTCTTCAGGCTTCAGCAAAATTCAGGTGTTCGGGCAAACTCTTGGACTGGCAACTCTGGCAAGGGTTTCAATCAAGGCAGAACATCGCAGCTTTTCACTGTCAGAAGGGCATGAAGCAAGGCTTCGTCCCTGCCCTGATCTGCCTTGGTATCTTGTAGGCAGAGCTGCTTCTTGACATGTTTAGGGACTGCGATAGGGGAAACTGCATGCCATGTTACAGGATTGAGCGAATTTTCAACTTTGCGATTTAGCATCAAATCCAAGGTCGTGCAGCTGATAACCTGCAGCCTGCTCTCTGCCAGCAACTGCAGTTGGTTCCCAAATGCTTGAGAGGCAGGAGGGACTGGCTCTCCAGATTATTCTGCCAAACAGCTCGGCCTGAGCACTTTAGTGAAGAAAACTGAGGTCCTGTTTCAGCTTTGCTCCGCTAGAAAAGTGCATGTTAGAAGTGCAGGCTTCACATTTGTAGGCAATTTCTGCTACTTCTGCAGCAAGTTGCCTGAGCACTGCACTTGACAACACAGTCACGAAAGAGGATAACAAAAGGCAGAGCAGCATTTGCGAGATTAAAGCAGTGTTTCTGGAATGAAAGAAGTGCTGAACTTCAAACAAGTCCTTGGTATGCATTTACTTTTATTAACATTCCTCTGTATGACTGCGAAATTTGGATAACAGCCTTGTTTCTTCCAAGCATTAACCAGTTCCTCTTGGACAATCTTCGAGTCCTTGCTGGTGTAAAAGGCCTGGAAAAGGTTTTAGGTGTCAAGATCTTACAAGTGTTTTCAAATATTCAGCTTAGAAACAGTTTTTGTGGATACAGGAGCACAGATACAGGTTTTAAAAGAGAAGGATGGATGGTGTGCTGCCTGAAGCCACTTCCTATGGACTCATCAAAATCAGAATGGCTCTGAGGTAAGTACAGGAACTATTGCAAGGAAGTGTTCAAGGGAAGTTCACATCTGGAGTCTGAAATCAAGAAGGCAATGACACTATCCACTGTTGTCAAGCTTTTGCAGGTTGAATAACTGGACTTCTACAGGTATATGCAGAGCTAGAAGACATTACTGAGGAAAAACAAGCATATGTGAATCAGATGAGTATCTGTAGCTGTTAACGTGCAGCAAAAATGGGGTTAATTTCTTGCCAACTTAAGCCAAAAAAAGCAAACTTCCTACACAGAATAGTAGTATTTAATTCATCATCGCAATGGAAACTCTTCTTCCAGAAGCACGCAGAACAACTTAAGAGATGCATAGGTATCACTGGTAGCACCATGTCTAACATTCAACATGACAGGCCCACCATCTTGCGTGTGCTGTTTTTAGAGGAGGTGGGTACTTTGCTTCAGTCTGAATTACAAATTCAGTCTGAATTAAAAAAAAAAAAAAAGAAGTATGAAACAAAGTAATATCCGATCCATTTGGGCCTAAGTCTTCTGCTGGCTTTGAACCAAGGAGCAGGGTTTCCCCTGTGGGCAGTGTTCATGGTGGGGGCGAAGAGAGGAGTCATGGGCTGCGGTACAGCAGCACGGCTACCTGTGAGCTTAATTCAGATGAGCTGGGGCAAGGGCCGCTAACCAGATTCATAATCACTGGTTTCACTGATGATAAATTAGTTTTGAATGAACTAAACCAAATACTCCCATCACAAAGTGGGACTCCCCACCCCTTTCCCTGAAGAGGCCTGTAGAGCGTGAGGGAGAAGGTGGCCATGCTGCGGCAGGCTGCTCGGATGGCCCCTCGCGCCGTGGCCACCGGCCGGGCTGGCAAGGTGGCCGCAGGAGTCTGCGGACTGCAAAGGGGAGAGAGGCGGCAATGTGGAAGAAGGAGGAGGAGGGCCGAAAGGGATTGTGTCAGCTCATGCGGTGTGTTTGGACATGCTTGGTGGGATGGAGGGTGGGCTCTTCCGACTGCGTCGCATGCTTTAATTAAGCAGATGATGCTTTTTAAATATGTGAGTATGTGTGAGGGTCTAAAGCTTTAAAGTGATGATAGCTTTTTGAGCACTTTTTTCCTAGCAAGTTATTGGCTACAGCAGCAAGTCCAGCAGAACCCTAGACAGTGCCTTAAGGCAATTAAGTTTTAGGTAACTGAGCTGTCTATGTGTTCCCACCTAGTAAGTTTGAATGTCAGCCAACTTCAACTAAGTTTGACAGTGGGTAGCTATTACTTCTTTCAATTTTAGCTGTTATCTCTTACTGTTTCCATTAAAATAAGCAACTGGATGGAAGAGAGGCGCCCAATTGGTGCCCCCACTAGAGGAAAGGTGATAGTTTGCATTTTTCTCCTCCTAAACATCGCTAGCATGAAGGAGGAAGCCTTAGAAACAAAGTTTCATTATTACTGTTCCTGAAAAACAACATAATTAAAAAAAAAACACAACTGAGAAAAATTTTCATATACTTTGGAACTCAGCACTTCCTTTATTTTGTATATGTTACTTTGGAATACAGGAAGCAGATATGGAAGTAAGAAGAATATGTAGGTCTGTTAATGCTTTGTGACTGTGGTGGGCTCCCACCCCAGAAGCTGCATGGTGTGAAGTGGTCTGAAGCCTGAAGGTGTGCAAGCGGGGACAGCAGAGGCTTCTTGGATCCTCTGGCCGTGTAATAAAATTAAGTTATACTATGATAGCTGCAACATTTGAAATGGTGGTCCTCACAACTTACTTTTTGAGTCATCTTCTTTCTTAAGTGCTTTTCTGCATAGTGCACACCTGTTTCTAGCAGAAATGGTTTCAGCAGCTACAGGAGGGGAAAAAAAGCAGAAATTCAAGGCCAGCCTGGATGGGGCTTTGAGCAGCCTGGTCTAGTGTAAGGTTCCCCTGCCCATGGCAGGGGGGTTGAAACTAGATTATCGTTAAGGTCCTTTCCAACCCAAACCATTCTATGATTCTATGAAGTTGCTTAATGGAGCAAAGAATGTGCGTTGTCAGGTTATTTCTGTTTGGTTTTAATTGCACACTGTGTGGGACCTGTTGTGTCAGTGTCTGATATTGTGGCTTAACAATGAATGTAAATTTCATGGTCCTTGCTATAGAAGATTGAAAGTCTGTGCCACAGACAGGCTGCATAAATGAGATCGGGGTGGTGATGGCTTAGCAAGTAATAATACTTCCTCACTCTGCTCTACACCTTGATTACTATGTAAATTGTGTAAATTTATGCATAAGCACATAATTATGCACATTCAACTGTCAGTTTGCCTCTACTGTAATGTGCTTTTGTGCATAAACAGTTAAACATCCTTTTCCTGAAATGGGAGGGATGGTGATATTTTTAATTATTGTACCAGCTCTTATTCCCACTGAAGTTAGATGCAAGCTGCCTTCCAAAATCAAAGTCTGCTATATATTGCAAGAGAGTTTTGACAGTATGCAGCAGAGGACTTAGCAGAGGAACTGGGGCTGTGTTAGTTGGAGAATATAACTTCCTTGGTCTGTATTTTGCTTAATACTCCCACTTTCTTTTAGTCCTTGCAATATGGGTTTAAACTATTCAGCCAGAGTGAGTGGTAGGTACAGTACTGTGTGTGTCATTAGTATGTGAGCAGTAGAGTGAATTTCAGCTGAATTAAAATGAATTCTTTGACTTCCAATTGTGAACGTTTCTAGTTTGCCTTGACAATCCTGTCAAGACAAATTTGAACTTTGTCAGCAATTGTGATTGCTTGTGGGAGAATTACCAAAAGCCTTTGCTCTAGGTATCAGTCAGTGATTGCAGCCCTCATCTGCTATTTGACCAAAATTTTCCATGGCACTCAGCAGGCTATTACTTGTCATTCTGACATGTAATGGAGGGGTATTTTAATTGATTTAAAAGTTAAAATCTATAGTTATTTAATACAGTATAACTGTCTTACATGTCAGTGGTTACACTTGCTGTGAAAATAGGGAAAGGCGAGTTGAAAGGACTTGGGGTATGGAATATTTTAAAAACACACATGCAGTTGATTTTACCTTCTGCTTCTACAGCCTATCAATAGAATTTTCATTTAGTTAATGGGAGCAGAGACTTTCTATTATGTAATTATTGTTGATTTTAAAAGAGGTTCTTGAATGTTAACTGTGCATCCAGTTTCTAAACCCCATAGCTTCCAAGGTTCAATAGTACTTCTGCTCAAAAGTCTTTGCTTTTGTGGCAAGCTCTGAATAACTGCATTTCAGATGTGATGCTGTTTTGTTTTAAGATCTAAACTGTTGCTCTGTCATGATTTGCTCATGTCTAAAATAGGTATAATTCTATCCAAATCCAAGGGGTATGTAAGATTAGAAATTGCGTATCACTCTAAGGTTGTACAGCATGAGTGCAGTTGGTGCATTTGCACACATGCAGGTTATATATATATGCTGGGGTGTGAGATCAGATGCTCTAGCAATACTCGCTTCCTAATTGCTCTTACAGATGCCAGTATGCGGTATCTTTCTAACTGATGATGGTGATGATTAGTTCAAAACATCTTTTTCTATGTGTCCACTTCAATACAAGCTCTTTTGCAAGAGAGAAAATGAAGAGAGGAAGGCTCTGCAAAGCTGAGTGGCTCACATCTTTCTTTTCTCTCTCCCTGCACCACTCCCTGCCCCATTGTTCAACTTACCTGGCTTTCTCAGTGAAGAAGGATGGAAGAATATCTGCATTCCTTCTACAATAGTAGGATGAGAAATACGGTTGTTGAATACTCATTAACATATCTCTCTTCTGGCCCGTACTGCCTGACCCTCCACATAAACTACAGGCAAGGGAAAACAGGGACCTTAAGTTTACAAATAAACATGTACAAATAATCAACAATACCACCACCAAGAGGAGTGCCTGTACTTTACCTTGGTGTAAATATTATAAGTAAGGATCTCTGCAAATTGTCACTTTGTGTAGCAGAGGTGGGGCAAGTGGGAGGTGATGTCCCTGTCTGAACTGGAGCTGCCGCTTGCCGTGTTCGCTGCCAGCCACAGTTTTTACAAGCAGATACAAAGCCTGAGAAGGCTGTTTCACCTGTGACAAAATTCACAGGTTGGAGTGGGATCAGAAAACTTATAAAACTTTGATTTTCTATCAGTGTATTTTCTAAAAAGGTATCACAGAGCCCTTTACCAGCAGCTAGTCATTTTAGACCAGGGAGTTATGTGCTTATTAGAGCTGTGCAGGGTAGATGTTTGCCTCCTGAAGGTAAGTCAGGAGGAGGGTTGCATAGCTACTTCTTTGCACTGAAGAGAAAATGGGAGTGTTTTTCTTATTTCACCTCAGGTTGATGAATACTCTGTGAAAACATGAGCGAATCCCTTATGGAAAGCTGGCCTATAGGGAACAGTTTAACAGAGGAACTACATAGTGTGCTGGTGAAGAAACATAGCATATGGGTTATATTTGAAAACCAAGTTATATGTGGGATTGTGCACCTAGAACTTAAAGCTAGTATGTGATGAGTTGGGATTTCGTTTTGTGTTTCCAAAGCATCAACTCTTCATCCCCAGTCTTAGAGTGGCACCTTTATATTAGATACACCATTTGAAGAAATGATGGCTAAGCTATTGGAGGAAATCCAATTGCAAACTGTTGATAACCATCCTGAGAGTCAGAGAGACTGGCAAATGAGTCCTAGGCTAGGTGGTTTGCAGATAGGCACAGGCAAAAGCCATTGGAGATGTAAATGACCAAGTAAAGAAGCCACAGTCAGAAAAATGAGGGATTGTTGCACGAGGGCCAGCTTAACCACTCACTGGAATAGGCCACATAAAGGTCTGCTTGAATACCTGATCCTATCCTATTTTTCCTTTGCTTTTTCTCCTTCTTCCAGAAGCTGACAAGTGTGAATCCTGCATCCATTTGCCCCATATTGCCTATTCAGTGCAGGCATGCTCTGCTCACTGTAACCCTTGCATGTTCCTCAAACATCATGACTGTCTTTGTATTACACTGTCAAAAAGTAGCAAAAGCCCATGAAGGTGAGAAGAAGGGAACAGTAAAGGAGACAGAAGTAGAAATCACCCTGGCTTTTCCACCTTATAGTTTTAGGAAGATATTTTACTGGGGCTGTGGGAAGGTGGAAAAGACAAATTTACAAAGTACCCCAATGTCTGTGTAGTTCTCCAACCCAGAGCTGAAAGTGTCTTTTTTCTTGTATCAAGTAATAATTGTACACGCCATGAACAGCTTGAATTTCTTAAAATGGAAAAATATTAGTTAAATGAAGCCTTCATTGTTTCAAATAGTGTTTTTAGAAGTCACAGAAGATTTCTCAAAATGATGTGACTATTTTCCTTTTAAAATATATGTTAATCAGAGATGGTGGTAAAGTTGGAGTTCAACTTTTACTATATCATCTGAAACAAGTGCCGAACTGGAAACTTCCAGTAAAACATGAAGAACTGTGCCTAACCTTATTAAGGTTTATTAACTTTTGATTGGTAAGATCATCCTTGGCAGATTCTTTCTTTTTCAAACCTTCCTTTTACAAATGCATGCAGAACTCGCTGCACACTGCAAGATGTTTAAGTCTGTTCATGTCAAGAATTTCTCTGATAGACTTATGGGCTTGAGTCTTCTTACTCAGGTCTGTGTTGGTAACTCATACTAAATAATACTGTAAGCTGTTGCCTTTCATTTTTCCCTATGCCTTGTTTATGAAGTTCAGATTAGTGTGCAGACCTCCCTATTTCTATTTTCTGTTCCTATTTGGAGTTATAACATAGTGTACGCTGGTACTGTAATGCTAATGCACTTTCAACATCCATATTAATTTTGTCTTGTTGGACATGGGGCGGGCACAAGGGAGTTGAAAGGGCACCCCCTCCTTTATTCCCCCATTAGATTGTTTCAGCTCAAGCAATAATTATACATGTTGCCTTTCAAAGCCTGTGGGATTGCTCTTATGAGTAAAGGTCTGCCATACTGGGGCTGTTATTTGACAAGTTGGAAAATAGCCTTTGTTCCCATGGTAACCTTTTTTTGTGCTTTGGTGCATTTTTTCCCTATGGTTTCATGGTTGCTCTGGAGGTTTTTCTATTGTGGTATTTTAATCCCCAGTAGACTGGGGATGGCAGTTCAGTTTACTTTTTGCTATTATGAAATATTTTAATTTTTTTATTTGATTATAGAACTCTTGTAAACTTTTTATATTGTGTGGTTAGGGCATTAATGGTGTGGTGGCTTTCTCTGTAAGCATATTATGCACTCAGAAGATAAAGCAAACAGTTTCTAATAGGAAAGTACGTACAACTGGACCAAGCTGCTTCTGTTATAAACTAATATTTTTGATGTAAGTATTCTTTTTAGGACTTATGGGGCCAAGCCCTTGTCAGACACATCAGGTAGAATTTTGTCTCTGCAACAGAATGACATTTCTTAAGGTTGAAAATAGTCAATACTCTGGTCATCAGTGTAATTTCAGGTTGCTGCAATAAGGGTTTCATAAAATAAAGCTTTCGAGCAAAAGGTGGTATTTTGGGGAGTTGCTTGTTTAGACTCTGAGGGATTAACTTGAAAAAAAGTAGTGAGCTTTATTTTGAAAAGAGGAGGCTTTTTAAAGAGGAGTTCTTATTAGTGGTATCATCTCCCTGCATTTGGCTTCTATGTATATTTTTTTTTTTCTTCCTTGCTCGTTCAATTTTTCTTTGTCTTAGAAGACCTCAGTAGCAGAGCAAAATAGTTGTATGGTCTTGTCTTGTCTGCAGTTCCTCATGGTAAAGATTTTCTTCTGGTGCCCCCCATGACCAGGAGAGCCTCACTTGAATCACTTGAGCCTCACTGCATTTTATACAGTTTTAAAATATTGCTGACCATAGAGGCAGCAGAGCCTCACTGAGTAAACATTACTGTGCTCTCATATGAGAGTGATTAGGATGCATACTTAGTTTACATATTTTTCAGTGGTGGAAGATGAGATGGTGCTATGAAAAATTGGATTTTCAAAGCTGTGTCTCTTTCCTTTTAGTCATGGCAGGTTAGCAGGTGCAGGAAAAGGAGTTAAATGAACTCCCTGCCCCCCCAATAGACTTTCAATAATTAACTAGATCATTTTCTAGATAAACTGTTCCTGCCTTATCTTGCTATACAATACATAGCAATTTATAATCAGCAGCACAAATACCAACATTGCATGCATTTAAACTGCACTAATTCTATAAGTGGACCAAATATGAAAAGTTGGAGCAAATGCGCTGTGAGGCTTACTGTTATGTGGCTTCCAAAGTTGGAGCTTTGCTCCTGTTAGGAAACTCCCCATCTTGTTAACCATTCCATTTCAGTAGATAACTATATTTATGTACTCGAAAAACTGCAGCACAAGTAAATTTTATTTCCCTGGGGCAGTTGCATCTTGGTACATTGTGGCAGTAGTTAGAGGAGAAAAGTGCATTGCAGAAGAGTATTAGGAGGATGTTACACTTCTCTGATCACTAAATCAGTGGGTAAAATGTAGATTTATTTCCTTAAGAGGTAAGTGTTCCTCAGTTTCAGTCCACCAGAACATACTTTTCTTAATGCTGAAGTTTATATTTTTCTGTACCTGACAGATTATTTTGAGGTAAAATTTGGGTAGCGAACTAGAGTTGCTACCAAAAGATTTCAGTAGAGAAGGTCAAGGAAAAGTCAAGGCTTACAGCTGGATTGAGGAAAGTGCTGGGTCGTGTAAGCATCCACTAGAGTAAATGGAAACTGAAGGAGCTTAGTACACTTGCTTCATTTTGTAAAATCAACATATGCCTTAAGGTTAAACTAAAGGAACCTGTTCACTGCTGACTACAGCACAGGAGAACCCATCAGCTTCTATTTTCAGACTAAACACTGAAAGTTATATGCTTTTTAAAAATCACGAGTGAATCTTTTTGGATTTGGGGGGGCTTGGGAGAAAGGGTGGAGCCTTTTCTGTTACCAGTGCATGTTTGAGTTTCCTTGTTACCTTAATTAAGATCCAGGTATGAAAGTGTGATATATGACCCTTAGGCATTGCTAAATAAAGTAACTCAATGTGAAAGCTGGAGTTGCTGAGGAAAGGAACCATCTGATTTCTCAGTTTGCTTTCTATTAACTAAATGTGCTTTCCCCTCCGATTTCTACATGTTTTACTGTGCTAAGCATTTCTTAAGAGGAAAAAAAAGTATAAATACTGCATTAATTTTGTAATCTATACATTTGTATTAGGGTTACAGTATTTGAAGTTCAAACAAATGAAAGTTTTCTGTCATAGAATACCTCTGTGCTTAAAAAAAAGACTTGCCACTAAATTAAATGTAGTATCACAGATACTGAATTTGTCTTTTTTTAATTTCTTAAAAATATACCTTCAAAGTCATAGGTGGGAAAATAAGCTTATTTTTGTGAGATATTGTCCATTTTTTTTCTAGTGGGTTTCATGAGTTCATCATCAGCTGAAACAAAACAAACAAGTGAATAAATGGTCATACAAGTAAGAGCTGCAGGGTACTGGAGTTTGAGACAGTTCAAGAAAAATTGATTTATATTACAAAAAGATACTATTTTCTAGGTCGTTTTTCTTAATTGAATTTCCTAAATATTTCACATTGAAAATGTATTTTCAATGTGTGTTTTCATGATACCTTTGTTAGTCTAGTAGAGAGAAGCATTAAAGAAAAAAATTATTTCCTGACCACTTATATTACTTATGGACTGATAAAATACTCCAGATGTCACAGTAAGTGTGCACTGCTTCAGATGTTACGCTTGGTGTCTATCATCCAAAATGTGCACTGAAGTACACAGTTAGCTTTCTTAAAAGATTTAGACTTTGTTCCAGATTTCTGAGTCTTGAAGTTTTTGTGGTTTTGTTTTGTTTGTTCAGGTTTAGTCTTAAAAAACCAAACCAAAACAAACACCTTAGCCTCTATTTTTAAGGCTGTAGGTATAAGGGTTGGTAGTGGCCGTATGAGTCCTGTTGTTTTATCCAAGGAAACGCAGCAGTTTCTGTAATGACTATCTTCATCTCTGTAGGAGCAGGATAATGCCCTGAGAAACTCAGCCAGCAGAATTTGCAGCTAGATTATTTAGCAGTTTGTATGCCTCTCTGCCAAATGTCAGAGGGTAAACGTTCCTCCACCTGCATGCAGGAATGTTGCTGCTGAGGCTGAAGGGTGGTTTGATTTCAGTGGTCCTTCCTTCTTAGCTCAGCATTCATGAGGTCCCATGTGACTGCCTTCTCTTCTGAAAACCTGATCATTTCATCTCTACACCTTTTCACTTCTCCATGCTTTCTGGGTCTGCTGACAAGGAGATTGGTTTATATAGTCTGACATTTAAGAAATACCATTTTCCAGTCTGCTAATCTGCTTTACGCAAGTAGTTATAGGAGAGAGCCAGGGTGCCTTACTGCAGTGAAACTTTTTTAAAAATTTGGGCTACACAAGGCAAAACCAATACTGGTCAAACCTTAGTACTGACAATTAAAATGAGCAGCATGGGGCAAAATCTGGGAGATGATACATGCTGCTGGTGGAGGTCGTGACCAACATCATTGTGTGGTTGTCAAATAATCTGTTGGACAACTTTTGACCAGTATAACATTTTTCTAAATAACTAGTAGATTTATCTTGGGCAGTGAAATTATTGTTTCTATGTTAACACACACAAAAATAACAGAGGTAATGTGGAGATGGTTATGCTATCTACTGTAAGAGCTGAGTGAACGATGAGTTAAAGCAGATACTAGGAGAGCTGCTAGAGAAGTGACCAGTCAAAGGAAGCACTTAGGGACATAAGATGAGCTGTGGAAACCAGGAAGAATTTGGGGGACAATTTGAGAGGGAAAAGAGTCGATTTCCAGGGTAGCATAACATCGGTAATGGGTCTCCTGATTTTAGCACCAGGTTGCAAGGAGTTGTATTGTCACGTGGCGTGGGAGTTCTTGTCCCCCTTGGGCAGCATAACATCGGTAATGGGTCTCCTGATTTTAGCACCAGGTTGCAAGGGGTTGTATTGTCACGTGGTGTGGGAGTTCTTGTCTCCCTTGGGCAGCATTGGCTGGCTGCTGCCTTGAGGTTGGTGAGGGCCAAGCGTGTGGGTGTGCTGCTGCCACGGCACAGCCGGCTCGGCAGCGCTGGGCGCTCTTGGGCGGCTCTTGGTCAACTCTTGGCCGCCTCCTGACCGGCTGAGCTTCCTTGGGTGTGAAAGGTAGGGCAAGCTCTGGTCTCCATGCTCAGCCAGGCCGTCCACATCATGGTTGAAATGTGCAGTTCTTGTTTTGGGCCACAGGAAGGTTAGTTTCAGTAGCCGTGTGTGCAACACTTACTGCCATGTTTTCATATTCCCGTCCCAGTAGAAGATGACTCTCGCTGGAGGTTGCACCCCTTCAGAAATGAGATGAGAAGGAGTAGAAGGAAGATGCTGGCAATCTCTGCATCTTGAATCTCCTGATTATTCTTCCTTTTCAAGGTTTTTTTTTTTTCTTTTGGTGAAAATAATGATGCTGATCTCAACTTCTTTTTACCTTTGTTTTCGCCTGTTTATTGAGGTGTACCCAGGTTCCTTCTGTTTGTTTTACTACCAGAAAATTTTTGTATGAAAAAGAGAAGTCAATGACATGGAATTATAAAGGACTCATCTAGATCTCATAATAATAAAAGTGCTTGGAACAAATGAGTTTGGGATTCATATTGTGGCTTATGCTTCTTTTGGAGTGCTTCATTTTATCGTCAGAGAGGCATCGTTTGTTTAAACTGTGCTTCTGTATGACATCTGGTTTGAAAAGCATAATAACCTATATAATCAGCTTTTAAAATGCTGGATTATCTGTGGGTTTATTGACTCTTCTTTACAAAAATCTGTTATTTCTAATTAATTCTCCATATAACTATTACTAAAGCCAACTTGCAGAGACACAAATGAGCTTGATGGCAATGGCTAGTCAAGGTCAGCATTTAACTGCCAGCGTTTGCACTGTTGAGGATAATAAATCAGGCTTATTCCTAATCACATACCCTACAACGTGACAAATGTTAGTGGAGCCATCTAAGCAACCATTTTACAAATCATTTAGAAGATACATTTGGCATTGTTAAACTGCTTCGTGCTGCCCTTGGCTGTAAAAGCATTGTGATAAAATATGTATGTTCTGTTAGATCTTCTGTATTTGAATCCTGCAGAATGTGTGTGTATGGGGGGGGCATGTGTTTGCCCCTCCCCCCCCTTTTTTTTTTTGAAATATTGAGAGGTGTGAAAGTAATAATACCTAATCAACCTATGGAAACCACTGGCTTCTGAAACCAGTGCTGAGTAGCCAGCTCTGTGGCACTCTTTCATATTACTTGTGTTTTCAGTTAGAAGTTTATATTGAGAGTAGGTTGCTGCCCACAAGAAATTTTCTGGGTCAACAATAGTCCATTGTGTGAAAGTTTTAAGAAAAACCTGTTAAATCGCAGAACAATAGTTATTAGGCTCTAATTTGGATTTGGCCAAGTGTGTAAACACAATGTTTTCACTTGGTCTAAAGTTCAAGACTCAGTCTTGCTGTGGCCCACAGATGTCATTAGATTTAGCATGTCATTCAGGTAGATATTTGGCAGAAGGCTAATTGCTGTCCAGGGAGTCAACTGTAAAGTTCCTGATTTTTTTTTTGTGGTATCTGTTCTTACTTGGACCAACTCTTACATCATTCTCTTTTGAAAACTATATTACCTAAACAATCTGGGTTATTGTAACTAAACTTCTCATCTGGAGCAAAAAATCAAAGTGAGGTCCAAGAAAAAGAGCTAAAATTAAATTAATGTACATATTTGTTACACTCAACTGAATTTAACACTTAGTTTTTACCTGTGAAGTGTTACCTGCCTGTAACTTTTGCCACATACCAGTTTACATTAGGATTACGTGACAGAAATACATGGGATATTTCTGTGGAAAATTAATGGAAAGGGAAATATTTAACTTGGAGCATGCATGAAAAGCACTTTCTAAGTGTTTCGGTTTTTTAGTGTAGCATTTCTCCCTGTACATATTACAGGATATAGAGCTGTACTGATTAATTAAATAATTGGTTTAATAAAAATGATTAATAAATTGTGTTTCTGTGTCATAAACACTGGACATCTGGCCTTGAAATGGGGTCAGAGAGGTAGTTTGCTCACCAGTCAGATCTTGATGCAGTTCTTGTTCACCGTGGTCAAGTTGCTAAGAAAGGAATGACAGCCTGAACGTAAGAGAGATTCAGGAGGGAAAAGTGTAACCATCCGTGCATGCCTTGTTGAGAAAGAAAAGCTTCCACGGAGAGAATGACTTAATCTGAGGTTTAGCAATAAGATTTGAGCACATTTTTGGACTCAGCCTTTTACTATTTGCAGGTATGTACATACACTACTTTACCTTTTTATGAGGTAATGTAACAGCTTTTTGAATTGGCAAATACTTTGATGTAGCATGGGTGAAAGAGAACATAAGAGATTGTAAAAACAAGCCAAATATTGTTCAGTAGAAGACAATCATAGCTAGAGCTGGCACAAATTGGAGGTTTAAGTACCAGCAGCTAATACCAATGTTTCTTTGCAACAGACTATTTGAGAATTGCTCCATGTTGGATACTCCTATTAAGAATGAAGATACCTCATTTGTGTTTTTACCTATTCCACTTGTAAACTGATTAAAAGGATGTATGGGAGTTAATTATTATTCCAGAATGTGAAGTTTCTACTTGTGATGCTGTGGCTGAGTAGTTGAATACATGCTTTGTACTCAAGCTGTACCTTCACCTTTCAGTTATATTCAAGCCCTTTGTTTAGAGAAGCACTGTATAAAATAGGCTATAGATTATGTCTTAGGTAGGCATTTAATAATATTTGTGGATCAACTTATGTCTCAATGTGTCTTTACTGTTTTTTTTAACCTAATAATTCTGTGTAAGTGAAATTTTATAGGGTAGTTTGTATCTAAAAAAAGGCTCTCCCACCTTCTGCAAATCCTACATGAAAATTTATTTTCAACTAAAAATAATACATACTTACATATGTACAGTACGTGTATATATAGAGAGAGAGAGTGTGTATATATATATAAAAATAAAAAAACCACGCACACTGCTGTGATACCCTGGAAACCTCCATTTTTCCACAGGAAGAGCTTTCTAACAGAATTACCTTTTTTAGATACTAAAAAAACCCAAAAATACATTATACACTGACCTTTTTCAGGGTAGAAAGACTAGGAAGATTTTTGTTAATCTTATGAAAAAATGGGAACATGCAGCATGAAAGTTACAGAAGCCCTGAGACATTTTGGTGTTATGTCAGAATTGAAATGTTTCCTTTCTCAGACAAAATACTGCCATTTGCAATGGCAAAGCAAAAAAAAAATAATTTTTTTTAAGGAGTTAGTTTTTCCACGTTATTGACACTTTCTCTAGAAAGCAGAAAAGCAGATGCCTTTTGAAGAATTTTGCTTAACGAGAGGCTTAATATTTTTCATGTGGTACGAAATGTGCTAGAGGGAGCAAGTCCCGTTTGTTGCCTGAACAAACCCAAATGCAGAGCTGAATACCAGCACAGTCTTGGCAAATTCTGGAGAAAATACCTTTCCTTAGGGGTAGATGAATGCAGTGTGCATAGGTATGACTGACTTGAGCACACAGAACTTACTTTAACATAGATTTGGTGAGGCTTTCCTTTGTCTCTGTAACAGATGAGCTAATGCCATCACCTAGCAATTATCACGTAGTGTGATGTTATGTAATGAAAGTATAAATAGCACCAGGACTAAAACTAGTAAATCTAACAGACTAGTGAGCAGACAAGAAAGAGCAGGAATACTATTTGGAACATTTCGATTAGCATCTGAACGCTGTCATTTAAAAAGACATTTAGATTTGACGTTAACAGTAAAGCTGCAGGCCAGGAGAGCTGCAGTCCTTGATCCGGAGTGACGTTCATGCTGTGCCCCTGGTTAAATCACTTGCCCTCTGTATACCTCTTTAAAGGAAGACAGAAAATTGGAAAGAGGCAAAGGGTGCATACATGAAATTTCTTAAGCAAGCTGGTTATCTTATGTTTGAATTAAGACTACCTGTGAACTTCGTTTCCCAATGACTGACCGACAGATAGCCCGTGACCTGCAATTTGAACTATCAGATTATTTCACCACTGGTGTAAAGTCTTTCAGGCTTGTTTTGTAGTTGTCTGGCAGCATTCAGAGAGATAACAGGTGAAGAAATGCAAGCGGTCATGTTTACCTGGAGAAAGAGAGGCTGTGTGGAAGGAAAGACTCTCCCCAGCCCTCCGGAGTCGTGGGAGGGATCCAAAGCTTTCATCTCCTTCAGTAGCTGGCACGTTTCTCTGAGTGTGCCAAGTACATTAGGGTGGCATTTCCAGTTCCCAGGGGAAGAAGGGAGGGAGGAGACTCACTGCATCATGAGAAGTGACTTGTTTTTTTAAGAGTGCTGTCTTTTAGACTTGCCAGTGGAAAATACTTCCTAAAGATACCTTTGGAGAGTCACGGTTTAAAAAGACCCAACAACAGAAATGCCCTGTCTTTTAAGAAGGCTGTAGACGTTTGAAGCTGGGTTTGCAAGATGCGTATGTGTGCAAAAAACTTTGGTATGGCTTCTGAACCCGTGGTGCTGCTTTTCTGGCACCTACAGTCATATGGAAGAGTCTTCTGCACTTGCAGAATGTAAAAAGGCTTCAAAACTACTTTGGCAGTAAGCTGTTAAATTACAGAAATATTAGATATAAGCTCAAGGACCACTGTAGTGGTAAGCAGGAATGCAGGCAAGGGAGTGCATACCACTTTGCTGCACTACTTCATAAAATGGTCTTAGCAGTTTTATTACAGGTATTCCTTAGCTGTAAAGGCTTCAAACAAACAAACAAACAGAAAGAAAATTTATAGCTATCAGGTTGCTGCCAGAGTGGTTGGTTGGTTTGTTGTTTATTTTCAGTTTTAATCATCTGCTACCAATAAATTCCACTGCCCTTGTGGTAACTTCTCACATTAACATTGATATATTATGGGTGTTTTAAAACAGACAATAAAAATATTGCACATACTAATTAAAGCAATTCATGTATTCAGCCAGGCACTGCCAGAAAGAGTTGCGGTTTCCTAATTGTTAGATGCCTTGAGCAATATACCTGTTATAAATTCTTAATTGAACTTTGCATTATGGCCAGTGTGATTTGAAATATTCATAGCTGTTTTGTTTTGTTTGGTTTTGTTTTGGTTTTTTTTGTTGTTTTTTTAAACTCCAGCTCTTCATTGAGAAGTGTATCAACTGGATCTTCAAGACCTTCCAAAGTGTGTTTGGTGTGCGGAGATGAAGCATCTGGATGTCATTATGGGGTGGTTACCTGTGGCAGCTGTAAAGTTTTCTTCAAAAGAGCAGTAGAAGGTAAGAAAACACAAACATCAACAAAGAAGGAAAGACAAAATACATCTGGGTTTGGGTTTTTTTTAAATAGAAATATATATATACACACACGCACATACATGTTTTCCTGTGTATTTTCTGCCATTGATAAAATTCTGTGTTGTTAATCTGAAAAAAAAATAGTTGAATGAACTCCAGTTATGTGTGGTATAACTTATGTAGAATATGCCAGGGTGTTTTGCAATGTACATCTTCTAAAGGATACATTATTTTACTTTGTGCTACTGCTGAATTAGGCTTCTCCAGCCCTCCAAGTGGATTTTTGTAATTTTTAATGGACACAGATACAATTGATGTAAACATACTCCTGCTTCTTGTGTACTGGAGGATGAATATGGCTGTCTCATCATGCTTTGGCAGCCTTATTTGTAGTACAATTCACTCAGGTCAGTTATCTCCCTGTGGGTACCTCCAGGGCTTCCGACTCGTAGTGCACCTGCTTCGTCTTTCAGCAAAGGAGAAATGGCTCTACAGTACTGTGGTAGATTAGTTGAGGAAGCAGGAATTGATCATGGTGCTTTTCTTAGATTTTTTTTTTTTTTCCCTTCATTAGGGACTAGGACTTTCATGAGGACAATATTTCCATAGCTTTATCATCACAGGAGTTTTGCTGACATCTACCTATTTTATGTTAATTATGGTATAGGTAGTTTTCCCTGGACATCTCAGTAGAAAGAAGGTATGATCACTCAGAGTGCTACAGGACCTCTGGTAGGTTTTGCCTCTCAGTGACTTGGGTTGTTAGGATAAAAGAAAATGTTTGAGTTTTACAGACTTTGTAAGCAACTTCAAGCGATAAATTTAAGTTTTTAATACCTGATAAAGGGTTCATAGCATGCAAAGGACATAAATACTGTATAGGGTGTTTTTAAGTCTTTGCTGATGAGTAGGTGTTCTTATAACCACTGATGAAGCAGGCGATATCTACTTACTGATTTATGTTCACGAAGAAGAACCTAGAAGGAAGAAAACAGGCTCTTAATGTGGTGTCCAGCTTGTGCACTGAGAAGAGTGAGGCAGCGTGTGATGTGATTAATTTCTTCCGTGATCATTAAATCTGCTGCTGATGGCAATAAGGATTTAGCTCTCTGTTAAATATACCTGGAGGGCTTGTGCGTCATTGAAGTCAAGACCTCATGTAATATCTCTCTATCAATCTATCTATCTATCTATCATCAAAAGTATCAATCTAATTGAAATGAGCTTCCCAAAGTTATGAGGACATGGAAGAGGTTTTCCCCTTCTGAAAGCATTTTCTCTTATTACAGCTGTGCAATAGCTGACCTTGATGCCTTCATTCCCTAGCTTCTTCCTTGAGTTTTTAGTTACTTAATGTAGCAAATGAACTGAAAAACCTTACTTATTTTCAGCGAGTGATTTCCTCCATGTGCTTCCATGCTACATCGTGGATGGGTCTTCAGACATCCATGTCTAAGCTGGCCTCTGAATCATGAGGATATTTTTTTGTTTTGGTGGTGGTGGTGAGGTTTTGCATACACCTGCACATAGTGCATGGAGTGACAGCTTTTGTTATCTTTCTTCCTCATTTCCTGCCTTCCAGGAAAGCTTCCTTCCCAGTCTTGAATCACTGTAATTTCAAGGTACTGTATATTTACGTTGACCACACCTCTCTCTTTTAATGTCTTTTCTGACATAATTAAGTGGATATCCCTATCCAACTTTACAGGGATTTATGAAAAATTACCAAGGATTCCCTCTAGGAGTGGACAAAGTAGCAAGGCTATGTTTCCAAGCCTCAGAAACCAAACCTGTTACGAAAGGATTACTCTAACAATCAGGCATAGAAATAAATTTTTAACATGTAGTTAAAAGTTTACTGAATTATACTGAAAGTTTATAAGTTAAGCAAAATAAAACTCAAAAATGAAAGATAAAACAACCCTGTCATCCCTAAACATTGAAGATAGGAGTTTTAAAATAGCTTAAAAAAATTTTTATAGAATTATTGTATTACTACTGGTAGGAACACGTGTGTTATGTGAACAGTCTAGACTTCTGCTTGGCATATACATGACTATGAGCTTTCAGTGCTAGCAGTATCATTGTTATGCAAACACTGAAAATTTGGCTTGCACTTTCCTGTTTTTATATATATATTTGTATATATTTGTGTGTGTGTATATATATGTATGTATAAAAGTACATTGTAGAGTATTAACCACAAAAGGACGTAGCAAAAATATAACATATATTTTGCCTTCAGACATCCTGAAAATATCGATGTGAATAAAAATTTGTGTAGGTAGTTTTGTATCAACAAAAATTTTTTGTAGAGTTTTCATAAATTTTTCAGTTGGGTACATGATCAATAAAACATCCTCTCCTGAGTTTTCTTATTTTAAATGAAAAATCTGTAGTAATTACTCTGTATCATATGTTCATGAGGATGTTTTAAAAACTATGGTAGTTCAGTGCATGTTATAAATAAAAACTAAATCAAAGTGGAAGAACTACCTTAAACGTAGATCATGGGTATACCTGTCTCAGCTCTGAGCTAAAACTGTGTTCTTTACTTAAGTGCTTGCATTCTTGCCTTTATTAGAAAGGAAACAGTAAAACTCCCTCTGTGAACACAGAAGCAACTTTCTGGGGAATTTATAAATACAGTGGCTAACTTATTTGAGTAAAAATGAATTGTGCCCTCTCTAAAAGATTGTAGTAAAAGAATACAAGAGATTCCTCAAGTTTCATTCACCATTTCTCTGAAATTGTATGTATAGGGTTTTTTTAAAGATTTACGAGTATTTTTCCAGTTACATTTTACATACTTCATATGCATGTGTGCGTGTATACACACACACATATTTCCTACTTGGTCAACTCAACATTCTTCAGTAGAAAGTGGTGTGAGAAATTAATTTTTTCAAAAATGGCCTCCTCTTAAAATTGTTATTAAATATGATAGCTACAGCTGGTGCCACTTTCACAGAACCACAGGATGGCTGAGGTTGGAAGGAACTTCTGGAGGTCATCTGGTCCAGCATGCTCCCCGCTCAAGCAGGGCTGCTTGCCCAGGACTTGTCCAGATGGCTTGCGACTGTCTAAAGGGTGGAGACTCTACAAGCGCTCTGGGCAACCTGTGCCTGTGCTTGGTCACCCTCACAGTGAAAAAGTGCCTCTATGTTCAGACAGCGCCTCCTGTGTTTCAGTTTCTGCCCTCTTTGAACAGACCAGTGCTTCCTGAAGAGGAAGAGGCTTTTGATCATTAGTTTCTACTGATTAAATGAAAATTTTATTTAGTTTAATTTAAAAACTTACCTACTGATAGTCCTTCAAAAGATACAGTGGGATGGAAGTCATGGGAGAGGGCAACTGGTGTTTAGGTGGAAGGACAAGATGTAGTAATGCAGTTGAAGATTTCCTTGCTCATTGCAGGGGGATCAGACTAGCTGAAGGCTCAGGAGCAGGCTATTTCTATGTGCGGCAAGAACAAACCATCAGGGAAGATGACTGGCCTGACTGAACAGGGAGCTTTTGCTGGGACTCAAGGAAAAAAAAGGGAGTTTACCATCTTTGAAAGAAAGGGCAGGCAACTCAGGAAGAGTACAGGGATCTTGTCAGGTCATGCAGAGAGAGAATTAGAAAGGCAAAGGCTCAGCTAGAACTCAAATCTGTCCACTGTCATAAGAGATAACAAAAAATGTTTTTACAAATACTTTAACAACAAGAAGAGAGCCAAGGAGAATACCTGTTCTTTATTGGATGCAGAGAGGAACATTGCCACCAAAGATGAGAAAAAGGCTGAGGTACTTAATGCCTTCTTTACTTCAGTTTTTAATAGTGAGAACAGTTATCCCCAGGGTACTCTGCCCCCTGACCTGGATGACAGGGATGGAGAGCAGAATATACTCCCCACAATCCAGGAGGAAGCAGTTAATGACCTGCTATGCCACCTGCACACTCTTAAATCTATGAACCAGATGGGATCCATCCAAGAGTACTGAGGGAGCTGGCAGAGGTGCTTGCCAAGGACACCCCACCATTTATCAGCAATCCTGGTTAACAGGGGAGGTCCCAGACAACTGGAGGCTTGCCAGTGTGACGCCCACTTATATGAAGGGTCAGAGGGAGGATCTGGGGAACTACAGGCCTGTCCGCCTGACCTCAGTACCAGGGAAGATCATTGAGCAGTTCATCTTGAGTGCATTCACGTGGCACGGGCAGGACAGCCAGGGGATCGGGCCCAGCCAACATAGGTTCATGAAGGGCAGGCCCTGCCTGACCAACCTGATCTCCTTCTATGAGCAGGTGACCTGCCTAGTCGATGAGAGGAAGTCTGTAGATGTTGTCTACCTGGACTTCAGCAAGGCCTTTGACACTGTCTCTCACAGCATACTCCTTGAGAAGCTGGCGGCTCACGGCTTAGACAGGTGTACTCTGTGCTGGGTAAAAAACTGGCTGAATGGATGAGCCCAGAGGGTTGTGGTGAATGAAGTTAAATCCAGTTGGTGGCTGGCCACAAGTGGTGTTCCCCAGGGCTCAACGTTGGGGCCAGTTCTCTTTTTAATATCTTTGTCAGTCATCTGGACGAGGGGATCAAGGGCACCCTCAGCAAGTTTGCAGATGACACCAAGTTGGGAGGAGGGTTGATCTGCTCG
>JANZLQ010000007.1:22763925-22794123 GCA_026212715.1 Elanus axillaris | reverse complement strand
GGGGGGGCAGTTGTTAATGACTTCATATGCAAGGTGCACACAGCCAGGCAGTTGAATTCTAGATGTTAAAGTGTTTTACAGAGCTCTGAGAACTACAAGTGATATTTCATATTCTCATACTTCTGCAGTGTCATTATGCAGGTACTCTGTGCTGAATGTAGGGCAGCAGGCAGTCTGTCAAGCACAGCAGATATGTGTATATTGTAATACAGCTTTATAAAAGAAATTAGGTTGTTAGAAAATAGCGCAAGCACTTGGGTACAGTGGTCACACCGAGCTGTATCTTTTCTAGTTTCACTTTTTTGTGAAGGAATCCACTTCCACGTAAGAAGTTTAGAAAGAATACCTAGCAATTATTCTATGTTAATTATTCATTTAAAAGTAGGAAGAGGAAATACGACAAGGATGAGATCTTTCAGTGACTGCTTAATAATAAAAGATCATTCATGGAAAGCTTATGAAAAAGTGAGGGACATAAAAGCACAAGCAAAACGTATGTAATTAGTACATGCTCAAAGAGTTCTGTGATAAGACAGACCAGGGTCAAACAGCAGAGTTTTTTTGAGTGGTATTTGGGTAAATTTGCTTACTTGAGTATCCCTTTTTCCATAGAGTTAGAAAATGTTCCAGAAATAGAGAACTGAAGGACAGTATCATCTTTCTGACTTTCATATCAGCCCTTCCTATTGACATCCTCACACTTACTATATTTTCTATTACCATTCCACTAAGAATGGGATAAAGTCATTGTTACTGTCACCATTCTTTCTGTCCTGAAGCCTTCAATAACAAGCTCACAATGTAGGAACAATAAGCCACCAAGAATAAAAGTGGGAAATGCTACGTGTGCTTCTACAAGCAAAGGTGCCCACTTAGATTCAGCAGGCAAAGACAGATCCAAAGTATTGCCATGTAATGCAGGTAGGGGTAATTCAAAATCCGTATGCATGTACATTATGTGCATTATGCAATCTGTAATTCAAAATCAGTATGTTTGTGAATTTCTTGGAGGCTTCACTGAAAAATGAAGATTGTCACCTGAAGAAGTGAGGGAGATCCATACAATTAAACTATTTCCATCCACATGTGGGACAAATTAAGATTTCGGCGAAAATCAGAAACAAAGGTTTAGAAAGAGAGGGGAGAAGGGCCTCTGGCATCCAAAAACGGGCACAGAGCAGGCCACAGTGAAAACACTTCTCCCATTCCAGACACGGTGTTAATGTCTTAAAGTGGGACTTGACAAGACTCATAAAGGAAGATTAAATTTAAAAGTGAGAGGATACTTGTTCTCGTGTGTGTGTTTAGCTTGTGTATTTCTCCTGTGCTTTTACTATTTGTTCTGCATGCTTTCTCAGCTCTCTGGGTCTGATAGTATAAGGGCTTATGAACAGCAAACCCAATTGGGAACGTGAGGAATATGTGTGATAATACAGGTGCTGCCAAAATTCAGCCTAATGTAGGGCGCCATGTGGCTGAGTCTGTGAAGGGGTAAAATAGCAAACCTGTCTGCAGAGGAGGGCAGTCAGAAAGGATTTGGGGGACAGGGGCCTAAACAAGGTTATCTGCAGCAGTGCAACAGCTGTTCTGTAGCACATTTTAGTAGACTACTCATGAACTTGGTGATGGCTGAAGTCAATCTGTTGCTTCCCTTTTTTTTTTTCTTTCTTTCAGATATGGATTTTTTCTCAATTAATATGTGCAGTGCAGGTATTATATTTATTCACTGTTTGGTCGAATTTATTGTATGTATTCGTTTTCATTAATCAGCCTGTTAGGGTTTTTTTCTTTTTTCTTTTTCTTTTCTTTTTTTTTTTTTTTTTATTTTCCCATGGTATGTAAGCACACTGTACCTTTTGTTTCCTGGGAACCCTTGACCCTCAGCAGAACTGTGGCTTCTCAGTGCTTGATTAACTGGGTTAATTTCATTTTGCACAACTACAACTAATGGCCATTTAAAACTGCCAGAAGCCCGCCATGGGTTTCCTCTCGTGCCTGACTGTATTTGTGAACAGCGCATTAATCAGCACTCTCTGTCACGCTTTATTGCTTAATGATGAGGGTTAACTGACCACTTCCTAGTAATAATGAAAAACAGAGGTCAGCAATCACTGACTGAGCAAAGAGAGGATCTCTTCCGACCTGCACTTTTACTCCTTCATCCTCAGGCAGCGACAAATGTGCCAGCTCCACCACTTAAACATGAACACTTATCTTTAAAGTTCATCTTAATTATAGATCAATCCGTGTCACGTGTTTACCCAATCGAAACAATCAAAACCACTGAGCCAGTTACCTAATTAAAGTCAATGTAATCATACGTGCAGGAAAACTTTGTTCGATTTAGCAAAGTCTGTTTTAGGAGTGTGTATTAACAGCCGTATTGTAATGTGTTAGTGTGGCACTGGAGCCCAAACATTTTTATGATGGTTTTAGTAATCCGTTTCCCTTCCAAGCGTTGTAGTTTAATTTCTGCATGTGAAGACAAAAACTCCCATAGTTCACCGGACTTGCAGGTTTTGATGATACTGGTTCACAAATTCACGTTGAAGGATGCTTTAATCATTTTTTCTCAGGTTTGTAGCTTTACTACTGTTTTTTGTTTGTGCGAGCTTTGCGTATGTGGGACATCAGGGCCATCATGCTAGCTGCCGTGTGGGTGGCCTTGCTGACCGGTGGGCACGCGTGCCGAGGTGGGTGGAAGTTACCCCCTACCCGAATGGGCTGGGCAGGCAGTGTGCACTGAGGGGGGACAGCCAGCATTCATAGAATCATTTAGGTTGGAAAAGACCTTCAAGACCATGGAGTCCAACCATCATCCATGCCCACTAAACCATGTCCTGGGCATTCACCTGCCTGACATCAGCTCTAGGGTGTGCTTGCTTCTGCCGGCCAGCCAGAGGTGTGGGGGGAGGCTGGGCTGCAGGGGGGTGTGGGAGCAGAAACCCTACTCCCCCAGAGCTGCTCTGCTCAGTGGTTAGGACCTTAAAGCTCCACTTCCTCTTCCTGCAAAGATTTAGAAAAGCTGAGAACATAATTTAAAAGCCAATGTTGTCATTGTTTGCTAAGGTAAATATGTATTTCAACTCCTGAAGGTGAACTCCAGGTTATGAGGGAGGCTTTGCAGTTTCCTGTACCAGCACGGCATATCAGGTGCTGTGGGAGCTGCTGTCAGATCTTCCGCTTTGCTTCTCAGGAGCGTGCAGGCCAAAGCAGGAGAGGTGAAATGGGATGCGCGTGGGACATCCATCTTTTGGTGCAGTACTCATCTGCTACAGCAGACCACTGTCAGGCCATGTAGCTGTCTGATAGAAGTAACCTGGGGGCCAAACAGCATTTATTGGGGTCTTTCTTGCATCCATAACTTTCTGTGGCTGCCACCAGCTGTTTTCCCCATGCCTACAGACAGCAGTAGAGGGGGCATCAGGCCTTTTTTGGGCTCTGCCCCCAAGATAGGCTCAGAAAGTGAGGTCCCAGGGGCCCCGGAAGTTTGTGGGCAGAGCTGGAGTTGTGCGTGGGAGAGCTGAGAGCACCGGCACTTGACTCCAGCCAGTGCCTTGCGTGGAGACTGGTACCCCAACCAGGGGGTTGTTAGCCTCCTTGGAAAGCGATCTCTCTCAAAACTGCTAAACACTCAGAAGAATCAAGTTGTGGGAGTGACAGGTTAGGCTCAATGCATTAGTAGACACTTTTTATATTTTTTGCCTTACTGTCTTCGGGCTTCAGTTTTCAATCTGTAAAGTAGAGGTGGTTGCACCACCTTCTAGGGGAATTGAATCTTAGGTTTCCTGTATTCAGCCCTAACGGTCTAGAGAGAGATATTCTCTTGGTTTTCTTACCCCGAATAATTTTCTTCTCAGCTGCTTCTGTTTATCCGGTTACCACCCATCTGGATCCCCTGCCCCTTCTTCTGGTGAGCACTCACCTCTGGACTGTTTCTTTTCTCCTTTTAGTCATCATCTTCCACACTGTCCTGACCATTTCCCCTCTTCCCCAGCTTCTCCAGAATCCCACTGCCTACATCTCCTTCCTTTCTCCACTGCTTTTTTGGGACCCTTTCTCCCTCCAAGTCTACTGCCTCCCCAGACTCCTGTCCTCTCTCCTCATTAAGCTCCTGGTGGTTCCCTTTGCTCTTGCAACCTGTGCCTTGTTCCTCTTCCCTTGCTGTACCCCGAGAGCATGATGGGGATTTTCTGCATGGAGTTCTGTGCCAAAGCATCGCCTGGCACGTGGAAGATTTGGCTGGAGCACAAGCTCAGCTCAGACCCTCTGCCCTGGTCCACGCTCTTTGCAGAAGGAAACTAGGGAGGTTGGCAGCCAACCTCCACCAAACCTTTGCAAATCATATCACGTACAAACTGCAACTTTTCAGTGTTTTATACTGTGATCCGTTACAATTTTAAGTGATAATGTATGAGATGGCAAAAGGCACATCTGTGGTATCAGAGCAGTGATGCTTCAAAGGGTCTGTCTCAAAGTGTGAAGGCTCTTGAGCTTCTCAAATATGTCTGCGAAAAATGTAACACCGGGGAAAACCAACATGTTTCTCTCTACCCTTATTCACAAACTTTGCACTAAGCTTAGTACTTTGAGCTGATACATTCTTGCACTCACAAAATAAAACGCAGCCTGAGGCAGACATCCAGCATGGAAAATTTCAGCCCTAACTGCTAATGTGTGGTAAAGTTATAAGCAATAGAAAACGAGGTCTTAAAATGAGAAGTGTCAGGCAACCTTAACTATATGTAGTCCTACAAGATCCACTGATGATAATCTGGTTTTTGACAGATTTCATCCAATTTGCAGATTCATTTTGACATATACTATACAAAGAAAGGGAAAAAAAGTCCCTGGAGTAGGACTCTCAGGCTTGTAGATACCACCTTGTAAGTAGTGAAAGCAGTGATCAACCATGCAGTCATTTTACCTTCTGCCAAACCTTTAAAACTGTGCTGCAGAAAGTCCATAAAAAAAATTGTAATATAAAATCAAGGCACTGAAGCTGAGACCTGTGGACTTTGTGCCAGTTCTTATCTCATTCTCATAAATCTAAATGTAGGTTGCAGGTAAATGTTGAATTATAAAAATATTGCAGAAATTGTAACATAAAGCTTGCATTACTTGCACAAATAAAAGCCTAGGCTAGCATGCTATTTGGATATGCATATGCAACACGATTTTAGTAGTAAATGCTGACTTTCCAGTAAACACTGCAGACTTCTTTCTTGTTCCAGGTCTCCCCCTTCTGTATTTGGGTTTTTTTTTTTTTCCCCATTTATGAGCTAAAAATCTGTCCAGAGTATTTCCCCGGAGTGGAACTATGAACTTTGCTTTTTTGGAGCATAAAGAAGTGATTTTAAGCACAAGCTAGGTGAAGGGGGTTGGGGTGAGGGCACATGGTTACTTTTAAGATAACATTTCTGGGAGGCCTTGCCTATCAGTAGAGGGCTCAAGAATTCTGTGTGCCCAAACATAGCTATTAGCCTGGAATATTGTTTGGTGATGATATAGCAAGCTGCATCCCAGCAGGCTTGTTTGCAGGCTGCCTGCAGCTGGGCTTTGCTTTTTTTTTTTGGTTGGGTTTTTTTCCGTTTGTTTTTTTTTTTCTTCCAGATTGCATGCAAAACCTGCGTGAATGGTAATCACCTGTTCCCTCGATCAGACACTGGCAGTGTCTACATGACTTTTAAAGTGTCTTTGAGTAGAGCCCTGCTGACAGCTCAACAGTTATATAAAATGCTGCCTTCCTAAAAATCACTTTCCAGCAATGCCGGTGTGTGAGGAGCTAGGAGAATCCAGTTACTTTCCTGCTGGGATTTGTCATTCTTTAGAACTGTTCCACCTGGCTTACACAGTCCAGGGTAAAAATGTTTGCTTATTTAGGTCTCTTTATCTGGGCAGGGTAACTCAGTGCTATATGTTTGTGGCAAAGACTTGTGTACATGGGTAGCACTGTTTATTTTGAATAGTCCTTTTTGTCTTGCAGAAAATAAACTTTAGATGTGAATAACTCTTTCCATTATCAGCAATAAAATGTGAAATTTCAAACAGTGCAATCTCTATCTTTTATGGTAGCTCAGTTAGTCATAATTCATTCCTGGGAATATTTCACTGGTATGTAGCCTAAATTTTTTTTTCCTCACTTAATCTTATTCTCTTCATCAGGTCAAAATCTTTGTGTGCTCTTTATTCTTAAAACTAGGCACATGCTTAAGTGCCCAAGGCAAAAGGGCTTAAGGCACATGACTGGAGACTTCAACTAGGCTGTTACCATTTCCCGTCTCTAATTATCAGAGAAGTTACAGGCGGGTAAAGGGCTACTTTAAATTTTCATGGTAAATCACTCCCTCCGGCTTCTAATCATTTCCGTTCCACTTCTCTGGACTTCCTCCAGTTTGTTTATATCTTCCAGTAATGAAGTGCCTGAACTGCATACAATATTCCAGGTGTGGCTGCAAAAGAAATGCATAAAGAGAGCACTGCCATGCCAACCTGCTTTGCTGTGTAATGTTCCTACAGAAAGAGCCAGAGGTGTTATTGTTGCCTAGCTCTCCTCTGCCGCGTTGCTTCTTACATCCAGATTATTTTCTTATTCCTCAGTGTTTTTTGATGTTGATGCTTTTCAAATTTGCTTTGTTATTTTGCTTTGTTCTTAACTCTTTATTTTGGATTACTCCCTTGGTATGTGCAGGAGCATTTTTCCAACTGCAATTTTATTGCTTGTTTCCTGTCTTTGCTTCTAATTTCTCTACAACCTTTTGTATTTTTTTCTATCTACACTTATGCTGACAACTCTTCCTCCTTTCTTCTTACTTCCAATGAAAAGATCAGAATAAGCAGTAGTCCTTTTGATACTCCACAGGATATCTTCCCAGTGTGATAAACTGTCTGCATTTGGCAGTGGCTTATCCTCAGTAGGAATTTGCTGTAGAAATTCTTAATGGCAGAATTGGTATAAGGTCCTCTCATCAAGTAAATCTTCCCAATTAATAGCAATGAACTGGAGTCTAGATTTCTTGCTTATTGCATAAACAGTTTTTGCAGGTGTGGAATAGAAGGAGAGAGAGGTTAGTAGATGAGAAATGTAGTGGGTAAAATGAACTGGGCATTGTGCATCAGTGAATAAATAAAACACATTTCCTGCATGAGTGCATCTCCAACAGTATTTTCATATCTGTGTACTGCACCCTTTAAAGTAAGTATTCCTGATCTGCTGGGTGGCTCAGCATCTTCATGGACCATTACCTAGAAAATGTGAGGGGTAAGGATGCTCCTAGAGGCAGAAAGAGTATGCTGTGCCCAGGGGGAACTGCTGACCAGCACTATTTTTTTTACATAAAGAAATAGCAGATTTTCTATACTTATGGCCTGATTTCCCCTTTTACGTGATGTAGACATCTAAACTTGGATAAAATAGAGGTAAAGCACTGTCATTCCTGTCCTGCAGAGTCTTCTGCTTGCTTTGTGCAGGTATAAATGGCTTTGTACTCTTGGACTAGTTTCAGCTTTGCCTTGCCAAAAACACTATTGGAGGAGAAAGTGTGGACCTTCAGGCAGTCCAGAAGAGCCCGTGGGGATGATTGTGTGCCTCTTTCCGAGGCCAGAGAAGCTTTGCAGAGGCGTTGTCTGGTCATATGCTCTCCCCACCATGACCTGCATGCTCTGCTTTGCAGCTTTTCTTTGTCCTTCTGAAACTTGTGCCTTCCGTGCTTCTACAATATTTTGAGTTTTATTCTCTTCCCATTTTTTGCCAAGTTATGTAGCTGATGGGTAAACACAAGACCAGGGCTTAGGTGCCATCTGGAAAAAACAGAATTTCCCTGGTTGCATCAGCACTAGCGTAGAGAGGTCATCTGTACCAGCTTCTCCAGGCTTAGAGGGGCTGCAATGGCAGGGCAAGTCAGGCTGCAGTTACCTTTTCGTAGCATCTATTCCCTTTCTAAAATCAGTACACTTCTGTACTTTGTATTGTGTTAGAACTACCTTAACTTTGGTCTTCTGGTTAACTAAAAGTCAGTCTGTCTCTTTGGTCGTTGTTGGGTTTTGAGGGTTTTCCAGTCTTTCCACATAACTTCTTAATTATTTCTGCATGTGAGTTTTGGCTGTGCTCCAACTTTGAAATCATTATGCTGCTTCAGAGTGTAAATAAGTGGGACTGGATTAATAAATTGTATGAAACATGGTGCCACACTTCATTATAATCCACTTATCAAAGTGGAAAAACCTTTTAGTACATAAAGTGCATCTGCTTTTAATTTTCATTTTGATCTTTTCTCTGTGTGTTTTCAGACACAAGTGTACCTTTTCAGGGAGGCTTTTAATGCTGGTGCCTGGCACTTTCAAAGTTACTTCTGAAGATGGCAAAACAGAGCTAGGAAATTTGGGATATATTAGGAAAAGCATAGGACTGGATTATCCTCTCGTAATTATAAATTGGGCTGCACAACATCACACTGAAATCTGGCATAAGTAGAAAGCAGATCAGGTTTTTTATGTTGGTGACCTTTTTAAAATTTTGTTTTTCTTAATTCAAATTTTATCACTTTTACTTACAAAATGTGTTTCAGACAAGTAGAATTGTGCCTTTAGTCACTATCATTTTTCAAGGATAAAACAATTGGTTTTGGTGCCAGTAGTGAAACCCACCATTTTATGGAACACAAAATACATTGTTAGGCACGTGAAACTGAGGTTAAGCTTATACAGTGGCTTCACATTAAATGACCACCACCCCCAATCAACATTTTCTCCACTGACCTCTCTTGTAAGCTTTAGATCTGATAGCTGTTGCTGAAGAGATTGGGCTTTGGCAACAGCTAACTTCTGTCATTTGAACGAGAAAATTGCTGTGTTTTATGAAGGTTAACCCAAAGGGTTTTGGTGCCGCTCATGCTGCTCTTGTAAGCAATGACATTTCAGTTCACGTGAGTTTGTATTAAATAGCTACTTGCAGGAAACTAAAATTAATTCAATCTGCTTAGTAATACTGGAATTTTAATTATGAAAATTGAATTAGAACTGTAAAAAAAAAAAGTGTTCAGACATGCCCCTTGTGAAGTTAAATGTGAATATACTGAGGAGTTTTTTATTTTGTTTTTTCTTAAATTTATTGAATGCAAGGAGTTGAGGATACTTACCATGAAGGAGCAGCTACCCTAATCTAGGGCTGAATTCTGGATATATATTATATAGTAATTGGTCTTTAGTTTTCAGTAAGCAAAGCAAATTTTGAAACAGCAATTACATCAATTAGGCAGAATGGTCTTTGAAAGTAGAATGGAATAATTTTATTTATGCCTTGGTGATGTTGTATTTACACCCTGAGATTACTTTTTCCGTTGTCCTATGTCTCTCTTCAGTTTTGTTTTCAGTGGGCACCATCATTTGGGCTGAAATTTGACATATTTGGTTTTACCTAAATATCCATTCCCTTGCAATGAAGGGAAGGCCTAATCCCTTCAAGATCTCTGATGTATGAATTATGTGTCTGAAAAATTTGGTATGCTTTAAGAGATGACTTTTTTTTTTTTAAATTCCCAGTGGTAACTTTATAGGTGTCGAAAATGCCAGAGGCAGCTTGAGTCATCCATGGCTTTAGTTGTTCAAGACCTAGGATGGTGCCAGTGTGAAAGATCACCGCTTGATTTATTTCTGTGGCAAAGCAAATTGCAATTCCTAGTGAAAAAGTGCAGTAACGAAGGCATGGGCCCGGCGCCTGGCATGATGGCTGTCACGGAAAGGCGAGCTTTGCTCTCACTTTGAGGTCATCCTGGTGCCGGTGCCACAGCTGGAGGCATCAGATCCAGCACACCTGGCTGAAGGGGGCCACGGGGGTGTCATTTTTACGAGATGATCTCTAGTGAAATTTGGGATAATTAGTCGAAGCTTCGATTCATCAGTGGTTTTGCTGCTATGTGATACTTTGCTCAGCCTCTTGAGGCTGGACGAGTAAGCAAAGGCTGACTTCAGTAGCTGTTTTCCAGGGGTGCGAGAGGGTTGCCCTGTCCCCTTCAGGTGTGTTCTGCACCCACTTGGGGGCAGGGGTACTTGGAAAGGCCCACTCCTGCCTTTAAAGATGAAAATAGCAATCGTAATTGGTGTAATACCCTTTCTGCTACTGAATTGACACTTTCTGGTTTAGGTTGTTCCAGTATTTTTATAGTAGATGTACTGTGAAATTTCATTATAATTGTCAAATCTGCTCTCCTCTCATCCTCTTTCTTCTGACTGTTTCTTCAGATTTACCTGGAGTAACAGAGCTGAAGTTCCTGACAAAAATAAATATATGCAGAGAAAAACAAAGAAAATGAATAGGCAGGCATGTACATATTTCAAAGGGTAAAACAGACTCCTTTTTTAAAATCCAGCAAACAAATGCAGTAAACTTTTACGTTCACTTTGGTAAGCGTCTAATATTACTTGGGTCAACATTTCTGTGTTTGGGTTCTCAAGAGACTGTGCTAAAAGGCTCTGTTGTGATGGTATTGCTTGCAGCCTTTAAAAGAAAATTATTACTGACCAGGGTTCCAGAGGAAAAGATTTGTCAATGTATGTGCTGACAATATTTTAAATTGTCGCTATTATTCGTAATAATATTCATTATTATGAATTTAGCATATTTCCAGTCTGAGCTGTAGTAAACTGTACATGAAAAACGCAAGAGAAAAATATGCTTTGAAGATAATGTGTCATTCACACAGAATAAAATTTATGATCTGCTGAGCATGCTAAATGAAAGAACAGAGCAGACTTGAACTTCAAAATGTTTGCAAAAACCAAAGGGTAGCTACTTTTAAAAATAAAAAAAGTTAATGGAAATTTTCACTGAGATCAAGAGTTGGGAAAAGTTATACTTTGTGAAAGAAACTTCCTATTTTTCTAGTAATTTCTTATATAAATAGCATGCATCTTATTGATGGAGTCAGCCCAGAATTACAGATTGTAAAATAGCGTTGCAAACCACAGAATTAATACTGTATACCTTGATTTTTCTGTCTGTCCTATGACAATAGAAGTTCTCTCTTAGTTTGCCTCTTCCATATGTTTACTACAAAGACAGTTTGATATTGAAGTTTGATACATACTTTGAATGTAGCAGTAGGGTAGTGGGGCAGACTAAGCGGTTTGAAATAGTCTGTAAACTGTAACAGGCTTCAGCCCCATACATGCTTATAAATATGAACGTCTTTATGGAGGTGAATATTTTCAGTATTCACTGAAGGCACATGGCTTAGGGAGCCATACAGTCAGCTAGAAATCCTTACATTACCAATTTGCGCTCCATATTCCAGAATACAACCCCCCACACACCCTCTCAAACAATTCCCTTAAATGAACTTGATATTTCACACAAATCTTTTTACACTGTGTACTTTCTGCAATCCAGTTGTAACAGCAAGCTAATTGTAGAGCAGGATACTACATAGCATATGTAAATGTAGCACAGCAGTTGACCACTTTTATCAGCAAAAATGGAAGAACATTTCATTTGCAGTTTAAGATTTTTGCATGATGCTTGTTTTAAAAGTCTTCCCAGTCCTTCTAAACCATTTCTTGTACACTGAAATTTTCCATTAAAGTGCATTGAAATTTGTAGTATGTCAAGAATGCCTTATCAGATTTTTAGCATGGGAAAACAGAAGTAAGCACCATGCATGGAACATGATCTCTTATAAATCTATCGTATGTACTACTCTGCAGATAACAGCATCTAAAGATTTCGGAATTAGTCTTCAGCTAAAACTTAAACCAAAATGAAAATTCGGAAACTTGCTGTGAAAGAAAATGCTGTAAAATATTAGATGTGTGATTTTTGTCAGAACAATATCCTCTAAAGCTCTAATCTCACTCTTTGTATCCATTATAATCTAAAATCAAAAGCAATTGAACTGAAAACTAATTTCAAAACAGAAACAAAATTATTTAGCTTGACAACAGGATTATTTTGGTGTTTGTAGATTATTTTTCCTTGATTTTTCCTCCTAAACAGATTTCTAATGCTTTGCTATTTCACTGAATCGGAAATGCCTTGCAAAGATCAGATACTTTTCCTACTCCTTCCTTTTCTGTGCTGTCTAGTATCATTCAGCATTTCTTTGACCACATGAAAAGGGAATTACCGCAGTCAGTCACATGGCCACGTGCAGACTTCCAACACGCTGAACCGAAAGCTTTCTTAGCTCCTCTGGATTTCAGGAGGCCCCAGCTGTCCTCCGTGACTGACTGTTGTTGTGGCTGGTTGGCACAAACTCTGCCTCTTTTGAGGAGATGACAGTGGGAGCCCTGGGGATGGTTTCAGTACCAGTTTGGGGCGTATCTTGTGTTGGTGGCTCAGTCCCTCTGGATAATGGCACAGCTGGAGCACCAGCCACAGGCTTGGAGAGGTTTTCAAAACTCTGCAGCATGTTTTTTTTAAGCACAGCGGAGGAAAATGCGCAATTGTACCTCAAATATGAGATATTTATGTATATTTTCTTGCTCACTTGTCTCACTGTTGTTAACAGGTTTCACCCTTGCTGGATGGTTTCTCCTGCAGAAAATAGTAGCCTCTTTTGGGCTACATCCCGTGCTCCCCTGCCAAATTTCCTCTCTCTCCTTGATCCCTCTCATCGGTGCCCTTTCAGTCTGCTTAAAATAGTGAGTGAGAACCGTTTTTATAACTTCTCGTGTCCTTTGCCAGGATCACCAGACTGTACCAATTGTTTTTGTTAACCTGGTCTCAGCCCGGTGTGAAAGCAGGTTTCCTGAGAAGGTGAAGGAGCTGGAGACAGTCTCTGTGTCGAAATTGGCAGAGCATTGGAGTCTGTGCTCTTACATGTGCGTAGGGAGTGCATAACAGTATGGCAGTTTGAAAACTTTCACATGTAAAGTATCAGGGGACACAGCCCTCCCTGCTCCACTTCCAGAAAAAAGGGGAAGCGGCTTTGTATCTAGTCACCATTGGAGGAAGCGCTGGTAGTTCATCTGTGGTTTCAAACTTTGACTTTCTGGAGGAAACAAGTGCAGTAGTTAAAGTGCAGAGCATTAAGTTATTGTTCATGATGTAATTGCCACCTAAGGACAACCTTGCAGCTCTTTCTCCAGGATACTGAGTAAGAACTGGTAGCATATTTCAGATTAGACAGAGGAAGAAGATCGGGTGATCACAGGCCAACATGCTGGATTTGAGAATGTTTTTGTCAACACTGTTTAATTATAACATGTTATAATTACATAGCAGTTAAACACAAGGTTTAAAGCACATAGAAAATTTAGAAAAATACTGTGTTGCAGAAGGTCATAGACTATCCTCACTATCTGAGCACCAGCTGATGGGCCTGTGCTTTTAAAAGAGCCCTAGCTGGGTTTTGTACACCCTGCACAACATGGTGCTGTTGAGACTATGTTTGTATCCATGTCCCAGGTAGTTTTAATATACTTTGCTTGGGTATATGAAATGACCTGTAGCCATACCTTTGACTGCAGTGTAAATGTACCCTATGAAATCACCAGTTACTGGCTGAATGGAGGAAATAATACATTTAGAATGCAAATGAGAAGACTGAAGAAAGAGTTGTGGAACAGGAGAGGGCTAAAGGCTGAAAATGAAAGTAGGTAAAGAGGAAGGTTAGAAAATAAATTTTATTGAAGGAAAGAAAAAGGAGGGGGGGGTAGAAAGGAAGGAGACTTACAAAAATGCCATTAAAAATGGTAGATAAATTAATCCAGTAATATAAAAGGGTAAAGAAACTGAAAGATGTCTTGGGATCCAGAAGTAGCAGAATGTAATTGAGAATGAGAAGCAAGCAGGAAATATGCCAGATGTGGTAAATACTTTGCCAAAATCAAAACAAATTTTAATTGTCTCTAATCTATCATAAAGGAGGGAAAGCTCTAAATTCTTGTTTCAAAGAAGGATTTAGACGATACCTATGCTATAAGCACACTCTGGAATAATGTTAATAATAGATCGATATTATCATTTTGAGTGATTGGTAGGTACAGCCTTTGTCTGGAGCCAAGAAGCGTATTGTCTGGGAATGATAGGGTCAGATGAGTAAAGCTGTGGAGTAATAAGGGAGATAGACTTTGAAGTCAAACTGAATTTTAGGAAACCCTGAGATCTGATATCTAAAATAACAAACCCTGAGTACTCACTATATAAAATGAAGGGGCAATATTCATATCTAAGTTCTCTACCTTGTCTCTGGCATTTAGAAGCTTATTCTGCATTACACATAAATCTCAGCTTGAGGAATCAAGTTTATTGGTTTACCATGGTCAGACTGGACTGGTTTAAACAGATCTGAGGAAGTTAATTATCAAATGTCTCAGGTGGGTCTAGCAATAAGTAACTAGTTATGGAGAGAGGGACTTGCTGTGGCTGCAGCCTTTGGAGCTGCAGCAGGGGGACAGGTCCGGCCATTGCATGCGGATGGCCGGCTGGGAGGGACTGCCCTAATCTGTTTCCCAGGTTGTTCGAACCAGTTCAAGAGCAGTAAAACAAGGTTATGTAATTGACATGTGATGTAGCCTAAAATAGTGACTGCAAACATAGGCTGCTGTTGCTGGGCAGTTGTCAACTGCTATTAAAAAAAAAAAAAAAAAAGCCCTCAACTGTGTAACAAATGGACCTTTTAAATGAAAATGCAGTTCTAATTTCCACTGAATAGCAGACATTTTCCCTTTTTTTTTTTTTTAATTGCAAGAAATAGAGGGTCTGTGAAACTGAAATTTGGAAAGAGATTCATCATCGTATTTATCGTGCTGATTTATTTGAGAGTACCTACCTACTGCAGATGGTGAAATAAAAACCTCAGGTATATGCAGTTTTTTTCTTGATAGTGTGATATAACTCCTGTCAAACAGAAGATCCTTTCCTGAATGTGTAAAATCATTGTGACAAGTCTTAGCAGTAATTTTATTTATATACTGGACATGGAAAGGTAGATATAGTTTATTTTTATTAATTAAAAAAGCTTATATGGATTACAGAGATAACATCTGTTTCACAAAATCTGTGAAGGTTTCGGAGCTGGATGAAAGGAACATATCGCATAGCTCAGTGAGCACAAACGAGAGGTTAGGATGTGCAGATTATGTGATTTCTTGCTGTAGAAGGCAAAGCCCTTAATTAGGGCTATACCAGAAAGCAGAAAAAGCTGGTATTAAGTTCTGTTTAATATCTGCTGACCAGATAGATATTCTTGAGGTGAGAGGCCTTCCTTAGAAAATTCTGATGATTTTCTGCAGCATGTTTTCTTTGTCTTTCCTTCGGCAGGGAAGGTCTGTAGCCCAGGTCAAAAAGGTTGCAGGGGCTGGGCTTGTGCAATCTGATGGGCTGGTGGGTAAAGGGAAGGGACAGAGTTGAGCAGTAAATAACATTTATGAAATTGAGGGAAACTTAGTGTAGAATTACAGCTGTTCAACCTGAATTTTTTTCTCTCCTTCATAAACAAGTGTTACCAGCACTAACTTCAGTAAAATGGGTTGTTATGGTGGTAAATACTGATAGAAGCAGCAGGAGGATCTTTAGAGGAGTTCCCTGCACGAAGGGTGCCTAGGTAATAGTGTTTAACACCTGTACACGGCTGCTTGAGCAGGTACCAATAGGTACTCCAAGCTGTAAGGATTTTACACATATCATTGTTATTGTGGAGATAATCTTCCCACTTGGGAAGTACGGAGAAATCGAAGCCCTTATTCCAGCCCAGAAGTTGCAAAAGGGATCCTAGCTCTGATGTGCAGATCTGCAAGGGATGGCTGGAGGTGGCTTCCAGCTCCTCTCTCCTCAAACCCTGGAAGAAGGCTTGGCTGTTTTCACAGCCTGCAGGGAGAAAAGACAACTTTGCCTGCAATTTTATGAGTCAAAGTATTAATTGTCATTGTGGAGGAAGAAGGAAAGTTTGGGCATTTTACATGCATTTTGATGTGCTTCAGTGAGACGCTATTTTAAAAGTTGGTTTTTTTTCAAGCTACTTCTGCTTTGTTTGGTCCTTAGCCGCCACTCCCGTTTTCTCACTTTTCCGTCCTTTGCGAACCTTCCTTAGTCACATCTTTGTCTTGGGACGCAAAGCACACTCTGGTTTCAGATGATGTACCTAGAGTGGCTTTTGGACTTTTCCCTTAGCTTTCCCAGGGGATGTTCCAGTGGGCGTGTAGTGCTAGCAGAAGGAAAAAGAGTTGGCTGCCCAGGTAAAAGCAGGAAGGAACACGTGGAAGGCAGCGGTGCTGCAGGAGAGGAGCTGGATGTTAGTGGCACACAAGCGAGTGTGAGTCAAAACCTAATGCCGTTGCCAAAAGCCAGATCTAGTCCAGGATTGCATTAGCAGGGCTGTTCTGTGCAAGGTGCAGGAGGTAACCATTTTATTGGGCTTAGTGATGCTGAAACTCAGCAAGAAAAATGCACACGGGTTTGGGCACTCTGTTTTATGAAAGAAGCTGGAGGAGAGTAAGAGGAATGACAGCAGATTTAGGAAACGTGACCTATGAGGAAAGATTGAGAGAAGTGGATTTGTTTAGTCTAGCAAAGAGATGGGGAACATAAATCTTTCAATAGGCATGAGATTGTTGTAAGAAGGTGGCAATCTCTTACCCTGTATGTCTTAGGGGGAGTGCTAACATCCCTTTGAGTTGCAAAATATTCTTGTTTGGGTTAAGTACAAAAGGAAAAAACATAGCTTCAAGGCTAGCTAATGACTAGCCTAATCACATGGCTGGTAGGGAAGTTGCAGAATACCTTTCCTCCGAAGGTTTTAAGACACATTTAGAGAAAGCAAAAAAAAAACCAACAACCAAACCTGCCTGAGCTGCTGAGCTAGTCTTATCATGCTTCCATGAGTGGGCTTGAATTAAACAGTCTTTGGATCCTCTTCCAGCACTACGCTTTTTTTTTTCCTTACAAAATTTAACATTTGATCATAGTAGTTGCTATTTTAACAAGAGAGCAGAAATGTAAAAGGCTCATTAATGTTTTGCAGTTCCTGACTTAGACTTCAAAAAACTGGGGGAAAAAAAAGAATTTTTAGGAGGAAGATAAAACATGGGGAATATTTCAGAAATTTCTGTAATTTTCTAATTTTGCCTTAGACAGTAACAGAAATATTACTGACTAGAAATATCTATACACCGTTCGTATTGCAGCCTTACATGTCTGGAAGAAGTGCTGCCCCTGGAAGAGTGCAGCAGCGCTCTGCACACTTCCATCAGCTCATCTTAGCAAGTCAGGTTTTGGGACCAGTGGCTCAATCATTGCGGTGGAGTTTTAAAATGGGGAAAGGCACAGCTTCTGCTGCAGCCTCATTTTGGCAGTAATTCATAGGCCAAATAAGAACAGCTTTTTTTATCCCCTCCTTTACTGCTGAATTTTGCTTGTTCAAGAAAATGTGGTAAGAGGGAATACTGAATTTCATTAATACTGCCTTTTTGTTTTCTTTTGTAAGCCTATAAAAGCAAGGAATTAGAGTCTTAGCAGGTAAGAGAGTTGGCAACATTAAAGTATGTTTGTGCGTAGATTTGTATGTGTCATTCTGTGGCATGTAGTGACACAATAACCTGGAAAGTGCAAACTCAAATATTTCTCTAGCTCTGCTGTGAATAGGACAGATAACTATTTCTTCTTAGTGTGTAACTGTGTAGTACCTATTAATTATTTATTTTGAACAGGAAATTTTCCTGGCCTCTTTTGTAACTCTGTATTTTAGATGGAACAGGAATTAGCTCATATAAGTGCACTTAATGGTGGCATATGTAAAAATTACTTTCATCTTAATGCATTTAGCACATGGAAGATGAGAATTCGATATCTACTCTGCCACTTTCCAGCCCACTTGTGGGTGGGTGATTAAACTGGATGAAAAGAACAACTGGATTAAGCTAAACACAAACTCCACAAGCAAATCGATACATGTCTTAAAAGAACTGGAGATCTAGCACCGCAAAAACATCAGCCTCTTTGCAGGCTGTCTCCATCACCTCATTGAGATGATCCCTAAGAGCCCTGAAGGTCTTGAGAGCTGCATCAGTTTCAGATGTGTAGGTTTTTGTTTTGATTCTGAAGCTGAGGGGCATGCCTGAGGTTTATGCTACACAAATGGAAGATACTTATTCATTATAAGTGTATTTGCTATACTAACTTATATTACAAAATTGGTTTTATTGGAAACATACCATATTTGATTGCATGGAGATCTGAAGCCTTTTTTTTTTTTTTGTCACAGATGATAAACTTTTTAACTGAAAAACTGTTCATTGTTATTTCGTAGCTGTACTCTCCATAGAGGAGAGTTTGCCTGAATGCTGATCCATTCTGGTTTTTATGGGTTTTCATGTTACTTCCATTAGTATAAGCTCTAAGATGACTGTGGTTATTTAATTTTTTTTAGAAATTAAAAAGAAATACAAGAGGGTATTTGCTTTTTGGAAAGAATTTTGCCTTGCTTACTAGAAAAACTACTTACAGATTTTGTACCATAAGTTAGTATTCAGAGATGCATGATTAAAAAATTGATGAACCTTTACTACGTTCTGTTTTCTGAAATTGTTTGGTCTAGAGTAGATAAGCTAGAAAGTAATAATTGCAGGCTACCTAAACCATTTGAAGTGTGATTTACGGAAGTATTCTGCTATTGTGGGAATATTTCTTTGAATTCACAGTGTGACAGTGATTGAATCAAATAAACATTTCCACAATATTTAAGAATGTGACCCAAGTAATTATCCTGGAGTACATAAATGTTAACCTCTTTTTATTAAACCCATTAGCTTTTGAAAGCAGTAGTGAAAAATGTTGACTTAACAGGTGTACAATTTCGTAGAGCAAACTGCCTTCAGGGTAGTTCTGCAGTGGGGTTCATTTTGCAGCATTAGAGCTGACTTGTCATATTAATAGCCTGCACCCGCCTGTGGAAGCCTAAAAATGGCATTGCAGTACTCTGTGATGTACAAAGGACATTGTATGAGCACTGAGCAATCATACTTGCATTCCTAGCAGGAAATAACCATTTTTCCCCTCTCCCCACAAAAAGATAGTATGCCAGTATTTGTAAGGGCATATAAACCATCTTTATACCTTTATTTTAAACATTTTTGTTTTCTAGTTTAATTTTACTTTCATGCTGTCTGCGTGATGTTTCTTTAGGAGATGTGCTCAAGTCAGCACAGAGCAAAAATGCAAATAGGAATTAAGTTGACTTTTCTCTTGTGTATCTGGTTTTTATATAGATCACATCATAAAATAAACATTGTATGATAAGCAGGTTTTCATTTTGTGATTAGCTGAGAATTTTATCTTTTTATTGTTTATCAGGCCTACTTAAAGACCAGATGATAGATACTGGTGCCATCACTATATTGTACAACTTGATTTTATGCCTGACGTCATGAGCTCATATTCATGAATTATTTTGCCTAAGTTTTATTGGTTTTCATCTGTGTTGCAGTGCTAGTAAGGTCCCTTAATAAAAAACCTGATTTGCTGATCTGAAGCATTATCTAAATGATGATACCTTTGTGATATTACAGTAACCGCTTACTCAAATAAGATTGGTTCTCTTTGTGTGAGATGCTCAGTGAAGAGACACAAGGACAGCCCCAACTTCAATTCACTGTCTAAATAGATAACATTGGGTAAGGGCGAAGGGAAGTCAGATGCAGAATAGAAATTACTTCCCTGAAGTTTTAAGGCAAATTCCTGAAAGAGCTCAAAAGAAGATGCCAGGTCTCCTGTGTCCCATGAATATTCTCATTGTCTTTCCCTGAGGAAGCATGTGGGTATTGTGGAAAATATCTCGGCAAACATATTTTATACCTCTTGTCCTACAGCAGGTCTGTCCCCTTATCAAGCCGGCAGCTTTGCTCCCACTGCTGGGACCGGGCAGCCTCCCACGTGTTTCGGTGCAGCTCTGCTGCTGCGCCATGCCCGGGCTTCCCCTCCCCACCCGTGGCTAGTGCTCACGTCAGTCACTGGTGTCAACTTTAACGTTATTTGTGCATCTCTTGGGTTTCTGCACGTCTCGCCTGCTTCATTCAGGACCTGCTTAGGAGTCTCTGCTTAGTCGCTGGTTGGTGGTATTGCATTTGCAATCTGTTTTTTTTTTCTCATACCTTGCATTTCACACATCTTTGTTATGAACTTCTCTTTAGTTTACAGAGTGAAGAGTTTCTTACTTTGTGTCTAAAAAGCCTGTCCCTGAAACTCAGTAGTTTTTACAGCGCCCACCATGCAAGCCCGCAACATGCTGTTGGATTTTACACAGGACTGTTTTCATGAACTTCGCATGCTGGAAAATCCTGCAGCTTGCCTTACAGTCTGTTGTACTTTTGCGTGCTGTGTCCTCTCCTTCCATCCTTCCCCTGGAAACACTCTGCATTGCTTTTTGTCACATCTGCTGCAGGCCATTGGTTCTGGCCACCCCAGATCGCCGTATGCCACCTCTGGATCGAGGCAGCTAAAATAATCTTCTCCTCTATGCTTCTCCTGGGATGCTGCACCAACCCCTCATGGCTTCCTTCATTCTTCCACATCAAATTCAAGCACCTTACTTTGAAAAGACCACGTGGTAGTGCCCTCATCTGATACACTGCATCTGTTTGCTCTACCTATGTTTCTCCCACGAAGCAAAATGCCTTTTGAGCCTCCAAGTTGTTAAATGCCAGCCTATTTCCCTGGTTGCCATGTATTTCCCTTCCGCTAAATGTTGTGTGTTAAATACCTGCTGTCTCCTCAGGATTGCTTCTGTGGGGCTTTACAGAACTGAAATAATACGGTTGCGATTTAAGCCTGTTTTGGTAAACCCTTCAGAAACCTTCTGTTGTATAGAAGGTAACTAATTAAGTCAGAAATCAAACACTCGGTGAACTGGTGGCAGGGAGTAGAGTATATTGGGGAAAGTTAACTTTGAGTTTCTGCTTTAGATCGTGAACTTGGTTAGCATGAGAATGGCCCCCAGTTTTGTACCAAAACCTAGACTTGTCAGGCTGCTCTCTGATACAGCATGTGTAAGAAGGCTTGAAAAAGCTCAAACCAATTGTTTTTTTGCGAAAAAAGTATTTCCAGTCCTGCTTAGAAAAAAGTAATGAGATCTCTCTTGTGAGTGACACACCAAAACTCTTTCCCAAATTAAACAGAAGAGGTGCTCATAGTAAGGCCCATGACAAGTCGCCAAGATCATCAGAAAAGCTGAAGAATGGGATTGGGAATGTCTGCGTTAATAAGAAGCTCAAAAGGACTGCAAAAAAACATCAGAATTATGTAAATACATCCTCTAATAATGTCTTTTGGTTTTGGTTCATTCAGGACAGCACAATTACCTGTGTGCGGGAAGGAATGACTGCATAATTGATAAGATTCGGAGGAAGAACTGCCCAGCCTGTCGATTACAGAAATGTCTGCAAGCTGGAATGAATTTAGGAGGTAAGCAGAATATTAATAGTTTGGTCTCTTAATTTGATTAGGCAAAAATATTGGAAATGTGCAGCCTTTTTATAGTTCTGGCAGCTGCATAATCTCAAAAGTTTTAAGGTGGAATTATCCTGAAGAAGTGCTTAATAGCTAATAAACTCTATTGTCATTCTAAATCAGGTTTTGGAGATATGTATTTTATGGCTCAGAAAAAAGAAAAGTGGGTGTTTTATGATGACAGTAATTTTAGTGGAATCTCATATAGCTAAAAGTACTAAGGTTTCAAGTATTGCATGCCTTTTATTTGGTAATGAGCATTCTCTCGAGTACTGAGAAACATTTTACACCATCATGAAAGCAAATTCACACATAGTGAAACCTCTCAACTTTTTTGTTGCTTATTCAACATTTATATTGATTTATTTCTGCGACTGTTTCGATATGCAATAATTTTGATGATGTTACTCCATCGTTCATATACCAACAACAAAAAGGCAAACCCTTTTCTTAATAATTGTCAAAAGTATTTCAAGACCAGTATGATAACAAAACTTGTAATAGATTTTTCTGTTGTTTTAATTCTTTAATTGCAACGTCTACACAATTCTGGCTGTGCTTCAGTGGGCATCTTGTTTCAAATCATCACCTGAGCAAATCGTATTACAAATCGCTGTTTCCCATCTCTCCTAGGTTTATTATGTTGTCTGTGAATGGAGGTTTGGATACCTGCTGTAGGTCCTTTCCCTGATGCACAGAGTGACCCTTCCCTTAGAGTGTTTACCCTGTTCCAGAAAATTAAAACACAGTCACGTTAATTCCTCCAAATCATTTCCTATCTCACAATTTGCTTTTTATCCTCCTGGACCTATTCTCCTAGTAGCTTAGTTTAGTTCTACAGATTTAGCTGCTTGTCTTTCATAGGTTATATGCAAAATCCTTGTTCCTGCCTCCTGCCTGATACCTTTTTCTACCTCCCAGGCTTCTTTTTCTGTCTTGTCTCCTGGCAGAAATATTCAAGCAAGCAGCTCCTTACCTTTTTGGGGAAAAGTAGCCCTGTTAAGGCCTTCTTCAACCCCTCTCCCAATTTTGAGATGCTGCATTCCCCCCTGGGCCCCTCGTTTCTGCTTCCCAAGAGAAAATGGGCCAGATTGTGGCATGCTGGAGGCTGAGGGCTTTCCCTTGATTTTGAGCTGCACTATTGAATCCAGCAAGGGAAACAGAATGGCACCTTTCTTTGAAACGGGACCTCCGTGGTAGTAGCTCCTTCTTCCAAAAAAAAGGGTGCTGAAAATGCATGTGGAGCAGGAAGCCCAGCTCTCTGGAAGGCTGGAAATTTTGCTGCAGCAAATTTTGCAGCCTGCCAGCAGCTGCTGCAGGGCATTCTCCATTGCCGTGCCCTGTTCAGCGCCAGCAGAGCTCCTGCAAGCCTGCCTGCCTGCCTGGACAGGCGCATGTGCTTAGCACTCTACCAAAATACAGGACTGCCATCCGACTCGATAACCTTTTGAAACAGCAACACGTGACACCTTGTCTGCAATGTCATGAGTTCATCGCAGCGATTTCCTGGCGTATTTCAAAGGACGTGTTCACACAGTGTCGTCCGAAAAAAACCAAGGGAGGGGGTAAACTTCGCTTGAGGGGGCTGCTTTGGGGGTTTTTTTTTGGTTGTTTTTTTTTTTTCTTATATTGTCTGGAATGCTGTGAACGAGGAATGCATTGAAAAATCTTCCCTTGTGTTGGAGCTCCGTAGTCTGCTGAAAATTGTGATTAGTGATCTGCATTTAATGACCTAGAAGGCCAAGTCTGCCTCTGCAGTGTACAGCTGGCGAGCAGTCGAGCTTTGTGGTTTAGCTGTTTTGGTGATTTTCTTCACGTAGAGAAAGTCAGGTGAAATTCTCATTCCTGGCTTGATCCCTTTATGCCACGTAAAGGAGCTAAAATGGCATAAAAAGGTCCTTCCATCACTGCAGTGAATGAGATAGTGGAGGAACAGCTCTGGATGTCGATGCAATATAGTACCTTCTGCGTGGTCCAGGAAAGGCCAGAATGAAGGCAGAGGGGAGGACTGCTGGAGAGAGGTAAAGTACCTGCAGCCCAGAGACAGAATTACTGTTCAGAGAGCCCCAGGGGCTGCCAAATTACGCTAATGGACCTTTCAGCCTTTGAGCCAGCCCTGGTCTGGCAGGAAATGTTGGTAGCTTAAGGCTATCCTTTGTCCTCAGTGGAGCTTTGCTTTAGGCATCTGTGGAGGAGCAACACAGCAACTCAGGCTTCATTTTGGGAACTTCTGTGTGCTGTTGCAAGTGGTTTCTGGTATGGTGGAGATCATTACAAGAAAGGAGGTGGAAATGGCAAGAACAGATACTAATGCTTATTTGAAAACAGTAATTTTCTCTTCATATAAATTTCCAAGGTTTGGTATTAAATAACACTTTTTCATAATTAGCTTGAATAGACTGAGTATGTTTATATTATTATGAAGATACATTGTAGCTTATCTTTTCATGTGGTCAGCCTAGTATTGCCAAGAATATACATTACTCCAATAAAAATGGACTTTTACCTGTTTCTAATTTGGACTTACAGGCAAAATGTGCAAGTATTTTGTTAGGCAGTGTGATCAGTAAGGAGGTGGAGGAAAATGAATTTATAAATGCAATTTAGTTTAAGTCCTATTTGCAGCATAGTACTCTATGGCTGAGTCACACTGCACAGTGGTGTGCTCTTTGTGCAGTAGATCTAATTTAAGCTCTCACCCTCCAAGTGGAAGCAAAGGTAAACACAAAAACCAAACTATCAGAGATGCATGTGTGTTTGGTTCATGAGAAATAGAGTAAGGTGATATGCAAAGGGGTCATAAGCATAGCTCAGGGCTGAAATGCGTGCAAATTGCTGAAGTCATGGACATTTATTTTCTACTTGTACATAATTATAATGTTTTATCACCTCATTTAAAAAAAAAAAACAAGCAAAAAACCAAAACAGCACAACAAAACCCAAAAACCCCCAGTTGATCTAGAAGAAATGTTGCCTTAGGGAACAAGGTCCTGTCTCCCATGGGCTGGAAAAGAACTTGACTGTCCTTTGCAGCTCTCCCTGTCTATAGATGGGAGTGAAAGACCCCAGGCTGCCACCTAGCTCCTCCCAGTTACTGCAATAGGGGGTTTCTAAAGCAAATTTTGTAATTCAAAAGTTTATGATTGTCTTCCTACTGTTGCTAAAGATACTAATCTTTGTAGTGGAAAACTGGAAATCAGAAAGATTTTCCATGTTTCTTGCGGCACATTTTTGCACAATCTCCAATTAATCTACTGGTCTTTTTTTCTTTGGGTTTTGGTTGGTTGGTTGGGGGTTTTTTTGTTAGATTCTTTCTCAATATTTTAAAAATTTATTTTTTTTTGTTACTGTGTCAAAGTGTTACAGGTTTGCTTTGATGGCATATCTTCTACTTCCCAGTGTGGTAACATTTTTTTTCTAAAAAAAATAATATTTTGATGTGTGGCAGCATTCCATGCTTTAAGCACATTTTAAAAAATGTGTAATTCAGTGATACAAAATACACCTTTTCATGAATGCTCAACCAAATTAATTTGGCAGTTGTATTGTTTACCTCTTCCTTTTGTTTGTTGAAAATTTGAGTGTTTTCCAAGCTCTTATATCCTCTAATAATCTTTAGAAAATTATTCATTGAGTCAGCAAATAATTTACCTAATTATATTCTTTTCTCAATTTTTGTTTTGATTTTACAAGAAGCATCTGCAACCTGTAATTTCTGCAAAGCTGAAGTTGCCAAATATCATGTTAATTCACCCTCCTCATTTCTAGAAAGGTATGTGTGTGCACTGCAGACAGACATCCCCTCAGCAAGTAGGACTCCAGAACTTTTTTGGGAATCATAGTGTTTGTTGTTTTGGTTTTGTTGTGTGGGGTTTTTTGTTTTGTTTTTTTTTTTTTTTTTTTTTAACTCCAGCACCATATGCTAGACTTAATTACTGGAAGACGTTCAGAGTGAGCAACTGCACTATGAAGGTATGCTGGCCCATTTTTGGTTTATGCTCTTTTCAAGATTCTGTAATTAATTTTCAGTTAATTATGGACCAGAATGACTTCATGAAATGTGAAGTTTCTTCCAGCATACACTGTGATCAGATTTGTCGAGTCTCTCACTTCCGCGCAAGACATTTTCATTTGACTCCCACCTCATGCTGCTGTTCCTTAGTCGCGTCTGTCCCCGCGGCAGCGCTGGGCTGGGGGGAGGTCATGGTGAGACCCCCGAGTCCCACGCTGGTGCTCAGCATGGTTTCTTATGCTGCCACCAGCTGTGTCCAGCAAGGCAGCCGGGGGCTTGCGGCAGCACCCCGGATGCTGCGTTGCCACCAGGGTGGCACAGAGCCTCCTGGTTTTGCTCCTGCTGTGTGCCACGCTGAAGCCTGGAGGGGGGAAATGTTTTATATGGCATGACTTGAGGGGACACCCCACCCCTCGCTTTCATTGGCAGGATAGTCCTTGCCCCTCTGATGTGACCTGGAGACCAGGCATCCCTCCCACTTCTGCTGCGTGGTCAGAGAAGATCCCTCTTCTGCCACGTCATGTGCCGTACGTGCTTAGGGGACAGAAAAGTGTTGAGAGGTCTGTAACGTGCTGGACCTTTCCTGCCTTGGCTCCCATAGAAAATACTGCCAAGACTTGCCAGTACTGCTCTCCCACAAGAGTGAGAAGCAGCTTGCTGAAGTACCCTTTGGGTATCAAAGGGAAATAAAATAGATTTCACCTTGCGAATTACATAGTTTGTCGCTCTGTCTGCAGAGCCTGCCTGTGAAATTTGAGTCTTGGGTTTGCATACATTTACATATGTAAGACACTTTATGCACAAGATGCTGTGTGTGATTTGTACTCCTCACTTGCAGATATCCTGATTTTTTATACGTTAAAATATTTCAATAATCTTAAAAATAGATTAAATGAGAGAATCAGTAATAAGATACAGTACTTCACCTTTTTGCCTGGCTTTCCATTTTATGTTTAATAACTCATACTAGTAGGGATTTAAAACTGTGGTATTATTTTCAGTTACTGCAGCTTATGTGGCTTATATTATCATTGTTCCTATCTTTTTGAGAAAAAGCAATAGGGAGAAAAGGAACAGAAAAAAACACAAGTAGTAGAAAACTGAGGAAGACTTAAATACAGCAAAAATGTATCCTCTTGGTTTTCTTTAAAAATTTCTGCCAACTTTCTACTAACCAAGGTTGCATAAATTTGAGAGGAAAAAAAGCCCCTTTGTATAAGAAACTAAAGCAATTTTGGGTGCATGTATGGTTAACTTTTATTTTTCATTTAAACTTTAACTGCAAAGTATTTTGAAATGCTCATTAACTTTAACTGCATTTTTATTTGCATTTATTATGTAGCATTTTCTTCTGAGGGAATCTCGTCAATTTTTTTTAACTTGAACATTCAGCTGGGTTTGTGTCAGTTCTTCCAAGAGACTTTTACCAATATACAGCAGTATATTAAAGTTATTTGTGGGTTTTGTGAAGCAAAACCTCATGTTGTCAATTTTTCTTGCATTTTAGCTGGACAACTTAGTTGTGGTACCTACCACTGCCTAGGTTATCATTAGTATTGTTTCAAAGAACATTTGTGTTTTTCTAGGTGTGATGATTTCGGAAAACATTTGTGTTAGATAGAAATCCATCAAGTTACAAGATTGTGTTTTAAATCTGTGCTTTCTCTCAGCAGAGAAGTGAAGCACTGATTTACCTACTTTTACTTGCATGTACAGCGTATTGAGCCCAAGCAAGTAATGCAGCCTTAAGAGGTAGCCTGCAGCCACGCTACCTTGTGCTGTGATTTTGTTAGGTCTCCCAAATTCTCGTGGGTGTGCTCATAAGAGAGATCAGCAGCAAAATTCATGCTGCTGCATGGAGTTCATGTTGGTGACTCTTCAGAAGAGGACATCCTTCTACCTGAGTAAGGATCAGTTGTTCTTAAGGTGTGGCTGTTGCTGTACCACCACCCCACACCTTGTGAATATACATTTAAAAAACAAACAAACAAAGAGTCAGTCCTGCTGTTTTGGATCTTGTAGGAACAAATTTGTTGAGCAATGAACTTTTCCTACTTTTGTGTCTGTCTTCCTCCATGTTGCAAGATACTGCTGTTGCCCTGCTCTCAATGTGACCCCCTAACTTTTCAACTTGAACCATCCTCAAGAACATTGTAGATAGCTATCAGAACAGTCAGTTGCCACAACTCTTAAGAAACTGTTTGGGAATGATGATTAAAAATGCAAAACTTTGAAGAGGGCTGGTAATGTCACAGTAATCTCTCAGGCATTGATTAAAAAATAGTATTGAAATCTACTTCGCATTTTGATGATGATTTTATTTCAGATGCGAAGGCAGCTCAGGGTGATGCACTGCAGTAGTCCTTTAAAGCACACAGCGCACATCCAGCAATCCTTGATCAAACTCCTGATCAGGTTCATGTTCTCAGTACTTGTTTGTTTTTTCACGTTTTGCTGGTTTCAGCTCAGCCTTCTTACGAGCACCCAGCTGCCGGCAGCGTTCATCTTTCCTCCAGGAACAGCCTTTCAGGCTTTTGGCACGGGTCTGCTGAACTCCAAACTTTGCTGGTTTGTCTGCTGGATGCTCCATCGTACCATTCACAGCATAACACACTTGGTTGCCGGCTTCGCAAAGGAACTGTAACTTTTCTGGGCTCCTGCTGGGAGTACATGTCCCGGCCTGCCTCATGTCACGTGGTGGCACAGCACTGTGCGTGCAGGCTCTCTGGGTTTTTGTCTGATTCCAGCAGTATACAGCACTCGCTGCACAGGCTCAGAGGTTGCTCTTTCCTGAGCAGTTCATATTCTATACATGCTGTCTTGCTTTGGTTCAAAACACAAAACAGAGAGGGGCAATCGCAGCTTTCTGAGAGGAAGGTTTAGGTCCTTCCAGAAAAGGTGCAAAAGAAGTCTCCCACTGTTGTGCTGTTGTTAGGCGATACGACTGAAGCACAGCAGTGGCTCTTGTTTGGACGCCTTCTGGCATTCACTAGCATTCACTGGCTGGCTTGTATGGATCCCCTGTGCAGTGCCCATCAGCTTTCAAGCTTTTCTGTCTGTTGTCAGGGCTCCAGCTTTCACCTTCAGAATGCTCCCAGGGTAGATGACCTTTGTGGCTTCTTGACTCTCCAGGACCAAGGCTGACCCCCCTTTTTCCCCTGTGCCCTGGTACGCTATTTCTCTGTCTTGTAGGGCATTTAAATTTAACAGCCTATTTTCCTTAGGATCCCGAAATGAATTGCTGTTTATCTTTTTATGCATCTGTATGAGCAGCAAGCAAGCAAGCCCGTAACGCCTCTGTTCATTGCTTTCTCATCGTGCTGGAGCAGACCAGAGTGCTTCAGCATTTCCGAAATTCGTTATGTGCAGCTCTTTGTGATGTTTTGTTTTTTTCCTGAATCACCATACTATCATGCTTCCTTCCACAGTGCTCTAAGTCCATGTCCTTTTTACTCTTCCCCACAGTAAAAGTGTAGTCCCTGCTGTGAAAGCACGCCTTTGTCTCCTGTTCCTCTTTCTAGAGCTGCTGGTTATCACCAGAGCCCTTCTGAAACCTCCGCCTGCGGTCTGTGGTGGTGCGTTTCCATTACTCACTTCCCCATCACTGTGAGAAGCTGTAGGAGCAGGAGGAACTTGGCCTTTTTAGCTTCCGCCGAGCTCTTGCTTCAGAGAGTTTCCACCTGAGTAAGAGGGCGTGAATATTTAACTTGCAATGCCTGACACAACTTTGGCCAAAGTATGGTGGGCTCACTATGCTGAATAGTGGTTTTTGTTAAAACCCTCATTAGTTGCCTGCCAGTGTGCTGTGGAGCAATTTGGAAGAGCCTGGAGTAGAGCAATGAGAGTGATCAGCAGTCTTTAAAACTTCACTGGTGGGGACAGATTGAATTATTTGCCAAAAAAAAAAGGCTAGAGGGAAAGCTGAAGAGAGGCACAACAAGTGTTGCTTTAGGAACAAATGTTGGTAAAGAGAAAAAGGAGATGATATGCTTTCCATGTCTGTGAAAAGCAGGACAAGAAGTAATGAGCAGCAAGGAAGGTGCAAGTGAGGAAACGGAGAAGTATCTGTTTCCGCAGGCCAGGGAAGCACTCAAATACGTAATCTGGGGAAGATGTGGAATCTGTCATTGAGCACCTTAAACATCAGGTAAGACAACCATTTTTCAGAAGTGATGAGGGTACAGTTGGCTCTGGCCTGAGCAAGAGGATGGATTGTGTGACAGTCCCAGGTCTCTTCCAGACTGTGATTAACATTATGTAGTTGGAGTTGAGCTAGATAATTTGTGCGCAAATAAAAAAAAAATTAATGTGAAAAGGTTACTTCCATGTACAAGAAGACTTTGTAAATTTTGACATCACTGATCTTCATTGAATGAACTAGTCTGTATCTCTGTCCTCTATGTGACAGTATGTTTTGAAGAAGCAGTGATGCTAAGACTATGCAAGTCGTGCTCTTTCTTCTGACATTGTGTTGCTTTTTTGATTGTCTGCTACTCTGGCACTTAACAGGTTTTAAATTGTCTCCAGAGCTGTGGTTTACTCCAGTAATGTCACAAGGAAAATTTATTCAATCACAGATTGCGCCTTAGCATGTGAATCTGTTGTTCTTTCCCCTTGTCCTCTCATATGTAATTTGCTTCAGAATTACCTTAGTAACTTGTATTTTGTTTTGAATCTTGTTTCCTGCTTTTTTTTCCCCCCACCAATTCCCAAGTGCATGCCTTTCCATTTTTAGTATCTGTGTTTTGCT
>JANZLQ010000007.1:22744088-22763920 GCA_026212715.1 Elanus axillaris | reverse complement strand
AAGTGTGAGAAGTGGTAAGGATACCTGGCTCAAAATGCAGACTTTGGAGTTTGATGTTAGTAGAAGGAACAATCCACAGCAGGTTATGAAGGACACATTGAACACATTTAAACCTTAGAAATACACAACAGGCAAAAAGGTGGCATTTAGCAAAGAGGAAGGCAAGATGAAGGCACTGGTTGAAGCGTTCCTGAGCCACCCAGTATCACATACCTTCCTGCAAATTGGTGCTGGTGATTTGTGTACTTTTGTGGTTCTCTGCATCAGTTTTCCCATTTCTTCCAGTGCCATAACGTTTTAGTAATGGAAATCATCTTCCCTGCAGAAGGTGCAAGAGGAGGAAGACTGTAGAATCTGAGCTCACAAGACCAGTCTACCCTGAATGGACAGTAAGGGGATTTGTCAGTAGGGAGCAGAGAAGATACTGATGTGGGGCAACTCTCCTGCCCTCAAAACTATGCAGTTGTCATACTGGAAAGAAAATGCCGAGGTAACTCAGGTGTGGCTTCTTGGTCTATCTGCACATAGACCATGCACATTCAGGCATGCCACTTAGAAATCCTCTTAGAGAGGCACGTTTCAATTTTAGTTATTACAGGCATTTCATACACAACTTCTTCAACTTCAGGAGAATTTAGAAATGTGCCACGCTGTCAGTCGCAAATTGATACTTGGTTTCATGATTCAAATCATACATATGGGTAATATTGCAGAGTTGCATTTTCCCTGAAAATGTGGTTAATATCACGTACAGGGTGTTTCGTTAATGTTCAGGGTGATTTATTAAAGCAGGGGATTAACATGATTTTTTTTTTTTTTAAATGACTAATCATGAGCTGGATTGTGAAAAATATGGCTGAGACAACTGCAGAAGATAAACAGCCAGCTTGTATTTCACAGATAGCATTGCTGTTCCGGGAAGCAGAGTAGGTGATTTCTAGAAGATGAGGGACAGACCAGCAGCACTGGATGTATTAGAAATAAGGTCATTTGAGAGAAATCTGAGTTGATAAAAACTGGGGATATGGAAGTTGTATAGGTGAGGAGATGAAGTATCTCAAAATTTTTGTTACTTGGGAAAAATACAAGTGGAGATGTGGTGCATTATGACATAACCAGAAAGACCACAGAGGGAAGTGCAGCACTTATCAAGCTGAGTTCCAGTAATAGTAGTGCAAGTACAAAAATGAAGCATTTAAAGCATGGCACACTCTTTAGCATGGAGTGGAAGCGTGAGCACTCAAGATACAGGATGAGAGGTGCTGCTGCAGAGTTTGCTTATCAACATTTTTGAAAAACTCTGAAAAGCTGGTTGAGTACCTATGTCTCTAATGTAAATATGAAGAAGAATTTTTGCACACAGTAAATGTCTACAGGATGGCATCAGGGGCAATCAAAGTGGCTTAGTGTTATGATCAAGATGAAGGGCACATAAATTATGAACAGACTTAGCACTGGGTATCAACCCAAATAAAAGCAAGAGAGAAAACTTGGACGAGGAACGCCTGCAGAAGGTTGGACAGGAATGGGTGTCTTGGGAGGAAGGTTGTCACTTGGCACAAGGCAGAAACCAGTGATCATAGCCAAGAGCATTCAGTCTGGTACAGTGGAAGATTTCAAAATCTGTTCTCCAAAGTTTCCCTAACTTTGTCTTTAACCAAATTATTACTGATGCTAGCAGTTCAAGCTACTGATGTTTTCTTGCTGCAGGTATCTTAGAGTTGTAGGTGACAAATACTGGAACTGTAGCTGACCTACAGGTTGCATTCGTTGTTGGTATTTTACTGCTAGTCTTTAAATCTGTTTGATGAATAGTCAAAACTACTGATGCATTTAGTAGACAACGCTTAGCTCAAAAATCATTGAATTTGCCATACGTTTGAAGAATGAATAAATAATCAGTAAAATAAGAGTTTTGGGAGCATCTGAAAAGGACTGATTGAGATTGGCTTTCATCAACATTATAATTTTCTTTTGTAAGCTGTTTTTAAAGCTTTGTTTATTGGATGATTTAAATATTTAGTAAATACATTTCTTTTGAAATTAATGAAGAAGTACAAGAGGGAGTTTTATATACCAAAAACGTGAGCTGTGAGACTGTATTATGTTGGTTTGGGATTTTATATGAAATATATGTGGGGAAAATTTTCATACTTTAGCCATTTCTCATTAAAAAGCTTTATCAAAAACAGCTTGATTTGATTTTAACAGGAAACCACTAATTGGCATTTGGTAAAAGTTGTTCCCACACGGGGAGGAGTACTCCTATGAAACTGTTATTTTTCAATTAATTATCACTTTGAGGATTGCTGAGAAACAAGCAAATGTGTTAGACATTTTCCCTGACAACCTAAATATTCCTGTAAAACGCACTTTGGAACTCAGCTTTCTTTTGTCACTTTCGTCCTCTATCTCTTCACAAATGTGTAGCCTGAAGCTCAGCATGGCTAAAAAAGGGATTAATTCCCTCTGTCTTATCCAAGCCCTCCCCAGTGCCTTGCCTTCCCTCCTTTATTGCTGCGGACATCACTGTCCCATTCATCAGGCAAGTTGGTAACCTGAGCTTCATCACTGAGCCAGACCTCAAAATATGCAAGATTTGATCTGAGCTTTCACCTTAGTTTTCCTGAGGCAACTGTGATGGCTTCTGTGCCATCTTTGCAAGGCTGCTTCTTTTATGCAAGCAGATCTCTGAGGCTATGGGTACACATTCCTGAATCCTGCGTGCAAAAGCCAGCGTGCAGCAGAGGAACGGTGTCTGTTCCATGAGATGTGTGCAAGTGCTGTCATGAGGTGCCACCTCCCCATAGGTGTATTTCACTGCTCAGTGTCTCTAGCCAAAAGTATAATCAGAAGGAAATGCAGAATTCTCATTACAATATGGTAAGATTTCTCATTAAGTGGCATGTAATTACTTGAAATAGCATTCTCTAAAAGTAGCTGTGAGTGGTTTGCTGTCGCACTGGAAGGGCACCCGAAGTAGGGTTCTGCTGAGGGTCAGTTCTGGGTCTACAATTTTACTAATTACTTGCATAACAAAGTAGCAAATAAATACATAAATCTACAGATTTGGAAATTCTCCTCTGTGGCCAGAATCAAAATTCAAAAGCATCTTCAGTTTGAGCGTCTAAAACCAACACCATGGCTTTTTCAGTCAAGTGCAGAGGGTTATGTCGAGAAGCGCAAGTTGAGGTGTGCAAGAGCAAAAGACCTGAGAGCAGCTGTTTAGAGACGGCAGTGATGAAAGAAGCATGATTGCATGATACTTGTATGTTAAATTTAGAGTCAGCAAGGCAAAATTGTTGCAAAAATAGGCAAGTCTCGTTTGATACTAAGGCATTAGGCTGTTCTTGTCAGAGCTGGCAAGTGTGGGCCTGATGATGGTGTCTGGTTTTCAGCACTGCTGGTCAGGGTCGTGGGGATGGGGCAACCTTAGGAAATCGTCACCTATGTTCCTGTGCCGGTTGGTAGGATTAGTGGTGCTAAGGTGTGTCCTTCCTGCCGGACACGTCTCTCATCTTCTCTTGAAGATCTCCAGTGTAGAAGTCTCTGCTGTGTCCTTTAATAACCTATTCCAGTTTTTAACAGACCTTTACATTTAGAAAGGTTTTCTTAACATCTAAACTGAATCTTCCTTCCTGAAATTTCATATCATGTGCCTGAAGAAAGGTGTATACAGACTACAGACCGCCCAAGGAAGAACAAGGATAATAAGAAGCTTAGAAAAAGAACATAAATCTGTAAGGAAAAGTTGAAGAAACTCAATTTATTTTAGTGTAGAAGAGAGAAACATATTAAGAAGGCCATGATATCAGTCTTTCAATACAAAAAGCGGTGTAAAAGAGGGGACAGGAATTACAAGTTGTTCTTTATGGCCACTGGGGGAATGATGAAGAGAAATCAACTTTACTGCAGAAAAAAATGATGTGATATCAGAGATGTTGGGGAAAACTGAGTGCATAGATGTTGGAGGAAGATGGGGGATATTGCGGAATTCCCTTTATTGGAGATTAATAACATACTGGGTTGGGCAAAGTATAGTTGATCCTGCTTAAAGCAAGAGGATAAACTGTTTCACATATATTGTTTCTGTGCTTTATGATGCTGTACTGGAGCAGCATTGCACTGCATTGTATATTAGAATCTATTCCAAACAAAACAAAACGCAAACACTTTCAAAATTATTGTATAAGTAAGCAAAGTAAAAAGCAGGAAATATTTATCTAGTTACAGTCAGTTTTATCAGTAGTTTAAATCCAATTAGAATAAAGAACCAAAATACATTTAAATGAACACAATGAAAATAGTGTACAGTTATGTAGATTAAAATGTGCATTAGAAGCTCACTCTTTCAACTGTGCTGTACTTCCCTTTTCAGTACACTGAATGTGAACCAAGAGCAAGAATTACATTTATGGATGTGCCTGGATCTTTGCAGGGTCTGACTGAAGGCAAATAAAATGTGACATGCCCATAGATCAGACTTCATGCAGGTTTATTCCTTGTCTTTAAGCTGTCCAATCCTGTCACATTAAAGTGTTACTTATTAATTACTAAGCAGTTGTGAATGATGTTGGCAATGCCAAACTATGTCATTATTTCAGTTATGCCTACCGTTACATTCTACTGAATTCAATCATTGGCTTTGAGCTTATTCTCCGGTAAAAGCTTGCTTCTGCTGGTGGAGGATAAGAAATTAGGAAATTTTCATTGCTTTGTTAATTAAACTATACTGATTCCTGAGGCAAGTGCTACTGTTTTCTATCACTTTCTATCTCCTCTGGATCACAGCTACCAGAAAGAGATTTTAAAATTTATTTTGCTATTTGTGGACAGGACCTTTATTTTCTTCCTCACCACCTTCCATCTTCCTTTCTTTGTATATTTAGACAAATGACTTGGTCTCTTTAGCATATCCCAAATGCCACTGCAGAAATCACCCTTGAAAGGCCACTACTTTGTAGGAGCAAAGTCCTCTTGGCAGTGTGTCTTAAATGATAAAGTAATCTTTTTCTCTCCTTTTAAGTCCCTGTAGAACTTGTCCCCTGCCTCAGTAGTTGCTTTTCATTTGCTTTCTCTCCTTGGTCTGTCCAGGCAAACCAGTGACTCATCCACTTGTCCATGTGTCTCCTGGATTTGTACCTGGCCCTTCCTCTTACGCATGGGACAACACTTGGGGTCACATTTAGAGGTTCTTCATCTACTGCAGCTCTACCTGAAAAACAGTAGTTTGCTTCCCAGAGCGGGTAGTCGGTTTATGGAAGCTTTGCGGTCCTGTCTTCGTTGTTCCATTCTTTGTTTCCTGAAGAATAAAGGGTGCATGCCTGAATGCACTTTGTAGAACGAATGGGATGATGCTGTAAGATCTTGTTTGCATTACTGCTTTTCTCTTTATTCCATGCATTTGCGTGCATATGTGTGTGTGCATATATATAAAATGTCTGTATTATTATCTAGAAATTTCTCAGCAAAATCTCATACCCATTGTGCTAGACACTTAAGTGAAAAAACGTCTGTACCAAGATAGCTCAAAATTTTCATATATGTCAAGATACAACAGATTTGGGGGAAGGGAAACACTATTTGTGGTAGCAGTAAAATAGCTAATGAGAACAGATGTCAGCTCACTGAAGTAAGTGAGGCAAAGGCAAACACGATGAAAAGATTCAGAGGAGGAAAAAGTGGCATTTTGATGGAACATTTATCTACGCAAAGGTGGAAGCAAGCAACAAAATGTGTATGCTTGGTGAGGGCTCAGAGCAGAGGCTACCAAAAGGCTATTAGGGCTGCTGCGAGGGGAGAATTTGAAGCTTGGCCCTTTGGTGACTGGTGCAGCAAGGTGCCGTAGGCTGCTTTTGGACATGAGAGGCAGGCAGCAGTGGAGGGGTGTGCAGGAAGGCCGTGAAGCATTTGGCGTGGGGTGGAAGGGAGAAAGCTGACAGATGTTGAGGTTGGGAAGAAGGTGGTGGTTGTAGCTCAGATGCAGGGCTCGAGCAGTGAGGTTGGGCCATGGATGGAGGAGCTCAAGTATTTGAAATGCAGGTGTACACTGGCACAGCCTACAGAGCCAGCACAGTTAAAGGTGGTTGGAATGTGTTTTGCAGCAAGTTGTCGACCCTCAAACTGCCTAGATGACTGTAGTACTGTACGTTAGAATAATCCCAAATTATACTTTGTGTGAAGAGCATATTGTGATATATTTTTTTTATCCCCTTTGTCTTTTATGTCTGTTTACTCAAATCACCACTTTCTCTTCTTCTTTACCTCTTTTTAAACCTCCGTTGCTTTCTGTGTTCTGTGCTGTGTCCGTTTTGGTTTCCCCTTTCCTTCTGCTGATGTTCTCTGCTTTACACTAGAGGTAACATATGTTCTTATAATGTGCTTTTGATATCACTTACTGATTCAGTTATGCTCTGCAACATGGATAGAATAAACATCTGTTGGGTCAGGATCGGTTTAGTCCTGGCTCTATCAGAGCTTGACATATGTGATAAATAAAGCTTAGTCATCTATATCATGTCTTTGGCTATGGAGATAATTGGGTTTTGATAGGCAGCAAGATAAGTACCTAATACCATATTTTTTAAAAGAATCTGATTCCAGGGCTTTATCACTGGAAGTCTTGCAATTCACTCTACATAGAACTATGGGTAATTTTCTAAACTTCAGATTTTTCTTTAGAGCACTGGGTGCCACCATGAATTTGCAGAGCATTTTAGAGTGTTAATTTCCTAAATTTCAACACCGGTACAATTCTGCAAACAAGTTACTACTCTGTTATAAAACTGCTGAGTTAAATCATAATATATATGGGTTCTTTTATCACTGTTGGTAGCATTTTGTTTTGTATTTTTTTATCCTTTTTTTTAACAATAATGCTGATGAAAATTTTTAATTTTAAACCTATGAAAAATAATTATCAGTTATCAGATATGTGGATGTGTAGAGTCCACAGCTTAATTTGCGTATATTCCCTGGGGACAAAGGGAGTATAGTTTAGCCCCCTCTAGACCCAACTTGTATAGCATGTACAAGTTTACTATGGTATTTTTAAAAAGAGCGTGTAGTAGCTTACCTGTCTTGTAACTACCCTAAAACCTCCAACTTAACCTTTAAAAATGGGGAATGTCATAGATTTGTAGCTGATGTTCACATGAATTTGTATTCGGAAAACAATTTACAATAGGGTCCCGTCCAGTTAATGTCCTGTTATTTGACCTAGAGTGGCATTCACTGTTGTAGATGACCAGAAGCCTATTCAGTGTTTTACACATGGCACGAAAACTCCCAATCCTGAAATCGCAGGCCTCCCTGTTTCAGCTTTGTGACAGGAGTCTTGCAGATGAAGGGTCAATACTAAGGAATCAGTTACCCAAATCCAAATTCACGACAGTCTCCTGCCAATAGCCGTTTTCAAATTATTTAAGTCCTATCTTTTTACTAGATCATAAGGCTGAGGCTGTAGTAAGGCGGGGGAGGATATTCATTTGTCTTACACTCTTAACAGTGTTCAAGACTTTTCGAACTGGTTTTAATATGGCATCTCAGCTTTCCTCAATGTCTCTGCAGCAATAGCATCGTCCCTTTCTAGCCAGGTGGGACTGGCATTGAGGGTGATAAGCAAGCTGGTGTGTGCGGGCTGCTCTCGTCTTCCAAGCATGTAAACAACGTGTGGTTTTGCAGAATTTGCAGGCTTTTCTTTGAACATGTTGGGTATAGGCCTGCTCAAACGATATCAAATTAAAAGGTGAATGTAAAACTTTGCCTATTGGTTCCAGAGGAATAGGGACTGCTATTTGTGGTCAGACTTGTAGCTTGTTTATTCCTCTGTTATACTGTAATTTATTGTTAGAGCTACAGAGGAGGTCTGTTGGACATGCCTTTTTAAAGTCCAACTTTATGTGACCTTCCAGTTGCTTCACATTATTTTTCATTCTTTTTATTGCAATGTACCAGACCTTCTAAAACACTTATTCAGCAAAAGTCATGTCAGAAATTTGAGGTGTTAACCTCAGGTATATCTGCAGTGGTACTTTCTCTGTTCTTTGCTTTTCTTCATCTATTACTCTATCTCAGATGATTTAAAAATACAAGGATTATAATATAATATCCTGGCTGCAATAACACTGAACAGGAGGGGCAAGAATTCCTGCCGTTAGAGATTATAGGCAGTCACTGCCTGTACAGCCATTTGGATGAAGTCTTGTCCAGAGAGGCTTCAGACTTCAGCTTTGCCTCGTGAAACGCCCCATGCATGCCCCATCCATCCCCTGTCTGCACGGAGAGCCTGTGCCGCCTTGAACATTTCCACGTGGCAGTCCTGATGAGCGTGACTTTTACCCACCAGTTCAGAGGTGGCTTTGTCATTTCTACAGTTGGCATTGGAGTTAGAGAGCAAATGTGAAAAACAGCTTCAAAAGACTGACTTGGAGTATGTACTGCTCAGAGTTTGTATTTAATCTTTAGTTGTTGGTTTCTGTGGGAGTTACCAAACCAGTTGAGCTACAGTGCTGGCATGAAGCCAAATGAAAAATACAGTTTTCTTCACTGTAAACATGACTGTCAAGCAGTAATGTTTTTCTCAGCTTCATTTTAAAGGCATTATAATGGAAGAAAATGAAACTAAAACACGTTTTTATGCCAGTATTGTACAGGGAAGAACGTTATTTCTTTTTTCTTTTAATGAAAAACTCTTAGAGAATAGAACATGCAAAATTATGTCTTAATAGGTACTTAATCAGTTATCTGTATTGCTGGATACTTGATGGAGTTTGTAAACCAATACATTTCTTATTCTGGTGTACGTATCTTTCATGTTTGCAGAGGCAAAAAAAAAAAGTATTCTCAACATAAGTAAAGTTCTTTATTTTTAGTCCTGTCTTGATAACAGGAAAAAAAAATATTGCCTGATAAGACTTAATGAATAATAACAGCAAACACTAATCCCTATCCACTCCTTCAGGTTTATGTTTAACCTCTCTTTTCCTTGGCCAGTAGCTCTGTTAACTCATCATCAGGTGTTCTGCTGAACTTGCCCATCCTTGCTTTGCTTTGGGGATTTACTTTTTTGAAAAATGTGTAAGTTCAGCTTTGCTGCTCTAAGATAAATGCAAACCATATTTAATACTCACAGTGATTTCACCAGGACATCGTCATGGATGTGTGACTGCACCAAAAGGGGAACAACAGCATTTCCCCTTACTTTTCAGAATTAAATTTATCAGATTTATCTGCTTTGCCTGTAACTCCCTCTATTTTATTTTGCAGATTGAGTAAAAAGCTTGTCTAACAAAATGCCTGATCAGCTCCTGCTTTGTAAAATGGCTTTTTGGGTACTAGGAATGGAAATTGCGTCTTGAGGAACAGATGTCAGCATCCGTGTAACTTGATGCACCAGAGGATGAAAAATCCTTCAGTTGTGCTTCATTGTTTGAATGAGCTTTTTTAAGAGTTTCGTAATAGAAAAGTAAGAAGTAGGGTTGGAAGGGACTTTTATAAGGGTGGTCTTGTCTGTCCTGTCTCTTGAGACAGAATTGGCTAGTGAAACCTTTCCTGACAGATACTTTTTTTTGCCTCTTCCTTATAACCTCAAATGATAGCAATTTCTGTTTCCCTATGTAGTCTGTGCTAATGCTTCAGGTAATTAAGAAATTTTTGTTAATTATATGTGGACAGTTGAACAACAGAATTTTAAACTAAATTTTATTAGCACTGGCACATTTTTATTTGCATGTCTAATCCTTTTATTAAAAAATTCAACCCGCCTCACTTGGTCTGGATGTTGGCAGGCATAAAGAAATGAAGAAATAGTTGAAAGCAGACATACATGCTGTAGGTGAATTAATGAAATGATGTCCAGCTCTCTGGAGGAAAAGTGATGAAAGTTACACAAAGTTACTTCTCTGAAGTTCTCTGTAGAGCAACGCTAATGCTGAAATCAGACAAGAAGATCCAAATGATGTTCAGAATTTGCACTTACTGCTCGGTGCAGTATGTGCTGCAGTAGTAATGAATTGTATTCAAGTTTTGAAAACGGTAGTCAAGGAGCAGCTGTTCAGCTGAGCACCTTCAAGATCTTGTGCATGAGTGGTGACTTTGCTGTTTTCTATAGCAGTGTCCCATGTTTACCCTAACAAATAAGCTTTTCTTTTGGATCTTGGGATGAGCCAGCTCCTCAGCGTTCAAGGTACTGTCCCAGCAAGGAAGTGTGGAAAACAACAGGCTATTGTTGCACTTGGGCATGCATTGTCCTGGACCCTGGGCGTCTGTATCCTGCCTCGCAAGCACTACGAGCCGAGTCGCAGCCGCTGGCTCTGGGCAAGCAGCCCCAATTTCAAGGAAACAGTAAAACACTAATGGCTGCTGTTGCCAGCAATCGTCTCAGGGCAACAGCAGCTCTACTGTTGAGGAGGGTTTTCTAAAACATCAGGTTTGAGAGGTTTGTGGAAGAATAATGAGGTGGTTCTGTGGATCTTTGTGGGGAGTTTTCTGCAGCATAATAAGGGGAGTAGGAAGAAGCACATAGAGCAAGCTTTGAAAATTTCCCAGGACACAGTATCATGTCATGCTGAGCGGGAATGGAAGTGAACATTTTGATAATGGAGAAGAGAGGAGGGGTGAGGTGGAAGGTGGCCACAAAGGGTCCTGAAACTGCAGAAAAGGCACTATATTTAAGGAAAAACAGGGAGGGGAATTGGCAACAGGGGAAAATGCTCGAGGAGATAGACTCGGGACTGGGCATGGACCAAGAAGGGTGTTTGCAGTAGTATTCTAAGTAGGAGTGCGATAGACTTGTATTTACTGATGCCAGTAAAAGGGATGTTGCAATAATCAAGAGACGGGAAGATAAAAGTCCAGACAAGGGTTTTAGCTGCGTACAGATAGATAGGAAAGACCTATATATATTTGAGAGAAGTTACTCTGAAAGAGCTGTGAACATTTAGATTTAGTTCATTATTTATTGATTTTAAAGATTGCTTTATTTCCATTTTCCTATTGCAAAAAGGGGAGGGGTCAGCTTTTGGTTTGGTTTTGTGTGTGTGTGTGTTAAACTTAATTGTCTTGCTTTTTATTTCCCATTTTTTTCTTATGCTACAAGATTATTTTGCTGGGGCAGGAGCAGGGCTTTCTGCCTGCTTACATATCTGTGCTTCACGTGGCAAAGTTGGGAAGAATGGCTGGCATCTCTGCAAAGAGTGGAAGCATACTACCATTGCTGTCTTCTACGAATACTTAATAAAGTAGGGAGGGTAGCATTAAAGAAAAAAAAAGAAAAGGAAAAGGGAAGGCAAATCATTAGAGAAATGTTGATAGCAGCAAGAAAGGTGTTACACAAGGCTTAGTGTTTTTTCTTTAACTGGGTAAATATTTTTAGCGTTATTTCAAAACTACTCGAGAAGAGGATGAAGCTCTTATGGAAGTATCAAAGCAGCAAAAGCAAGGGGATTTGCCTAGCTTAGGCTGTTCAAAATGGATTCACTGCATTTCAAGTTTAGGTGCAGCCAGGATGGGCACTAGGACTCAAAAGCTTAGGAGGGCTCTGGGTCTGATAATTTTAGGCATTGCCAGGGAGATTTCTTTTGATAACCAAATGCAATGGAGAACGTGAATTGCAGACTTGTAGGTGATAAGCGATTCATTTAAGCTACAAAACAAACTTTGAAAATATTTAATCTGCACCAACCACAGTAACGGGGATGTTTTATGCATGTCTGTATGGAGGCAGATACTGGACATTCTGTCACTTCCAAAAACATCCAGTAAAGCAATGAAAATGAGCTTATATGTGTCTCTTGGTCCTTTTTCTAGTGTAACAGTGCTGCAGGCAGTGAGCTATTTCTTAAGGTCCTGCACCTGTTTCAGTTGAGAACTTTGAGATGATACTTCTGCTTCCATTTTCTACAAAGCCGGCATTACACTGGCTTTCTGTTCTGACTTGGTTCTTGTGCTGCTCATCTTCACAGCCCGGAAGTCCAAAAAGTTGGGGAAATTGAAAGGGATGCACGAGGAGCAGCCGCAGCAGCGGCAGCAGCCGCCACCCCAGAGCCCCGAGGAAGGGACGACGTACATCGCGCCCTTGAATGAGCCCTCTGTAAACACAGCACTTGTCCCCCACATGTCTGCTATCTCACCAGCACTTACTCCCTCTCCTGTTAAGATCCTTGAAAACATTGAACCGGAGATTGTGTACGCAGGATACGACAGTTCAAAGCCAGACACAGCAGAGTACCTGCTTTCCACCTTAAACCGCCTGGCCGGCAAGCAGATGATACAGGTGGTGAAGTGGGCAAAGATACTTCCAGGTAAGACCACAAGATATTCAGTGATGTTTCTCTTCACTGTTTCTTCCAGCTTAATGAACTATCTGCTTGACAAATTGCATCTTTAATCTGTGGGCTGTGTTAAAAACCCTCATAGGGGGGTGTGAGGTGAACACCTGAGAGAAGATTGTTGGGGTTTTTTATTTATGTAATGTTTGTCTCATAAGTTTGTGATCAAAATTTAAAAAGCTTTCATTTTGAATAATAGCCTTCTAAGAAGAAAACATGTTTTGTCCCTGGAATGAAAAATTACAGTTTTGTTTTTTCAGAAGTGCATTTTGTGGGAATGTTGCTCTTGTTCATTAATACTAGAAAAATAATGAGCAATGTATTCAGTGCTGGTTTGGCCAGTGCTTCTAGAGCACAATGTAGTTTATGGGTATTTTCTGGTTTGATCTCTAGGATTTAGAAACTTGCCTCTCGAGGACCAAATTACTTTAATTCAGTATTCATGGATGTGTCTGTCATCGTTTGCCTTGAGTTGGAGATCGTACAAACATACAAACAGCCAGTTCCTCTATTTTGCTCCAGACCTGATCTTCGATGAGTAAGTATTTCTTAATGGTCCTTTTCAGTACAGGTTGGAAGGATTACTCTGTCTTTATTTGGTTTTCAGGCATACCTGCAGTCTGAGAAAATTTCAGCTAATTCCAGCTTAAAAAGTAGCTTTAATTTTTTCTTTCAGTGGCTCAGTTTTCAATTGGTGAAGCTTTGATACTGCCATCCACTTCTCTTCATGTATGTAGATGTGTTCTCAAACTAGGACCATCCTGCTGGCTTGAAATATGACAGATACACAATCAAGATTTATAGAAAAAAAACCATTTTTGGTATCTACTGGAGCTTGGAAAAATACCTAACTTCTAGGAAATGTGAATGTTTAAATTGCCAGGTTTTTCCAGAGCAGTCATATAATGGTGCTTTTGTTAACAATATACAGCTGTTCAATGTGTTTTCTTGACAGTCTTAATTACCCTTCTTTGCAACTATGAAAGAAGCCAAAATGTTTTTTCAGTAATGAAACATAACTTCTTTTATGATACATTCAGACAAAAAGAAGGATCAACCAAGGAACCATTCCTTCTGAGTATGTGTGTTCCTTCATAGTTTAAGTTTGTAGTTTAGTGCTTTGCTTTTCATGAGTATAATTTAATTTCTGTTCCATTCGCCTAGTGTTTATTCCAAGACACTAAAGTCAAAATTTAACTGAATACACAGGCAGTCAAACCGGGGTCACATCATATGCTTATCCCAGAAGGTGGGTTGGTTTTTTTTTTTCCTAGAGGTAAAAATGAGACATAATCAGTAGGTCATGGGTGCTCTTGAAGAAAAAAAATGGGAAAAGAATGAACAAAAAATAACTTGCCACTCCATTTCAGAACACTTCAGGAGATTTTTTTCTTAGATAAGATGCTTTGTCGCTGTCCATCTCAATAGTCTTTCTTGGATTTAGGAATTCCTAAATAATTAATGTGTTTGAGATTGGTCCCAAAGCAGTGAGCAATATCAAAGGAGGGTCATTTGGTTTGGGTTGTTTTTTGGTGTTTTTTTTTTTTTTAAGAGTAGGAACTGGTGATTCACTGCAGGTAGTTGAAAATGTAGTGTCAGCCATTTTCCTTGTTGAAAGCACCTCCACTGTGACTTGGACATTAGGGAATCATCACAGAAAAAATCATCTGTAGCTAAAGCTAAGTGAAAATGTGAACTTTGAAGAGTTTAGTTCTCTTGGGGAAAAGTGGGCTAAAAGTTCAGACACAGAAGCAGCTTTTTCTCATCAGAAGAAAGTTAGTGTGGGGGATGAAAATTTATTGGACAGGGAAATCAATCCCACTTGCAAATAAAAGTGTATGTGCATTGCTAGCACTCTTGATACTGCAGGTAGAAGTAGCTTCCAGCAGTCAGGATCAATTGTGAGTTTTATGCTGCAAGCCTTGAAGGTAGGCACCAGCAGAACTATACTGAGGTTCAGGTTGGGATCCAGGCAGGAAAAGGAGTGTAATGTCATGGAGTGCAAAACAAAAACATCCAAAACCAGGTATTTAAGATAGTGGTCTGGTCTTCTACATATTTAACAATGTACTCATTGCAGAGCTACCAAATGTAGCAGAAGGCAGGTGTTTCTAAAGGGAAGAAAATGAATTACCAGGAGCTGTGTTGAGATGTGAGATGTGGGACAGGGCCTTTTGAAGTAGCTAATCAGGGCAAGAAATTTCCTTGAAGGTAAAAGGGTGGCTGTTCAGTGCTTAGTCCAGATTGGTAATGAACACATTTCTGGAACAAGATGGTTTTTCTCACTTTGCTCAGTTTCATATTCTATGGGAATTATGGGAGACATTTGTTCAAGTTTCTCATGTTGCTGCTCGGGGTAGTAGCTGTGAGACTGCATTTGGAGTCCTGAGTTTTGGGCTCCCTGGCACAGGATACTTGTTGAGAAACTGCAGAGCGCCCTGTGGAGGTTGGCCAAGGCGGTCGGGGGGCTGGCTGGGACAGCAAGGGAGCTGGGCTTGTGCAGCCAGGAGAAGACTGTGCTGAGTGCAGTGAGGATTTAATTGCAGCCTTCAGCTTCCTGATGAGTTGTTGTAGAAAAGATGGAGTCAGACTCTCCATGGAGGTGCCCAGTGGAAGGATGAGAGCCTGCAGTCACAAGCCTGGGACAACAAACTGCCTCCTGGACAGCAGGAGAAGAAACTTCATAATGAAATGGTGAAATAGCAGAGCAGGTGCCCAGAGAGGCACTGGAGTCTTTGTCTTTGAAGATGTCCAAGCCTTGACTGGGCAAAGCCCTAAACACCCTGCTCCAACTTGACATTAGCCCTGCTGCGAGCAGGGGGTTGGACTTGAGACCTCCAGAGGTCCCTCCCAAACTAAATTATTTTGTGATTGCAAGTTCAAGAGATGCAGTGCTTTTCTGAATTTTGACATAAGGTCAGAGGTGAGTTACTGGCATTGCATAAGTCAGCCAATAAGGTTCAGATAAGCAGAAAACATAATACATATTCTTGTTTGTGAAAACACACTGCTTTGAAGCTGTTCTCTGCAGTTGCTGAAGGCTGGTCTTACCTTTACTTTTTGAGTACCAAGAACTTGGAAATGTGGTTTGTAGTTATAAACACAGTCCTTCATTTCTGTGCCATGAGGTTTATCAGACCTCCCTAACATTCACTTGGTGCAACTTTTTGAGTGTTGTACTGCCCTTGGCATTTTAGGACATGTATTAGTTGATACAGAATGAAAAGGAGATGCTTTAAAATTACTTTTCCTTTTGCTGCCTTGAGAGAGTTGTTTTCTTGTTATCACCTGGCCAAGATTTTCTTTGTATTTCTCCATATTTTGTCTGGAGAGGTCATTTCCCATCTCTATGCAAGAAGTAATTAGGAAGGTCCCTGGCCAGTAGCATGCACTCGGTGCCCCAGAGGGTTCAGCATTTTCTTCAATGAACAGTTAAAAAAGAGTGAAAGTAGAGGTTGGCATTAGCAGAATTATGTCGCTTTGTTTTACGTTAAATGAATTTTCCGTTTACTTTTAACTACTGTGAATGAAAGGAAGTCGTAATGTTTCTGGAATGCCATGATATATGATCTTATTTTCTTTATTATTCTGAAGGCTTGTAAACAAGGCAAGTAACAAATGAGGATCTGTGTTGTTAAAAGCTGTTAAATGTACCTTTGATTGTATAAATACAGTACGAAATGCCTCCCTACTAATAAGTGGTTTGATTTCCTGTTAGGCTTATGGAGGGCTGGAAATATTTGTCCACCTTCATTTAGTCATGTTACACATCCAATTAAGTGTACTGCTTGTCTTCATGGATCATGCATATATTCAATTGCTTTAATTGGCCTTAAGTAAATGTGAAGATGTGAATTGAAGGGTAAGAAAATGGCTGCTCACCCTGTTACAGAAATGCTTAAAAACAGCATGAAGAGAGACATAAAATAGACCAATGTATTTTATGTTGTGTGTGTGTAAATTACAGTATGGGGAGGGGTAATCCATTTCTTTTGTAGCATAGTAGTTGTAATCAAAGCTAATATTCTATATATATAGCTTTAGTTTTAATCCACAGTAAATCTTTAAAAGACTGTCAAATATGTGACGCCACATAATTCCTGTTGCAGGTAAACACTCTTAAAGGGTGACTGTTGCATATGTAATCACACTGAAAAGATGTTGCAGTACTGGTCTTAAGGCTGCAAGATCAAATCTGAGAAGCTACAAAATTCCAAAATTAAGGTCATCTGTGAAATCGTAGTTTGAGCCCTTTGGGTACATCCTTTGAAGACTAACCAAACCTTTAAGTTATCCCATAATATTTTTCCCATGTGACTCCTTCCTTTTTGTATTGATGAGGTTGGATGAGTTGTAGGGATGATAAAGGATTATGTAGTGAGAGACTGTTGGATTTTTGCTTCATTTGTTGCCAGTGAGGAAGCCCTACCTTGAATGGATCCTAGGGATTTGAGAGAACAGAGAGATATTAATGGGGAAGATTTTCTTAAGACACAGCAAAAGACTATCCCTGATTCAAGACCTAAGCTCTGAGACGTTTCAGGTTCCTACTGCAAAGTAACAGAAATCCCACAGGAAAAAAAAAGGCTGTTGTTTATTTAACTCGAGGGAGGGAGAAAATTTCTCTTAAGACTTAACCAAAGACTTCAGCTGAAATTTTCTAATCTAATTCAACCTGAGGCAGGCATATGCATGGACAATTTAAGTCCAGAGCATTAAATTGGTAAAATTATACACAATGGAAAGCAGGAAACTGAGTGGTGCTGCTTGGAATGGGTGCAAGAACAAAGCAAGGGATGTAGCAAAATGCAGTGTTTTGTAATGCTAGCTTATTTTCAGGGATTCTGTCTGAAGCTATGCAAAATGTACTGTTTGCTACAGGGAACAGCCTAAAACATGATTTTTTTTAAGATGTGGTCTTGGTGGGTAAGGAAGTTGGTTTCAGATTCCTTTGGTCTCTCCCTTACTGGATGGATTAATCATTGAACTGATAGCTAAAATGTCTCTTCCTCTGGCTGTGTCCTTTTGAAGGAAAAGTCCCCAACATTTTTGAAAAGAGGCAGCCTGACAGTTTAGGTCCTGAAAGATCTGAATCTTTCAATAGTAGGAGTTTGTGTTTGTAGCGCCGAAGTCAGATGCCTCAATCCAGAGGAATGCAAGGGATGCTCCTTCTTGCTTACGTTTCTGCGATGGGCTCGGGCAGTTGCTGTCCCGCTGGCTAGTGGTGGCAACTTCCCAGGTATCTGCTTCCACCCATACATTAAGTCAGGGCATCGGCTGGCAACCTTTCAGAGGCTCAGGAAGGGATAAAAAGCATTTACGAGTGCAGCGCTGCCAACAGAAACCCAGCAGGAGCCAAGACGTGGTGCAGCAGGGATCCTTGCTCCCCCAACGTGGGAAACCAGCAGGAGCAGCGGAACATGGGCTGCATTCGGGGCCATGGCTTGTGCTCCCAGCACATATCCCTCTCCCAGCGGAGGCCAGAAACTGCAACCCTCATGGCAAGCTGCCCTGTTTATCCATCACTTGCCCTAAGGAAGAGGATGGTGGCTTTTCATCTCTCCATAGGGCAAAAACTCGTCTGATGGCATTGCTGACGAATACAAAAAATCAAGCCGTGAATCCTCTTTGGCACGCATTGGTTTCTGCTGGCATAAAGAAATCAGAGGACCATCCTGATGCTGGAGTTGCCCCGCAGGTCTCCATTTTTCTTTTGATTGTAGGTTTTACACAGTCTCTTTGTAGGCTTCTAAGTCCTTGGGGACTTCTGAAGAAGAGGCTCAAAGTCCAAAATCATTCACAATTACAGGAAAGTTACCCAAATTATATTGTTTACCATTCCAGCCTTACCTAGCTGTAAAATAGCAATGATGAGGGATACTGAAAGAGTTCAGTAATGCTGAGACACCGTGCTGAGACACTTTAGTACGTTGAAGTACAGCATCAATATTTCAACAGTATTTTGCAAATGCACCAAACAACTAATGTGCTATGTGTTTTCTTGCTCCTTTGGTTTTTCTTAGGTTGTCATCTGCAGCATAAAGAGTAAATCACAGGTGCATAAGCATGCGGGTTCTGAATTTCCTGGCCATTGTACTTTCTTCTAACTCTCATTGGGTTTTTACAGAGATTTTTACCCTAGTCAAGGGCTTGAAGGTTTGGCTGATAAAAACAGCACTAGGCATTGCAAGAGGTACCCAAAATTATTAAAGGGAACTTGAAAACCTGAGTGTAAAATCTGGGGCTTGTTTTCACACACATTTGGATCAGTGATGTCTTTTTTCTGTCTCTGAAATTACTGTGTTACATCATATGCAGCTCAATCCTTACAGTGAAAAGGTTTCAGTAGAGGCTGCAGTTTATTGACTGTTATGTACAAAACCTTAAGAGCAGAATATACGGATTAACATGTTGGTGCTTTTGACTGGTCAGCTGAAGTTTCAGGCTGTGGATTTTGAACTAAGAAGTGGCTGTCCTTTTGTTAGTGCCATTTCGGGCAATTGTGGCACTACTGGCCACTTTTCTAGTTTGTGCTGCAGTATAGATGGCTTTTTCATTACAAGATTCAATCATCTATTCCAGATATTCTTAAATAACCCAATAATACTACATATGTAATGTAGTTAAACTAACAAACATTACTACAAATTAATATAAATTGTTCCTTTAAGTGCAAGTTTTAACTTTCAATTAAACAAAAATGTGGTATTTCAAGGATCTTTCATGCTATGCCTTTGGTAATCGCCCCAAGTGTGAAGTTTTAAAAGCAGAGAGAGATTGATATTAACAATAGAGGAAAAAATACATTTTTCAAACGACAAAGTTGATGTAGAGCAAATGAGGTAGAGAGAGGTGGATGAACAGCTTCAGTACATGGGGATTTCTGTGAAGTTTCTCTGCTAATGTTGTCATGGGATGTGGATGGGCAAAGGATTTTGTAACATTGAGGAAAGTCGTAAAATTAAGAATTAAGATGTAGCTTGGCTGAATAGCTAGGATTTTATTTAAAAACTGCATTTATTAATTTCTGTATTTTATTAGTAAATAGCACGTTCATTGTCTTTTCATTATGTTCCTAATATCCTCTCGTAATATGCTTGTGGAAGCTGGGACCATTAGGATGCGGTGTTGCATAACGCAGTGCAAGGATGCAGCTGCCTCTCTGTGCCTTTTTGGTGCTGAAGCCTGTATGAAGCCTGTAAGTCTTTCTGGTATTCTGATTTCTATGGTAACAGCAGGAAGATAAATGTAATAAAATAAGCTGAATATTCAAGAACAGTAGATAGCTTTTTTTTTTTAACCTTATGTACCTTGGCGAGGGATGATTACTTAAACTCCACCTGGAGTACTGCGTTCAGCTCTGAGGCCCCCAACATAAGAAGGACATGGACCCGTTGGAGCGAGTCCAGAGGAGGGCCACAAAAGGTGATCAGGGGGCTGGAGCACCTCTCCTGTGAGGACAGGCTGAGAGAGTTGGGGTGGTTCAGCCTGGAGAAGAGACGG
>JANZLQ010000007.1:22705570-22743854 GCA_026212715.1 Elanus axillaris | reverse complement strand
CAGTGTCCAAGGCCAGGCTGGACGGGGCTTTGAGCAACCTGGTCTGGTGGAAGGTGTCCCTGCCCAGGGCAAGGGGGGTGGAACTAGATGGTCTTTAAGGTCCTTTCCAACCCAAACCATTCTGTGATTCTGTGACCATCTTTGAGTGTTGATAAAGCCAGTAAGTAACTTCTTTTATTGTTTAAAAGATTACTTTTCGCCATTTACACTTTGCAGGATGATGTCTGTTAACCCTTTTGGTTTCTTTTGCAATCTGTTAATCCCGAAGTGTCTAAATTTAGGTATGTTTTTGTAATCTCTTTCATCTGGCAGTCTCCTAATCTGTAATCTTTAGTTAGTATTGCCACAGTGATTGTTGATAAGAGTTGTCAACGTTCATTCTTCACTAATAAATTGTGTGTGCGATCACTGATCTTGTTAAAAGGTCGGCAAAGCATTCCTTGATATTCCTCCCTGCATGGTTTTTGCTTGCATATATTATTTCGAAGCATACTGCATTCATACAATCAAAACTGTCAGTGCAGTGAGAAGTGGATATCTTTTATCAGTAATTTTTTTTATGTAAATTGTTACTGTTGTTTGCCTTTTCATAAAGTGCAGCTCAGTTCCCATCCAGAGAAGTATATGAAAGGATTTTGTTACATACCCAGCCCAAAGTAGTGCAGACAGAAGGAAGTTTCAAACAACTACTGTACATAATAGATGTAAATGCTTCAGCTAGATTTTCCAAGTCTTACTTTGCTTTTTCTTTGTAAACAGGTCAATAGTTGGGCAAAGCAATATATTCAACTTCTTTGCATAAATTTCTAAAGGCTCTGCCTTTTAATGCATTTATTTCTAAGCACTTCTTAAATTTCTTGGGTGTTTTAGTTAAAACTGTGAAAACTAAAGGAAAACAGGAGATAAAGTAGTTTCAAGGAGATCCGTAAGAATGTGAAAACTGTCAGAAGAAAGGTCCGTCCAGCATAGCTTCTCATCCTTTAAACTGGCCAGTTGCAAAGAAAGCGTAAGATCAGGACAAGGGTAAAATGATACTTCTTCATTTGTTCGTTCCAGCAGTCAGTGATTTAGGTACTTTCTGTACAGGAAATGCATTCGGACAGTTGTGCTTAATAACCCTTCTGTATCTTTCTTCTGTGAATTTGCCTAATACCTTTTTGAATACATTTATAATCTTGACATCTAAAATGTTCTGTGGCAGTCACTTCTGCAATTTAATTACACATATTTGTTTGTTGGAGATGTTTCTAAAGCAGGTAGTCGATAATTTAATGGAGTGCCACTTCATTCTTGTGTTTGTAGTAATAGTGAATATATTCCTTTTCATCCTCTGTATGCCATTTATCACTTATAGATCTCCGTCAAGTCCCATCGTTTCTTCTATGAGCTGAAGAATCAGCTAGTCAATTTAATCTCCCCTTGAATTTCGGTTGTTTACTACCCCAGCCATCCTCATCTCCCTCGGTACTTCTGCTAGCTTGTTGTATTAAGTTTAGGAGGAGACCAGACTGACACGCTGTGTTCAGAGCTCAGTGGATTTATGCAGTAGCAAAATTATGATTTCTGTCCTGCTCTCGACTCCTCTTACCCTTTGCTTTTTTTTGACCATTAGTAAACACTGAGCAAGCATTTTCAAAAGACAGAATCCCCAGAAGCCTGTTCCAAGTTACACTTAGGTCCCTTTATTGTGTGATGTTTGTTAATTTAGAGCCAGTTTTGTATGTATGGTGGAAGATGATTATAATGTCTGCATTGTCTTGCAATTAGTGATTTCCACCTTCTATTTTGTCAGCCAGCCACACAGTTTTGCAAGGTTTTTCAGCAGTTTTTCACAGGCGGCTCTTGATTTCATCATCTGGAGTCATCAGCAAGCTCTGCCACTTCTGTAGGTCTGATTTTTTTCAGATGATGTATGAGTACAGTTTTCAGCCCAGGCCCCAGTGCAGAGCTCTGTGAGACTTCCCTGGTAACCTCCATTACTTGTGAGAGATGTCCATTTATTATTACCCTTGGTCTCCTATTTTTAAGCTGCTAATAATCCATGAAGAGCCCTCTGCCTTATCCCTAAGCTCTCTTTAAGAGCTTTGAGGAGATCGTTCTAACAGCTTTAAAATCCAACTTTGCCATGATTGCACCCCCGCATACCTCCTGATGCAAAGTGCAGTGTGCAGGAGGTCCTAGCCCAGTAATTACCCATGCTGGCACGCTGACAGACGGTATTGCAGCCCATACCCGAGCTGCATGCCCCAGTTTCCTTTGTGTGGAAACCAGGGCAGAGGAGAGGAGGAGGAGGACAAGGACGAGAGGGTTGGTGTTTGCTTAGGTCTCACCTCATATGGCCGTGGGATGCAGCTAGACCTGGCATGTGCAAAGCATTTCCGTCGTACAGACGTTGCCTGTATCGACCAGAACAACCTTGTGCTATCATCAGAGCGCTCTTACAGATTCATGAGATGTGACCTCTCAATGCCAAAGCTGCGCTGACTTTCTTCCCTTACAGTATATGTATTTATCTATTAATGCTCCTCTTTCAATCGCTTTGCTAGATACAGAAATGAGACTTACTAGCCTCTGGTGCCTTGAGTGCTCCCTCCCCACTCCCAGACCCATTTTAAGAAATCAGTCACGTTTGTCACCTTCCACGCCTTTTATAAGGGCAATTTAAGCAATAAGCTGCACAGCACGGTTAGTAGTTCAGCAGTTCCGTATTTGAGTTGCTTTACAGCTCATGGATGGATGCCATCTGGTCTTGGTGATTTATTACTATTCATTTTACTGTATTTTTTTTTCTTTCTAAACCCTCTTCTACTCACACTTTAATCTGAAACTAGTTCTCACACTTGCTTATTGAGAGGAGAGACTCTGGTGCAGAGCCTTCCTGGACTCCTTTCCAGAGAGCACTGATGCAAAGATTTTATTTAACTTTTCTGCTATGGCCTGATCTTTCTCAAACACTTTTTCATCTTGATCATCTGTTGGGCCCAGTGGATGTTCTGGCAGGTTTCCAGCTTGTGATGTGTTTGAAAGGGTTTGACTGTTAGTTTTTATGACTTTAGCATAAAGACTTGCCCAATGATTTTACATTTAACTTGGCATAATTATGCTCTCTTAGTATGGTCTCAGCATGACTTTGGGACACCACAAGCTTTTTGGGAGGGTCTCTTCACTTCTCTTGAGGTTCTTGGCAAGAAGGGCTAGGATAGAGAAGAGGTTTGTTCCTTTCAGGTGTCTGTCTGAACATGGTGCTGCTTTAACCTTTATGCACATCAGTGAGCTGTTTGGTGGCATCTCCAAATGCCTTTCACGTGCCTAGTACTTCCTTTTGCTGCTTCTCCTGTAGAGTTAAATATTAATCTTCCATATTAAAAGAAAAAATTAGGAAGTAGTTTCTCTAAACTGGCGTGACAGGAAGAATGGCTCGGTTGACTTCCAGAAAATGCCAGGCTTTGCATGACAGTATGAGCAAAGTCTTGATTTCTGAGGCATTGTTGGCACAAGAAGAGAATTGCTGCTGCATGTGGAATATAGCAGTAATTTTGCTGATGAACCACTGCAAGTGACAATGAGCCCTGGCATAATGGATATATAAAATGATATCTAATGGGCACCTTTTCTAGCTGGTGCTACCTTTCTCTGATGAACTTTAAAAGAGTATTTATTATCATGTGTACATTATCATCATTAATTATTGAAGGCGGTATTGAAAAAGCATTTTGGTAAAGGCATAATTATGTATTTTCTCATTTAAACTGTGATTTGTCTCTTTTGGAATGCAAATGCACACCAAAAGGGAGTATTTGGTATCAGCATTCTTCTAACTGCATAATTAACTGTTAATTCCAGCAGATATTTGGGTTTTTTTGCTATTGATGTGCTTGGGATTTTAGGGTTATGTAACTGGGTGATTATTAAGTTGGATTTTAGCACAAGTTCTCTGTTACCAATTGGGAGCTGAAACCCTCCTTCGGCAATCATTATCCATGAGTTGTTGCCAGGTCCTTTGCTGATAGGCATATAACAGGAGGACACTTAGCTGAAACTTTAAAGCAGCTCTAAATTTCTTAGTGTCAGTTACCTGGGATTGTATTCTCTAGGATCACCAGGAGGACTTTCTTGGGAGAAAACTGATTTTCAGAATTGACCTCTTTAAGTTCAGTGTAAAAATTGCCAAGTTTGTATGCATGGGTGGGTAAAGCCCACAAAATACCATCTATGTCTGTAGATCTGTTTTAATGTGAAATGACCTTCCTTGTCTGATTATCAGTGTTCAGCATTGGTGGTCCTCAGCCTAACCCCTGTTTTGTCCTGAGTTCAGCAGCTTCTTCTGCCAAGGTCATTGCTGTAGTGCCCGTGCTCCTGGCTACACACGCCTCAGCCTGCAGCATCCCAGTCACCTGGAGGGAAGATTGTGCGCTTAAATGTTTTACTTTGGTAGTGGTGGGATTACACATTCTTGTGGCAGGGTTGGTGGGGGGAGATAATTTCTGAAGTGCTTGTCTTTCAGCATCTTCTAGAGCAGAAATCTGTCTTTCTTGCACGCTGTGCTTCCTTGCAGGGAGCAGCTTTCTCCTGTTGGCATGTCAGATTCCTGCAGGAACACAGCAGCAGGAGGCTGCTGCAGGACAATCTCACCATAAAACCTTCTTATTTTCAAAGTAGAAGGTTGTGCCAAGGCCTTGCTCCTATGTCAGATTTATAGGGCACAAGGGTTTTTTTTCTCCCTACCTTCTAGGTAGAGTGAAGAAATGCCGACTGGCGGTAGCAGCTAAAGTCAGGTAGAACAGGTCAGAGATTTGCAGGCAGCAGAAGGAGCTGAGGTGACGTTTGGTGGCAGGTCTTGCAGCTTTGCTTTAAGACATGAGTGCTGGCACCTGCCTGCCCCTGTATGAAGGAGCATGTACGTGGGCAATAGCTGCATCAGGCAGCTCAGCGGTATCAGCCAAAATGGCCTGGGAATGTAGGATTATGCTGAAAACCCAGACTGTCACTGGGGGCTGAGGGAATGGCACTTTGGTTTTGGTTTTGTTTGTTTTTTTCCCTGAGCCTGGTATGAGGGCAGTGTTTTCCAGCAGCGCGATAGAGCAGGCAGCCGGGGGCTGTAATGTTGTAACCTGGCTGAGATCCACCATCGCTTGTGTAGCAGGCAGCAGGGTGGTCATCTGAGGCTGTCGCCTTTATGCTACCTCTAGGCTAACACTTTCCTGGATAAACCACCTGATTCCCAGGCTGTGTTTATCCATGGCGGTTTAACCAACTGCAGGGTAATAGTTGAATTCTCTATCCCTTACTGCTTAGGGAGAGTATCTGCTGCCTTATCAGTAGGAGGAGGAGGTCACTCATGGTGCCAAAGATGGGGTATTTATTTCTGCTGGCTTACTGACAAGTTAAAGGAAAAATGGGCATGACCCAAATTTCTCTCCAGTAGAAACTGATGACAAAACTGCCATTAATTTCAACAGGATCGAGTACCTGCATTTGCCACTGATGTAAGGTAACAGGTATTTTTTCCTTCCTGGAAGGAGATGGCTCTAAAGCTTTAAGAGTTGAAGGCAATGTGTTGAAGGGTGTATGTTTTTCTCTCTCTGCTGTGGCTTGCAAAATGAGCAGAGATTAGAAAGTGCTGAATAAGAAATAAATGCTGAATGAAAAGTCATAATTGGATATTGCCTGAATTCTGCATGTACTTTGGCTTGGGTTTTGATCAGTGCAATAACTTAATGATGGTGCCCTAGTACTGCTGACTCTGGTTGCGTTTATAATGGCTTCAAGATGGGAAACAGGTGTCTCTGTACAGTCCATTGCACAGAATGATGCACAGTGTTTCCCCATGCTGCCACACACAAAGCAGTGCAGTGATTGCCCCTTTGCATGGAAGAATGGTTTCGGTTTTGTGCTAGGTAGTGGCATTCTGTTCCCACTGTTCTTCATGATGGAGCTGTTGAAGTAGAATACTCCCTCCAGAAAGAGTAAATTGTTGTTACAATAATATGTTTATTTTTTTCTTTCATCAAGAACCTCAAAACTTCTTCCAGACAAGTGAACCCCTCCTAAGGCAGGTACGATAATTCAGGCGAAGGGCTTTTCTGATTAGGTTTTTTGAGCAGCTGAACAAGGGACTCTGTGATCCTGTGTCCCTGGTCTTTTTCCCCCTTTAACCACAGCTTGCCTGCCTTGCCCTAAAGGCATCTGGTGGTTTGTCACTCCTCTCACCGCCAAGTTCAAACTGACCTCTTCTGGCATGATTGAAACCATACCTTGCTTTCTGAGGCTTCCAAACTGGTCTTGACCTTCAGGCCTTTGGCAGGTTTTCTTGGATTACACATTTGGTTGGTTGGTTTGGTTTTGTCACAGTGTAGTGTGCTTTCTGAATTTCTCTGAAATCATTTTAAATGATGGACAGGCTTCAGATGGACACAGGTTTTAGTCTAGCGAAGGAAAGGGTCTTGATTATAAAACTGGAAACAGCTCTTAGAAGGGAAGAAAACATAAAATCAGGAAACACAATATCTTTGACATCAGACTTTTGCTACAAGTGTTGCTTGGTCTTTTCCTAAGTCTTTTCTGAGCTGCAGAGGCCAAGGGACTAAGTCAGATGCACGTTTTTTCCTCTGAAGCGCTGTGGAAGGGGACACCTTTGCCCAGTTTTTCTTGGGATTAGCAGCAAGCCACTGATGAAACTTCAAAACACCCACCACAGCTTTCCCTTTCTTTGCATCCCTGTCTAATTTAGGAAGATGCATTGTGCTGCAGCTTCGAATAGGATCCATGAGAAAGTAAATAAAGCATGGTATCAGGTTTGGTTTGGGCTGAGTTTTGCTTGTGAGTGAATATTCCTTGATGCTATGGGTTCCTCTTTTTGGTTACAGTCAGTTTAGTTGCAGTTTCCATCCTCAACAAGGAGATTTACAATACTAGACTTGATGATTACTTCATAAATTGTAAGTTACTCATTCATAACAGGTTGTTTCTGTACAGCATGCCTATAGTTTCACCATTTTTGATGTCACTGTTTGGTTTCTGTGAAGGTCACGTAAGGGTATTAATGAGATATATGACTGGTTTGGTATTTTGGATGCCTGGTCTTAAACAGTTTCCTTAAACCATCCCTCCTCCCCTGGTGTGACTGCTCAAATCCTACATCTGTTGTAGTTGGGTGGCTCGCCCCTTGGTGATTTGGGGCATCAGTCCTGATTTGGCCAGGTGCTCAAGCCATTTGCCTTGTTGTTTGCCCCTGCGTAAAAGGAGGGCTACTTCCATGGAACAAGAGGAGCTGGGTTGGTTTGCCACTTTCTCATCTGTGTATTCAGCTGTCAGTGCGTGGGGGCTGAGGATGAAACAGGCTGGGGTATTGGGCTGGTACCACAGAGCTGCTCTCCATGCAGCCTGCCCATGGAAGGAAGATCAGAGATCTAGAGTCAATTTGGGAATAAGGGTGGCAGAGATGAAAGAGGCGAGGGCATAGAGATTGCCTGGGGTTAGGGAGGAGATCCCAGATCAAGCGGAGAGAAAAAAGACAACCTCAGGAGAAGTACCGGGGAGTCTCTCAACTAGGAGCATGTTTGCTGTGGTTTGTTGAGAGAAAGCCAACAGCAGGAACAAAACCCCTCTTCCCACCGAGGTGGTTGAGGTGCCTTGGAGGGCTTCACCAGCGGAGGTACCCTCCTCGTCTTCCTCCCAGGGGAAAAGAGGGAAAAGCAGCAGCAGTTCAGTTCTGGTGAGGATGTGGTGATCAACTCGGTGACCAGGCAACGCAAGGCAGCCCTGGCCAAAGAGGCTCTACAGGACCAGATAGAAACTGGGCAGAACAGTAGCTGGGGGGAACGGGCTGGTTCCGGCCGCTCGGCCTGCCCACAGTGCTGCGGCTGCGGGAAAGGTCAGGCAGAATGTGAGCCAGGCATTAAATTAAGCCTGTAAGGAGACACTCAGGGAACTTAAGATGGATTAACTTAAGGTGTAAAGTTTAAAGCATATTATTATGAAGGAGGATTAAGCTAAACTGAGCTAATGACACCACTTTTGAATGCGTGTCCACACAGCGGATTCAGAGCTTTGGCTCCACGCCTTTTATTACTTAAATGTACTTACCTTCTTAAATGTCCCCATGAAGATACATGCCCTTATATTCCAGATCTTCACATTCTCCATTTTCCATGTTGAGACATTTATATGCTGTGTCAGAGGTAGAACTGGTTTTGGTTGCTTCGCTTTTGCTTCCCCCCCACACCCTTCCCTTTAAGAAAAAAAAACAAAAACAGGTAGGGGGGAAGGCAACATAGAAGTTTGTCTTAATTTTTCCCCATGGTGGTAATGGCATTTTTGATGACTTGATGGTATTTATTCTTAGATGAGGCATTTGGTAAGGGAGAAATAACTTTGTTACTGTTATGTTGACATGCCCTAATTTGTGTGCCTTATCTCTTTAAATATATTTCTATTGCTTTATTTTGTTGTTACTCTCATGGTATTGGGATGTCTGCGATGTCAGCATTTGAATTTTCCGAAAGCTCTGTGCCCTCTTAATTTACACTGTGTGCATTAAAAGTCAGATGCAAAGCTGAATACTGTAAACTCCCACAAAGTGCTTAGCTTATCTTAAACAGTCATGAATTAACTAACACAATTTGTAGTTAGTACTAATTTGTAAATAACTAATAAATCCTTGAGGGTAAACTAGAGATCAATATTTTTAAGTAGATAAAAGACGAAATATTTAAAAGACAGACCAAAAAAAAAACCCAACCAAACCCCCCTGACTTTTACTACATTTCTTCTATTTAGGCAATCACATAAAAGCAAAACAAATGTAAAGAAAAACATGAGAGAAAAAGTAAAATGTCATAAAAAGTGCAATGCAATGTTTAAAAAAAAAAAGGGGGTTGAGTCAGGGTACTTTTAGGTTAGCTGTCACAGAGAGTGTTTTGCCACACTGTTTAGTGAAAGCATAAGAAACCCGAGACAAAACCTCAAAATGTTTCAGTTTATTTGCTGTGCGGCTTGTGGTATCAGATGAAAGGTCTGGCGCTTCTCGAGTTTGTGGAGGTCAAACGCAGGCAGGGGTGGTGGCAGCTGCTTTATGCTCTGAAGCTAGAGAAACTAACTTTGGTGTCCTGCAAAAGTGATAATGGATGCAACAGACTGTTCTTATTTTGAATCCTGCTAGTCTTTAGCAGTCTGAGATATACCTTAAAATGTATTTTTTTTAAAGCACAAATGTCTCTTATTAATCATTTGCCTTTCAACTTCGGTACTTATCCTTCTGAGCCTCCTGGGAGAGGTCAGCTGGGAACCACCATTACCTATGTCCTAGACCTGGCTTTGGTAATTTTGGGAAGAGGGGGGGCAGTAAGAGAGAAATGCCCATTTGTGTGCATCTGACATCTTTTAATTCTGCAAATGCTTTCCTGTTTCACCTGATCCCAGTTACTCAGGGTCACTCTGTGCACGTTCATAGCACATGACTGGTGTTGAGTGTGCACATGGCGTCTCCAGGTCCTCTGCAGTGCGCGACGGGGCTTGGGCGCTTGTGCCTGCGAGCATCCAGCAGTGGAGGCTGCTCTTCTCAAACAGAGGCCAACTGGTATTTCAGTCACCATCCAACACCTTCAAAGATTATTTTCTTCTATTCATTTTCTTCCCTGCAGTCCACGATCCATAATACAACTAAAAAAACATGGCATTACTACTACTATTAAATTAAAAATAAAAAAAAAAGCTGGAAGTTCTTAGTCTCAAGAAGAGGGTGGAGTGGGGGAAAAGTGCAGAGCCCATATAACAATGGGGAGTCTGCTTTATTAGTATTAAGGAGGAAAATAAAATCTGCTCTGGCAGTAGTGAAATAAAACACCAGGAAGATTACGTCAGTCTTTGTTTGCACACAGTATGATGCTTCTCTTTCACCAGCCAATTTGTATATTTGAAAAGGCAGTTGCTTGCTTAAAATAATTACCTGAATTTTGTCCAATTCCCCAATTATGTGGAAAAAAGTTTGAAGACGTATAGATAATTGTTGTTGAGCAATTAAAAAAAACCCAAAACGGTAGTGGTCACTGAACAATTATAGCGCCTTGTCTAAATACCCACATATATATCATAGTTTCAAAATGAGACAGGGAATTCTCAGTGAGTCTTTGGTGTAGCTGTTTTGGTTTGGGGATAGCAGCTTTAGAAGTATAGCAAAATCCCAACTGACTCTGCTTGAAACTTGTGCAGGATAGGTTAGCCTGCGGTTGCCTCAGAGAAGAGAGGTAGGGTCTGAAGCTAGGTGTATCAAAGTATATTTAAAGAAAAAAGGAGTAGACTGGATACAAGTCATGTATCCTTATTATTTTACAATTTAACAGGCAAAAATCTGTATTAATATATGAGATTGTCATCTTATATACTCCTTTATCCCAGACTACTAAGGTAATAATAATCTAAGGATTATTATTTTAGGAAAAAACATACAGGATTTTTTAATACTTCAGTGTTTTAATAAGGGACCATTGCAACAATTTGAGTAAGAATTCCCCATAGGAGCTCCAGTGTAGTACTTTTAACAAGAACTTCAGTGACTGGGATATCATTTCTCCTTGTTGTTGCTACACTTTCATCCTTGGAGTTAGACTTGTTGCATTTTCAGGAAAAGTAGTGATCGGAGGTTTTGAAATGGAGGTTACTTGGGAAGGACGTGTAGGTGCTGCTCGCTGAGGCAGTGGTCATCCCAATCATTTCTTAACTTCAGATTCCTCAGTAGACATAAAGGCAGTAATGTGAAGTCATGCATTTTATTTTATTTTTGTTAAACCATTTCCCCTGAATGGGGAAATTTTTGCAGACCTGCTAGCCATATTTTTAGAGAACTGTGTTATTCAGGATGAGAAGAGTCAAGATGTCAGCTGGCACAGTGGAAATCCTCGATCCCAGGGCCCTGCTGGCTTGTGGAGCTGACCGCGCAGTGGGCAGCAGAGCTCTTTGCCATGGGTTTTCCTCTTGTCCGTGGCTGCTGGGCTGGGGCTGGGGCTGACAGCCCTGAGTGGTGCAGGCTGCAGGTGTGAGGCTGTCAGTCCTCCTTGGCCATCCTTTCCCCCAGGTTTGTCGCTGCACCAGACACTTTGCAACCCATTTCCACCTGTATGTCAACCGATGGGGAGATATATCATTTAGAACACGCGTGCAATGGGTGTAGGTTCCCCTATTGCACCAGTTCTGACCCCTTCAGCAGGCTCATTTCTGTCAGCCAGGGCAGAGCTGAACAAATGCTGAAAATTCAAACACATTTTAAAACATCTTTGCCAGTCTGTTAACATCATCAGCATATGAAACTCAAACTACGTTTTTTTTTCTGTCCCTTTGAGGGGGGGTGGATGTTCATGCTGCCTGTGGTCTGCCAGCTAGCAAAGTGAACTCAGCCATCCGTTGCGGATGGTGTAGGAGTTGAGCAAGGCAGTGCTCGGCTCCCCCAAAATTCTCGGGCAGTGTTTTTTTCTGCCAGCCCAGCAGCCCTCCGGGGTTGGCAGGACTCCAGCTTCGTCCCTGTAGTCCTCAGCTCCCTTACCTAACCTCAACTTTGCAGCTGCGGTGTGTCTGACCGACCTCTGTGCGACCAGCGCTTGCTTTCCAGGTCACGCTTCGCTTTCCTCATGCGTGGGCTGCCGCGTGCACGTTGCGCTTTCCCGTACTTACCCGCTGGATTTTGTTTCTTTCTCTTTGCAGGGAACGGATGCGCCAGTCTGCTATGTTTGAACTGTGCCAGGGGATGCACCAGATCAGTTTGCAGTTTGTTCGTTTGCAGCTTAGCTTTGAGGAGTACACTATAATGAAAGTTTTGCTGCTGTTAAGCACAGGTAAGTTAGCTTCATGATTACATGGGAATACTTGAAAATATTCCAATTCACAAAGAGGTGCAGTGATTTTAACTAATGTGACAATAGAGCTAAACTGTTTCCAGCAGGGCTGCAGGAATAAGCCTGGTTTTATGTCTTACGGTTTATCTGCACATCTTGCTCTCCATTAGCGTGGGAAATGTCTTTGCAGTTTGAATGTGTCATGTGCATTGGGAGGACAGGAGTGGCCGGGCAAGGGGCTTTGGCCCCCTCCCTGTATGGGAACCGCTCGAGTCAGCCAGGTGTTCCAAGAAGTGCAACAGCTGTGGGGACTGGGGAGAAATCCTCACCAAACACTCAAAGCCACCAGTTTGACTGAGTTAACATCACCTTCAAGATCAGATGATGTACATTGCCTGTACTGCAAAATGGGTAGTTTTCTAATGGTAAGCTCTTTTACAGGGCTCTGAAAGTTTAATAAATGACAGTGCATGCTTTATTTTTCTCTCGAGTGTCATGCTTTGAGTTTTCTTAAGATACAAAATTACATCTTGGTGTTTGTTACAGCACTGTATAGCAATTAGCAGATCTCTTGATCTTATCTTACTGAAAATACTGAAAAACTCCTATCCCAGTACAATTGTATAACTACATAGGCAGTTTGCACGTTACTTTTCCTTCAGTCTTGATGAAAAGGCCGATTACTGGTAAACAAACTTTCTTCTGTGTAATCATGCTCCTTTTTGTGGGGTCCACTCAGTGACATCATGATGCGATAACCCATCAGCTTGATTGGTGGGCGTTCGTGATGTCACTTCAGTGAACTCACCGGGTGAGAACTCCCCCTGCAGGAGGAGGCTGGATGTGGGGGCAAATGCATGGGGCGAGGAGGAGCGGGAGATCAAAGGGGCCACTGCGCTTATTCTGGCTTTCACTTGCAAGCTTTCGGCGGCACGACGCGCGGCCGGGGCCGGCGGCTGCCCGGGCTCATGCTGCACAGACCGTCTCCCCGTTCAGTGGTGAGCGGAGCCCAGCCCACCCTCTGAGATCCTGCTGCTTCTCCCACCACCCATCTTCTGCCCCAGCAAGCTGAGAGAAGAAACGAACGGCAAGCGACAGGCGTTAGTTGTGTGGCGCTGGAAGGCGCTTATCGCCAAAACTAAAGGACTCCAGAGCAGGCTGATGTAGCGAGAGATTTAGACACCCAGGAGCCTCCCAAGTCCCCAGCCGTGGTGTGGGCACGCTGGCTGCAGGCAAAGCTAGGTGCCTACAAAGGGATTTGCAGCATCTAGCCAAGCCGAGCGGCAACCCCTTTGGGCGAGGTGGTGGGACAGGTGCTTTCTCCCTGTCCGCGGCGCCTTTTGCTCCGACCTCACCCATCCCACCCAGCCGGTAGCTCTGTCTTTAAAGTACTTGCCTTTGAAGGAGGAGGCGAAGCTGCAGTTCCCGTCCTGGCTGGAGGGGATTTGGATCTGCTAACAGAAACCTCCTGGGGCTGTTAAGTTTTTTGGGCTCGGCTGTCTGCCTCCCTCCCTGCCTCCCTCCCTCCTGTTGAAACCATTCCAGCTCCCTGGGACCAGGAGAGGTGACACCAACTGGGGAGCGCTTTATGTCCCAGCCCACGAGTTTGACCCCCAGGTCCTGCTCCACCGAGGGTTCAAGGAAATGGTCTGCAGGTGAAACTGGACTGTGGGCAGCTGATATGCTCCAGGGTAGCTTTTTTGAAGGTTGTCACTCGCTGTCTTTCCAGAAGCAACTAGCAGTGCTGCGGATGTGCTCCAGGGGCGTCTAGCTCCCAAAATGTTCTTGAGAGAGTGTCTGGATAGGAGATCTGGCTCTGCTACTTTTTAATCAGCTCTAAAGGGAGAGAATCTTTAGAAAAAGAGCCTTGAGGCATGCTAAAAAGGTAGCAAAATTTCTTTAAGCCAGGTATTTATTATTTTACCCTCTTGAGAGTGTTAACTAATGACTTGAATTATTGCTGGAATCTGTTAGGTGAGATCAGCCTGGCCAATTAACTTTAGCTAGCTGGGTCCCTTTGCAACACATGCCACGGTCGCTAGAAAACCTATTAAAATAGTTTTGGGAGAATCAGGGTATTTACGTTAGAGAGAGAGGAGAGCGCAATGGAAATGGAAGACAGTGATAAAACCCAGACAGTGTCATGTGAAGGGCAGCAAACCTGGTTTTGAATGATTACACCTTGATACAACCTTGTGACAGAAAACACCGGGTTTGTTTTCATTTAAATTTTTTTATTGAATCGTGTGATGAGCAGAGTACAAGTTATTCTGAAACTTTCATGATGACCACATCAAGGAAGTTTCACTCAATTTACATGTGGAAGAAACCACACATTACAACTCAATTGTTTTCTTGCTTTCCACAGACCATGGATTTTGGGAGCTTGCCAAAAGCATTGCTGCATTTAATAAGTAAAATCAGAAACACTGGGCAAATCTCCAGAATTTCATGTTTTGCTTGAGTTCTCTTTATTTGTGGTCTTTCGTACTTTCTTAATAATCTGGCTGGGGTGATGGTATAATAATTTTCAGGCAGGACAGTAAAATACATAGTAGTAGACAAAGGAAGAGTGGCTCTAAGTCTTTAAGCAGCATGTAGGAATACAGGCCTGTAAACATTGAAGGAACTGTAAAGCCCATGCTTTTTGTGCAAGGGCCACAGTGTGCTCTGGTGGCTTTACTCATCTTGATCAGTGTCTGTCTATTAATTCAGCTTGAACTGAATTTGTACATCTCTTCCAGACAGTTTATTCTGTCAGCTGACAGAGAGACTTGGCATGTAGAATTTAAAAATTAAATATTATGTGTATATAATACAAATATATAATATTTACCGAGTGTTAGGCGGGATGGTGCATTACCTCCTAGGCTTTTTCCAAAGATTCCTCCTTGTGCCCCCTTCCAGCACTTGATGGTGGCAGGTCCTTGCTGCTCATGTGGTGGTAGAACTCCTCCTTGTTTCCCGTTGCTACATTGCTCTGGTAGATACTGGTGATAGAAGATACAGGTGCTTTTTCTTAAAGTTTTTACTCTGGAGCCACTTGGGCAGTTGTTACATGTTTGTGATGTGATTGCAGTGGGTTAGAAAGCAGTTCACAGGATTTCAAAGAGATGGGAACAGATGAACAAGACAATTTCTCTCAAGATGTTAAGTCAGGGTAAGCTAAATTGGAAGATCACCTGTTTTTTTCTTTCCTTTTTTAATAACTTCCCATTTAGCTTTCTCTGACATAGCTTTCTGGCTTGCTTAGAAAATAAACTCACTCCTGTACAGTGTAGTATTTTATTTTCCTTCTGTGGACTAGCATTAGGAGATGCAGAGTAGAAAAATATTTGCTGGTTAAGCAGTATTCAACCAATCCAGGTATTAAAACACCAGAACATTTTCTGTAACTTTGTTAATAACCTCTTCGGGGTTTTCCTAGAGGTCTGATCCTATAAGCCATTCCTGTTTGGGGCAGAACCTGCTGGAGTGCAACAGTATTTGCAGTCTGGAAAGAAGCAGTGTATTTGATTTTGTAATTAGCCTTGCTGATAGCAGTCATAGTAAAAAGTATTAGAAGACCCTACTTTTAGTCCATTTGTGAAATGATCCCTCTGGCAAATGGGAACTTGGATAGGACACTAGAAATGCTTGCAACTGTACGTCATGGTCAAACGCTGGGTCAGGATGCCTATTTGGAAAATAGTCTTCTGTTTCATGCAGCATAATGGCTCTGTTTCTTCTAGGTGTTATACAGATGCTTACTAACATTCAAAGAAATTTTAGATGTTACTTGATGGCATAAAAACGTGTTACGTGGTATAGCATTTCTGCACATAACAGCTGTAATTCTGTAGCTTTCCCTCCTCTCTCAAGTGTGGGGAATCAGTCAAGAATGATAAATCACGTCTTCAACTTCTAAAGAAAATATCCTTGATCCATCTGCCTTTGTGTGTGTGTGTGTGTGGTTGGGTTGTGTTAAAAACAGTTTCAGCATGAGGCTAGCATATGTTTTATTTCTGAGACGTTGTCTTGTCCTTTGCTACAGCTTGGGCAATCACAGATCTGGAGAGGATGCTTGAATCACTTGAAAATCTGTATGATGTTCTTGATTCCTTACCAATGTCTGTAAATTATGGACTTTGCTTAAAGGTTTAATTCTTTCATCCATTAACTAGTGTAACTTTTAAAATATGCACATCAAAAGAATAAGCAATGCAGTTAATATTAATATAAGACTGTCTTTTCAATGACAGTTCCCAAGGATGGTCTCAAAAGCCAAGCTGCATTTGAAGAAATGAGGGCAAATTACATTAAAGAACTAAAGAAGATGGTAACTAAATGTCCAAGTAACTCTGGGCAAAGCTGGCAGAGATTCTACCAACTGACTAAACTTCTTGACTCCATGCATGATGTAAGTATAACTCCTCAGGGAGTGCAGACATGTTAAGCAAAAATCTCTCCATTAAGGTAAACCAGTAGTCTTTAATTGTGTTAACTAACAGGGAGAAAAAAGAAAAGAAATTCTTCCTTTAGGAACATCTGAGAGAAGTTGTTAGATGAATTTAAGGACAACTGCCAAGTAAAATAAGTAAATATAAGTCATGAAGGGCTGGGTCCTGCTGCCTTCTCCTATGTTAAATGGTAGTGTCTTCCTCCAATGATTCACTTAAGGTCATAGAACTATTAGTGGGGTCAGAGGCTCTTCAGCAGGCAAAGTGATGTTAGCTGTGACCCTAAGTTAGACACAGTGTGAGTGCACCACGCCAATTATCCTGTGAGTTGCTTCTCAAGGAAAGGTGCTGGATTACGGTGTCGTGCATCTAACATGCCTGATGTGGTAGTAAATTTTGAATTAATTTGGTGATCTTTTACAGCTGGAGTTGTAATAGTGATGACTTTAAAAGACGTATTAAGACCTTGGAGCCATCTTGGGTATTTGAAGCTTTATTTGAGCTTTTCAAGTGTAAGATTCACTGTATTTTTAGGTTATTTCTACCACCCTGTCTCATTCCAGTGCGAGGTGTTTGTTTTACATGCGTCAGGTATGAGATGTGATCAGTGACATGGGAAACTAGAAGTTTAGTCCCAAAACACCCAGGCTGTTGGTGGCTCAGCCCAGAGTGACTCCGAAGGGTTGTGGTAGGTGCCTAGTGCATGGGACCAGCTCGCGGTGTCAGAAGGGATATCCGTAACATTGAGCTGCTGAGTTGGGAGCAACCCGGTTCTAGCTGGTAAAATGGTAAGTGCAGAGATTTACCTCGCCAGATGGTTTGAGCAGCCACGGGGGTGTATCTCCGTGCTCTCCGTAATGGAGCCTGGAGTCGCCGCAGTGGAAGCCAATGACCCAGCTGAAATGGTTGTCTCAGGCTGAGGGGTTTTCCCGTGTCCCCTGGGAGTGCCCTGGGCAGCAGCCCCTTGCCTGGCTCCCGCGGGGCTGGCACCTGTGCTCTCTGGAGCTGGGCAGCAAGTGACAGGAGACTCGCAGGGCTAGCGAGAGCAACCTTCAGCCGTGTTTGGAGACGGGAGGGGACCAGTCCCACGAGTAGAGGCTGAAGCCCAGCACTGATTGCTTCCCAGCAAAAACTGGTAAACTACAGCAAAGGTGATAACCGTCCTACTCCGTCCTGGGTGGGCAGGGAAGTAACTCTGCTGCATGAAGAACCTACAGAACTCGCTTTCAGAGCCTGCATATTAACGTACTTCTTTGTACTCAACTTAAATTTCATTTTTGTAGAGACAGTACAGTACAATGCACTTCAGGTCAAATCTGTATAAGAGCCTGAGGTCTGTTTACAGAATGTACATACGGAATTATTTTTCAAATATTGTTCTGTTGTTCATTAAAACATTGCAAGTCTTAGTGGGAGGCAGGGGGAGTATTATTAGTACTGCAGTAATAGCTCATTCTTCAGAGATCGGGTTTCACTTGCTCAGTGCCAGCAAAGGAAGTTGTAGTGTTTTAGTGGAAAGAAAGGGGATGGGTGATAAAATAATTTGCAAGATACTCAGAACCTCAGGGCAGCATAACAAACCACTGCATTTATGGAGTTTTCTAATCCTCTTCAGAATAGGCAGTGTCTATGATTTGTTATTTAAATGGGTGTGCTTGTGTGGTTAAGGTGACTGGATGACAGACTCACACTTACTGAGAGTGCTACTGTGTCCTACAGACATTTTCCAAAACACAGCATTAACCATTGGGAGCTGAACTAACCAGAGGAAGCAGACTGCTCTTGCATTTTATTTAATTTTTAATTAAGCTATTTTTACATTGCTTTTGTTTTAATAGAGCACTTTCTTACAAAGGACTTTTTAAAGAAAGTCCCATTGTCAGCATTCTCTGTTAAAAAGGCCAGTTGTCTGCACAACAGTGCTTCCTTTCAGAGATGATATTGGAGACTTGTTCAACAAAGGCACTTTTTATTTCTTCTCTTTAAAACTGTTTTTTTTTTGCTTTTTGGTTTCCAAAATCCATCAGAATAAATTTAGAGTGTCGATAATATTAATGAGAAGTGAGAATTACTCTTCTCCCCCCACTGCCTATTAGTGAGGAATTTCTCTGTTCCATCAATGTAAATGCAAATTTTCTGCTCGATTCCTTCGTATAGGAGGAACATTTTTTCAGCTGTCACCTATGTATTTTTAACTTACTCCATTATAATTTTAGAGGATTAGAATATATCTGGTGCTGAGAGGTCTAACTGGAGCTGAGGCCCCATGTTTACATGCTGCTGTAGCCACAGCACTGGCATTTGCAGCGCAAGCCTGAAGGGACTAGTGCAGAATTCATGCTTATTCAGCCCTCCTGCTGCCTCCAGCTTTTCCATCAGAGCAAAGCAGCATCTAGTCATCTGTGGAGTTCACTTTACCCTGAGTGTAGCGATAAACAATAAAAAAATACTGCTCCTTTGCACCTTCACACTTGCTTTCATCAACCTCATTTTTAAGTAGTCTTTCCGAGGACTAGGTGAAATAAAGTGCATGGGAATATCAAATTACAGTGTGCTTGGCTTATATAATATGAAGAAGAAAAAAAAAACCAAACAAGGTGGTTTTACATTACTCGGTATACTAAATCATTCATCCACACAGTGAACATATGTGCAGGTAGAAAAGTGCCGAGGTGAGGAAAAAGAAATTTTCAAGAAGGCCAGGTAGGCACTTCAGTATTTGAAAAAATCAGCAACTTTATTTAATGGTCCATAAAGTCTGAAAGCACCAAAAGCGCAACCGAAAAATAAGAGATCGAAACCCATCCCAAGCAGACAAGATAAACACGATTTCATGCACGTGCATGCACGCACCTGCACTTGGCCTTAAGAGCATGCCCGCAGGCTGCCGGGTAGTGTGCGTCACTGCTGCCGTGCATCGAAATGCTCTTTATTTGCATGGTGCTACGTGAAAGCAGTGGTTGCTGATAGAGCAGGCACTGGCTGGCAGCGTCAGCCTGGTTACAGAGCGTGCCCGTCCTCTCCCTCGGCACGGGATGACAGGGAGGAGGAGGAGGAGGAGGAGGTTGTTGCCGTTCACTTGCTGTTGTACTGTGGCTCAGCCTTGCTTACATGGATGGACCCCAGTATGGGTGTTTTTGGGGAGTGTTGAGGGCAGCAACGTAATCGATGTATTTCCTTCTTGGAGGGTTTGTATTTCTACTTTTGTGGCTGGCCTGCATGCGTGGTGTGTTGAGAACCGTAGCGTAGCAAGGACAACCGACTTCTCTGCCCACGATGTAGAGGTTTCAGTCTTGTGCCCACAAATGGCCATAGGCATTTCAGGGAGAGATGCGTTTGCTGCGCTTGGACGTAGGTGAACTGCGCTATGTGATCAGACAAACGGCATGCAGGAACATTAGAAACAGATGTACTACACATGGTATCAAAAACTTCATTTGGATCCTCCTCAACATCTCCTGTTGGCTTTGGCAGGAAGGGTTGTAGCTTGCATGGCAAGCCTCATTTCATATAGAGAGTGTAGTGTATGGTTAGGCGGTTTGCAGAACAAAAGCTGAATTTGGTTTCAATCTGGCTGATACTAAACAGACTTTGAGTTAAGAGGGCTTTTGTTTCGATGCCATGACATTAAACCCTAATGTGAACCTTCCCCTTGTCTTGGCAAGGCAGAGCACTGCACTGTCATTTGCTTGTTGATATTTTCTGCCAAACAAAAATAAATTCTTTAAGGCTCATGCTGCTGAATAATTAATTTTTTATGGTTCCTGAAGGGAATACTTTATAGCTGAGGTGGATCTTTCCATAGGCTGAGAGCGCCAGGATTACACTCACTGAAAAAGCTGACAGTGGGAAGAAGGGCACAGATCCTCGAGGGGCAGGTTTGCAAGGCGTGCTGCGGTGGATGCAAATGTGCCTCTGCAGGTGCTTAATCCCACAAATACGAAGCTGCAGATGAGCCCCTCAGCTGTTGCCAACACCTTTGGGTGCACTTACTCCTGCTACTGATCTGCCAAAGTTGTGTCCCACAGCTGATGAGCTGTTTGGAGCCTTGTTTTTAGTTGCAGTGCCTGAATTCTCAGAGCAGGCGTTTTCTCTGTTTGCGCAGAGGCTTGATCTAGTCCTTACTCCCGCTATGGCCTCTAGAAAAGCAGCAGCGATGTCAGAGTGTGCATGGATGTGTGTCACAGCAGCTAATATGCGTCTATGAAGTGAGAAATTGATTCCCAGCTCCCTAATGTAGGCGGGGCCCGCTCCGAGGGCCACCTTGCTCAGTTTGTGGATAGTTGGATCTCTTCTCCTTCATGTTATTAGGTGTTTGTTGGAGGAGGGCAGAACCCTGCTACTGTCAACAGAACAGCAAAGGAGAATTAGCTCAAAATTTACCCTGGTCAAGGGCTGAGGATGCTTCATTGGTGTGTGATACTGTGGGTTTGCATGCATCCTCTAAGCATACAAAATGAGTTCAACTGCAGTTCTTCCATGTCATGTCCAGGTGTCAAGGGCTGTGGTTTTGGTGCGTGTATGTTTATGAAAAAAAACCTGAAGAAATGAGTGCAGTCCCTAAATTGGGTAAATGCACCTGTCCAGGCAGAAATAAGTTCCACATTTGCTCTGGTCAGATGATGTTTGTGCCTAATCCATATGCATTTTGCCCACCTTTTCGTCCTTGCTAGCGTGAGGTAAATACACAGCACAGCTGTAGTCAGAGGCTTCATCCCATGGTCTTACCACGTTTCCCCTGTGTTGGTGGGAGGTTTTACTCTTTGGCTTAGAGATCAAGATTTCATAAGCAGCTAGGAATTAACCACTGTGGCACCAAAGCACATCTGTACCTCTGAGAATCAGACTGAGAGCCATTGGTGGGGAGGGGATAATTTATATCCTGAGCCCTCAGAGAATTAATTTACATCATGGGATTTTCATAGGACTGGGAACAAAAGGGAATATAGTGGTAATGGAATAACCAAGACCTGGCTGGCAGTGGTTTTCCTTAAGTTTGCCAGTTGTGAAGCAGGAGCTTTGTATCTGCTGCGTGAAGGGGAAAAAGCAGGAGGTTGCAATAGTCCCACACACACCCAGGGCTCTTTGGTGCCTGGGGGACAGGAGGCTGGCTGCCCTCGGCTGCTGCTTCTTACTTTAGCAGGGCAGCAGGCTCCTGACTCCTGCACAGCTTGAAACAGGCAGGTTTTGAAAGCAAGAGGCAAAATACCGCTGCTGAGCCGATGGGCAGCAGCTTGTCCCTTCAGGGAGCCTGGCTGGGTGCAGGTAGTCACCAAGACTGCGCAGCGGCATCGTGTAGAGCTGCAAGGTTGCCTCCTCTGAAGACCCACCCACTCCATGCTGTGTAAGAAACGGGCAGAGACACGTTTCTGAAAGGGACAGAGAAAGTTTTTGGAGTGTCATTTTTATATGAGAACACTGAGGTTTCTGCCAGCAATAGCTGTAGCTAATAATAGGAAGACATTACTCAGCATCGTGTTGTTACCCTACTGCTGTCTTAATTGCTGTATCAGTAGGTTTAATTGCAAAGATGCTCCTGATAGAGAAGTGACTGTGGGCTTTCATACCACACTTGGAGACTGTGAGAGATTTTGAAGTCAGAAAACTAACTGAGCACAGAAATGTGCACCCTTGCAAATCGGATGGTTCTTACCGTTTCTGGAAATAGAAGGGCATGGCGAGATTGCCAAACTAAAATCAATTTTTTTTTTGCTGTAAAAATGCTGCAAGTACTCGAAGGTCACTGTAACTGTATTAACTTCAGGGACTTCATTAAAGGATTCATTTTTTTAATTATGAAGAACAGTATGGGTGTAAAAGTCTATTTTATGGAACCCCCACCCTAATAACAGAAAATGATGTTTGATTAATACTCCTATTTCTCAGAGGTGCTTAATACAGCATACAAATGTGAAGATTGATTAAGTAAAAATCTCAGCATTACTAAGACTGCTGTAGCCTTGACAATATTTAAACGCAGCATACTCTGTAGGATAGTGATGAGAGAAAGCTTCATAATTAATGACTGAAGTGGTGAAGGGTTATAGCTAACAGCTGATCCACTTGCCTGCAGAAGAACCGTCACGTCTTACAGCAGTCTGGGTGACATGGACTTGATAATTCTGACCTGTTTGTCTGCATCCCAGCAGCCCAGCTCATATTAATTTATTTAGTGGTATTTGCCTGCCTGGAGAGGCTGCAGTCTCCGTTCTGGGAGATACCCAGGACCCAGCTGGGCAAAGCCCGGCACTGGCTGGATTCCGCCGCATGCAGAGGGAGGGTCGCAATGCTGTCGAAGGTACCAAGCTGCGTTTTATTGCCAGCACCAAAGAGAGCTACTACAGCGGTAAGAACGATGTCCTGGTTGCATCCCGAGGAAATGAGAATTATTTTAGTTGTGGCCTTAGCTGCACTGTCTGCGCTCTGCTAAGCTGTAACTCTTCAGAAGAGTGCTTCAGTAGCTGAAATAATTGGAAATTGTAGAAGTAAATAGGTTTCTAGTCACTGTTGCACTGCTTGTGAAAACAGTGGTGCTTTTGTTCACGCTGTTTAATTAGAGTTGCCTTTCACGCTGCTGTACTGGAGGAGGTGTCAGCATTTCCAATATAAACTAGCAGAAGTAGAAGGTAAAAGCGGTCAGGTAGTCAGGAGTTCTAGGAGCACAGAGATTTTACAAGCCTTTGAAGAACAATCAGAAGTGTATTTGATCTAGAGAATTAATAAGCCAAATTTAGAGGTGCTGGATAGCTTGCATTACCTTACTTGTAACCTGAGGTGTATCAGTCACTGTCACTGCAATGATGGAGCTTGTGCATTACAAAAGAAAGCAAAAACTTCCTTACTGAAGAGGGAACTTCTCTTTTAAAGCAAAAGACTAGCCAAATTATTTACCTGTTATAAATCAAAACTGTATCAGACAAATGTTGCTTGGGATGCAGAGGCAGGTACTCAAATTTCAAAATTCAGATTGCCTGTGGAACCTGCATTTTGCATCCCTTTGGTGCATCTTCATGCCAAGGCTGCTGCGCTGGCAAGGTTCCTTTCAAAGTGTATGAGAATACGCCTGCAGAAAAGAGCACTGCTCGTAGCTCAGGTCTTGGTCTTGCAGCCCTTTTTTCTAGCTGAGCTTATCATATTGTTTACTTTTTAGTATGTCTGAGCTGGCCTTTGATTCTCCCACATTCACTCCTCTTTGTTTTAAATTAGTGCTAGAAATGCTTCCCTAGCCCCCAAAGCCACGCAGCTTTTAAGGTTGCAGTTAGAAAGATGCTGATGGCAGTGCCATGTTTCTTGTGACACATGCAGTGTGCTTCCCAATACTCCTGTTTTCTTAGTGATTGATTATTGTCAAGTATGTTAAAGTTGGTAACTTTGCTTAAGGAAGAGAGGAGCAAAAATTTTAGCAGACTAAATAGGTGTAGAATATATATTATCCTTTTGGGCTCCAAACCCAAGTATGATCTGATAGCACGTTCTAGGTATTTTCTTTTAAATTGCTGTGTAAACTTAACCTTTCTTCTCTGTGGTGAGGCTCACATGTGCTATGTTATAATAGTATCCATGATCACAGGCACTCACCCCCCCCCAGACTGCTAACTCAATTTATTGTATCAAATAGATTATGTTCTGTTCATGAATGTTACTATTTTTCATTTCTTTCCCCTTCTGTCCAGATACTCACCAGAGATACGTATGTACTTGATACTACTAAAAGCTTGCCAAGAAGGCAGAATTAATAGGTTCCAATGTAGGCTCTTCTGTGATATCTATCTCGCTGCATTCAGAGGCCTCATGTGGGTGTGACAGGCAGGAATTAGCTTAAATTGCCCCGAAGTCAAGCTATCAGCTCAGTGAGGACTGGTGACAGTGCGACAGAGATGACCCCAACCCCCTCACATTCAGTGCTGTGAAACTGCTCGTGTTCAAGTTCAGGAAAAGCAGTACGTTTATCAGGTCACTGTAAAGGTTGTACTGGGGTGAAGGCTCAGTTTGCTTAGGTGGTGGTATTTGATGGCACAGGCAGGGAGGAGGTAGCATAGCGGTGATTGCACCTAGAGAGTTTCTTTGGCTTTGTTTGGGTTTGTGTTAATGTTTGGAGTATTTTTGGCACAGTGTATGCAGAAACAACCTCCTCCTAATGGGTAAAGTAAACCTTTGAACATCAGCAATTTTTTCCATTGAAAACCAAATTATGTCTGTGCTACTTACTTAGCATGCATCTGTTTAATTAATTAGCATTGCTTCATGACATGCCAGATCACTAGGAACAAACTAAGCAACAGCAGACTCGTCTAGTACTCAGTAGCCGAAAGTCACGTTCAAGTGACCTCGGCACTTCCCTGTGTTGTTCATAAATTGCTTGTATGTTTGCAAGAATAGGTGTGAAAGTCCAGAAAATAAGTAAAAAGGTGGGTGGAGCTACAGGACAGTAGTCTGTTGCTGCCTGTTTGTTTTTTTTTTATTTCCTTTTCTGCCTTCCAGAAGTCCACTTTTATTTACTCTAACAGGGGCTTTACTGCAGAGTGCAACTCTATACATTAGAAATTGAAATGACAAACCTGTGTTTGATAAACTAAACAAGCAGGAGTCGTTTAAGTCCTTTGCAAGGACATAAGGCATCAAATTTTCAAATTTTTAAACAGCAGAACCTCCTGTTTTTCTTCAGTTTTTCAGTGCAGTAATTTGGTGGATTATACTGGATATTAATAGGCTAACTGAAACCTGGATGCACTTCATTCATGGGTACCTCAGAAGCTGACTTGCCTCTGCCCCTTGACTGACTTGCATTGTGCTTTCTTAAAGATTGCAAAGGGTCCAGTATACTGTAAGGCTTTAGGAAATTCGTTTAGATCACAGCAACCAAAAAACCTAGTTTTGAAATAACATTCTCTTGCTACTAAAGTTCATGAACAAGTATTTGTCAGTTGTATCAAAGTACTATGTAAAACTAACCCAGCAAAAGTCTGCATTTCTGTAGGCTGAGCTGTAGGCTTGCTTTGCCTTGGTTTTATCATTAAAACAGAAGTAATTCCCGGAGTAGTGATACTGGAAGAGGTCGTCTTGTCTTCACAGTTCTCTCGCTCTAATGGCGTGTTGTTTTATAGCAAAGATAAGCTGCAGTTGCAGTTTTGTGTGGAGAAAATACCACAAGAGACAAAACAAATTAAAATGCTCCAAAGCCAAAATTAATGTTCATTCGTGTAGTGTGATTAAGTTTCCCATAACATGTAGACCAAACCAAAGCTCTGTAACTGACAAATGAGAACAACACAACCTGAGACAAGATAGAAGAAGTCAGAGTAAATTTATTGGTGCTTTGAAGACACGTGGTGTATTTTTCCACACACCAAAAACCTCGTGGTACCTGTGGTATTTCAGCTCCTGTTCCAGCTGGAGACCACCTCTATTTGGATTACAAAATGACTGTCAGTTGCCTTTTGGGAGAGCTGTAATAGGGTTTCACCTGTGAAAACCTTTGCCACCCAGAGGAAGCTGAAGGAGTGCCACGGCACAGTGTAAGGTGCAGTTTCGTTCTGCTGGTGGAGGTGGTCCTGCGCCAACAGATAACTCTGTCGTTGTGGTGTTACAGAACAAAGCTTCCTTCTCTGTCATTGAAGAGCCAATTAGAAATTTTTATCTTCAAAATTCCCAGCATTATGCTTAATCTACTGAGAGAAAATGTGTGCTGTTGGCCACCACTACAAAAATAGAGAATTTAAGGTTTTTTTTCAAAAATAATACTTCCCTAAATATGGTCTCTATAGTTTAATAAGGAGGAAAAAAGCTTGGGGTATGTGTATTAAAAAATGCATTTGTATATAAACAGAAATGCTTTACCAGATGAACAGTTTCATACTGACCGTGATGCTATAAAACCAGAAATGCTACAGTGTGACACAGCATTCATGTTGTTGAACTAAAAACATCAGCTGCTCTGGCAGTTGTAGGTTGTGGCCCCCGGAGAGTGCACTGAATTTAACCAAATAATCTGATTTAATGAACATGTATCCAGCTGAAATTTAGAGATACAATAGTTCATGGCTGATCTTTTCCCTCTGGGCAGAAGGCTTTGTTTTCATAGACATTGAGTACCTATAGTTTCCATGATGGCCAGTTGCCTGTTAGTGAAATGAAACATGCAGTCACGCTGAAAAATCAAATCTGTGGTATCTTGGTTTTTTCCTAGTTACCTCATTTTTAACAAGTTAAGTAGCACTTTGGGATTTGAGTTCTCTTGTTTGCTGTTTAACCCCCGCGAATGGACTGCCAAGTCAGAGTAAGATGCCATTTCTTGGTAATAACCCATTATCAATAAGCTGTTGTTTGCATGCAAAATTCTCTTTTTTTTTCCTAAAAAGTGTTTCTTTCTGTATTTCAGCTTGTTAGTGACTTATTGGAATTCTGTTTCTACACCTTCCGAGAGTCTCAGGCACTGAAAGTAGAGTTTCCAGCCATGCTGGTGGAAATCATCAGTGACCAGCTACCAAAGGTGGAATCTGGGAATGCCAAGCCCCTGTACTTTCACAGGAAGTGATAGAAAATGTCTTAAATGGAAGAACTTTGCCTTAAGTTTCCCTGTGTTATTCCACACCCATGAAGGACCCAAGAAACCATATTTTAAACATGCTATTTACACTTGTTCAGCAGTCTCTGAATAGTCTAAAATCATATGAAGGGTTTGGGGAATGGAAAGCAGTTGACTCGGATGGGGCAAGACCTAGGTGTTTGGAAATTACCCCATAACCCTAAAACACTTAGAAAATGTTCCTGTTCCTCTGGATGAAAAGCCATATCTAGTCAATAACTCTTTGATTTTGATATTTTAACAGATGGAGTTTTAAATATGCCATGTAGTTTCTGGTATTGTTTGCTTGTTTTAAAAGGGTTCGAGAACTAATGAGAACTTTTTACAGCTTACCCTTGGTTTGCACATAAAACGTAAAGTCAATATGGGGCATTAATATTCTGTTCTTGTAAAAAAAAAACAAACAAAAACTATATATATACACACATATATACACACACACACACACACAAACCCTAACATGTAAAGTAATAACAGAACATTTGGTGTGGAATACTCTGTTATCCCCACCTGTGGCATTTGTTATCCCATGTTATCTCATTATAGATGATATACACTGTGTTAAGTGTCCATTTACTATTTAATTAAAAAGGATAAGATGTGAAAACAAATGCCCTGGTATCAATTTATAGTACCTATTGTGCTGGCTTTACAAATAATTTTTTGCAGTCTTTTGCTGTACTGTACATTGCTGTATGTATAAATTGTGAAGGACCTGAAATAAGGTGTAAGGAACTTTTGTAAATGAGACAAAAAAATCTTTAATGGTTAATAGGATGAATGGGAAAGTATTTTTGAAAGAACTCTATTTTGCTGGAGACTATTTAAGTACTATCTTTGTCTAAACAAACAAGGTAATTTTTTTGTAAAGTGAAATGTTCTGCATGCATAATGAACCGTTTACAGTGTATTTAAGAAAGGGAAAGCTGTGCCTTTTTTAGCATCATATCTAATTTACCATCCTACAGTATCTGTTGTAAATAACCACACTTAACCTTTTCAGTTGTATTTAAGCCTTTCTATTTTCCTCTGTATTTTTCTCCCTTTTGTCTCGCTTGCAAGCGTATGTGACTTGAGCACATCTTAGAAATCCTGCTTCATATTTCTGTAGGAAACTACACTTTGTTGTGTTTGCCACTTTACGAAGGTTTCATTTAACAAGACAAATTACAGTCTCTCCAAAGCTTTTGCCAGCTTAATGATACAGTGAGTTCTTGCCCTCTATTCCCTTTCTCTCTCAGGGGAACAGGGGTGAATAAGATGTTGAATGATTTTTCTTTTTTTATTAAGGTTTTCCAGATAGTTTGTTTTTCCTTTGAATACTGGATACATAAAACATCTTAAAAGGTTAGATTATTATTTCAGATGGGGGAGAGCGATTTCTGATTATGATGAAGGGAACATGCAGATCATTACAGTAAGTATATTGAACAGATGTGTACTGGTGAGAGGGATGGTAAGGTACTGGTAAGGGCAGATTAGCTGACTAGGATTTTTAGTGATAAACTAAAACCGCATGTAATTTTGTAAGCATTTTTGTAATAATCAGAATACATCTGAGCAGACAAATGTTCACACTACAGGTTCAACTCAGTTGGTCTGATTTTGTCTCAAAAATGTTTTCTCTACAAGACCGCAAAGAAAAAAATTTTTGAGGTTATTTTCACTATTTTGCAATTTATAAGCAAATAAAAAATTTTGGAGTAGAATAGAGGACAGGTGAACTTTTCTGAGGCTCAATTGTTGTTACCATATGCTCATGTTTAAATAGAGTAGTTCTTCAGAGTCCTAATCTATAGTGTTCTCTCTGGGTGCCACTGGTATTTTTGAGCTCTAGTTTGTCCCTTGGCCGGTCAGAATGTAGCATTTCTTTTAAATGGTGGTTGAATCAAGAAGAATTCTACACCCTTTCTGAGTCCAAATTTTGAGGTGTGCTTTGGTGCACTGAAGACAGTCAGTGCTACTTGTCTTTTTAAATGACACCTGCCTTATGCAATGGGTAATCTGTAAAGACTGTATTCAGAGAGGCTTTTTTATATATAAGTATATAGATACATGTATTATTTGCATTTTGGAAGTCTAATTCATAGGCAGATCTTTAAATACTGACCTGCACAGCAATATGAAAGCCAAACTTCCAACGTGAGAATCACAGCATGCAGACTGGTTGTTTACAGTAAAGACGCAGTCATACATCCATCTTTTAATTTACTTTTTTTTTTTAAAGTCTAAACCAGAAAATTTCAAAGCCAGGTTCTGGGTGAATACAGTCTGCAGCAGCTTTTTATATTAACAAAGTTACTGCCTCCTTTTCTGTCTCAGAGTAACTTTGCTTGATTAAAATAGCAAAGCCATATTCTACACTTCACTGTTAAATGCCTGTCCCAGTCCAAATTGTTGTCTGTTTGCTCCTATTTTTGTACCTTATTACTTTTAATCTTGGTTTGGTACAATTCATAATTCACAGAAACTTCATATAATTAAACACACTAAATTAGTTTTAAAAAGCAATTTATATCTTTATGCAAAAACGTATGTCTGTCTTTGCAAACAACTGTAAGCAATTATAATAAATCCTTTACTTTAATCACCTGTTGTTTATGAAACCATTCATTGATTATTATTTTTTTGCTAGAGATCATTGAAGTAATAGATACAATTGGATATAGATGTTGTAAGAGGCAGTATTCTCTTATCTATCAAGGACACTTAAGCAGAATAGCCATCACTTTTTTTATCTAAACCTGTGTACAGCAAAAGAAACCCAAGAACTCTAGTTTTTAGCTACCGGGAAGTTACGTTCTTTTGAATTTGTTTAGAATGAAATAGGCATTTGTCTCCTGCAAAATACAAGACAAACTAAAACACCTTTTAGAAGTGGGCTTCTATTCAATGAGCTAAATTATTTTGTTGTAAGAAGGAACGGGGATATACAGCAAGAGCATTGTATACACAGTTAAAAATGTAAAATAGTGTTAATGTACTGCAGTGGGTATTTCAGGAATACTACACATCGTGCGACTGAACAGTTGCACAAAATAAAATAGAAAAGACTAAAGTTTGCAATATCAAAATCTTATTAAAAAGATACTTTACAATCAATAATACAAAAAGCTAATTCACAGGGTGGTGTTTTTCACTGACTTGTTTAAACATTTATGAAATTAAACAATTCTACAGTTAATGCACTTTTAATTGTTTATTAAAGATTTGACTTTTTCTTTTTTTAGAGCAATGTTTTCAGCTGGAGGTCAATGACTTGATAAGATAGACAGCAGTTCTGAGGCCAGGAAGCTCAGAGGAATGTTTAAGAATTCTTGGAGTTTAAATAGATTCCTGGATGAAAAATAAAAGCAGCCAGCAGTATGGTGTAAACAGTAAAATCTATGCATAATGATGCATTTATAATTAGGGGTTTGCTTCTGTATGTTTAAAGCTTTTTAAATAAATAGAAAATATTGTTTGGTCTTTATGTTAATGTCTGCAAGTACCTATTTTTCTTTTTTTTTCTTTTTTTATACAAATTGTACAAATATACATGAATTAAACTGGTTTGATTGCAAGTATTTCTTGCATTTTAATCTCAGATAGGTGCTGGTGCAATGATATCCTTAGAGACAAGCTTCTGCTCATCTAGAAATGATATTAAGTAACTAACAATGTAATCATGCATCTTCCTTCATACATCTAGAAATCTGGTTTCATCAAGCTCTATTAATTTGGATGACACAGCACATACGATGGCTTCAGCCAGAGAGCAGCTACTCATGCTGTAGAATAAGGAATGCCCAACTGTGAGGAATTTGGTTCACTCTACCTGGGTAACTCTGCTTGCCAAATGACATGCTGACACTGCTACACACACAAGCTACATCCCGCTCAAAGAAACAAACCCGGCAATCTTCAATAGACAGACAAGTCTGGCTTCCAGTTTCAGTTAACCTGGAGCTGCTGTACCCATTGACGAAAGTTAGAATTTCTTTCATGGAAATAGGGATTCACTATTTGATATACACAAGGTTTCCCCAGTGACAAAATCAAACCGACTTCTCAGCGTCAGGTCTTTTCCAATTACAGTAAGCTAGTTAGAAGGGGAAATAAAACTCTTGCTATTCTGGTTTGTTCTATGCCCTGTCTCTCAAACTTTCACCACTAAGTTCTGCATGAAGCTAGGTCTGTGGTGTAAGACCACCATTTAACTGCATTTTGTTTTTTAAAAAAAAAAGTTCGACAAACTTTTTATTGCCAAAAATCCTTGCACCTGCCTTCTGTTTGCTGAATTGTCAGAAAGGAAGAATAGTAAAGGATCAGCACTGTTAAGAAAAATTTCCCATATGTTTACAAGCAGATGTAGCTGTCATACGCTGTTCTAGAAATAAGAAAACACTATCGCTGCTTAAAATACATAATGAAACTTTTAATCTGACCTCAAGCTGGGACACTGCTTTCTTTCAGGTATCTACAGAGACTGGGAGTTTATGATGAGTACAATGGTACTAAGATAGGAGTAAAAAAAAATGCCCTTTAATTTCAAAGATTTTGCTAGGTGAAACATGCCAAGCCATATGATTTTTAAAAGAATACTTTAATTGTAGATGTTGATAGGATGAAGTTTATTTGGTGCTTACCTGTGGTTACTGCAAGCAGCGCAGATGAGGACACACTGTTGAACGCTGATGTAGAAAATGATGTCCAAAGCATGTGCAGGTTAAAAGGTGACACTCCAGTGAAGACTTTCTGTTAGACCGTGTTTAGCACTGGTGCATTTACAGCCTACACAAGCCCTCTGTCAGCAACTTTTCTCTTTAAATGGCAAACAGGTAAGAATTGTGAAATGGGTTAAGAGAAAGAGAACAAGGAACAGAGCACTGAGAGGCAAGTTTCTCCCCAAATCTTCTCGGTGATACAGTTACAGAGGCTCAGGCAGCAAAAGCTGTAAGCAATGTAGCAGGAACACTTACTTTCATTATAGGGCAGATAAATCAGCTAATGAGATTTTTATTTCACTCCTGATGAAAGACTGGGTATCAGAAGGAAACTTGTCATGAAGATCAGCTGGGACAACGATTAACAACATTCAGTAGCCTGAAACAACCCAGGTTTTTCACCCTGCAGAGTGAAAACGCTGCCTGGCCAAGGGGCAGAGTTGCACACTGTCCAGCGATTAACACAGACTGTAAATTCTCACTGATCCCAGCTAGTCAGGAGTCTCAGCTTTTCTATTAATTATTCAGCAAACACACATTCAACCTTAATCCCCAGGCTGAGGAATTCAATCTCTGGCCCCACAGTGATGGCAAAGCAAACATCACTTTGCATAAAAAGCACATAATGGAGGGCTTTTTTCCCTAATTCACCCTCTAATTTTCCACCTGTGTCATGCTTTCACTACCAGGAGTCTCAGCTTTTGAAAACTGACACATCCATGCCCCTGCGTGCAGTAATCAGCACATAGCAAGGGAAGGGGAACCCCACCTGAGGATAAACTGAACCTGTACTCAGAGCTGTGACATGAGAGCAGCTCCCCATGAGAGGATGCAGTCAGGCCAGACCCACGGAGAATGACGACTCCTGCTGCCGGGCCAAAAGAGAAGACCCCTTTGACTGGCTTTCTCCACAACCGATACCCTGTCCTTCCTGCCTGAAGTTAATAGTGCGGTACTCTGCTCTTCCCAAATCTACCAAGCCCTGGAAAAGACAGACAAGAGGCATGCCCTATGGCCCAGCTTCAGGAAAGAAAACAATCTCAAAGGATGGAAGAGGCCTGACTTCCTTTACATGAATCTTAATTTCTAGCATCCTTTAATCTCTGCTTCCAAACAGTCAGTATGAGGGCATCGCTTACAGCGCTGTTCAGCAGTGAAGATGAAGGATGAGACATGCCATGGCTATTCGGCTGTATGAGTCTGTGCTCCGCATTAGTACAACCAGGCTGATGTGGAAACCCATATGGTGGGTAGCCATGACCACAACTAAATTCCTAAGAGGCAGTGCGGTTAGCCTGAAAGCCAGATCTGATCTGGCTCGGCTCACACCGAGCCTCTAAACAATGTCTAGGACGTGAGAAAGTTTGGATTAGTATTACCTCTGCTCAGTGTATCATTTCTCAGTAGAAAAGTTTTCTTCTTGTGTTCTGCATGGCTCCAGAAGTGACAGGAGTCTCACCTAAAGGCAAACGGTGTCACAGGACTGGATGGAAGAGACACTAAGTCTTTTATTCATTCTCTATATATCTGCCTTTTTAAACCACGTCAGTTAAAAGGAAAAAAAAAAAAAAAAACAAACCACAGAGCTAGAGCTGAGAAATACATTGAGAATTTTGGAAGACAGCAGCCAGAACGAGATCAAACATGCAACTGGATGTTTAAAACAACAAAACAAATGGAAGCAACCTACAAAGCCTGTAAGCTTCAAGCTATCACAGCTTCACTATCTGACAAGCCAGCATACCTAGCTGCCACGCCTACTAGGCTAATACAAAAGATTTACATTCTCCCTCTTCTTTGAACATTTTCCACCAACTGGTAGCCATGAAAACTGAGTCTGGCCGCAGAAACACCATCCTGCCTCCAGAACAACTCTTCGAGGCCACAGATGAGTTGACAGAGCTGTGGGCCCAGGCGACATGATACCCAGCCAGAACAGTGCTTTGCCATGTTAACAAACCTGGGTAAGGAAACCTGCAATCTGTTGCCGTATGTACTGGTGCAATCATTTCCTTAATACTGAGTCAAGAAGCAAACTGTAGAATTTGATCTCCTACACAGAATTCCAAAAGTCGTCTTCAGTGCTTGGGTCACTTAGCCACTATACCAAGACAAGAATCACCTAAAAGCTGTATGGCAGAAAGTCACTGCTCAAATACCACAAGAATACACCAGATGAAACTCCTCCAAGCTATGAGGTTTAGTGCTGGAGAGCTGTACTGACTTGGCCCACCATTGCTCCATCTGGAAACGATTTGTGCATACTCCAATGGTCTATGCAGTCTGGGCAAAGGAACAACATCATGGTATGGAGTTAAATCTTAAGGGGGGAAAAAAGTCATCCCAACCTTAAGGCAGCATTAACCATTAACTGCTGTACTAATCACATTAGTTAGAAAAACTTGCAAGCTAAGTATATCTGCAGTAAATCACTCAAAATCCACGGAGTCCAATTTATAAGCGAGCCTGTATTAGCATGTCAACCTGTTCTATTTTCCTGCATCCTCTCCACTGCCTCCCGGAGGGTCTTACTTAAAGGAGAGAAAAATACAAACATCAGTGATAAACTGCACGTTAACTTTTTTTTTCCTCATTACAAGGCACCAATGTATACACCACAAGATTTCTGGAAGCTTTTTCTATGATCACAGCTAACCCTCTACTACTCAAATAGTTCTACAAATTATGAGGCAACTACTTGAGGATTCTGACACTATGAAGTACCATTAAGATCTTAAAATTGACAATTACAGGGAGGAAGAAAGGGAAGCTTGAGGAGGAGCGAGAGAGACAGACAGACAACAGATAAAATGCAAGATGCCTCCAGGATGCACAAGGATCATAGCCAGAGATTCTCTTTTCCTTTTGGCTTGAGCTTGCAGAGTTGCCTATTTAAAGTGAGGAAAGTTCCCCATCCTTTTTGGAGCCTGCTTAAGGCTGACTGCATACAGCTGCCAATAATTACTTCACATCACAACTTACAGAACCAGAGCAAAGTATTCTCAAACATAGGAATGACTTAGGTCAAATAGCAAATGACATTTTATTTCATTTACAGTGATATTTTTGAGTAGCAAAGGAACCATGACGTATAGGAGCCTGTGATAAAAGTTCATATGGCTTATCTTTAGAAAATAAATGAAATCATACACACAACAAACGAATGTATTCTTTGAAGACATTTGAAAAATGTCATGTCTTGATACCTATTATTTTACTTACTGGTGTGCATTCCGTACTGTCTATTCCACTTTGAAACATAATTTAATTGCCAGCATGATAGCTTTTTTTAACCAACAGTATTTTCCAAACCCAAATCATATTCTGTTAAAAATGCTGGTTATTGATTCATAATCTCCAGGACACTAAGTTTATAAAAATCTTCAACTGGTAGTTGAGTCACAGATCAACCAAATATTTGACTTAAATGCTAGTTGCCTTGCAAACAAACATACCACTACTGCCTTTTACAATTGAAAAAAGCACCCTATTAGAAAATCAACCTATCCTTCCATCCTTCTTTCTCATCCCCCCACCCATTCCAACCCTTAAAGAATCTTTTTTTGTAATTCATATTTGGCAATGCTTAATGCCTTTATACAGATTAGGATCTTCAACCCATAAGTCAGGCTCTTCGTTGATTAAAAGCAGTCACAAAAGTGGAGAGAAGTGACTATAACAAAAATCCATGGATACCATGTACACCTTCTTGGCGTTCAATGCACAAAGCTATAAAAACTGAACATAATTTTGTGGAATAAGTCCTCTCTTGCCATTTAGTGTGCCTTCTAGCCATCCCGGTTCTCTGGAAAATTGCACTGCAAAAGAAAAGGAAATAAATTACTGCATCTTTCTATCCTTGAATTAGTACTTTTAAGCTTTAGCTCCATGACACCAGGCAAACCATCCATAAAAACATCCAGTGTTCTGCAATGACCAGTTTAAGAATCTGACTAGGAAAGATGATGATTAACTTAAATATTTGCATTAATGTAGGTGCTTGAACTACCTTCTGCAAAGCATACTTGCTGAAATAGCTTTTAGGTGCAGGAGACTTCATTAAGGAAGCAGTTAATGGAACTTAGAACAGGTTTATAAAATAGAAAATCTAGACGGCTTTGGGGAAAAGTTAGAATTCGTGTCAAACAGTGGGAACAATTTCAGTAGGTGGGGGCAAAGCAAGACCAAAAACCTGTCTTGAGCAGAGGTGATGAATCTGGAAGCTCTGAGCCACAGAAAAACAGCATAGGACCTTACTCTGCATGAAAAGTACATATGTAAAGGATTAAAGAGAAAACAGAAATGAGCCAGATCTCACTCCAAGTACCATCTCTTCACAGAGTACAGCTGCTATTGGAAGAGACCAATGGACAAAATCTGAATCATTCTTCTGGTTAAATCCTCTCTCTGGAATTCAAATACATAGTGCTATTCACAAAACAGAAAGGAAAGACTTGAACAATATGCTGTGTTCCTTATTGCCATCTTAAGTATTTACCACTGCTGATCCCAAAGTTTGCGCAAGAGTATCCGTGACTCCAAAATAAGAAGAACATTCAGCTCAGACTCTAAATGCCCCACAACTTGCTCTGTGAGCAACAGAACTAATGGAATCTGTCTTCCTATATATATTTTGACCACATTTGACAGGAAGTTAAAAAAAGAAGCATAAGTCTCATTTCTCTGGAAAACAGACTAGAAAGTCCTCAAATTCCCGTATCAATTTTCTTATAAGAATATGATACAGGTACCTACTTACCTATGTAACTGTAAAATCCCACACTTCTAGCAACGTGCAATACTCTTTACCATATTAATTTATCCTCACAGTGCTTTTGAGACAGACATTATTTAGGGAAGAGACCAGACAAATGCTGAAACATGCTGCCAGCCATGTCAGTGTTTTATTTAAAGCACATTAACACATTGGGGAGTGTGGTATTTGTAGCCTTCTACAAATTGGGGAAATAACAAAGCAACATATTAAGTCTCGCTTTCAAAAGCATTTGTAAGGCTCTAACTTTGAGCACTTAAAGCATACTTTCCCCTGTTTTTTTCTGTGTGTCCTATTATTGTCAGACAGTGAAACTAGAAGCTGTGCTGAAAAACCGTGGTTTAAACAACAGCTATACCTCCAAGGAATCCAGAGAACAAAACTGCTTTCAAATGATACTCACACTTCAGATTAAGATCAAAAGTCTGGGCTTACATTTATAATAAGTAAGTTTGACACAAAGATTCCAAAGGAAAAAATACAGAGAAAATTACCTTTTAGGATCTCTTTGCACACAGTAACTTACATTACTATTAGTAATTAGCAGGCCCTCCTCTCCCTTTGTCATTTTTATTCCACAATTACAGAGTACACATGCATTTGAAGCTATATTGCTGACACCACCACAAACCTCCCTCCAGAAGCTCCACCACAGCGGCTGTAATTCTACCCTTTACAGCAAATACGCCAGCAGTTCTAGTGGGCAGCCAAACCTCTCCCTGGAGTCTCCCATGCCTACAGAGCACATCTGCATTACAGGAAACAAACTCCAAAAGATGACCGATTAGGAAGAAAAACAAACTAGAAAACCTGGAAGTAGGAAATTTCTACTTGTCCTCTGGAGCTCAACCTCAATTTACAGTAGAGAGAGTGTAGATATTACTGGCATGTGAATATCTATAAACCAAAGGCCAGTTCAAAATGAGGGCAGCCCTCATCTGAGGGGATCACCCTGAAATTTAAATTTACCTCAAATTTACCCAGGGGAGGAAATGTTCAAACTACGCTGGATCACTTGGCTCAACACATCAAATTTCAAAAGAAATATTTTCTAAACAAGTTTGATAACATAATACCAAATTCTGCACACTACAGCTCATTCAGAGATAATGCATGATGCCCGAGCAATTGGACTTGAGTGACAAATACCATTTTCACCCCAGAAGACTAGACATGTATGGTACAACTGAGCTCTGTGCTCGGGAAATTAAATATCGTACACATACATTACACAGCTCAGGGACTCGCTGTTTGTTCAGAGAAGTTTCTTGTTGACTCTGTGAAGACTGAAGGAAGAATTAGCACTCAGATTATACGTAACATCACCATTTCTAGAGATCGGTCTTTTTTTTAAAAATTGCACCAAGAAGTAATTCTTAACATTCAGCAGCAGTGGCAACTTTCATGTTGGGTAAGACTTCTGCCCCCATTCAAATCACCTTATGCAAGAAGGGTTAAGATACCCATGTACATCACTGACGACTTCTGTAGGCAAATGACATTAATGGTGAAACTGTCCAAATGTAAAGCTGCTTCAATGATCAATGATCCTGTTTTCTTTTGCTAATCCATTTCCAAAGTTTACCGTACAACAGCATTCATTTAAAATAAAAAACACTTTACCACACAAAAGACATTTTGCTCTCAGGCACAGCTCATCTTAAGCCCAGGACACAGGCTATTTCTGAAAAAATACCCTGCTCGAGAGAAGATGTTCCGTTAGTGTCCCCTTTCTGTCATTCCCTCTCCGTCAACGATTACAGTTCTTAGCACTTTCTCAGGCCTGCCTCATTTAAAAATACCTTGCTGCAGAAACCACACATTGGCCTTAAAACTACAACTCATTATTGGACCAAGCATCCCATAGGACTGTCTTATGTTGGCTAGGAACAGGAGGGGAAAATACTTGTAGTGTAAAAGATGATAGCAGAACAACATTTAATAGATCAGAATGA
>JANZLQ010000007.1:22680966-22705470 GCA_026212715.1 Elanus axillaris | reverse complement strand
CCCGAATGGGGACGGCAGCTTCCTCTATACCTGCTGCAAGGCCATTTCAGCAGTCTCACGCTAGCGGAGGCAAAGTGCAGAGAAGGAGAATGACCATCAGTAATGGCAGCAAGTGCTACAGAACAATCACGTCAACTTGAATGGACAAACAAATGAACAGACTTTCAACTTGCAATGAGATCTCTAAGTAAAAGCTTTTTGATTTCATCTAATCAAGAAACACAGTAAGGTCAACTTGGCATTTCCAGCATTTCTTCTTACTTTTCTGTATTCTCCATAGGAAATGGCTTCAATATTGCCAATGTTACGATTATCTGACTGCAAACATAGAATTTGCAAGCAGCTCTTCCCAGAGACACAATGCTATAAGCAGACCTTGTTCTACTTCAGCAGCTCTGAAGTTTCATGGGTCTCGACCACAAGTGATACCGAGACTCATTGGGGTTTTTCTCCCGAGCTGATTCCCATCCCACCTGACAGTTGAACATCTCTGACAGCCCAGCACACACACCAACTACAAGGTAAAATGCATCAGTTTCAACGTCTTCCATTTTAATTTTCCTCTTCCGGAGACCACTCTTTCCACAACACTCTTGGCAGGAGCAAAGTCAGACTGGTTAAGGTTAAACTACCTTCAGTGACTTTTTAAAACTTCTAGCAAAGTCCGTAGGAATTTGGTAGTGCTCATCTAGCACTTTTTATTGGTGAAGTGATCAAAACTTTCAGCAGCAGTTTGAGGTAACTACCTCCAAATGGCATGGAGATAGCTGAAAAAGAGAACATCTGTCCACAGCCTCTACACTCAGTTTCTCCAGGTATAAAATGGAGGTAATTTATGCACATGAATGTTTCCAAGTACTTTAAAATCCACTGACAAAAGGTGCACAAAGAAGTAGCTTTATCCTCATTTTTACCTCAACAAAAGAATTATTTGCACATATGATGCAATACAGTATTTTAGGAGTACTACTCTTTGACGTAAATGCTTCATTTGTCTCTACCATGAAGAAAGACAGTCCAGAAGCCACAGCATCAATAAGAGGGAAGAGAGTGCCTCGGAGTGAAAACCAGGGACATTAACTAAGGCTGGCACTTTGTTACCCTGGGAAAGATAGAGGGCAATGACAAGGGCTGTGTGAACGCAGCTTTTTTGCGTTCCTTCTATGTTTGGTAGGGACAATCAGTGCCACACCTTTCCTGAGGAAAATCGCTGTAACAAAACATTTTTTCTGTTTTTCCCCTATTTTCTCTCCCCTAAAAGCTCATTTTCAAAATTGTAAAAAGCTTTGATGAGAGCTAGCTTGACAAGTTTTCAGGAAGCCTTCCTGCTAGCAATACTGCCAAGGAATTTTGTTGTTAAACACCATTTACCCTATCTAAAACACTTCTCCCCAGTGAAATTCCCATTTACTGACTTCTAAGCAGTCTCCTTCAAGAACCAGAAATTTAATAACACTTGGCTCCAAGGCTGGCAAGGTTTCAATGCCAGGCAGTCTGATTATTCTTTCCATGATTATTGGGAATATCTGCTTCAACAACAAGAAAAATATACAGCCAGCATATGTCTCTCACAATCTCAGATCATACTGTACTTCTTCCCATTTGTGCCCTTATCCAGCTGCAAACTCTTCAAGCTTTGCCTCTAACCACTTGAATTATATTGTTACGTGCTGTCAATAATATAGCCTGTAGCAACTGGGAAATAAAAATACTGGCATAGCCTAAGGTAAATTGAATTGAAGATTTTTTTTTTAAAAAAAAAAACAACAAAAAACCAAAACAACAACCCAAAGGATATTGTTCAGATTACATTATTCATTTTCTTACACAGTTCGATTAAATAGAAAACTTTGCCTTTTCTTTTTAACTTACCAGATGGCACCTTAGCGTTTATATTCTATGACACTTTAATGGAAAAAGTGTGGGATTCGGGGTAGCACAATGTACATGCAATACTGAAAACACCTGAATGTGTAAATGTTCAGATTCTATACAGATTCCTATCAGGTGATGTAAAGCTTAATTTAAAATATAAGTAAATCTAACCTTGTCATCCTGAGACACAAACAGATTTTTTTTTCACCATTTAGAAACAGGAAATGGAGACAGGAGTAAAGGTTAAACTCTTACCTTCTTCCACCAATATTACATTTAGCAGCTATGACAGGTGCTAGACTGTACTTCACTAAATGCCATTATCCTGTCTCAGGCTAGAGCAGCCAGAAAGATTCATCCAGGATAACAACACGTAAGAGAGAACTGCTGCAATCAACATCTATGGACCAAGAGAGATGAAACAGAAGAAAAACAGGGAAGGGGAACAAAAAGAGAAGGAAACAAAGCAGGAAAGAGAGAGAAGAGAGAGCAAAAAACAAACAGTGAGAGGTGAAAGAGACAGTATTAGAAAAGTGAGACAGGCAGGGTGGAGAAAGGAGAGACAGATAAAACCTTCACTAATGGAAGCAGCACTTTTTAGTAGACATTAATTTAACAGTTACTTTAATGGTTGATACTAGCTGTATGTCAACTTGATTGATGCGTTGTCACTTTGATAGTTAAGGTTATTGGTAGAGCTGCAGAATTGATGTATTATTACTTTAATTCTTCATTTGGGGGCTTTATTAGGGCATATGGGAATTTAAATTGAGTAACTAAAGAACCTGAATTGATTCACTGGAATCTGATCCCAGCATAGACACAAGGGTGCCTAGTGCAAAAAGAAAAGGCATTTCAGAGGTTCCAAATATGGAGACTGGTCTGCACATTTAATGAGAATACCCTTCTATACTGACAGAGCCATCCATGACATAATCTATTGGGAACCATTATGAAATGACCATTAAGTTATTACATACGTCCAGTTACTGCCTTACTACTTGCACACTCTCCTCTTTTTTTTCTGCCAATCCACAGCCTACATTGGGCTGAAAGCCCTGCAGGGCAAGGACAATGCCTATAAAATAACCAGGATACAGTGGAATAAATCAAAACAAATGTATTCAAGGAAATGCGATCTTTCCCATTGGAAATCTGCAGTTAGGTTTTCAAAATGCAATCCACATAACCTTTTCCCAAGCTTCCAACCTTGTTTGTATGATGAAATGGAAAAAGTCTTACAGTTGAAAAATTTCTCCACAGCTGCCAATGATTCGAATTCTGTACTTGTTCTTGGACAATCCAACTCTCTAGTTGAAAAACTCAACTAAGGCTGCAATGCACCAAAACCACGGCAGCTTTGCTGTAACTTCTAGCAATCTCTGTGCACAAGAAAAGAATCTTAACAAGAAAAGAATCTTAACTTTGTGCTCTCGCACAAATGCATGACACAGAAGCAACTGCTTCTTGAAAGACTTTCTTATCCCATGCCAACACAACAGGTGTGCAACCCTTGCTGTTCTGCATTAGAAATGCCTCTCTTCTATGCATCAGATCTTTTCCCCCATGCACTAGCTTTTTTTTCCTGTACACAGTTTTATGTCTCCTGAAGATCCCTATCAGTCGTGTTTTAAAAAACTTAAAGTAACTGGTGTTAGAGACTTTAAAAAGAGCAATCATTTAGCTAATTCATCTTTAAAAGGTTTCCCACCTAACTTGATTCAGACGTGATTTGCCTGCAAGGCAGCTCTAATAGGAAACATCAAGTATTATTTTTTTAAGTGGGTGCTAGTAGGGAAGAACCCAGTGGGGACCCCAGACCACCTTACAAGCAGAAGTTGCTTGCTGCAAAACATGTGGAACTGAAGTCTGGACCAGGCTTACTATTTACTTGTTTGGGTGGAGGGAGAGGACAGGAATGTCCTATGTTCTGTCTGCTGTAAAATAAGCACCACAAAGAAGAGGAAGGAGATGCCTACGTCTGTGCAATTCTGTTGTTGTTGTTATACATGCTAAAAAAAAAAAAAAATCTGCTGAGCTTCCCATTTGTTTCAGCTTATTAAACAAATTAGGAACATTCTACTGAGGTTGGGGAGGACAGGATGAAAAGATTTTCATTTATGAGAAAAACTTTCCCACACACTTTTGATCCAGTGCTAACAGAGTTAACAGGGTGCATTTTGGGAAATACAAGACATGTTTAGTTAGCTTTTTAATGCCTGCAGGTTGATGTTTTCCAGCTGTTTTAGACTGTATACTTTTATCTTTTTCCTGCTGGATGTAAACTGGGAATTTGGAATACTCCTCCTTTACTGGACATCCAACCAAAGATTCTCACGTGGTATTTGAATTACTGGGCAGTACATGCCCCAAGTGCATTTGGTCATGCAGAATTAAATACCACTTTCCCTCTGGAAAGCACATATCAGATTCCTGACCTAGTAGCAAGATAAAAGCTGACAATAGATGAGAGGAAAACAGGCATCACTGCAGAATTTCCAGACTCTTTAGAGGCCAGTATGCCTCTTACTAGCCCCCTGCCTCTAGACAGACTGAAAGACTAAAATAGCAGTCTCAGTACTCACAAAGTTCTTAGGGGTGTAATTCGCAGATGACTGTGACAAAATTTGGATGAAGATTTGGCCCAACTTAAGAGTCTTCTGTTTTTTATTTAGCATGAATGTATTATTTTATTAAGGTCTTGTAACGAACAATGGTCTTACCATGCTGTTACTATGAATTAATTTCTGCTTAGAATTATTATTAAATTTCATTAACAAGAATTGCTGAATTTGTCCAGGCCCTGTTGAGCCATTCCATACCATATCTCTCCTATAATAGGAATTTCCTTGCAATAGGAAGAAACTACACTCTAACGTCATCTTCTGCATCTTCAGAGTTTGTATTACAGTAGTCACTGGCATAAGGTTTAAAAACCTAAAACTGTTCCTATCAGTTTGAAGTCCCTGTGCAGTTGCGGAAGAGCAGAGTCATGGAAGCTCACTGAGGAAGCAACTCAGTCTCGAGCACAGGAATCACATTCTGGATGTTCGTGTGTGATACTGTATTTGGATCCAAAAAATAAACACTCCCTTTTCCCTCCAGTGATTACCAGATTTACCTGGAGCTCTGCCTGCTTGAAAATCCTTAAACAGGTGGGTTTTTTCTTTAAATGAAAGCCCATATGCTATTTTACAATGATAGTTCACATTTTAAAAAGTAGTTCAATAGGCCAAGATGTTATTGCTGAATCACCTTTTTTGGTACTACAACACATTTAAATGCTGCTGAAAAATTAGACAAACTGAAAACTGTCTACTCACCTGATATAAAAGGCATTGCCTCACAGTGCTAAGTACATGCTAAGTAGCTTCTGCGTACCAGAAATCTTCTACGTCACCAGCTGTGTGCCAGCAGCAATGTTGGCAGAATAGCAGTTAGGCCTGTATTTTTATCCAAAGCCATTTTAGCAGTTTTCTCAATTTGTTTTTCATTGCTTTATGTTTACTCAAGCAGTACTTACCATCTTCAAAAATTGCTCCTATCTGAAATGATAATTCAGAGCTATGTTCTGCTTCACATGGATAAACTGCTCTTGCTTTTCGGTGGGCAATGCTGAAAAATGAAATTATGAATTATAGTTGGGTTTGACTATTACAAAGACACTCGCCTTTCTCAACCATCCTCTCTCCATTCTTATTTGGAGATGACTAAAACTTTAAACACCATCTCACATGCATCATTACAGGCTTATAATTCATACACACAAATGCCAAAGCTGAAGCCTCACAGCTTACTGTTGGCATTTCTGAATATCATACTCCCAACTTTGTGCACACTTATTTTTATGGTAGTTAAACTCGACATTCCACCACAGTTAAAATTTTGCCAAGTGCTAATCGGCCATTAAATCAATAGTAGGCAAAGCATATTATACTTAAATTTGTAGACTAATCATCATTATATCTTCTGAAATTTTTTTCATGAATCTTGCAATTCAGCTTTTCACTGTCACTTTACAGAATTTGCCTTTTGTATTTGTTTACAATACAAAATTACTAGGATAGGCTGAAGATGCTCTTTTGTCCTAAACACAGTAAGATTTCTAACATTTCAGGCAGTCTTTCAGAGGTGTTCTGAGGATGCTTAGTAATAAGCCATTAATATGAATTTGTCCAAAGTACTCATTTCTCCAAGTGCCATAAGCAGAGATCTTGGAAAATATAAGTATTTTTGGCACATCTTACTTAATCACGCCTTTGCGAACTGACAGTTTGCTGCTGCCCAATGATGTTTTGTTTAGACACAGCACCCACACCATTAAATCATCTTTTGTTGAGCCCAGGCAACAACAACTACACATAAATCATCGGGAAAGATTCTCCCTGCCCCAAGGAACTTGCAGTCAAACAGACAGTGCAGTTCTGGTGCAAAATGCTACCAGTAATGAGAAATGGAATTTTGTTACCAAGTGTTGGGAAGAATTTATGAATATACCCAACTACTTTAATTAGTAAAGCAAGTATTACCAAACTTGGAAGGAAAAAGCTAAGATGGTGAAGACCCTCAAAGGAGAAAGTGAAAGTACTTCAAAAGACGGACAACATGGAAGGAAGCAGAAACAGGATGGAAGGAAAGCAGGCCAAAAGAATGGGAAAAAAAAGAATGAAACCAAAGAGACAGGTAAAGACATGGGGAAGTCTTTCAGAGGCAAGAAAGCTACGTTGAGAAACTTAAATTTGATATGGGTGGCTACAGAAAAGAAAGAAACTTATTTTTAAAGGCACTGTAAGAGAATCACTGCAGTAGAGAGACTCTATGAATTAACCACCCAAACAGAAGTCTGCTCGCATTAACCAACAAGCCATTGGCTCAATCTCTGTGCCTTCTACAAGGAAGGTGTTCAAAGGAAAAATAAAGTAGACCGTTATTTTATTGTCAAAATCGCTAAGGTTGCATTTCTTGATTTGATATAATCATCCACATACCGCAGAAGACATGAATTAGCTATTTTTAAAAAGCTACAGAAAAAAAGGAAGCAAATTAAATAACCAGCAAAAGTTGAAGTGTACATCATACCTTTCCACTGTTCTGTCACTCCCGGTGGCAGGGATAGGGAAGAAGAAAGTGGATGGAGCAGTATTTGTGGCAGCTGGGTTAGCAGACGGAGTATTCATCCATGAGACCATCGATGGGCGGCTTTGACCAGGACTAAGAGGAAATACATGCAAGGCAGAATTAACAAGGTGAGTAAAATTTCTTTTCATACCAAAATGTTTGAATCTTCATAACTAAATAACTAGTTAGATCCTCAAATTCAAACCCAATAAGAACGTTGAGCTGATTTCGCAGACATGGCCATCATGTGATTCTGCATTTCCTCCTTGAAAGTAGTTCTACATGCCCTACATCCTAAGCTAAAACGAATCACCCGAGATGTATGACATAACCAATAAAGAAACAAAATTCCACATTCCTTATCTAATAAAGACAGATACAATGAAACTGCATATAGCAGGCTATTATTTGAGCTGCCACTTTGCCTTTACAAGTTTTGATGAATCTATTTTAAAATCTTCTCAGTGCTGTACTAAGGCATGTACAACTGGGAGGATTTCAAAAGAGGCTGCAGCTATTGCAACACTGGGATCATGATGCTGGCTCTGGATTGAGATCTCATTCGCATAATGATGTAGATACCGCCTCTGTGGCTGCCCTCATGAACACACTGTTCAAATACGTATTAAATTAATGGCTGAACACAGTTGCCACAAGAGGAGAAGAAATAGCAGCCAAACTTAAAACTTTTATTTAGTCATTGAAAAACATACAAAGCCCTCCCCAACATAGAGGATGTTCCCAATTTTACACCTTAAAGAACTAAAGCATTCCAGCACTGGAAGGCTTTCTTTCACTGCATGGACAAAACAACAAATAGTCCAAACATTTCATGTCAGCATATCTTTGGAACAAAGAGCTGGACTTCAAGCAGTTTCTAAGCAGAAACAGAATTAAAATCATTCGCACACAGCATTCACACAGGAATCATCACTCAGAAGTACAAACTTCACAATATAGCATTTATCAGTTCATCTTGTTCCAAGACTAGCCTCTTAGATAGCATAAATCTGCAAAGTACCACCAAAATCTAGGAATCCGGTCAAGAAGGTTTTTGTGGGGGTGTAAATACACACCTAATCAAGGTGGATTGACCAAAAGCAAAAAAAGGGATGAACAATCACCCCAGTTATAACTGTAAATGAATAAAAAAAAGCAGGAAAACTAACTTACATAGCTAATTTTAAAATTCCTGTGCACTAGGGTATTTAATTTCTAGAAGAAAGGATCACTATTGTTGGTTTGCATAACATGGTTTACAACCAAATTCAACTTTTACAAACTGATTTTCCTAGCCAATATATCTCACAGTCATTCTAGCAATTACATACCTAAGCAGACATTTATTTTGATTATTAATTTTTAAATTTAGCACATTATAAAATGGTGAATGGCGCATTCCTTATTTAACAAGACAATAGCTTTTCCTTTGGATCTATGTCAGGCAGTATTTGGATGAAAACTGGAATTCACAGTATATGGAAACGGCATTCTACAGTTAATTCCACAAATAAAAATGAAACATAAATGTACCGGAATCATAACCAGAAGTATTTATCAAAACATGCTCTGCTTTTAAAACTATCAGATTTACCAAGCAAATGAAGGAATCATATGTAGTGAACTGAATGAAAAGCTGTATTGTGCTGACTAGAAACATATTTCATTCTTAACTTTGGGAAAAGGACATCTAGTCTGCTTCACCACTTCTGAATCTTCCACTACACAATTATTTACATCTTCCAATAATTACACAGCTTTGAAGACCAGCACCTACATAATTTGGGAGTTACTTTTACTTGAACTTGTCCTCTTCCTCCCATTTTGATGTAATCATTGAAAAATCTTCCTCAGGTAAAACAAAAACCTTCAGCTGAAAGTGACTTCACTCAGAAGAAAAACAAAAAGTGAACACCAGCGTTTGTATTGTTGTCTGTAAATACTGAGGATAAAAAATTTCTTAGTGGTACTGTAAAGTTTATAAAGTTTGCTAGCAAGTAGATTATTTCTCCCTCATTCTGCACAGAATGTATATGTGCAGAATTAATTTTAACTCAGTAACATAGGTGAATCTTTTTCAAAAGTGAATTAAAAAAAAGTATCCTACTTGCATAGACTAAACTATTACAGTTTAAAGAATCATGATATTTAAAGAAAAAACATTTTCCTTGTGCTCTTGTTTATTCAATTCAAATAAATTCCAGCATTAAGACTGGTGTCAGGCTCATTTCTGAAACCTGTAAAACTACAGAAAATAGAAAAAATAATGTTCCAAGTATATTGCCAGAAGAGTATTAAAATGTCTCTAATGCAAACTAATCATGATTCAAGAATATTCTACCAAGTGGTCTTCTCTAGTGCATACCTCAGATGTGCGGTGTTTGGTTTTCAACAAGTGAATAATAAAATCTTCCATCTGTTAAATATTTCATTGAAACATGCATCATATTAATCTATGCAATTTACTTGATCAGCTCTAGAACAACACACACTGCCTGTGTGTAAGACATAGGATTAAAGATTTCAAAACAATACTCAGAACAGAGAAGATGTAAAAGATACCCTCCGACTCAGGAAAGCAACAGTCATTCACAAGAATACTTGGAATAAATACCAGACGGTTTCTCAATGAGTCTTGGAGAGGAAAGAAAAAGAAAAAAAAGAGGAAAGGTGGCAAATAAAGGAACTGAAGATGAAATAAAATGTTCATATCCATGTCCTGGCATGTTTATTTCTCAAGTTACAGAGGCTCAACAAGAACGGTAATCTATCAACTAGTAAGACTACACTGTCCTTTACCAGGCAGCATTATATAAAAACATGTAAAAACTGGCAGGTTTTCTACAAATTCTGAGCCATTCCAACTGTTTTAGTGGAAAAACGCTCTAGACGTGCAGGTACGTGGAGCCCTGGGCTGTTCCCTCCCCCACTTTTGATGAATTCCCTTAATACATTTCAGCTGTAGCGAAAGCACTGCAGCTTAGCTCCTGAATTTGCCTGTCACTTTCAGCTCCTGGCTACCGAGCAAGAGATCATGTTCTAGGATCCAGCAGGGGGAAAATAAACATTTTTCAATAGCAATAATTTCACCATGTTAAGAAGAAAAAAAAAATAGCTTTAAAATTAAGCTTTTCAGTTGTTTTTTTTATTTACTGTACTTGGCTATCTCAGGAGCCACTTAATTTTATTATTAAAACTGAAGGTTTTACTCAGTAGGAAAAAAATCAGTTCCAACATTGTGGTGTGTAAGCAACAAACTACTGGATTTTTTTTTTTTCTTGAAAACATTCTTGTGATAGCAAAGTTATCTTGCTATAAAGCTTGGCATGCCTTGTTTATCAAAGTGATGATAGATTAGAAAGTATTCCATATCTTATTGCATCTCAACTTTAAGAAGGTATGTTGAAGAAATCCTTTCTCCTAAGGGCTAAAACGAAAGCAATGTGCTTCCTGTGGGGAGGGGAAAAAGAGGGGAAAAAAAAGCCTGACATAACCATCTCTTTGAGAAAAAATGATATTGTCTGGCATAGTGAACATTGGGAGAAAGGAGGAGGGGGAAATGGCCTAACTGAAAATAAGCTAGAGATTTTGTACTGATATTCAGAAACAAACTCGTGAAAACAAGATTTTATTGGATGTTTATCTGGCTGGTTCCTAAGGTAACACAGCTAAAGAGCAGCCTCTTATCTTGAGAGCAAGGAAGAGATTCTGTAAAAAGAATCTACGCTGCAACTCTTGAGAAAAAAAGGGTTGTTTCATAGACGAGTTTGGCAGCCCCACGACTGTCGTATCACAGTGTCTGGCTGACAAACTCAATGAAAGTGTTCTTAAAAGGTTTCATTATAAGACGACAGAGTATATCAAAAGGTGTCGGCTATTTCTGATTCGATATGCAATCCAATACTCTCCACCACCAGACAAAGATCCTCCTGCATGTTAAAACCCCTATGCCTTGGTGAGGCTGGGGAGCAGAAGAATTCATGGCCAAAATTCTAGAAATTGTCATAGTTGCAGCAAAGCTGGAGACAAACCAGGACAGAATTTCCTCATCTGTGTTCCCTCTGAAAAGAAACTCCACCCCCAAGATTTAAACTATGTAACATGCACACAATATTGCTGAACCCTCACTTACACAGAACACATCAGCCAGCACTGAAACAGAGGTTTTGTTAAACTTGGATTGTGAAGTCTCAGTGAAGCAGCTAACGCATTAGTGAAATGATCTTTCACGCCAGTCTGGTAAATCTGAAGCTAACATCTACGGCAGCTGTCCTAAGTTAAAGCATTTTTAAATGGTAATTCACACAATGCAAACATGAAGTATGTACCTCTATAAGCTTATAGCACAGTGCTGTTCCTTTTAGGAAAAAAGTGAGGGGGCTGTGTTCCCTGGAATCATGCAAAGAAAAGGAAAAAAGAAAAGAAAAAGAGGAGAAAAAAAAAAAAGAAAAAAGAAACTTCAGCTCATCACAGTGGTTGCATCCGCATCTTTCCCTGCTCTGAGCACACATCCCGCTTACAGCCTGTGCTCACGCAGCGGTGCTGCTGTCAAGCCCAGCTGCCTAGCCCACTGGAAGAAAAGGAGATGGCAAAGTCTATTTTGTATGAACCACATGGCTAAGTTATATTATGCCTGTTTCAAAGGCACTGCAAAATGAGGGCTACTGCTCTGCTTGCATAACAAAAGGGTACAAAAAGAAGTGCCTGCTCCGCTAAACCAGCTCTCAAACTGCTGAGTCACTGAAGAGGTGGCAGCTGAAACAAAAACAAACTGCAAAATAAGCATAATGAGCAAAGAGCACTGCTACGTACCTGGACTGTGCCTTCTGCAGCTGTTAAAGCATCATTTTTTAATAAAATAAGATGATGACATTACATATTATGAAAAAATTTCAAGACGCTGAAACTGAAGTCACTCATCATTTATGTAAAACTGCAAATTCACACCACTGCCAGAAAGTACAGAAAGAAACTATCCAATTTTAAGGAGACTATAGATGCAGTCTACTGATATAGATGTAACAAGGCTGATGGGAATTCATTCAGCAGTCAAACAAAATTAATAACTACCTCCAAGGCTTCTGTTATGTGCAGAACACCACTATTGCTGCTCTCCCTTGCCATCTGATGGCTCTTTTAACATCAGTTTGCTCACCGGGAATTTGAACAGCCTGAGATTTCACAAAGAACAAGTAGCTTCTTCCCAGCCGGGTCACAAAGACCCTGAAAGCACTCGGGATGCTACGCAGCATGGCTCTCATCACGATTTTGAAAGCCTCTGTGGATATTAAAAAGCCCAAAATGATGCCCATAGTGTAGCACATATACACCATTGAGCTGGGTAACAGAACATTTTAGTGTCAGGAGAACCAATAAAGAACTACAAAAGTAATGAAAGAAAGACTAGATTATTTCCTCGGCCACTGCTCCCTTGCATGTTCCTGAAAAGCAGGTGCTTCTACTGGTGCTTTTATTTCTCCTCTGGGTTTTGAGTACCTTCAGTATTTGGACTGTCAGTCCTGCATCTTACGTGCTCCTACAGCAGCATCCAAGGTGGGATTCAGTTTGAAAACCGTGAGTCTTTACTATTCTGAGCTCAGAAATGTAACTGCTTTAACAAGGCATGCACCCCCAACTCATACACACACTCAGTGATGAGGTTTGAGGGACAGGCTGCTTTCCATCCCCTCCAGCTGCAAAATCCCAAAGGCAGAAGGGAAAGAGGAGGGGACAGATTAAGACAGATAAACAGGTACTCAGACAGTATCATCTTCTTGAGGAAGGCCACCCCACACCCTGCACCATGGCTTCATCCACAACAACCATCAGAAGTCACCATATTCCAGCTCCCTAGGAACGCATAGACCCTGCAGTCACAGATCCCAAAAATGAACTCTCCAGCTGAGGAATAAGACATCCGTTTTCATGATCTGACCGAAGAAGAGATCATGCAGATAATGTAGGGGACTTCCAACCAGAAAGGAAGACACTGATGCAATTCTGAAAACCCAGCACTGTTGAGGGGTGAGTCTGTAAGCTCTGTAGATAAGTCCTGGCATAGGGCATTGTACTGTAAGCACAAAGAGATCTCATGACAACAATGGGCCAGTTACAGTAACAAATCTTTCCTTATCAGAAAAAGATCCTCAGAAAGGTTAATTACAACACATACTGAGTCCAGGGAATATCAAGTGTTCAGCTTTTTTGGTTCATTTCTAGGTCAAGTGAAAACAGACACAAGGCAGTCCACAGTGGTTTAGGACATGACTTGCAATCCACCTTTCAATGAATTAGTCATCGCGATAAGGGAAACCTACACTAATCCATCAGAGTTGAGCTACCGTTACAGCCAACACTGCGGGAAAGGCTGAAGAAGACAAACCTTGTATCAATAAATGGTTCTGGCCCACTAGGAAGTCAGTGAAGAGCTTGATGAACACGACCATCCTGATTACTGAAGGTGAAGGCAAGAGAAACTAGTCCTTACTCTGAAATTCTGGAATTCCTAGAGGTAGCCTGAGTTTGTGAATTAAGGCAATTCAATAGTCTCAAGACCGGCATTAGGCACCATCTCCTTTCCCTCTAAGATAATAGGAAGCAGCTGCCTTATGACCTGTTCTGCTAGGATTAGAGGATATAGGCTCTACAGCTGCAGGGAAGGACCTCTTGCCAAAGCAGCACCTCAAAAAAAAAGAAAGGTTAGTGATGTGAGCATGCGGACACAAATGAGACCAGACATGGGAGCAAAAGTGTCTAATACCTAACCCAGTTGTAAAAAGATAACACTTCAGTCAGAAGTATCATAGGAGGCGCAGAAATTGGGAGGAGGAGATGGAAGTAGGGCATGCCCAAGCTTTACACAGACTCAAAATGCATTGGGAACTGAGCACGTGCAGGCCATACAACCAGAACAAAGTAGTATTTTCTCTGAAGAAAATCAGTTGCAAGACCTGGAACTTCAGACATATTCAAATACGAGGTCCTGTAGTTTCAGACACAATATGCTTCTATTTCTCAAAGAAAGAGGAGACATCAGTTACCATAATTACCTTTTTTTGGCATAGATTAGGTTAGCTATAAATGTTAAAAAGCCCAAAACTATGCTCGAGAGTAATAATTTGTAACGCATAGTAAAACAGAATTGGGAAAAAAGTATTTTAATAGTACTTAAACAATATGAAGCAGGCTGAAGACTGAAAACTATTTTGATACAGGTAACCAAAGACACGTAGCAAATTACAGAATCAAACCACAAGAGCCACAAAAATGTTCCCTTTGCCCTTTAATTGAATTATATCACTTCATGCCTGATATTGCATCTTTTGCACTATCACCTACTTCACTACAAGAGAACATTAATAAAAAAAAAGTGTTGTATTTTACAGGCTTTAACTTATACTGTACCTTCACTTATTTAGATATGTTTGTTAGACACAGATTTACATACCTAGTTTAGCTATCACTGTACCTATATATTGTTTGCATGTGTAAAGCCATAATATAATAGGGTGAAAGTCAAACCGTGTATCACTGGCTTTCAACTGCATGTAAAAGAGAAGGTTGACTATTGTTCCATAGTTTAATTGCACTTTAAGAGCTATCCATAACCTCTTCTAATACACATCTCCAAAACCAAGACCATCACTATTATCAAAACAGCTTGGGGACTAGCCTAGAAAAGCCAGTCAGCTTCTTATTATCAGAAATCCCAAACTCCTCTTTGGAAACTATGTATGTTCAATTATTAAAAATTTGAGGGTTTTACACCATAGGAATAAAATCTGAGTGATTAAGGTGCATAATTTTGAGTGCCAATCAGAAAGGCAGAAAGTAATGTCAGGGTCACATCCTCCAGCAAAGAGCTATCAAGCCTCCCACAAAAAAGATGTGGCAGATTTATTTACTTTTGGGGCAAATGCAGTAAGAGAACCAGAAGCTGCGTAGGACAGAGAAATTAAGCCAGAGGATGAATTTCACTACATTACTTGCTTCACACTAATATTCTGTGTGTACTCTTCTATGCTGTGATGTGACGCTATAAGGTATTTCACAGAAACATTGACATAACTCGATGTCTGGCTCAACTATGAGCTGGATAAAGGGAACTAATTAAGCTGGTTTACAGTCTTCACCAAAAAGTGTTAGAAACGAATACTACCACCCCACAAACGAGATCCACATGCACTGACTAGGGAAGTGAGAAAAAGGATCAAGTAGCAACATCAATACCTTAAACAGAAATTGCCAGTTTGCAAGACCACTATAAAACTCACACTGCATTAAGTGCATCCTTACACTGAAGTTCAGGTTTCATCCACTTCTAAAGCAGACACAGCACTAAGTATTCACAGAAGGAAGGTACAGTGTCTTATACACTTCCTTCTCTTCCCCTCGCTGTTGGTTTGATAGCTCAATTTTGTATCTCAACTCATTTTATTTCCTGAATTTCCAGCGTGGTGTTTCTCTTTACTCACCCTTCCCCTTTCTACTCTATGTTTTCCTCTCATCTGTTGTCAATAGATCCCTAGTGCTTCTGGTGACACCCTTATAAAAATACTTTTCCTTACTAACTGCCAACCGACTGCCTGTTGCCACAGAATCTGCAGGGAGCAACAACCTGCAGCAGCTTCCAGAAGAGAAGAAATAGCAAAAATATTATTAGGAAAGAAAGAGGAAGAAAATACAAATTCACTCACCATGAGAGATTAGCAATAACCCAGATCAAACAGGGTTTGAAGCAACTCTGAAGCAAGGAACAAAGAGTGGGTTGTAGAGTCTAAACTCCCCAGGTAATTTGCAATTGTAGGGTAGAAAACAGTTTAGGGAAAACTCATGGCTATGGATAAATGATGGTTAGAAGTTTGCTTGGTGTCCTGGTTTTGGCTGGGATAGAGTTCATTTTCTTCATAGGAGCTAGTATGGCGCTATGTTTTGGATTTGTGCTGGAAACAGCGTTGACAACACAGGGATGTTTCAGTTACTGCTGAGCAGTGCTCACACAGAGCCAAGGGCTTTTCTGCGCCTCACCCCACCCCAGCAGCAAGTCAGCTGGAGGGGCACAAGGAGTTGGGAGCAGACACAGCAGGGACAGATGACCCCAACTGACCAAAGGGATATTCCAGACCATACGACATCATGCTCAGCATACAAAGCTGCAAGAAGGAAAGGGGGGACATTTGGAATGATGGCATTTGTATTCCCAAGTCACTGTTAGGCGTGATGGAGCCCTGCTGTCCTGGAGATGGCTGAACACCTGCCTGCCCATGGGAAATGGGGAATGAATTCCTTGTTTTGCTTTGCTTGCGTTTGTGGCTTTTTCTTTACCTATTAAACTGTCTTCATCTCAACCCATGAGTCTTCTCACTTTTACCCTTCCAATTCTCTCCCCCATCCCACTGGGGGAGAGTGAGTGAGCAGCTGTGCGGTGTTTAGTTGCCAGCTGGGGTTAAACCACAACACTCGGTTAGGGCTGGGGTTGTTTGTTTACATCCAGGTCAGAATAATATTATGGGCAACTCAAAAAATATATCTAATTCTGTATGGAGGGAATAAAATTTTATAATATGTGACCTACTTGTTAAACCCAAAGCACAACATGGCAAGTATCACTGTATTTGTACATTCTACTTTACAAACTTTTATATTGGCAGATTTCTGAAAGAGGGAATATTGCCTATTTTCCGGTGGCTCAAATAGCAGAAGATATAGATCAAAGAAAACTGCTAAAGAATGCCTATGTGGATAACCACATTTCATCTAGAAGGCGCTGCTTACCTTCAGAATGCCAGCCATGGTGGCAATCTGAATTAGCAGGAACGTGCAAGGAACTGGGTGCAGCTAACACAAACTCAGTATTTTTCCCCAGAACCAACTGTGGCTTTGAGGGAAATAATGAGCATTTTGAGAATGCACTGCTGATGAAACTATACCAACATCGGTCCCAAAACAGTCTGTAACATGCTCTCCTTATAGAAACAGTAACCACCTGGAGCTCTGTCAGAGCAAAGTAGACTTTGATAGTTGTTCCAGTGGAACCTGAGGAAGATAGATGGCTGTACAATGTTAATTCTGTAGCTTGAGGGTAAGTGTGTAGAGACACTTAAAGCAGAAAGGAAAAAGAAAGAATGCAAATTCTTTGGTTAACATTAAACTGAGATTGCCATTCCTGCTCTGCCTTAAACGGAAAAAAACTCGCCCATACCAGTGGAGAGCACTACAAGGGAGGAATACTCTATCCAGCTCACTACCATAATTACCAGTTCATGTCTTGAGATTAGCTTGTGCTAAGCATCCCTGGATAGAAGGGATTGTCAAACAATACATGTTTATGACATGGTGCTCAATCAAGTATAAAAGGTAATTTGGCCATCCTGGGCTATCTGGAGTATGAGTCCTGTGTCTACATAAACTACTCTGTAACTTCATGAATGACAGGGGAAGAAAGCTCTCTATGTTCCATCACAGAGTGTATGTAAAAATAAAATATATTTATTTATAGTATTTGGCTCTAGATGGAAGTGTGAAGTTAAAAATATCTTCAGGAAAAGGTTGAAAAACGTTTAGGGTGCAAGATAATCTTAGAACAGCCAATTTGGGTCTCCACTGAGAACCACCCCTGCTGTGGGCAGTAAGAGCCAACCATCACCCAACTCTCTACTCATCCCTACAGCACTACATGACAACACAGGGCATATGTCTGATGCACACAGAGCTTTCAAAGAAAATCTAGCATCAGGCAGACACACACTTATAGACATGAAAACCAACAGCTTAGCAGGGCTTCAAAATGGCACATATGTGAAACATCACCTTCCAGTTACACCGTATGCATAGTACGTCTTTAAATACTGACATGACAATTGAGCAGTCAGGGTCTTGTGAGACATTTCAAATCAGTGGTATAGCTTGCTCTCTTAGCTTCTTTCACCACTCTGGCCATGCAGTCCCCTCCTAGTGCCAGGCAGGAGGTGAGGGTGTATTTGCCTTCATTTGGTGCTCCTCTCACCATGCTGAAAGCTGTAGCTCCTTTTGTTTTTAAAGGTAGGACAAGAAAAGGGCATGCATCACAAAAAACTCTGCCAGGAAACATCATGGTGACAAAAACTATCGTTCCGGAAAAAATAAGCTTTTCCTTTCTTGAAAACAAATACCACAAAAAGTATTCTTGCTATCCATGATGTGATCTTGCTTAAAGCAAACCACTGATATAAACCAGCCTTGGAATTTCTGACATATCTTGACCCACAATGCAGTGTCCCTCCCCTCGGAAAAAATGCAAGCAACTCTTTCGACCACAAAGCAGTCACCATCACCTTGTTGACTATATGACTCCATAATGATCGATCTCTTACAAGTAACACCCATGTGTTACAAACATCAGCAGAAACTTGAAAAACCAGATCCTCTTGTATCTCCATCTCCCCTAGACTCAGTATGGTATTTACTGTAGCTCAGTGAAGACCTGCAATACCATTTTAGACAAGACACTGAGACTTTTAAGAATTGGTTTTGTTCCAATATGGCACAAAATGCAAAACATTTTGAAATCCTGCACAAACAGAAAGGATTATTGCCCACCTAATTCTGGGATAGTCCAATTTATGAGACTAGTGTACAACTAAAGCAGAGTTAACAGCCAATGCTACATTTCCCGCAGCTATGAGAGCTACCACAGCTACACAGTGGTAACTCAACCACTGCCTTTCCCTGGCCACAGGACCCCATGATGCACAATGACTGCTGAAGTCCTCCAAGTACATGCTCCATTGCTGACATCTACCTCTGGCATTGACACAGTGGGGTGTTTTGGATTTGGTTTTGGGGTTGGTTTTTTTTGTTTGTTTTTGTTAAGGCAAGGCCCTCTGAGTCATCAGAACTAGAAGGGGAAGAGAAGCCAATCCGGGATGAGAAAGTAGAGAAAAGAAAGAATGTACCATTCACAGACTACTCTCTGTCACTGTCCAGGCTTGTTACAGAGGTAGCACTTAAGCAAACTTCACAGACAGGTGAGAGGAAGAAAGAAGCTTCTTTTGACAAATAGTCTAGATCCACATACCATGCACTTTTTCTTTCCCTTCCAAACAGATCTGTTTAAGTTCTGTTTCCAACTGAGCACAAAACCTCAAGCCATCAGAAAAAGTTTCCAAGACAGCAGTACAGTATAATTTTTGACAAAAATTAACAAATGCAAAAAATGCAATGCTCCTTCAGGTTGAAGGAACCTGAAGTTCCTGAATCCTCTGGATAAAACCAACACTTCCTTCTTTTATTCTCTGAAGTGACATTATCAATGTTCTGCTAACCCTACATTCCTTAATTAACTATGCATGCTTTCGTAGACATTCCAACTTTGTACCATCTACAACATGTTTTCCACACATGCACCTCTTTTTGTCAAATACAACTTATTTTTAATTCTACTCACTACTAGTGGACAGTACAAAAGGATAAGGAAAGAGTAACTTTATTCCTCTACTGAAGAAATGTCACCTATGAAAAATACCTATAAATCTGGAATTCTTTCAATACACACAAGAAAATATTGCTCTAGCTAATAAGTACTCAGCAGTTAATTATTTGTGTGTGCATACAGAAATATCAACCCATTGTATGGCTATCAATATATTCTCATGCGTTACATACGCCTACAAATATATTTTACACACTTGCTTCATCAACAGAACGGGCTACTCAGAATGCCATTACGGAAAATATTTGTAAGAAATCTTTTCTCCAGACGTGCTCCTTCCATCTTCTTGGCACTGAAGACTGGAAAACTTTGTCTTGATATGTTAAAGTTTGTATGACTAGCAAACCAGAGAATTCAATTCAAGTTCAACTTATGATTTAAAAAACAAGTTATGTTCAGCTTTGTGTGTATCAAACCTGACTATGTATTACAGAGATAGGACTAACACTGCAATGTCAATTTTTGCTCAACTGAAGTCATGCTCAAAAAGGGAACATCTATAGAATCTGCTGAAAGTGACAGACTGCACTTTCATTGGAAAACAGGTATTTAGTTTGTTAAGAAGAAATTAACAACGATATTATTCTTAGACAACAGCATCTGAGCATACACTCATTACAGCGTATTTATCCAAACCCCAAATTTGGCCCTAAATCTTAACAGCCCTGCATCTAAGTGTAGCTTAACACTGTCCTGAAATAAAACTAGGGTAATACATCATACAGAGAATAATTCACATATTCATTGCCTAAATAAAAAACACTTACAATCTTGTAACACGTTACAGTAAAATACACTAGGTTTCTGCAGAAAAAGAACATTTATTTCCTACTAACATTCAAGTAGCCTCTAAGCTCCACCACAACATATAAACACGTACCTTTCTGTAGCAGAAGAAAACACACACAATTACATGTCATTTCTGAAAATCACTCTCTGGCCACCAAACTGAAAAGGGAAATGTGTTTCCTGTGCACAAACTAGTGGAAAAGTCATTACTTAATATTCAGGTTACTTACAGATTTGTTGTCCAGCCTGCAAGATCACCACTGTCCAGAATAAGGTGATTTCCATCCAGAAGCCCAGGAGGGCTACTAGAGAAGGCAGGTGTGGGAGACTGGGAAGAAAGAGAATCCATGCTCCCGGTTGGGGTGTCTTCTCTGAGAGAGCTGTGACTGTCAGCTAGAAAAGAGACCACAAGTCAGAAGGATACTAAAAGAATCTTCTCATGAGGCAAAGGAGCTGCTTTGGTAACAATGTCCTGAAATATATACAAGAAACCTTACTGTCCCATCTTCACAGGATATTTTGGAGGACAATAAATCCCCCAGCATTTCCCCAAAAGGTACCATTGCACAATTTCCTCCATCATTATAGGAAAGCTATCTTCACAACACAACGTATTCCCAGTCCCCTTCTCAACATGTTTCATGTGGATGAAATGCTAGATTTTAGGGGGTTATTTTTAGACAAATGCATCACTTCAGATAACAAAACAGTTTAGGCCATACACATTTGTGTGTCTCTCTAAAGAGAGAGTATCTAAACCCAATTTAATACACATTTGAGGAAATGATTGCTCTCAAGTACCCTAAGCACAATCCTAGCAAACATGAAACAATGACATTTTAAAAGGCCAGCATAAGCAAGAGATCTAACACGCAATACCCAAGAATATTACTTTTATTACTCCTTTTTAACGGTGTTACTTTCAAGAGAACTCATTTTATTCTGGTCTACTATTTGTTTTCATAAGCTACTCTTAGAAAATCACTCAGGAGGCAACACATTCAGATATGATTGCTTAAGAAAACATTAAAGGAACACCGTTCCTATCCCACGGACGGTAAGAAATTACCAATGTGTCACAGCACTCACTGAAACCACGCTGACACATCTAGCCAAAGAGCACGTTCTTCACTGAAAAGCTAACCTTCACTCACATAGCTTTTCTCTTTTAAATTTTTATTTAAACATCAGCTGTACATTTTATAAGTTTTAAAGGAGGTGTATGAAATGAGGACCTTTGCAAACACTGAAGTGTCCAGCACAGCTAAGCCCGCAGTCTCAAACGGGGCCTGTAGCTGTTTTCAGAATATTAGTATTTAACAGTAACAAGGGTCATTTCCAGCTGCGCTTTACAAGGCTCCCTGCATCCAATCCTTTCCTCCTCTGTCCGTCCTATTCCCACCAGTACTGGTGGAATATGGCCCACAGCCCTGCTAAATAACATCACAGGAGTCCCTGTAGAATGGACTAGATGCCGCTGACCCCACAGTCTTGGTAAAAGAGTTCTGCTCCTTCAGGGCCAAAAGCTTTGTGGAAAAAATGAACCACCAAGTCCTAACACAGCATCACAATAATATGATCAAAAGCTGTTAAAATATCGTGCTTGCTTGACAAGCTGTATCTCCTCTATACAAAACTATAACAGACACAGTCCTGTACAACATTATGTTGTACTTCTAAGTTAACTGGCATCTGCACAGCAAACTGAGCTTAATTCTACTCCATCAAGCTAAGCAGTACTGTTGCAATGATTTCTTTATTATTTTTCCTTAATTAGTTAAAATGCAATACCAATGAAATGTGGACAATGAAAAGCCATCTTCACTGGATAAAATCCTTCTCACAAGTTCATTACTGCCTCAACCAGTTCAGTTCCTCCTGCTTCAAAGGCAGAAAGCTAACAAAGCCCTCGCCGCTTCCCCAGCCATCTTGTCCTCACCCCCTCCTAGCAACTCTCAGAGAACAACTTCCCTGGAGAGTAAAATGACACACAACTAAAAACACCGAAATGATAAAAGCGATCATCTGGAAATTTCTCCCTAAAGCAGCTGCTAATTTAAGGATCTAAATTAGCCCATCGTACCAAAGTATGATAAGCTCTGAGGAGGAGAACGTTAACCTGGGAAAGTGAGTCACCCGCACTCCGGCCCAATCCTGCTCACCTCACACCTCCCCGCTGCGCCCAGGCCACGATGCTGCCGCTCACATTTACATGACATGACACAAGAACCGTAGGAGTGTCAGGTAAAAACTAATTAATTACATCTCATTTGCAGATGTATGTGTCACAGTGATAAAGATCTGAGAGATCAGACAGTAATTTTACTTTATAAAGGAACTGAATTCCTTAAATCTAAATAGACTTAAGTCCTTTTAATTCATTACAATTTCTTTTCAAAGAAGTAGCATTAATGCAACCCAGATTATCAAACTACGTGCACCATATTAGAAGGCCACATTTACCTCAAACATTCACTTAACATTACTCAAACAGAAACAGAAAGGATTACTAATCTGTGCTTAAATATTATGAATATGACCAACTCACCGCACCTCCCTACAGAAAGCAGACATTTTTCTGTTGAATTGTTTCTCAGAGCACATAAGAGAAAGTAAAAAATACTAAACACTTCAGTCACGCACAGTAGAGTCTACAGTGGAGTCTGCAGTATATAGGCAATTGCATTTGACATTATCATAAATTAAACTGTGTGTTAAATCTTTCCTCGAATTTTACTTCTTCCTTCCCTTCCTTCCTGAGCCAGTATTTTCTCATGGTCAATACTGCACTGCACTCTCAAGAATAAGATCAGGTTTTTGAACACTAGAAACAATGAGGTATTTAAACAGGAAAATGCCTGCTAAATTCTATGGGATTAAGTGAACACCCTCTCAAAATACGTTCAAAGATACTTTACATTTCTGATGTTTTCAATTATCTGTTTTTGTAAAGTAATACCTTTATTCAGGAAAAGGCAATTCTTTGTAACTGCAAAAACAGATGACTAATGATTATCTAGCAGATTTTCATGATTAAAAACAATATATGCTCAAAATCCAAGTCCTCAAAATATAGCATCGTTGCTCTAATTTCAACAGTACAAACATTTTACCCTGTATTTCAGTGACAAAAAGTTCTGCTAACTTCAGGAATTATAGTATTTCTTGTACATGGCAGAGGCTGTTGAATTGTATCTAGTTGTCTCTCTGTTAAGCTTTAAAACCTGCTTTTGATTAATTCCCATCTCATGCTGGGCCAAACTGTATCTTCCAAAGAGTCTTTGTCTGAAGATATCAGCAGATGATAAAGGATTAATGAATGTACCTTCACTTTGTTAGGCTTTATTTTCAGGCATGGCCCATGTAATATGCATTGCTAATAATTACAGTATCTCCCATATCCGTTTTTTGTGCCACGTGAAGGTACTTAAACTACGTCCTTTAGAAGGAGAACACTAAATCTCCTACTGTAAGAGATTTTGCAGTTTTGGAATCATGCACCTGTTTTATTACCATTTCCCAGAGTTCCTTCTGAAGCGTACATCAGGTCTGAATTCATTGTGGTCCCACAAGTGCCTCACTGAGCGTTAATTCCACCCCTTACTCTTACTCATCAATCCCCTGTTCATAGATCCAAGGCCAGCACGTTTTTGCCATGGCTTTGAATTAATAGTTTATGATGAGCTGATTGCCCACTGTGTCTGACAGACTTAGCAGAGTCACTGTTTTTAAGGATGTAGTCCTCCATTCTGTGGCTACAGACTACATTTTTCCTTCTAAAATCTGTAAATTTTTTTCTCAATACAACAAAGCTTATTTTCTTTGAATGGGTGCAGCTTAGCACATGACCACAACTCCCATGTAACTACCATTGTCATTATTCGCAATTCCTCCTAACTTTGTCCCATATGTAAATAGATCATCAAGGATTTGCATTTACCCTTGTAAATACTGCTACTACATTAGCACTCCTCCAGTTTCTTCAAACTTCTTCAGCATGCTACAAGATGTTTTAAAAATTAACATTGCTAAGCCATACAACCCCATGACCAGAGAACTTTTTTAGGACAAGTTAGACGGCTTCACATTACTCAGACTATTCACCTTGCAACAGGCCTACCTTTGAAGTTTTCTGCTTGATCCTGCTGATTATAAATCCCACATCGATTTTCATAACTAAGTTTTTTAATAATTCTTCAAAACTTGTAACATATATTGACTGCTAGCTATTTCCTCCCCCGCCCCCCCCCGCC
>JANZLQ010000007.1:22612421-22664653 GCA_026212715.1 Elanus axillaris | reverse complement strand
TCGCTGGCTGGGCATGAGAAGCTGAAAAATCCTTGACTTTAGACTAAACATTACTTGGCAACAACTGAAAACATCAGAGTGTTATCAACATTCTTCTCATACTTAACTCAAAACATAGCACCTGACCAGCTACTAGGAAGAAAATTAACTCTATCCCAGCTGAAACCAGGACAGGTTTTAGTTTTATTCAAATTTGCTACTAGCCTTATTAATTATTTAAATACTGTTGAACTATAAGTATTTCACAGCTAATAAGATGCCTGCTGCGAGTGACCTGTTGTCAGAAGCACACTGCGTATGCGCAGAATATGGAATTCAAAATCATACACACACAATGTGAGCACCTGAAATGGTACTAACATCGTTGTGTTTTGAATGACTTGCACAACAGCACGAGAGCACACCTGACTAAGTTTCAGAGTATCTTCTTGCACTGCAAACTGTTGTCATCAGATGCATGGCAAGGGAACCGCACATATCCAGTTGGATGGAAACCCTCCCATGGAAGAACAGGATTGGAGAGTGCTATTTAATAGATCTCTTTGCTACTCCAAAAAAAGCCTCCCTTCAAGTAAAAGATCTACCACCATCTCCCATCTGGATTGCAGAAGTTACCACGGCTTAGACTAATGCCTGAATAAAGAAATGAATGAAATCCGCTCATTGAATTACCTCATTCAAGAAGCAATAAAAAGGTACTAAACCAACCTCAAAGTTTAAGGACTTCACAGTCACATCCAGTGTCACACAACTGAGACTGTGGCCAAACTGCATTAGATGTATAGAATAACAGCTTTCTGCAATGTAGTTCTCAAAAGCACTGGCATCCTGCTATTGACCTACTTGGGGGCAAACTCAAGAGGCTAAGTGAAACAATTTACATATGGGGGAAGATTAACACATGTAGCACTCAAATTTTATCAAGAAACAAATCCAACTGTTATCAATGCTGTCCCAGTGAGTCCAGTATTTTAAATGGTTGTTTAGGTCTGATCTTACATGAAAGCAGAATTTGAAAGTGCACACTGACTTAAGTGGTGGATCAGTCTTCAAGCCTGCAGTGTAAAAGTTACACCAAAAAAGATTAGACTCTTGTCAAGCAATTTAAAACGCTGGTAAGTTTGACCTATTTCTCTCTATGCAATAGTACAAAATAGATACTCTGCAAGGCTAAACAAACGACAAACCATCCTGGATATACACTGCTAATAACAGCTCTGTCTAGAGCAGTGAGCCCAAGACCATCCCTGCATACCACCATTCCAATTCCTAAATCTGTGTCCCACAAAGTCTATGGAAGCATTTCTTGAGAGTAATGAGCCAAATTCAACATATTATCATACTGTATTCTACCAGCAGATCCACATGGCAGCAGCCCAAGGAATTTTGCCAGATTCCCCTTAATCTGCAACAACAGTGTTGGACTCTAGATCCTGAGCTCTTACTAGAGCCAATTTCAGAAATTCAAAAAACCCATGGCTGGGAGGATTTAACTTGGCCTATTACATGAGTTTATGACTAGATGTATAGTTGTACATGGAAATGTAGATTAGATTCTGCTGCTACAAGAGAATACTGATCTGTTCTTTCTGGTCTCAAGCAGAACTAATTAATGAATTTCAGTATCTTTGCCAGGAATCACTTTAGGAAAAGACTCAGACATCAGGTCATCTCTGTCTGCTTTGTATCACTGGGGTAATTAAAATTTCCTCTAAAAATCAGTGGGAGGCAAACAGCAAGGACACAGTGGGATGAAAAAGAGGGGAAAAAAACTGGAGGCTTAGTGATAGAGCTAATGAGGATAAACTTATAAAAAATAATTAACAGCTTAAAGCTGTGCCATGATTTTGTTGCAAGACAAAACCCCCATTCACCCTCATAACACCTACCACACAGAACACACATCGATTTCCTTTGAATACATGAACAAGAATCTGTACCAGAAGTCACTGCCTAATGCAAAGGATGCCACAACCTGCAAGGTCATTCCAAATTCTTTGAAATTCAACTAATGTTATAGCCGCCACTACTACAATCATATTTTCTAGAGGACAGTTATTTCTCAAGACAAGAAGAACATCAGTACAAGTTTTTATTTGAGTAATTTCCCTTCAATACATATTTGATTTGCAGTTGGTAAATTAAAAAAAAAAAAAAAACAAACCATACAGGCACCTCAGCTAATGTTTATTGAACAATATAAAATGCCATCCACCTAGGCCACATATACTACTCTGCCCTTACATGTTTTACAGCTGTGGTACTCCCTGCATTTCCATGACAATTGGCTATAATATATACTGATCAAAGAGTATTTCAAAAATGCGCAGCTAATGGGATAGCGCAAGAGAAACTTAACATCACCATGGTCTTTTCTCGACTTAGCTTTTTTTCAACGTAATGCAAACCCAATTCAGGTTAGAACCAGCAACCTGAACAAAACCAAAAAACATGTATTTATATTAGAGAAAAAAATGCTCAAAAAAAGAGGCCAGCTGTCTTAGAGATTCACAGTGTGCTCTTCCCCAATAGACTTTCCAAGATTTTTTTTCCTCTTAAAATAACAAAGACAGTGGTTATGCCATTCTTTTTGCCATTTTCTGCAAACGTAAAGCAACAATGTCTTTTATGTCAAGTTATAATTTTACTGTAGATACAAGCATTTCAGAAAGTGCAAGGTGAAAATAAGCATCTTAGAATACATTGCGGTAGCTCAGCCACTAATTGTAACCACTAGGCACTAATTGTACACTAACTGTAATCCATTTTTTAACAGTAACACACATTCAATAAGATGAACAGTTCTAGATGTATTAGTTTTTTTCCTACTTGAAGGGATTGCAGGAGCTAATTGGAGCTATTAAAAGTTTCATCATAATAGAAATTACAACAGATCAACTTCTGGAGAGGCAGAAGAGACGTTTTATTTCAAAACTGATTTCTGCACCAATTCTAACAATTTTATAAAATTTCTAGTGTACCAAAATCTTTAAAAAATGATCCTTTTTTACTGTACTTTCTTACTTTTTTGCATTTTACTTTACTATGGACAGTGTTAGATCAACCTGTTTCATTTCTGGTTTTAGTCAACCTGATCCATTTCTTCTTGTGGTTCTCAAACACATGATTCAACAAATATAAAGTACATGCACTGGAAATTCTTGACATCAAAATAGAATCTATGTTCAGTATACAAAATGTGAAAAAGGTAATGATTTCTAAAAATCATATTAATTTTTTCTGAAAAAGGTTTACAAAATCTTCAATAAAAATTATCGACAACTTAATTAGAATCCTTAAGTAACTTACCTCCCCAAGGTTACCACTGTGTCCACTCCAATACAGGTGTGCCTGCCACGAAGTAGTTATCCTGACTTTTGCACTTCAGCATTTATATGCTGTAAAATATGATTTGCTGTGCACTGGCTTCTATGAGATTACACAGGATGCAGATTTTCTGAGGCTTTGGATTTTGAGGCTTGAATTCTACTACAAACCACAGAACACCCTTATTCAATATTCACAATTTATTTTTTTTTATTTTTATTTTCAAATATAGAATCAGATCAAAAGTTGAAAGGTATCTGAAGCTAAGCCTCTAGAGGGCCACCAACCAGAAAGCATCAATAATGCTCTTGATGTTGCCTGGCACACTCTAGTTATAGTGCAACTGAGAATACAGCCTGAAAAGTAACTGGGTGTAAGTCAAAACTAGAAACAGGAAACATCCTTGGCTGTGAGCCAAACCACAAAGCACTATAAATAAATCAATCAATCAATCTATCCAAGACAGCCTTTTCTTCATTGCAAAGACCATCTGCCTAGCAGCCTGACTACCCATAACCAAATGGAAACACTGCTTTTATGGATTTGTGGACACTGTGAGTCTTGATCTCATACTAAAATTGGAATATCTGCTATCTGCTCCTCTTAATGCAAAAGGAGCTAGAGCTCCGGACAAACTGCAAACTATGAGCATGACGAAAAAACTGAGGGAATTTTCAGACAAACCTGATGCATCTGTAGACCCTAACAGCCACTCATTTGGCCTGACTACCTTGAACCCTGTAGTTCACGTTTGAGCTTTAATAAAGAAACTAAACATAGCCTGTAAAACATGACATTACAGTCTGGAGGACAGCTGTGAAAGGATGAAAGGAAAAAAAAAAAAAAACATACCAAGGTTAAAAACACGTGTCCTTTGATCGCTTGTGAATTAGGAGTTTGTTGACTCAGCCTTTCTAAAAGTAGCACTCCTGATACAAAGACTGCAGCTTCCACCGTATCACATCTCACTCCATCTTTTAACAATTCATGAGAAGAACACTCCTGATGGCAGCCCATTCACTGCTATCGACCAACCATTTTATTCATTGAAGGAAATGAGAGGGTTAACTATACACCAGGCTTGAAATACCTACACATTTGTCCACTGCACCAGCAGAAACAGCAAATTCACCTTCTCTTCTATGCTCACCTACTGTAAGTCACAGCAAGGAGAGTATTTTAAAAAGGTTGTCCTTCCCTATTACAGTTACACATAATAGCTTTGTGTGTCTTGTTTAGTTACAGGAAATACTTAAAATAACAACAACAAAAAAAAGGCTTTCAAATTAGAAGATTAAATACTCAATCTAATTACGTAGCTTTCTTAAACATAACATACTCCTAGTTACTAAATGGAAAATAATGCAGAAGGAGAATGTTTGCATGTATTTTCTCTTGCAAACAGTGTGAGAAGTCCTGAGAAGATAGAAGGTGACACTTGCAAACCTATGTCAGGAGCCAGCAAAAGCAACAACCGTGGCCAAACACACCACAGGTAAACAGGATCTCCCCTTCATTAGTAATAAATATACATGTACAAACTTTAATACACACACACGAATACAAATAAATATGTATGTCACAGTTTTCTACAGAATTTGTGAACAGAAATATAAAGAATTAGATATTGAGAATAAAAACCTACATTTGACCCCCTACCACTTTGTCACTGTACAAAGCATCAGAACGAAATGTCAAGATCTTTGCAAATGACGCTGTTCCAACTGTAGCCAACCATGCAGCCTCACCAGTATTTTCTTCTCCACGGAATTCCCTGCTGCCATTACAAGGATTTATAGCATCATTGCTTTACATAATATTTTTTGCTCTTTGTTTTTGTTAAAATACATTATTTTTTTAATCTTACATTATGACTGTAGGGTCTTTGGAAGCAAAGAACATATTTTTCATTTGTATGTCCAACACCCTCTGTAATGAAGTACTGATGCTTCGTTAGTGTAAATGGCATGCACACGAAAACATGGGAAATAAAGTATTATCAGACGACTGCCACATCTTATTTATTCAAAAATCTGTTAAATGGTTTGAAATACACTAACCTCTCTGGTAAGGCAAAAGCTTACTAGAATTCTGAAGAGCATGTACAAAAACATCAAGCACATGCTGTACCACTATCCATCAGCAATGATCAGACAGAATGGCATTCAGGGCAGTTTAGCCAATATAAATTAAAAAAAGGTTTGTAAATTTAATACTTTACTTACCATTGAAAGCTGCAATAAAGTATAATTTTTATGTCACACGGTTTCTGCATAGGAATTTACTACTGAAAGCCTTCAGGAGTATAACAGCTTTTCCCCCCTACATGCCCCCTGCAGCATTTCACAGAATATTTTCTTTGACTAACAGAGTTTTACTTAAGAACATCCATTTTAGCATTCTCCATAAGGACTTCTCCCTTGTCGCCTCCTCCATGCATGCAAGGACAGCACCCTGACCATCAAAACTGAAGCAAATATTAGTCAACTAAATTCCACTCCCTCATTTCTGTTTACTTACAAAACTTGCCTGTTGGCAGGGGAAGATGAGATCTGTATCACATGGAAATGTCAAAGTTGAGGGAAGTTTCCCCAGAATAACTGGAAATAACGTAGGCAAACCAAGAAGACAGAAGTCGTGTCCATATTGTTTGCACGTGCCATGTATTTGTAGCGCATCTCAGCAAAATGCTTTTATCCCCGAGAACATGATGACTTCTGGTTTTATTTTCTTTTTTAATCTAATACTGTTACTCACAGTATATGTTTTGTTTCTTTTGGAGCAGTCTAACAGCATACCAATCCAGGTATTGATCCAGACTCAGTTCTTTTTAATGTCATCAGCTGCAGTCACAAACGTGAGTGGAGATCTGATATACAGTCTTCTTGCTAAGTATAAACTAATTAAGATTTAGAAACCTGAAGTCTTTTAAACAACCAACCAAGCAAAGATTTTTGCAGTCAATGTACCACACCATGTGCATGCGTCTTCACATGGAAGGGCTGTCTGCTAGCCACAGGGCAGAAAAAGGGTTTAAAGAGTTTGCACACATTACAGTGGAATGAAAGAGCTGCTTGACTTCTACCAAAAACTGTAACGAATTTCTTTGTTGTGCTTGGTGTCCTTTCTGCTTTATACTCAGTCAATCATTAAGGCATATAATTTGAATTAAGTTCAGGAATAGTTTCAATGACAGACACTTCTGATTAGCTACATGGTTAAAGTTAAGCACATGCCAAATACCTTCTGAACTGAAGCTCGTGCGTTTCTTCGCAAACTGTGCGCAAATGAAGGTACCCTAATGTAATTTGCCCCCTGCCCCATGTCAAATGCTTATTGACTTAAGAAACATTCAGCTTGGAGAGGTTTCAAATTGCTACACCACAGCAAACCACCACAATTACAATGCATTGCTTCTTGGTCCTCCATTACAGCCAAAGGCAAAGCAACACAAAAGCTGAAACAAGCCCTCCTTAGTATTTCTCATACATCCCTTTACCAGGACTTCAAAAGATGTGCTGTGTTGTCAAAAAACAGACTTCGTTTAGAAGATGGCAAGGCCGCTGTACCCTAAAGCATTTACCTGCAACAGAACTGCTTTAACAATGCAGTGATTGCTAAGTGGAGACACACACCACACCTGACTGTGCCACTTCACACTCTCAAACAACTGATTTCACCCGCTTCCATTCCTTCTGGCTCACAAATATCACATGTATTATGCACTGTGATGTTTTAAGGCTAAAGATTTTCCAAGTCTTACTACATGAAGTTGAAGTTGGCTTAAGAGTTCAGTAGTATTAAATTCTTCTCTTCCCTTTAGTTTTAAAAAACCCCAAACATAAAAGTGCCTGAAGTAAGAAAAATTAAAACATTTATGTTTCATTAAAAAAGATTTCTCCATAGAACTGTTTTGAATAAAACAAAGCTAAAACAAAGACATATTTTGTCTAAAGTATGTAAAATCTTTGCCCTTTATTAAAAGATGAAACAGTATCTGCCACATACAGGAACTACTGAGCTTTTCAGAATGAACACCTTTGAGATAATTTTGTGCATAGGTTGTCTGAATTCTAGAAAAAGCTATCTTGTACTATGCCTATTCCCTTTCAGCAGACTCTGGCTTCCCAGTCTCCATACGGGACTTCTGTCTAGCCCCTCTCTTTTTTTCTTCTAATTTTCTTTCACTGTAATTTTCATCTTCTGTTTTTGCAATCTTGCTATTTGTACTCACTATTCTTTCCTCCCCCATATGCTGGTTTAAATATTCCAGTCCCACTGAGATTTTTATTCCAACCTCCTCCCTTGTCTTCTTTCATTTCTTAGCCTTCTTTTTTTATCCTGGTTTGGTTTTTTTTTTCCTTTCCCCTCTTAAAATAATGTTCAGGGAATTGAGAAACCAAAATGGCTCACATTACCACTGAGACATCTCTAAATGGCAAATAAATAAGCCCTTTGAATAGTGACATTCATTCCAAGAAGATGCCAAAACATTATAACAAACAGCAAGATGAACACGTGCATGCTCTTCGTGCTGCCATGGAGTGGACTGCCCTTCTTCCTCACCACAAGTCAGAAAGAAAGACCAGAAGAGCTGAGATGTCCAACATCTCCAGTCTGTGAAACTCTTGGGAAGAAAAATTAATTTATGCCCTTGAATCGCATTTGGGGGAGGAGAAGAGAAATCAAAACCTTTTTTTCGGGTCCAAGTTGACTACCACTTTTCATCAGAGGATTACCTAAAGGCCAAGCGAAGATTGTTCCAGGCATTGTGTACAAGCACAGCTGCAGTCAGCTCCCGAGTTTGTTACCTCAAGATAAGGAACACCAAGGAAAGGTATAGCTTCAAAGCAAAATGGACACAAGGATGAGACACAAACATGAATTGCTTGATGCTTTCTTAGTGAAGGAAAGCATATGGGACATGGAAATCAAGGGAGACCACACAGATACGGCAGGGGAGAAGGGGACAAGACAGCCACACATCAAATTACAGCAACCTTAATGACCTGCAAAGCAAAGGGAAACGAGTGCTGGTGCAGGCAGCCCAGTCAGCACAAAACATGGCAATTGCAGGCAAAACCCTAGAGAGGTCACTTCATATCAAACCTGAACAGGTTCCTACTTTGCCTGGCATATCCGGCTGGCCTTCTCCTACAGCCGTCGGACAGAAGCAAGCAAGGCAATTCGCAGGTCTCGCTTTCCTCTGGAGTGGCCTCCCTTCCACAGCATGTGGTTCTGAGCGTCCTGGGTAAAGTACCGCCTGAGCTTGGGCCTAGTTTTTCCTTTTTCTTTCATCATCTGACTGGACACTGAGAAATACTCTGCCTGGAAGAGACTTATCCATAACAGACGAGAACAAAAGCTAAACAATTATTTCCCTAATGCTCTTCTATCCCCCTTCTAGTCTTAATCACTGTGCAATTCTAATGCCCGCTAAGCAACACATCAGGCTGCACAGTCTGGTTCCAGTATTCAAGCCTCAGCATTGGTCTGATTTTGCAAAACATCCCCTCCTCAACCTATAATAATTGGTTCACAGCCATGGTTTGGAAATAGACATGCAGCCTGTAAACAAGGTGAAAGTGGTACGGACTGGTTTCTAGCTAGCAGGAAATAAATGTACATATCAACAAAGCTTTTGGGAAAAAAAAAAAAACAAAAAAAAAAACCAGCTTAGCCACTAAGCATAATATTCTTATTTCAGGGCAAGTCCCTATATGCAGGTTTCCACACGTAAATTGCACACAGAAATTCTCTAATTAGGACTCAGCAGAGTGATGAGAGTGGAATGACTGCACCAGGATGTCAAAACTATTAACCCAATTAATTGTGCCTCCTCCCAAAAACAAATTGTGGATCTCCTTCAATAAAGTTATCTATACAAAACATAATGAACATGGATGGAATTTAAAAATATTTGAGGAATCCTAACAATTTTTCACCATTTGCCCTACCAAGTTATTGTATTTAAACCAGAAATGTTGATGGCTCTTTCTTCTACCGTTTGGAAGTTTGTTCGTTGTTTCATTTGCTACAGGGGAAAAGAAATGCCTCTCTGCAGTCTGCCATAAATTACATATGCATGGAGTGTGAAGTTTTGTTTCAAGTTTGTTTGTGTCAGTGTACCTCCATTTTGACTCCCCACACTTCTACAATTCCAAACTTCGCTTCTATTAGCATAAGCTGCTAAAAATTAGCAGAGGTGGAGTAGTGAATGAAATATTTGAAAATATTTTAACCCACAGCTGGTGACTTTTCCTAGGACTTCACCAGGGCTATAAATAATAATACCTAATGCAAGACTCTTAGAAAGTTTGAAATGCACAGAAATTCAAAATAACAATATAAAATGAATGTCAGACTGACAATAAGCCTGCTTGCCATTAAAAGTAGGTCCTTGGTCTGCCCTAAATGAAAAAGGCTTACTTGTAAAAGCAACAAATTCAATTCAGCTATAAAATTTTTGTAATGCCTTACCACACACCTCTCCATTGCCTTTGCTATAAATACACAGAGGTCACACTTGGGGCTTCCTTCCATCTTGGAAGCAGCTCTAGCGTGGGAGAGGTTGTTGCAGGCAGACCACTGATGGCAAGTTCACTGTTAGAAATGACAGTGAAATGACAGAAATCCCTTAAAAAAAATTATAGCCTTCTAGTTCTAAAGAAGGCATAAAAACAAGGAATTATGGAAAATGATGCGGTATCATTTTGATGTACTTTCCATTCCCTGCTTCTCTACATTTTTCAGAGGAGCAAGAAAGGCCACTACAGCTAATGTTTCAAAAGTGAAATTCATGTCCAATTTTTAAAGACGTGAGTGAGCTGGCATAAGAATAAGATGGTGCCAATCTGTGGTGACCTAGTGATTTGAATAAGCATAACTCATCATCAGCCTCTGTATGTTATTAAAACACCCTGGTTCTGCTCACTCTCTCTCTACTTTCCTAAAATTTGTGTGGTCACTGCAATAGCTTCAAACTCATAAGCTTACTGCAAGGTTTACCTTCATTTATAGGGTCAAAAATGAATAGCACAGCTTACAGCTCTTGGAATATTTATCACTCAGAACTTGAGCCTCATCTGCAGCACAGTATTTTTCCAACAGAACAATATGGTATCTGCTCAATGTGTGTGTGAGGGCAGCGTTACACCCTAAGTCAACTAAGCCAACAAAACCCACCATGTGGAGACAGCTATGCCAACAGCTTTGCCCAGCCTGTATCATTCAGGGAGGCAGCATAATTACATTGTCAGAAAAACATGAGACAGATATTATTTAGAGTAGATAAGACTTGACTTAGATAGCCAATTTCAATAGTGTTAACCTTTAGAAGAAATAACTATTTCAATGCTTAGAGTGCTTAAGAAAGAAGATAGGAAAAGGCACATCCTGGAATTTTTCTGAAGCACTTTTTTTGACAATATGAGCAAGGGAGATGCTGCCCATCCTCCCAGTACAGGCAAAGTACCTCAACCATCCAGTTCCAGAAGTCAGCTTAGACACGAGGAACTCCCAAAGGAGTACCCAAACAAAGGCAGCAGTAAAGGACTCTTTTTTTTTTTTTCTTTTTTTTTTTTTTTTTTTTCCCAGATCCCAGATTACATTCAGTGATATCTGGACAGAGCCTTGTACATGTAAGGCACCTTAGTAACTGGCAGCTGCCACAGCAGCAGCAACAACTTCTATTTTCAGTATTACCCTAAATACAAAGGCTTAAAATAACACACATTCAGCTGAAAACAAAGGAAATGTTAATACCTGGCTCGCTCCTAATGCTTTTTACCCATAAAACTCAAGGTATTGTAAAATCTCTTTGATCTGTGAACTCTGAGCAAAATGAAGACACAGAACAATTAATTCAGACCCTGGTCAAAGTACTGAATGGAAGAGCTAAAAACTGAGCCTGGGCTTTCTCTTTTCCAGTCTCGTATCACTTTTGCTCAGAAAAAAACATATGCAAATAACATAATGAAAATCCATTTGTGTACTATACACACAGAAGCACTGCTATTGCCAGGAAATAGCATTCCGAAATGTCAGTTTACCTACGAACAGGAATACTTACCAAGTATAAATAGCCAAAAGCGTACAGTGTATAGAGGACATTCTTTAGAATTAAGCTATTTGTAACATCATACTTAACTCCACACTACCCATTAATCCTAGCAGATCATTTTAGACAACACTCAAAAACGCGGAGATGTAGCAAAGCTTACCTTCTCATGATTTTCTATCAGGATTTCAACAACGATATTCTGAAACTTCAGGTCCATGATGGCTGCTACAGTTTCTTCCTGTGGCCTCATTAAGGTTGGTCCAAATACTACCCCTAGATTTGCCACAGTCATTAGATTCTTCTTGGCATGCTTTGAAACACTTTTTGAAAAGAATTGAAGGAAAAAACAGGAAATAGGTTATGAAAAATTTCCATTACTGTTGGAAACTGCAGTCTACAAATGAAAACATCACATTTCCTTAATCTATGTTTTAGAAGTTTGTTTTGTGCAAAGTTTCTTCAAATACAGTCTTACTGAGTTCTGGAAAACAGAAAAGCCATTCTTCCACTGGCAATTTAAAAACAAAAGCAGTCTCTTACTGAACCTAAATATATAAAATGCACTTAGCCTTGGACCAGGGCAAGTGTGAAACCAACTTAAATTTGCTAACAGATCTCCACTATTCACTTTGCCAGAATTTGCAAAAAGAAAGTATAATGTTCCCTTTCTCACTTCAATCAAACCCTCAAATGCTGGCAGGACTGCTAAAGTAAATACTTATATGGCTTCATTAACGGATTAGATTTCTGCCTTTCCCGCCAAAATATACACAGCATGAGTCAAACGTCTTGTCTGCTTTTGCACGTTTAGTTCTTGGTATTGTGTATGACAGCATCGAGATGGGCTTCAGCTCCAGCCACACTTAACTAAGGCCCTTTGTAGTTAAACGAAGGTAAGGACAAGAGTTCTGGCAAGGTAGGAAAACAGGTCATAACACTTACTTCGCTAAATGTTTCACCAAAATTTCCAGCATCTCTTTGTTCTTTTCTGGGAGTTTATGGACCAAGAAGTGAACAGCATTAACTCGAGATTCAGGACTCCCACTTTCTATGGGACACAGAAATAAATAAGTATGTAAAAAATTAAAAACAAAAAAAAATCCACAGAAACACAAAGCTTTTCCCACCCCTGCATGGAAACATACTGCACGCACTTTGCTTCACCAATTATGTATCTCCAAACATAGCAATATGGAACATATGTACTTTGTTTTCACAAGTAAACTTGTTCTAGAATTATCAGCTTATTTGCTTGTTTTGTGAACTCATTTTTCAATCCACCTGCAAAAAGATGCCTTTGTTCATCTATTTTTAAAAACCAACAGATGCAGTTACTGTTTTGCTGCATTGGACTCATCTGCTTAGGAATATGCTGCAAGGTGAGGAGTGATGTTACTGGGTGCCACAGGGTGGAACTGCACTACTTTACATTTTATTATCATTAACCGATTGTCCTCATTATTATAATTCAGGTTTTTGGTACTATGTAGCTAACAATACTGCATTTATGCTACCTTGCACTGGAAACTGCGTAAGACAACGTGTGCAGAAGATTCATATGGTCAGAAAGAGAAAAATCTAATGACCACTGAAGAGACAGAAGAATAATCATGCAAAAAACCTACTGAGTGAGATTACTATGATAAAGGGCCCTGAATAACAATGGCATCCCTCTCTAGTACAGTACAGAAATAAAGTAAAAATAAGCAAGGAGCTTTTTATTTTTGTGTTGCATGTTGAATTGAGTAATTTTGGCCCCTACAGGTTTCACTAATACACAGATGAAAACAAGAATATGTAAAAGATGAAAATAATCCCTCTTCCTATTTCTCAGAGTTGTATTAAATCACAAAATTACATCTCAGTAGTTGTTACAATGAGAGGAGTGGAAGTATTCATCTTGTACATAATAATACTTAGTACAAGGTACATAGAAAAAATTTAGAACCTACTCTGAATGCAAGAAGTTTTGACACCAGGACCACGAATCAGGTTCCATTTTACTCTAAGGCAACTTCAATTGTTAAGTGTATCTCATATAAAATACCACCATATTTTTTCACTGCATCTTGCTACACACTTTTCTTTTGTTTTTTTTTTCTTTGTATATTGCTACAGATTTTAGGGTTGGTTTTTATGCTTTTGCAGCAAACACTTCTGCACAGATTGCAAGAAAAAGGCTACCAAAATGCAAAACATTTAGCTTCTAGTCAGCTAATCACAATTCAGACAGCCAGAAAAACATAAGCCTTCTTTAAAGCAAGACTATTTTACATATATGTGAAATCACAAACTCTAATTAAAGAATGGCGAAGCAATTTAATCACAAGATACAGTCAAGGCTTACATAGTTTCAATCTAAACTGATATGTATAAAGAAAAGAAAATTGAAAGGAGAACCTTTTAATTTGGGCTTCCCCCCCTCCAATAGTTTCAGAGGGAAGGATATTCCTTACTATTCCTGGTGTTGTTGGTTTTTAATAGCCAACATAGGAAACAACACTGACTACCTATTTTTAAGTATACCGTAACTCAGATCTGCAATGTTGATTAAATTTCCCTCCACACTACATAGAATCAACCCATCTACAAAACTGTTTACTACTTATGAACACTATACTATTTAAAACATGTAACTTCAACTGAATTCCTTTTTTGAAAGAGATTATAAAATAGAGAAAGGAAAACAAAGCGAGAAACTGCTGGCAAAACTTCACAGCTCAAGAAATTATTTTAACACTTTCCAATACAAATGGGTAGACTCACCATCTAGGTAAGTATGTTGAATTTTGTTTAAGCACTTGGCATCTAAGATGCGATTTGGCAATGAATTTCATGGGCTAATTCTCATTTTGAATTAAGGACCACAAGTGAACACATTCTGCAGTCCTGGAAAGTCATTACAGCAATTTGAAGAAGATAAAGCAATTGTCTCAAAGTTTGTTTTAATTTTGCTTTCCACAGTTTGCCAGAAGTGCTACAGGCTGGAAAGAAAATCAGCTAAATATCTGTTTGATACTTTGCCAAGAATTTTCTTACACAGTTTCCCTCCATCCTCTTCCAAAAAAATTCCATGTACATTAGATACCATACAGCTGAACTACAAATGCTGTTGTGTCTTCTCCAAGTCTGTATTTGAACTGCCATAGTGTAATCTGGTCTGCTCTTTCCTTTCTTCTGCTAATATATGAGGAAGATTCAAGCCAGCCTGGATAGAGAGCTAACAAAGCACTGAAAACAAGGGTCAGGCAGCTGTGCTTTAAAGGATTCAAATGAGCCCAAATTAGTGTATCTTCTTTTACTAAGCTTCATAAAAATGGAAGAAAAAAAAAACAATCTCAATCTAAGTAGATTTTTATCATTATATAATTAAGATAATAAGAATGAATGTTTACAGTGTCTATCCGAAAGTTTTTCCATAAAAGTAATAATTGTGTTATGCCAAGCCTGTCACAAACTTGTCTGTCAACAGATACATCATATGTGACACACTAGAACTGAACGCTGGTTAAAACCTATGTATTTTTAAAACACTTCTTATTTCTTCTTCCTACATTTTTACTGGGTCGAAGAATTTTTCTGAAATTGCATTTGCAGTGCACTCCTAAGGCCACAACAGTACTATAAGAAAAGATTTCTATTTGAACTACAGTCATATATTTACTGGCAGGAATGATGAATTCTCCATGCAACTCGTATGTCATCAGTGGCTCTGGAAGGCTTCTGTAAAACAAGGATGGCATAATAGATTTAGCTATATTCTTTCCTATCTGTATTTATTCTAAGCAGGAAACCTTTTTAACATTCAGTAGTATAATCCTCGCACTGGAGGCAACCCTTGTTACGATGGCCCTTGAATTCAATGATTTCCAGCACAAATGGAAAACTTGGCATTATCTGGGGAATAAGACTAAATACATCCGTTCACCTTCCATGAGCTGAAGTGATGCCTCCAGCCTGTGATAAAGCACCCTTCCAAATTACAACACTGAGACTGTTTCTCAGATGAAGTTTGTACACGTATACTATGTAATTAATTCTTCATTAGTGTTTTTAAAATACAAAGACTCACAAGTCAATGCCTTACTGGAAAGAAATAAAGGTCCCAAAACAGCTAGTTTTGCTGAACAGTAGCCATCCGCAAATCACAATTCTAAAGCATTTCAAATGGAAAAAATAGAAACTGAAAACCTTTGTCATCAATGGAAAATGTACTGAATAATGGACACCAGAGTTAAAACATCGGAGTTAAAACCTTCATTTATTAAGTTGACTTTACTGATGCTTATAAAATACTGGAGTAAACACTCAGATGGGAAATAGTGTAGGCAGGAAATACTTCATCATGTGCACTTTTTTTATTTTATTCTTTCCTACATTCTGTAAGACGGACTTTTCTCTTGATTATAGTTCTTTGGTAGTGGTTGCAGTAATACTTTATATAATAAAAACAGCAGATTAAAAATACTGTATTTGTGTTACACTATGAGAGAGACACATAAGTTCTACGTTCTAGGTTCTCAGGCAATTTAGTAAAATATCTTTATCAGGAACTGGCCAAGCCATTTCAACCGAGAACATATCTAAAATTCTTACTTTTAACACTCAAAATATTATTACTATTGCATGCAGAACATCAGAGCAAGGGCCAGAAGGACAAGATGAACATATTAAAAATTTCATAACGTTTTCCCTTTTCATTCTACCACATTAAAACGCAACAAGGCAAAAAATTCTTTTAACGATCTTAGCTGACTTCCATTAATGACTCTCAGCAAGTTTACTAATAATTCTGGTTTCTGAACCATCAATGAAATGCTTATGAATGCAGTGAAACACAAAAATGTTTTGGGGCTTGTCTCGTATGAACCCGAGTATTAGTGTTGCTAAATTATTTTGCTTCCCCCAAGAAAAAGAACAAACATGGTGCTTGCACAAAATGAACCTCTGTACCAAAATATAGGAAAAGTAAGTAACGTAGCTTAACACACTGCATAGGAGAATTAGAATACGGAAATCACAGTCTAAAAAATAAATAAATGAGAGAGAGTCTCACCGCAGATACTGCTTCATAGCACTAGTAATTGTCTTCACTTCCCAGTCTACAGAGTTTTCCAGGTCAACTTCATTGCAGGTTTTTGCATCTAGAAAATAATCAGAAAAAGGGACATGAAAAAAGGGAATTCTAAATCAGTATGCCCTACATGAACAGCAACACATTGAATCTGACCATTATGTATTTGCTCACATGAATGCAGAAGCAATATGTCCTTCTTACTATCAGTTAATACTAAGACTTAATATCCAAACCTCTTCATAAATTCTATTTCCGTATTTTGTCTTAAAAGTATTTACTGCTGAATTTTTCTTTAACGAAGGATTAAAGAACACTTTCACGTAAAAAGATACCTCTAGCAATTGAAATTTTTAAGATGTGTACAAACATAGAAAGAAGCACAAAAGCAGTTTAGAAAAAAGACCCACTAAGCATAACTTATCTTTCCCTCTTTTCTTTCATTATTTAAAATGCAAGTACACTGAGCAATCTTTTTGACTTCTTTCCATAGTTTTGCTTGTAAACTGTTATTTTGGACTGCTGATGAAAATCGCCAACAAAGTGCAGTATGACATTCCTTACTGTATGAAAACCTTTACGAGGTGCTTCCAAGGTAGAAAAAGGAGTCTTCTCTATCAGTAAGTTTCCTCTACAGGATGACCTGAATGTTTCCCTTACTTGATCAGTTTTAGCCAAAGGGAAAAAATATTTGCTTGCTTTACCATTTGTCAGGTTCACAGAACTTCTCCACTTTTTACCAGGTTAGTTGGTAGAGTCTTATCACAAGACAGATCAAATGAATGGTCATGCGTCTGAATGACCCATCAGGTGAAAGATTTTGTTGACAGAACATAGAAAACAACGCAGCACACTGGAATGTTTTGCAATCAAGAAAACCCTTTTGGCCTCAAAACAGGAAGCAATAGCTAACTGACACAGGAAGATCACATGTATATGGCCAAACTAGCCCAGTGTATTTCGTAAGTTCAAGTGCTTGAGCTTCTGTTATTTTTACTCCTATATGTTTCCATCAGTCACTATGGCAAACTACAGCAGTAGCTGACACGGGTTACATGTTGACCAGTTCATACAATTCAGAATTCATTTGTTACTTTGCTTGTCAGACAAACGACAGACACATTTAAAAAATCAAATTAGGATCCCTGATTAAAGGTGCAGTCCTTTTACTGGGACTAAATAATTCTGTTCTAAAGGCTGTGCCAAGCAATTATTTCTGTAACTGAATATTCTCCCTCATTATATCAATTATTTAAATCTCATTTTAAAATACAAGTCAGATAGCATTTTCTACCAAATTGTTACTAGCTAACCACGACCCAAAATACTCAAGGTTGTCTCAGGAAAAAGTTTTTTTCTTCTTTTTAGCATGTTAGCTGTTTCTGTGTTCAAATTCTCTTTTTTGAGAAGAAAACCTTTCTACCAAATTAATTAAATAAAACTGCCATCACATCAGAAACTAGTGAAATCTATGGGGATTTTGTTACTAAGCCACTATGTAATACCCAGTTTTTAAATAACTGCTTCATAATCATCAACCTCCTTTACTGTCAAAGGATGCACTCAGTTACATGAAATTTGTTGATGAATTTGGGGAGGAAAATAACAAGCATCTGAATTCAAAGCAAGCCTCTTAAAATACAAAACAGAAGGCATTGCAGAAATACTTCATTATCTCTTGGGGGGGGGGTTGGAACCTGGCCCCGCTACCAACCCCAAACAATCCCTAGTTTGACTGTAGAAGCCATCAAGACTTAAAGACATTTTTTCACTTTTGGTTTGACAGTTGCCCTACATAGCTACATACATGTGCCCCACCACCCTATATATTTGACTGTTCCTGCTCCATTTTTCCCTCTACTTCAAACATCCCAGGCCATTATACAAACTGGAACTTCAACCAGGATTTAAAATATTACTCTACTAGTTTTCATGCTACTTGTTCACATAGCAGCCACTGTGCACTGAATGGCAACTTTACGCATATAAAAATAATCGTGCACATTTATGGAACAGCTTTTGACAGATGAGCTATAAATTTTATGCAAATCTTTCTGACAATAAGGGAGCTAGAGTTTATAAAAACAGTCCAGTTCACTAAACTAGGTTAGGAGGAGACTGTCGGCTTTCATATGCAATATGCCCACTGTAGGAGTGTATGCATACTGTCATTTACTGTATATAAAATAATACGGAATTCAGTGTATTTGTTTTGAAAGCTGCTGGGTTTGAAAAGGCAGAGGTACTTGAAAGTTTTCTTCTACAACATGTAATGTCTGGCATTTTTCACATCAGGTAGTATCAGAAATCAAAACTGAATTCATCAGTAGAAACTCCAAGTCTTTAGCAGTCGCTTCACCATGAGCAGGGGTCTATTTGAAAGCTGATCTACATAGTAGTTTGTATGAAATCTATGTAGGAAGCTTGTATGAAATGAGCCACATCATATCTATAATGCAGATCATAGATGAAAACAAGAATTGGACTCAGACACATTTCAAGAACTGAGCCTCCTGATGGCTGACAATGCACTCTGAATTGCTTGTAACAGATTCCCGTGGCACTGGAAGCCCTAACTCTGCATCAGTTTTTACAATGAGATACCAGATTAATTTAACATTTTCCCTTGAAATGTAATGAGTGTTTTCCTTACCAAATGCCTCACTTAAATTTAGGTAACGTTACTGCTGCAAAATAGATCACCATAGCACAATACTAGTTACAAGTAACTTCAAGAACTAAGTTAATAGCAAAATTTATTTCTTTTTTTTTTTTAAAGCAGAATTGTATATTTAGTTGCTGAGTCTCATTTTACAGAAGACTTAGTTTCACTAGATTTTTACATTAAAGATGAAAACCTTGTGCATTCATAGTATTCGAAAAGCATATATTGGTCTTCTCATACTCTCTTGACTCTCAATGTACTTTCCCAAATTTTATAGAAAATATTCTGAAAAAGAGACAAAACTACATGCTATTATGTCCCTGGTTACCATATGGAAGACTTTTTTTGCACTTTGGGCCTTTCAGACTGTGAACTTCATGGTCAATGATAGGTAGCTTAAAATACTTTGAAATCTTATCAAACATTTTAAATTAGAGAAAGTTAATATGAGGTTTTTACGATTCTGAAAAGATCTTTCATATAAAAGGGTATCTAAGAGTATACCCCGAGACAAAGGATTAAAGATTAATCATTCATTTTAAATCTTCTGTACCACTGTATATCAAAAAGAAACTTATCCTTCTCTGAGGACAGACATAAAGAGCACAGATAGGATCACTTTCAACAAATCATCAGAAAAAGAGCACCTGCTCGCACCTTAACTTTTTTCCATTCAGTATTTTGCCTCATCTTGATACCACTGTATTCCTCCTACTTTAAATAAATACATGAATCTTGGGAATGACAAAAAATGTTTCTAATTTTAAAAAAATAACTAAAAGCAGATGCTGGAATCCCCAGTAAACTCTTCCAGCTGCTACTGAACCACTGGCAACCTGAGTCTATTTAATTTGGATACCACTAATGGCAGAGAGGAAAATTTGCCTGCCAGACCTGCACGCCCAAACTAAGCCAGTAAATACAAAACTGAAAAACATTTTATGATATCAAATGCATTTAACCAAGACTCTCTGAGTGATAACACATCACTCTTCCTATGGTCAATGGCCAAAGGTGGTAATTGTTTATTGAGGCTAAATCCAACACAGATAAACAACCACAAGAATCTGTTACAGATCAGACATTTTTATTAATCCCAGTTTGTATTTCCAAAAAGAGTCTTTTGCTACAATATTTTAAAGACGCAGGCAGGTTTATGTGCACTAATGGAGAACTTCAGGGTGCTGTTAATATTGATTAAAGTAAGATATCATAAATTAATATTTAGCAAGGTCATCATGACAGATTGATATGACATGCAGGTCCTCAAGCCTGATGTCCTATCATTTCTGAAGAGACAGCCTGTTTGAAAAAATAAAGGAAGGAAAAGAAAAAGTCTTACAGGTGGCACTGAACTGACAGCAGCATATAATATAAAAGCGCTTTGTCATTCACATAATGTCTGGGGTAATGAAATGAATTCACTTTCTGGCTTCCTCCAGTTTGCAGTGCCAAAGAACACTGTGTTATCAGCACAGATGGAGCATGCATGGTTCTGGAGAAGAGCCTGGTGCAAACTGCAAACAAGCTTCTTTGCATACCAATGAATCCCTGAGAATCAGACCTTTGCTGTCAAGTGACAGGTTTGGAAGCTCTATAAAAATGAACTAATCCCAGTGGTCTTGTCTGACTGCATGTACTGTCAGTGCTCAGGACAAGAAATGGGGAAACACAGCACATCTTGCAGTCATGGCTACTACTTTGGTGAGAGATATCAGGCAGATGAGGGATTTCATCCAGGTGCCAATACTATTTTTTTTCCACCCCAGCCCCCTAGGGACAGCAGAGCGGCAAGAGAACTACAGTCACTGGGATTAAAGATGCATCAAAATTTCCAGAAAGGGGGAAAACAGTTTCTGAGAATAATTTTATGAACAACAACAAAAAAAAAAATCTTAAAAGCTACACACGGCTAACTAGCTATAAGACAGTCTAAGATGTTACCCACATTTAAGACCTATACTACTAAGTTTATGAAAGCCAATCCTTTCTCCATCTGTCTCTCACCTTGGCACATGGTTATTATTAATATGTGTATCATATCCCTCCTCTTACACCAAAGTGCTTTTTGCTGGTAGGCTTAAACTAAATGTCTTATTTTGCACAGTGATTAACTAAAGACACACATGGGCATGTACACCTGCACATCTTAGACAAGGGAGAAGAAAGGTGGAAACTTCAAACAATGAAGCAATATGCTTCGAACTTTCTTGAATTTGGTGGTTTTAATTTTCTGATCAGACCCTTCAACTTAGGCTGCTTTAATCCCACTTACATCAACCTCGCACAAAGCCTATCATTTGCTCCCAACATGTCCCATAGCAGTTCTTTTAGTTTATTCCTCCCAGCTAATCTTGGTCTTGCTAAAACAGGGGAACCTACAATGATATGGGGATTACTTGCATGGACGAAAGCAAACTAGATTGGGCCCATATAAAGAACAACTACAGTCAGTTGCTTTTAAAACTAAATATTGACAGTAAAACAACATGAAATAAAATATTGAAAAAATGATTGTAAAATAGAGGCATACCCATCAACAAACTCAGAAGTCTCTGGACCTTTGAACTCACCCCCACAACTCTGTACAATCCTTGGTCATTTATACCTATTATGCAAAAGGAGAAAAAAAAAAAAAAAAAAAAGCAGATCAACCACAGTCAAATTTAGCATTAAAACTTTTCCCCGGGCAACAAATTCTCTTCAAAGACAGACAGACTACATAGTATTAACACAGTCATGAGAACAACATTATAAATAAAGTATTGCAAGAATTCTTTTGTTCTTGTGTGTTTTTAAGATAAGTTCATGTTATGTTTTGATAAAGGTTTCATGTACCTCAATTCCACTTCAGAAACTGGGAGCAGAAGCAAACAGGGACAAAACTTTGCTTGAAAAAAAAAAAAATCACTGGCTGTTATCAGATTTTTAAATGACATTTTGGGCACATCAGCATCCACATTCTAATAACGCAAGAACTGAACCAACAAATGCTAAATTAAGATTTCTTTAATAAATGTAATTTTGCTTTTTTGCAAATATGTGGCTGACAAAAAGAGTTTGGATAAAATAAAGAAAAACTTGAGCCTATTCCCAGTCTTCAAAACCAATGCTTTTTCGAGTTTGTAAATGCGTAATTATGGACAGAGGCACCACCACTGGTTACTGAAATCGGTAGTTCTGGTTTTGCTTGGGATGAATAATGTAGCCATGACTGGCATAATATTTTCAGTCCTGTACTCTCATGTGGACACTGGACCACTTTCCTGTCATTCCTCTGTGCCTTTCCATCCTCTCTCACACATTCCCTTCTCTACCCCTTTTCTTCCCCTGCTTTTGCCTTCCTTCACCACACCCAGCTTTATCCCAAAGGAAAGTAAAACTATGAGTGCAAACTGAAGGAAAACAGGAGGGAGAGAAGGGGCAGGGAAAGCAAAGGGCAAAATAAGGTATGTCTTTGCTGCATTGTTTCAGAGCCCATATAGTTGGAGGTAAAACATTAGAGTGCTGAAGCTGACACAGGTGTTTGAGAGGCCACATCGTAAGCAGCAATCTACAAACACCGCCATGCTCTGCCTCTATATTCACATTGGCCTGGAAGAGTAGAAATGCCACAAAATACCTGTGATTCTACTCCAAAGAAATCCTTTCAAGTAACAGATGATGTGGTATTCTTATTCAAAATATCCTTCAACAAAGGAAGACTTGTGGAGAATTCCCAGTTTCAATACCAAACCATTCCAACCCAGAGAAGGAAAATTCTAAACCAGTCATATGAGAAAAAGTTTCTTCCCAAATAAAGATTAGATGAAGTATGTAAAAATCATTAGCCTTTTAATGAATTACTGTCAGACAACCATAACACACAGCAATAATTTTCAGTATGGTGGAGAGAACTTCACATTTTCTGCCTCCTCCTCCTGCCTAGCCTTGTTACGTCTTTTCCTTCTGCTCTCACCCCTTCCTCTTCTGCACAGTCTGCAGCCTCCTCAGCCATCCCAGATCTGTGAGAGCCTGCTGAAGTCCTCCCTGTTAGCCCTGCTCCATCCTCCGACCCAGCAGGGAGCTGACAGGCTACGTATGGCAGCAGCTTCTACTTCTCTCGCTTGCTCCACCTGGGCAAAACGGGCCATTTTCTTTCCCCTGGATGCAGACACCACTGCTATGACGCTGAGTCTTAAGCTAGATGTCATGTTCAGGGCTGGCTCAAATTAGCAGAGGAAATCAGATCTCCATTATTTCATCTGTGGCTATCAAAAAACACAACTCCAGAGCACACTCGCAGTTTAGCTGTGCGCAAAAGAAAGAACCACAAAAACCAGCTATGTGGCCACCACATTATTCTTCTCAAAATATGAAGTTATCAACCCAACCAAGTAAGTTTTCATATGATCCCCAGAACAACAGTGCGATAGCATGCTATACACCACTTAAAGACTGCCAACACTAAAAAAAACCCTCCAAACATAGTCCTTGATTCACTCCAAACAAAGATGCACTAGGAATCTGTCCTGACAGCAGCAATTATTTTTTACTTGAAATTTCTCAGAGGTGTCCAGGAAAATTCTGGTACAAAAGTAACACCAAGCTTTTTAATGCTTTGCCAAAATGCATCACACTTTTTTTATACAATGTCCTCCACTACTTTTAGTAGCACAGAACAAGCCTTCTGCATCGTATGGAAGAAGCTAAAAAGCTGAAGAAATACCGTCACAGTCAAATACAGTGCAGCTTTTGCTTATCTCAGAAGTCGTTTTAATGTTAGAAGCACAGGAAGTCATGAAACGGGGGGGAACCAAGCTGTGCTCACCCCAAACTTGCATTTATGGCTTAAAAATAATTAAGGTCAAACCACAGAAACTACTGCTCAATTTTAAAACAGACATGATATGCAAAAGTCTCTGAAATTACAGCAGTACTGAAACTAAGATGATTCTCCAGCAATAACCATGAGTCTGTGATAGCAATTATCAGATATTTGACCAGTTTCAAATTCATCAACCTGAAAAGAGCACAACTAATTGCTAGCAGCCATCAAGAAGTGCAAAGAGTAATTAATATTTCAATATAGTTTTAAATGATACCTTTAAACATAGCTCTAAATTATATTTAAAATACACAAACATGGTTTCAAACAGTACTATTTCTGATTTAATCTGCGCATTTCAGTCCTTCAGCACATCCAAGACTGATAATGCTTGGCATTTACAGAACACAATTGACAAGATGACTCATTGCAAGGAATAGCTTACCACTGACTAAAATGTTGAAGGGTTCAGACACTTTGTCTGCTGGCTCAACCAGTCACTATTGGCAACTTTGAGCGGTAAAGCTCTGCAGCATAATTTCCTTCGTATTTACATTACCTCAAGATGCTCGGTTGTCTGATACCGGACTTTGGCGCAGGTACACAAGTTGTGAAGTGTGCTTAGAAAAATAAGGTATTGTAAGCAAAATAGTAATTTATACTATTGTAAGCAAGGTATGCAGGCAACTTTCACTTTGCGGCTGGCACTGTACACGCAGCTGAAACAGACTAGTAACATAGTTGCAAATAAAACTTTTCATATCCAACTCCATAGTACAGAAACAGCCATACAAGTGACACTAAATTCAAAGTAATGACAGATTATTTTTTTTTGTTACGTGAAAGGGTTTTCTACTTCCTCCTCACCATCTTCTGTCTCAGGAGCAGACACACAGGACAGACAGCTCAATGCTGCCATCTCTCTCTGCAGCTCAGATTAGCAGCTCCGCTAGTTCTAAAATCAAGACAAACACTGCCCTGGCAAACACTTAGATACCACATCCTCACAGAAGGTGCAACCAACTATTTGCGCACAAAAACGAGTCTTTACTACTGGAGCAAACAGCTCTTTGATGTTTCTGTAAACTTTTACCGCGCTGTATTACTCTCAGTAGAGAATTCTAAATAAAATACTCCAAACAGAATCCCAGAATGTTCTCTCTGAGACAAAACACAGGTGCACATCCAACCAGCATCATGCTCAGTACCCAAGAGACAGGCTGCGTATCTTGATGCCTCAGCATCTCCTACCAGGTAAAGCACAGCCAGTGTCTCATAAGGCAATGCTGAATCAGAAGCTTACATGCATTTTAACCAAGACACTGCCTGCGATTCTTCTGTTCATTCAGAGCAAATAATTTCCTTCTTGGCTTTATAAAAGGGAATGTAACTGAGAAAAAATTATCCAGCCATTGACAAGTTTATGTTCAGTATCTCTGTTATGCTCTTCTCTCTCTGAATACCAGACTTTTTCTGCTATGACATGACAAGACTATTCTCAGTTTCCACCCACACTAGACTGTCCTCTCTTTCCACCCACGCCAACCTCACACCCATTATGATTAAAAGAGATAAAAACATGGCACACAAGCACAGTCTCTGAAGAGGCATCTGTCCTGTTTTCTTCTGCCGAACATAACTTGCCTTTGATGTGTTATCATTAAAGTGAAATAATCAAGTAAAGACTGTTTTAAGAAGCATAGGTATAAAATCTGCAGCCTGAAAGATCGATTTTCTTCATCATGCAACTTTTTGGCCAAACTGTTCTGAGGCAAAACAATTGAATGTTTTCCTGGCCCTCCAGCAGCAGAAGGTCCTGCAGGTTCTGCAGAAAACAGACACTGATTGTTTAGGAATACTTCAGTTAGTATCATGGATGAAGTCAGGATGTTGTTTGTTGGGCTTTTTTTTTTTTTTAAAATGCAGTTGATGTTAGGTTTAGAATCAGTAAACAGAAAATCATCAACAACTGCTTGAAATGCAATGGATGGACGAAATTCATTGGAAAACAGCTAGATGGATTGCTGAGTTCCTGGAAAGCAGTACCTCATCTAAACCCATTCTTGAAACCCTAGGAAAATAAATATTTATTGAACACTGATTTATTTTTTTCTTAACTACTCCCCAAAACAAAATTAATAGATAAAATACATTTTCATTGGTAGCAATTACCACAAAGCACTCTACTGACTGCAGGTCTTACAAAGTCTGCATACAAGGGACAGTGAAGCCGCGAGGTCCAAAGACGGCAAATAACTGCAGCTAACTTCGGTAGCTTTAACTCTCTCCCAAGCATGCTTCAGGGCAGATCCCACTGCAGGGACACATAATTCTAATCTACGCAAGCTTATCATCTGTCTTGAACAAGAATATTAGGTGGGGTCATACATTTATTTTGCACCTTCTTACATGCCCCAAAATCAAGGCATAAAGAACAGAGTGGACTTGAAGCACCACTCACTTTAACCTATCCACCCACAGCCATGAGAAGAAACGCCGTATCTAACCCATTTTTCAAAATAGCCTCTTCGTGAAGAAAGTGTTTACACTTTTTCCACAGTTATGTTCTTGTTTCACTTTTTTGCAGGGTATGAAAGAAAAGAAAAAAAAAAAAAAAGCTACTTGAGGAAACTATCTGAATGCACCTCTAGATGATAACCAAAATGTAGTGTACTCCACACAGCTTACTGTAAGCATGAGTCATAAGGTATTGTAAGATAACCAGCCACTGTGCTGGAGAGGAAAACCAGCCCTGACTACATGCTACTCTTTTGATAAAATCTGCCTCATCCAGTGCAAAGAGAAGATCCATTCTGTATTGAAGCAGGGTTTTGCAGTGAAGGCAACTAATCTGTAGGATGCCAGTTTTATCTGCACTGTTTCCCAGCTGAAATATTCAGATTGTAAATGCCAGTAACTGAAATTTTTAAAGTGATGAGACAGGCAAACCTCATTTGAAAAATATTCAAAAGAACAGAATGAACAAAAATAACACCAGATAGAATATGATCTAATCTGGAATAACATCTTTAATGCATCAGACAGGACTGACACAAAAAAGTCCAAGAGAAAAAGGATTTCAGATGCTCTTGCTGTTTAAATGCTAAATTCTCAGTATCACAAAGGTTGCTCGGTCTTACTAATAATATTGTATAGTAAGTGCATACATGGAAGACACTGCTTTTAAGTAAGACCCTGCACTGACAGGAAGTGTGACCAACCCAGTCTTCTGCTCAGCTATCTTATTTAAGCTGGACTGTGATACAAAGAAAGATACCAATCTTCTGCCCTGTGCAATGTTTAATCTCTAGGAAAAAAAAGATACAATTCCTGAAAAATCATAAATCTCCCCTTTAGGAGTGGGAAGGAAGGTCGACAATTTAGGAGAAAAACAAAATTCACACAGAGAAATTTCAACACCTCTTTTCACAAACTAAGAAATACACCACAACCAATTACCTATTTTCATCTCTTCAGCTCTTCTTTAAAAAAAACTACAATCAAACAAGCAGGTTCTCCACACAGTACCATATACATCGCAGTGAGCCTCAGCGTGGCTGACCGCCTCACATTTCAGCATGTCCATACAAGGATGGTTGTCTCCTCACATGGCAGCAACATCAAAAGCTGGTACTATCCAGTGCCCAAGTTACACAGGGTCTGTGACATGGAGCCCCTCCACAATCATAATCCCCACTACCTCTTGAACGCTGTCTGCATACTGACTGACCCTGTCTCCAGTTTTGGAGGTACAACAGTAAGTATATGCAACAGTAAGCCCGAGAGCATCCTCTCTCCAGTGTAAGACTAACTCCACCAGAAGTACTTCAATACTTTTTATTATTCACTTGCCTGCTCAGCACCTGTTCTTCTGTCTTAAGTGACTAAACAGAAAACGCCCATTCAAAGTTGACAAATGGAAAACTAAAATTAAATAGTCTGTTCCAACAGCAAAGCAAAAGTACAGGAATTGCCTACAAGATGCAGGGTTTTTTTCTCAGCTGTCGCGCACCAACATTGGCTTCCTTTTTCAAGAGAAGAGCTATTACCCCCTTCTGAGAACTTCTTGAAAACACATTTCTTGAGGGAAAGCCACACATAAAAGGTTGGGACTAGACAGAAAGAAGCTCCTGCCCTGGTCAGAGTAATCAGTGTAATATCTATCATGTTAAGTCTTTCCCCGAGATCTGCAGGAGACTAGATCACATGGGCCTTCTTCGAGCAGCAGACCAGCTGCTCCACCCCCTCCACAAACAGGTTGTGTTGATCATTACCTCGTGTTTCAACAGCACTGATGCACTTTTTGATGATGGTGAACCCTATCTTATCCAATTGCGCACCTACAAGGAAAAAAAAGTTTGAAAACTTTTAAAGCACTGTTACAATTGTGTCTTTCACTGAAAAATAAGGCTAGACTTAATCACATAGCTAGTACTTCTCAGGCAAAACCGTAAATATTCTGGAACGGGAATACTTCCTCACTTCTACAGAAATTCCCCTTTTCTCCTTCACAACCCTGCTTAGCTCAAGCAAAGGCTTGTTCTGGTGGTAGTGGCTTCACTGAATCTGTTCACAGCAGCAGCCTTTGAAGAATGGGATCTCTGATTAGGTACATATGTTGGCAGATGCAAAATGGAATTTAACAGTACTTACTGCAAGATCGACAACATCTGAGAGAGTTAACCAAATGGGACAAGGAAGTACTTATGATGAAAAAACATAATCATCAACAGCAGGGCTTTTACTGAGTCCTACCCTAAGCCAAAGAAATTCCCACACTAAAGATACAGGACACATGTATATCATTTCACAGCAGTTAATGATCTGACTACATAAAAGCAGATGCATTAACAGGACAACAGCTGAGATCCAGCATTCCTTTGTTGTTCCTATCTTACTATTTTTCTTCACATCAAAACTTCATTTAAAAGCTTATATGGCAAAACTACCCTTCCCCCAAACATCTGGCCTTCTTACTCCTGGGGACCTGGTCTTGCACCACAAAAACAACAATCTGTGGAAAAACTTCTATTAATAACACCAGGATCCAGCTTTAACCAACAATTTAATAAAAAAAAAATTGCCTGATAATGCAAGAAGGATAACTATTTTCACTCATATACTTTGCTGACAGAAGAAAGCTAACATCGTTTAAAGAAAGCCATCTCTTCTACTTCCATATTATGGTTTACATTTTAAATACATGCAGTCAGGTTTTTTGCTGACCTTTATGTGCAGCTGTGATTGCTTTTAAAACCATACTTACGCATGCTAACAGATGTGTACACACAATCTGGATTAAGAAATTGTGATTAATTTACATACAAATTAACCCTTTTTTGAGTCAATTTCAAGCATGAAGTAAATTGGCAAAACAATCAGACTGTTTCTCTAGCTTATGTCCAGTCCTACAGTTCTTATATATGTACTAAACTGCATTACTGTGAAAACCCATTAATTACAAAATCCACAAAGTATAGTCAGAACTTGATATTAAAAATAAAATATTTAATTACATTGGATCCACAGAAAAAAATTTACCTTTGCCTTTCTCAGTTGTAAAATGTTAACAAAAATGAGGTTTAACAGTAATTCAGATACTTACTTCCCTCTCGTTTTGCATTTGCTCTATTCAAATTGACGAACAGCTAACGCAAAAAGAGTAAAAAGACATAAATTATTTTGAAGAATTGTATGAAACCAGGAACAAAACCTCCCCAACCTTAATGCCCAGTAGGCACAAATACAGCTGTTTACAGCTAGAACATATCACTTCTAACTACAAGAGCTCTAACAGTAGGACCAGAGGTCCATGCCCCTTCAGAAAGTAAATAATTGCACTTTTTAAAGAGTGAAAGTTTTAAAATATTCTCAATACAGTTCCTTGGGGAGCAGAACAGTGCTAGTTATGGCCACTGAAATGAACTGTGATTTACGTGCTCCGTGTTCCTGTGTTTCTCTGCAGGCTAATTTCCCACAGTTCAAGTTCACTCAAATAGTTGTGAACTCTTTGGTGAATCCTAGGAGTTACATCCCAGCTTGGCATTCCCAGATATTGTAAGCTTACTAGGGAGTCCGGCTCAGAGAACATGAGATGGTATTAAACACCTCTGCAGATGAAGCAAGATTTTTACAACAACGATGTCAATAAAGCCTACTGCTAAAATCCACAGTAGCCAGCTACAGGGCACAGACACATGATTGTGTGATTGACTAAAAAAAACCATTATTTTTGGCCCACAAGACCAATATCATATTTATGATTGTAAGAATAATCTGCAGGGTGTTTCAATTCTGCAGTTCAGACCCATTTCCTGATGTGAACCAGAATTTAAGAAATTAAGTAAATTCAAGTACTGTCTCATTCCCATTGACAAGGATTTTTTTGATCTTGTTTAAAAAAAAATAATAATAATATCATATAACTAACACACACAATTCTTACCACTGGAATGCAGTAGGTCACCATAAGGCTAAGTGGACATGCTTATACTAGACATTTCCTAGAATACCAATATCATTGTTGTGATGGGAAAGCATTTCTAAAAATCGGTGCTGTCATTACAGTATCTCATATCAGCATTAGCAGTTATCTACGCTGAGCTTTACCGAGTTACTCATGTCTCCCGAGTTTTATTTCAGTGTTATTCTTTCTTCATTGAATCTATCATTTTGCAAACTACATAATCTAAGTTTATTAAAGTATAAAATGGGATCAGGAAGCAGGGGGTGAGAGAATTTCTCTATAAATGAATATTAAAAAAATGATGCTTACAGCTTCTTTTCCATCCAAGGCTTCCATCCACAGCCTCCTGTCTTCCTCAGAAAACGCCTGCATAGTCACAGGAACTCCAGGCCTGCAAATGTACCAATCACACAAAGTAACTGCATTCACCAGCAGCTAAAAAAGTCTTGTCAAATTCTACTTCCAACTACAAGCCCATTGTCCTAAAAGTCAGGTTTGGGGTTTTTGCTTAATTAATTACTGAACACTGATCATCTTTAAAGTAAAAGGTATAGAACTGATACATACAGTAGGAAATAGGGAGGATAGGGAGGAAAAGGAAGGAGAATGTAATCTGCAAACTATTTATTTGAAATAGCTCGTTGTTGAAAGCTTGTTGATTCCAACACTTGCTGGGAGTTACTGAGTTTTCTGCATTCTAAATAAACTTGTTCTTTCATTGCTGTGCTGTTACGTAAGAAATGGGTTTTGTCAACGTATTCGATGTGTAGTCTTCAGCTTTAGAGCAGCTACAATGATTATAGTTTTCCAGTAAATATCTTATAAAAAATAATCAAGTCAATGCAGTATCTCATTACAAAACTCCATTATTACAACTTTCCTAAAAAGCAAGGATGGACAACTGTGGGACGTAGGGATTAGGGAACAGAGATTAACGTAAATCTACTTTTGCTTTTATAGAATAGGAAATTAGAAAGAGTAATTGTGTGGTTCAGTATAGTTTGCAAAGCAAGGAGAGTTAAAAGCAGAACAGGTTATTTGGTAATTACTTTTCTGCCAATTAAAAAAAAAATCATTATATTCAGCCTGCCAATACTTTTGGCAAATTTGTAAATCTCATTATATAGAGATGGATAGAAACAGAGAACTAATTCATAACATTCTCTCTCTCTCTCTTGTATTAAATCTGTCTTCAAGTAGCAAAATAGCTGCAAGGGAAAACGTTATCTAAAATCAACAGCACAGAGAAAACCAGCACAAATCCCAGTTTTACTTAAAACAGTAACAGTCTACACACCATGTTAATATTTTTACAACTAGAGACATTTCTAGTTCATTTTCACCTTGCCATAAATTTTATCAAATCACACAATTTAATTGCAGTGTAAAACTCTATAGGTACAAATATCTCAATATGCTCAAAATCTCTTTTCAGACAACACGTGAGGACAAGGGAGACACACACCCTCTAGCAGACCAGTCTAAACTCAGAAGACCCAACTATAACTTTGGAAAATGGCAGCAATCGAGCACATCATTCTCTTCTGATTCAAGCGAGACTATTAAGCCATAAAAATGGAATATCTCACTATTCTCAGTGATAGACATTGAGCTCTTAGAGTGGATGAGGGAAGCCTTGCCTTAATTTCTGTAATTAATAATATTTATGACTAAAACAAGCTAATATTGGTATTAGTAATAACAGTTAAGCAAAGCAGCTTCTCAAGCCATATCAGCTTTTTTCAATGCAAACTGGTCTGCTAGTAGCACAGAGATGCAACCATCATAAACACACAAACTTAATCACTCAGGAGAAAAAAAATACCCTAAGTAATTAGCTAAATTAACTAAACAAAAACCCACATGATGATTTGTTTTTTTCTTGTCTACTTTCTTCTGCTAGCTAAACCTAAAGCCAAATGAGTTACTTTTATGCAGGGCAAACTTTCCTTCTTTTCACTAAAATTATTACTGTCAAGGTATCAAAGAGGAACACCTACAGGTAATACATCAAACTCAGTATACGTTGCATGACATATTATTTATTTGTCTTCAAATTAAAGTCAAAAGAGACAAAACCCTCCCTCCTCCTTGTCCTGTATTGGTAAAATTAAAATCTAAGTAGCATTTCAGAAGGATAATGCTCTTTATCAACATAAAGTCTTTTTACTACCCCAAAAGACTTCTGCCGTCTCCTTAAGATTTAAATTTATCTACATTTTCCACTAGTTACCTCCAACTAAGCATGATGGAGTACTAGAAACACAAAAAACATCACTCTCAGAAATTTAGCCAGGATCCTAGCACCCTCAGAGCTGTCAGAAGTATCAGAATTTAAAGAAAAAAGAATCATCTCAGCTTTCTTTTTAAAAGATAAATCTGTAAATATTCAGCTAGCTGCAAACTATGCTGAAGTCACACGCAAGGCTGAACATTTGCTACTGCGAAGTCCTTCCTAAAATTTTACAATCTTGCCTCCTTCCACAGCACAGGAACAAAGAAAACCCCATGGCCAGCTATCAATCTGTATGTTATTTTTTAACTTGGACAAGCCAAGGGATAAGTGTGCCCTGAACTGATACCAAGGAAACAAGCTAATGGCCTGCAGCACAGAATAATCTCCATGGGAACATCTCAGTACTACACACATATATTATTAAAGGAAAAATGTCTGATATCAAGGTCACAGTGGACCAGTTGTGTCTATTATATCTGGACAGGAAGATGGATTAGATTTTTCCCATTTTTACCGGAGAAGAGAATGAAAAAATTTTTTGCAGGATCAAGGAAACACTGCTCTCCATCCATCTCTGTTCAAACTCCAGATACCCTATGGAGCAGAGATGACACACAGAGAGGGGGTACACTGACACTGCTCACGGTACCTTCTCAGTAACTTTATCAGGCTCACTTTGCAATCTGTTATTCACATTGACCAATACACTGACCCAAGCGGACCTGATGTCCAGAGTTCATATCTTTACTTCCTTTCCTACTGTTGGGACACAGTGTTAGAATAGTTAAAGCACATCCTCCTCAAATAAAAAATGCAAGTTCAAACCATGCTGTAGACTTGTGACAAGTGCCACCTGAGCTGTAAATTAACACGTCATCTGCCACGTGAGCTGGAATTTTCAGATGCAGTGGTAGTTTCGCATTCCTTTACCCATTGCTTGCTACAGAAACAGGTGTGCCTCAGGTAGGCCAGTCTGACTGGCCAGGCAAGCTAGGCATTGCCTCTGACCCAAGACTGTGCACATGCATGCAATGTGATCCTTATCGCAGACATATTTGCAGACATAGGACAGAGAGGCCTGACAGCATTGGCCACACTGCATTTAAAGTAAAAGGCACTGACTTCGATCAGAGAAAAACAAAAACCAGTAAAACTTGAACACTTACTACATGATAAATTAGAATGTAATTAATTGGTGTAAGTAAGGAGCAAATGTATTGGTTAAAAACAGCTCAGAAGGGGTGGATGCAAAAACTCAGCAACAGGTCGCTAATTTACATCAAGCATTTAACACTAGATATGATCCTGTTCTGCACAGATACAAGTGCACCAAAAGAACTCAGTATTACCACAGCCATATTTATTTGCAGTACCTATTAAGCTGGATTCCCTCACCTTCATAAATGAAGGAAGACCACAACACTGACAAAAAGCACTATTTGTTATATTTTAAGATCCTTTTAGCAAAACAAATAAGCAATTCTTCTCTTTTTGAAATAAAGCAACAAATGGTGGTATTTCAAAAAGGCAGTGCCATCAATGTTCAAGATGCACTGGGTGATTCACACCATCCACAAAGTCTCAAAATGCTCATGGTCTTATTTTCAATCTGATAATCCATCGTAAACACTCAGGAACATATCATTTTGGAAAGCAGACTTGTGATACAATATGGCCATGGCTGTAGGAATTATTACTCTGATTGTAGTCTCACTATAGCTATATGTACTTCAATTTAAGCCAGGTTTCTTCACCACAATAACTGCAATTCATAATAGTTTCTCTAACTTTTTCTGTTTTTCTTTTATTTGAGTTCAGACAACGTCTGCATTTCAGGTCAGATCCTCCCTGCTTCTGCTACACGCCACTGAGGTAAAATTCATGGAGCCATGGCAGTGCTTGCCTGCTCCTCCAGTGACTATTTCACATTGGCAGACTGAACGAGCATTGGAAAAATAAGAAAACACAACAGTAATATTACAGTAATGTTAACTAGTACCTAGAAAGAGTCTTTTCTAGTGTGTTTCACAAGCTTACCTGTCTGAAGCTTCTAAGTCAAAACAGAATCGCCGGTCAATAGTATCTGTATTTCTTTTGGTACAATACGTAAGGACAAAGAGTTCCTCATCGCCCTGTGAAAAGAAAGTTTTTATATGCTCAACGCAGTAATTGAAAGCTTCAGTAAGCCAGCTATACAAACAAAGAAAGGTGTATTTACATTAAAATAATGGCAAAAGCTATATTGAAAGCTGACACTTGTGGAAGAATTTGCTCACGGCTGCCATTTGGGTCTCTGCGCAATAGCACATAAATTCCATGGTCGTTTACAGGACATAAATGCAAAAATATTGAGTCTATTTTAGCTGGTACTTTACAGCATGACACGGTACCACAGTAACTTAAACTAACAAAAATATTTTGCTATAAAGATTTTGCGCACATTACAATATAAGCATACTGAGTATGACAGACTTCTGCCATTTTGTCAGACACAGAGATTTCTGTAGTAAAGGCTATTGCTACAGTACTACAACAAAGTAAGTGTTCTTTACTATCTGTAATCTGTCTTACAGAAACAGCCCTTTCTTCAAGACCAACCACCACTAGGATCATATTTTACCCTTAAGTATTCAGAAATCAAATAAACTCATCTGTGAATGCTGCAAGAGTTGTACCAGATTTAATCAGGATTAACTGTACATTTTAATTATTTGTTGTCTAATTCAACATCTCCAGACACAGGAGGTTGTCACTGAAGGAGTAATTGCATTGTGAGTTTCAAAATGGGAGATCCTTTAATACAGCAAAAATGGCTTCATAAGCGTTTTAGAATGCCGAATGCTTACACACATACTATATTAACTAAAATGGCTTATTACAATTAGAGTAAATCAGGATAAAAAATTCACAGAAGTACTGAAATGATTAAGGAAGCCAAATGCCACTAATTTTCAGTATGGCAGGTTTTCAAGAGCTTTTGAAAGATTCTTCCAAATTCAATATATTTGTAAATATACACAGCCCTCAAAATGATGAAAGGCATCTCCCCTCTGCTCAAACTAATGGGATATAATACCCTGATAAAATTCCAACAACATGATTTTCTAACCAAATTTGAAGATAAGGCAGGGTGCTGCATTTACAGGAATATTGACTCAAGCATTATTTTCCAGCTTCAGACATCCTTTTTCCTTGCAACAAAATGCATTTCATCCATATTAATGAATTCATTTAATGAGTCATCTCTGAAGGTGCTGAATGCCCTCAATTCCCCACTATTTCAAAAGAAATTAAAGCCATTTAAAGATCAACAGAGTCTTGGGTCTTGAATATTTCAGATGCTATCCAAGATATCCAAAATTACATTCACTTGCCAGTACAAATTATATTCCTATTAAAATCCTCTTTTCTACTCCATCTTCTAGTACTTACATCTCTGAAAGAAAAATCTGACTGGAACATGTAAGAAAGAAATTTCTATTATATTTTCCTTATTTATACTTTAACAAAGTAAATGCCTCATGGATAAACCAGATTCTAAATGGTGAAACACTACATGTTATCTATCTGTACCATGTTCCCTGGTCTTCTGAAAGGAAGCAACTGAAAAGTCTGCAGAACTCCTATCTATTAATCCATTACTTTAGGTTAATGTCCTTAAATGGCAGCCTGAATTGCATGAAGAAAGAAGAAAAAAAAGAGGCAAGGAGGTAGAGAAGGGAAGTACTTGACACATCTTATCTGACACATCCTCTGATCTTGATACAGGGCAAGTATAAGAGTAGAATATAAAAATATACTTACAACTTTCCCTCCTGATCTGTGTTCAAATGGGATCATGGTGAACTTCTTTGTCTCTTTCCTGTACATGCAATAGTGCTTCACCCAGCTGGAACCAAAGGGAGCAGGCCCTACATAAAACAGAAGCATTAAATAGTAAGTAATTTTTCCAGTTTGTGTTTTCAACTCCTGCTTTCCAGAATGATACTTAAGAGTCCTACTTAATTCCTAATAAGGCAGTATTTAAAACACAGTTATAAAGAACATTATACAAAGTAATACAAAAGTTAACCAGTACTTAATGTTCTAAAAATTGACATATGTAGTATTTCAAATTTATCCTTAATGACAAATTGAAAGAATTGTTAATGTATCTTCGCCTCACTACTACAGACAGAACAATTTTTCCCTATGAAATAAATACCCCTTGGAAACTGTTTTTAAGCAGAACATGGAAACCCAGTTTTACACTTGGTAACTTGAAGCTAAGTAATGCGAGATTAAGGCACCTGTGTTGCAAGCTCTACTTTACCTACTGTTTAAGGTCATATCACATTTTCTGACACCAAACCTCACTCCTAAGTTTTCATCAGTGCACACCTTATGTAGAACATGCTTACTTCAGAGCCCAGCCTACTGCACAGAGTATTATTGAGATTTGCACCGTAACATTAACTGTTAAAACTTGGATTCTGACCCTCTGTATGTGCTTGCTTTTATTCATTTACTGTTTTTTTAAAAAGGTCTGCAAAGAAATCTTCTCTTTTGAAGGACTCCGCCCCAGAATATCAGGGAAGGCCTTCACGAGCAGCTCAAACTGACAGAGGATTTCACTGCTCCTGATCTGGAAGGTCTCACTGCCCTGCTCCTCTCCAACTCCGCTTCAAGTACCTCTTCTGAATCCTTTCAGCTGATTCTAAAGCTCATGATAACCAAGACCAGTGAACTGATGTCACAGAATACCAATTTTCCTTATTTTTTACTGCTAGTTCTCTTAAAACTTATTTCTGAACGCTGTAATACCAATGTTTCCATCTAGAATGTTGTAGAGTCTTCAATTTGTGGAACATTTGACGGTTGTCTTTACTTAAACAGTAATCAATTAAATGCCACAGAAGTAAAATCTCTCATCAGAATAAGCAAACAAACTTTCTATAAGGGCACACATCTAAAAATGTGATTTATGCAAAATATTTTTAAAGAAAAAAAAATTTGTGGTCATTCCTTGAGCAGTAAGAGCTCTGCATCTTATTTGGCGTTTTCACTGCAGTGAGAAGGATTTGTAATTGTTTAAAGTATTGACGGGATATGATTTGTGTGACATGCACCTCACAGGAAGATTTTCAACACTAGCTACCTAGCATATAGCCTGCTTTATTTGACCCTATGATCACAATTAGGTCATGAAAGCATACCACTGAACCAAGGAAATGACAGTCAGTTTCATAACACTAAACTAGCCCGATTTTTAGAGGCTAATTTGACAACTCGCATTGTTGTCTGCCAACAAATGTTTGACAGTTCTAGGGGAGGTCATTAGTAAGGGATTAAAAATAATATGAAATACATCCTTTGGTCAAATAAAACTTCCCTAAGTTCAGTCACCTTTGCTAAGAACTGTCACACTTTCAGCATCATGGTCTCTTTACAAGCCACAGTAACAAGGCCATAAAAGACTTTGAACATTTACTTAGATGACACTTGTTTAATAAACTGTAAATTCTTTGTGTCTTTATGTTACCTGTAGAAATAAGACTTGCCTGAATGCACAAAATGGACACTATAGGAATACAAAAATACATCTTACTTTTTTCCTGTACATAGAGATAGCCTTCCATCGTGAAGTGATTTGCTCTTTTATGTTCCTGAGGATTTCTTCTGATCTTGTTCATGAGCTCCTCTACCTCTGACCTTGTTCCTTCAAAACGATTTCGTGTCTAAAACAAGATGGCAAAAACCCATTAGGAGAGAAAGCGGAAAAAAGACTTACTCTTCCTGGCAGATAGGAGTTACAATAATTTATAAAATGGGAGAATGATTCAGGCCATTTTAGGACAGTTAGTGCACAATTTCCATATACGTTTACTCTTCAAGTTTTCTGATATTCTTCAAAACCAAAGAATGGTTTAGATATTAGCTGTTTTAACTGTGGAAAGCACACAAAGATTACCAGAGTAGATTTCTAAAGCAATGTGTTCACCTGTTCAGAAAAGAAGTGAAATACTGAGTGCAAAATTACTTTGGATTTGAACAGTCAAGTTTCCTTAGAAAAATATTACTACAAATGTTGGCTTAATTCATGAGATTCTCATTAGTTGTCAGGAAGATTTTCTGTGGTTATTGAAAAAAAAAAAAGTGACAGGAAGGTTACCAACAATATATACACATTGAGACTACACATATGCCAAATGTTTTGATCACACACAAGGAGAAGCATAACAAAAACAAACAAAAAAAAAAACCCAAAACAAAAACCCAACCCACCACCAAAAAAACCCAAAACAAAACCAAAAACACCCTAAGTCCAGCTGATTATTATTGCTGAATGTCACTCATTCCAGTTTGCAAGCAACCACAGGAGAAATATTAGAATATTACCAAAAACAATCAGAAAGTAACCACACCATCCACAAATTATACAATAGGACTACACAAAATAACGGAGCAGCTCACACCTGACACAAGAAACTCTTCAGTTTGGTCTGAAAAACACTGGCAACTGGCCAACAAGCAAATAACAAAATCAAAACAATCACAGTAACACCTAGTATTTTCCACATACCCACTTGCCAAATGACACAAACTGAAAATATACATTTAAATTCCAAGCTGGTATTTTCCCCAGTCGGAACATGTGTTTTGAGGAATGCACATACTTCCAGATGCATGCTTATGTCTCTTGCTGCTTTTTGACAGCACCTTTATTTTTCAAAAAAGTGGATAAGCTTCTGAAAAATGCTGCCTCACCTATTTTATTTTCTTCCCCAGGACAAGCATACAGTCCCGTACACTGACAAATATGCCATGAATATAAACAAGTATCCATTCTTGTACATAGACAGTTAACACTGTGCTCCTGACTGGCCATCTGTACATGCAAATTCCAGATTTATGCTTGGAAGGAGTTTATTCCTGGGCATAAAAACAGGCCATACAAGCTAGTCAGAGCAGCCACTCATAACCATATGTCTTACGGAGGAAAGCTAAAGATATTCTTCAGGTGACAACTATGAACAACTGCCCTGAACCCTCCCCATATGCATCATCTCAATTTCAGGTCACATCTGCTTGCAAATTTTGGAGTTAGACCCTGCACATAAGCTCATTTCCAAACAATTTTCTAAGCTCCTTTTCATAATTGCCCAGAAGAGCTGCATTAAAAACAATACACTCTGCACTCAGGACAAGGGCGAAAAAATTGATAGCGGCTGCTCATACCTAAACCTTCCTGTCTGAGCAGTGATCACTCTGAGGTTAGATGCTTTAAGTGATCCGTCCAGGATCTTTGTCATGGCTGTGCAGTGATCACAAACCCAAGTGTGTGAAATGCACCCTGGAAATGGGGGGATGGAGCACCTCGGGCTCCGAAAACCTGAAGAAAATTTCTAACCTCCCTTTGTGCTGTGATAAAGCTAAGCTTAACCAGGGGTCAACCACAACCACTGCACCAGTGTTGTTATGCCTCCTCTTCCCAGGGAAGGCCAGGTTTGCTTGCAGGGCAGGAGAGCATGATCATGGCTACAAGGATATTTGTATGGGGTTGGGCACAGAACTGACATAGAAGAGAAAAGTCCTGGGAGTGTGGGGGAATCTAGTTGGAGATGCAGGATTTTTACAATAGAGTAAGACTGTTGGAAGAATCAGCTTACTGGAGCTGGGGGTACAAGGCTGGGATTTTTATGTTTTTTCTTTTTCATTCTGGCAGGGAATGAGGGGAAGGCAGGGTCTGGGGAAGAAATCCACAGCATAATTCTCAAAGGAAAGATGACCTGAATGAAAAGGAAGGCAATTACTACAGCTATGCTGGCAAACCTCAGATCATTCTCCATATCCAGCTAGGCTCTCTGCACTGAATCTTGTACCCTTCGGTTTCTAACATGTCAATCCAGTGGTCTGCCAGCATCTCAGTTGTACCACAGCCAAGCCCTAGTTAATTTTTCTTTTGGGATGTTTTGTTCATCTTCAACATAGTGGAGAATGTCATGTCCTCTCACGATCTTTCCAGATGCTTCCTTCTATTCTCCTCTTACCTCAGATAGCTGTTAAGCCTTGCCTCCTTTCTCCCTACAGCTTTTTGAAATCCAGGTCATTCTTTCTGTCTATTCATAAAACTTGAGCTGCAATGCTCAATCTCTTTTAGATTTCCTGGGGCACGCTATAATACCAGTTAGTCAATTGAAAATGCAGCTGTTGAGATTAGTTTGCTTTCTTATTGCTCATCACTTTTTCAGACCACTTCACTGGCTCTTTTCCATCTGTAATCTGAAATCCCGCTCTTCAAAACTGTACCACAGCTTCCCTCTCACATTTTATTTCCTGCTCGTCTTGCATCAGCTCCTCTCTATCCACTGTGGCTCCATGCTGCTCCTCATTCTGTTAGGCTAAGCACACAGAAGAAGCAAGTCTGTCCTGAAATTTCCCCCAGAAGCACTGATTTCTGCCATGGAAGTCTGCTTATGAAGTTACCACTACTCAGTTCCTCTACCCAAACCAAACAACAGCTCAAAACGAAACTCAACACTTAAATACATGGGAAGAAAATTAAAGGAATGGTATCATAACACATGAATCGTGTCACTGTGTATTACAGCAGCCGTAATCCTCTCTTCTGCCTTTCCATCACCCTGCTACTGCCTGCTATTTAAGCCATTTCTTAAAATAGATTGCAACCTCTGAGAAGTAGTTTCTGTGTCTTAATTCCAGGTGCCCTTAGAGGTCAACAAAACACATCCACCATCACGAATTGCTTGTTCACCGTAAGGTATGTGGTTTGTTCCCTACCAACAGGCCTCTGGCACATCCAAGTTCCTCTGAGCAAGTTTTACTCTTCAACAAATCTCAAGGAAGCAAACAGACCATCTGACTAGTGACTCTGTCTCATCGCTTCATCCTGTCACATTGCTTACTGCTCGCCCAGTCCTAAGCAGATCATACTGGGCAATGTGGTGGGAGGGTACACTAAACTAGTGGTGGGCCCCAAGTATCCTGCCCTTCAAGGAACATATTATTTTGTCAAATGTGCCATGGGTGCTAACACCAAGTGTCCTTATACAGTTCAGCACCCCAAACCAACAGGGATGTCCTTACCTGAAAGGGCTGCCTCAAGACAAATAGAAACTCCAAGTCATTTTGCTGGCAGAGACACCAAAAAAAAAAATACTGATAAGTCCAGCTGGTTTTCTCTCCTTTTCTTAGTTATGGATAATATAGCCCTATCAAGCAATGAGCCTCAGATATGACCACCACATACTCGATTTCAAACACACTTAAAACGCTGAGAACCTTGGCATTTCATTACCTGTCTTCTGAATTCTCCACTGCTGTATGTGTTTTAACAGACTTTGTTCATTTTTAAACTCTCTCATTATAATCCTTGTGTTATGTCTCTATAAAAAAAAAACTGAAAAAAAGAAGTGGGGGCCTTTTACTCGGTGTTTTTTACTCGGTGTTTGTTTTTTAGAGGAGTATTAGAAATTAAGAATTCACTGTAATTAGCACTGATTGGTTCAGCAATGTGGTTGGTTAGCCAGAAGATGGCACTACATCCCCAAAGTTCGCAGGCAATGCACCAACACCGAGGAAAGTATTGGCAATAGATACTGTATATAAAGTAACTTAAGTGTGTGATTTTACTCAAAAAACTAGACAAGTCATAGATATCAATCTCAACTTACATTTTGTATATTTATCTGCAGGGCCATCTTGTAATGATTGAAATCTTTAGCAAGTTCATATCCCTGATGATAGAAAGTGAACAAACCCTGAAAAAATGATAGCACCTGAAATACAAACAAAAGACTTGTTAAAATGAAAAACTCCGTTTACTCGAATATGATTGCTCCATGTAGCCTTTTTCAGAAAGATCAGAGATGACAAAATTATTTTTTACAATAAATTTCCACTAACGTCTACAATTTATTAATAACTATTTAGATCCAAATGATCAGCTATGTATATAGACATTTTTGGGTGCCCTGCTCTGGAATTTCACAACTGATCTCTACTTGAAATTTGACCATAAGCAATATACATTGTCTATCTCCTAAACTTTCCTATGTAATGGTTTTCCTACAGTTCCTCTGATACCAATGATATCTGGAATAAATATTTGCACACAAGGAGGTAATGAACATTCTGTCGTTTAGTCACCATTTCCCTTGTCATTGCACTCCCTGCTAATGACCACGTTGAGACGACTTTCATAACAGAGTTAACTGGTTTGTTCGAAGAAGAAAGTTTTCCCTCCAGTAACTTTACCGATCACTGCTTTCTGCATGCAGATCTGACCCTCTATCAGAACCAACAAATTATCCACATTGCATTTTCTGATGTCAGTGTTTCAATTTAAAAGAATAAACAAGTTATACTACATTGGAAACAGGGTGAGGTGCAGTACTGCCTACCTCTCCTGTTTGGTTCAGGTTGTTGGAAAGAAGCAAGGGACACATGAAAGAACAACTCTTTTTAATAAAAAGAGAACAAACCAAAGAATGTATTTATTAGTCTGAAGTCTTATGCAAATAAATCATTTCCAAAAATGCAAAACACACATAAATTTAAGGTATTATGAAGGGGAAGAGAATAAGAATTTGGTACTAAATAATTTCAGTTTACTACCCTAGTGTAAACTTCAAATACAAATTGAGCAACATCCAGCCCCATCCAGAGGGACCTTTCAGGAAAGAGAAAGGGACATATGTCAAAAACATAATTTGAAGATTCATTACTCTAGTCTGGCTCTGAGGAAACTTCAAGTGGTTTGAAACACAAGAACCAAATCCAAAACTATTTAGGATTTAGAAAAAAAAAAAAACAAATTAAAAACGAGAAAATTGTAAACAAAGAAAAAAAAAACACACAAAGAAAAACCCCAACGCATCAGCAACAAAAAAATCCCACACAATCATTTTCGCAACATTTTCCCCTTTCTTGAACAATGCTAATATATTTAAAGCAATTTATTCCCACTTAAGGATTTTTAGCAATTTTTTCATACAGGAATAAGCTATATTAAAATATACAGCTCTCATTAACTCCATAATGACCACTTACTTTGATTAGGGTCATTTGGGACTTTTTTTCATTTTTACATTAAAATAATTTTATCAGAACAAAAGGACCATCTTGGCCCAAAAACCACAGACTTCAGAGCATGAGTGAATAGAAGTCACTTCTACAATCCATCCTCCCTTTATCTCAGTATTACACTTACTGTTCTCTTGTTCTTTCATGAAGTTGCATTCATACTACAAAGCTAACGCACACTTCAGAACTTTTTAGAACAAGCTCTTCACAGAGATTTAATTAAGTCTGGTCAGTGCATGTATGATTTTCACTGAAATTTAGTGGCACCTCTTGATTTCTGCACAGATTCAATTGCAATTGAAATCAAACGTATCAGACTTCCTGATAATAAGCTTTCAGCCAGCAGCACCCTCTTAACTAATTTATATCTGCACTTCCTCACTAACAGGCCTCTAAGTGCAACTTTCATATTGAAAACAAAATTCCTTACATTAGTCAGGAAGAACATTTCAGTGGTTAAAATTCTGACAACAACATCATCTTCTTGAATCCTCCCTTCTAACTCACAACATAAATTGAGGTTTCTCCAGTACAGCACAAGGTTTCACACATTTTCTGAAAATCAGTATCATTGGTTCCAAATCAACTGTGACTACTGAGGTAAGCTTTGAGATGCCTGGTTACGTGTATCTCTGTGAAGAATTTGCACAGATTTAACAAAGTGCTTTAAACTCTGTTAAGTCACACAACTGCACACATTTTCCCAGAAAACAGAGCTCCTTGGCTTTTGTCCAATTGCATTCCTTCTCCATCCCTTATGAATGACAGGGTAGGCTGAATTCACTGGTACTTACAGGTTCAACACACTCAAATTTCTTCCGCTCCTGTATCTCTTGTAACTTGCATACATACTCCAGTGACAGCTCATAAAAGTGTTTTCTATTCTGCTCCACTTGGTTATCTGCCTGCACACAGAATACAGCTAATGAAGTTTCAAAGACATTTTGCAGACAACTTCAAAATGACACATGTATACCATACAAGTGGCAAGCGATAAGATAATTTTCTCCAGAGTGGGATTTGTTCCTTTACAACACAGCTTATTCATTTACTTTTAAATGGCAGCAGTAATTAATTCCCTTTTTACTAGATAACGTATGTTGTTTTGAATCACGAGGCTAAATTTTTAGAAACTTTCCAGTAACACTTTGAGCTTCTTTTCTATGGAATCAAAGGCATCATCTCTCCAGTCAAAGTAAGGAAAAAAATGTTACTGCTGAAAACCATATTGCTGATACTGTAAAATCTTTACTCTCTAACCCAAATAACTGCTGTAAATAGCTAAAATGCTACTGTACCCATCCCGCCCATGCGCTCACTCAGACTAGCAAGAAAAGCAATAAAAATAGTTCACTTATTGGTAAGACACTTCACAAGTTTCCACAGAGCATCAAATATTTTAAAATGCAACCTTATTAGCTGCAGCTGATTTTTAGCTCAGCTTTGCTGAAATGCCAACACTATATTGACGGTGAACAGTTTTATTTCAGCTGCCATTCATCTGTAGATAAATATTTAATTTTCTAGCACATATGTACTATTTCATTACATTATTATTTAAGGTACATCTGCCCTCATTATACTATAAAACTTCAAGAACTGGGTAACAGAAATCTTTATTAAAATACATTAAAGAAAGGCTACAAAGGGATACTCTAAGTGATTAACACTTAGTCTTTGACCATGTGGTAATATCAAATGCTTCTACACTAAATTAGAAAAGGCAGTACAGAAAGGGTTATGTGAAAGGACCAGACTCACTATCACACACTCTCTCTTAAATACTACAACTGTACCCTTCAGGCAGAACACTAACTGCTGTGATTTAAGAGGATAAGTCAAATTAGCTTTAAGACAGTTTTGCCTTAAGACTGCTTTGCTTTGCTGCTCTGGGCTAGAAAACCCTCAGCGGTTAAAGGGGCATAACAACAAATGCTATTAAAATAATGAAGCACTGACATGCGCATCAGTAAGAAAACATGTTTCAAAAAGCCAAGCCATTTCGATGCATCCTACAAACCTTTCAACACAGGAATTGAGTTGTCAGCAAAGCTTCTAATGATACATATATACATGTACTGAAGGGTAGCCATGGAAAAAGACTATCAAGTGAGTCTGCTAGGACATGTGGCTAATCGATAGCAAGACTGCCCTATATACACCAAAGCCTCATGAAAGTTTGTTTCTATGTCTCTCTGGTTATTGGTTGTATTGTTTTAGTGGCCTCCCCCTCCCCACCCCACCCCCAAGAATACAATACCCAACACAGCCATTTCATTAATTCCTCTCAATTCCCCTATAAATAAATTCACATCTCTTGTTGGTTTTTTGAGGCACGAGCCTCCCCGTACACCCAGCAAGTTTGCTTCCTGTTGTATTGTACTTTGTGTACTGCTGAAGAAATACAGAAATATGACACACACCATGCACCTCAGTGAATTTTCAGGAATATCCCTCCACTAAGAGTGTCAAAGGGTCAAAAGCTATGTTAGTGTAAGACACACTCCATAACACGGCATGTTTTTCATCAAAGTTTTATCAAATTTATACCTGCACCCTTTATTTACTCCAGCCAGGAACCGACACAACTAGCCATGTACAACACCAAATTAGGAAGCTCCCATGCAATTGTATGTACCTATTCTCCAAGCTTGTGCAAGAAGGTTTTTCCTATTTAGCACTCTGACAACGTACTTTAATTGCTTATACATTTATACTCCAAAATTGAATGCACAAACAAAAGAGCATGACTGAAGAATTTCAGATTTTTTTTGGCTAAACTTTGAAGCACATTTAAACCAACGCTTCTTGCTCATTCTAGTCTTCACATGTGCTTTAAAACTTCAGACTGCATTTGATACAGCCTCTTCCAGGCATTTTGTATTCTTCCCTTCAGGTTAGGTCTCATTTCTGACTTTGAAATATGGTTCTTGATATCATCAAGAGATCATAATTAACACTTTTTCATTTTTTCTGCATCGAGTTCTTTGGCAGCTGATCCATTTGATAAAAGTACAGGTCTTGACACGAGCAATACCCATTAACTTCACCAGGGCCACTCGACTCCCCAAAAGACCCTTGTTTATCCATATGAAGGCCTGTATTGCAAATACAGTGAACTCAAGAACAATTAAGAGTTCTTAACTTCCTAGCTAACTTGCCAGTTACATTAACTGTTTTTAATGAAAAATGGCATAGATTATTTGGGGTGGGGTAGAGGGCAGGGACAAGAGTTATCTCTGAGGAAAACATTAAGCATTTAATGATATAAGGTATTAATAGACTAAGCATTAACAATTCTGATGTAATTACATTTCTCTGAAGAAAAAAAATCCTTCTGCCTACAGCATCTGCAAGATTTCTCTGTGGTCTTCTCACGTACTATTTGCTGTTGCTCCAGAAATAAAAGCTATTACAAATAAGGATGATGACAATAAACCCGCAGGGACAGAAAAAACGCCAGGCAAAACAGATCTGGTTTTAAGTTATAAATTGTCAACAAACTTTTTTGTAGCATTACTTGAAAAACAACAGATCTTCAAAACACAAGAAGGAAAAAAAAAAAAGCACAAAAACACTTCCTTCAAGAATACAAGTCTTGCTGTACTTTACATTAAGCATTAATACAGCACACTTAGTCAATACATACAATGCAATGCAAATTACATATATGGTAAAGCCTCACAAGAAATGCACAGTTTTTCACAATATACCTGCACTTTGCTATTCCCTCAATTATATAAAAAAACTAACATGATGTTCAGTACTTCATACACATGCCAAGTAAAGCTCTTGATTCAGAAAACAGTAGGGGTACACCACTAAGTTCAGCAAGTACTGATTTTTCTCACTAACCATTCCAGTTGACACAAATTTTTCTTTACTACTATGAATGCTTTTTTGGGATTTGCATAAAATGTATTTACTTCACTCAAAAGACCTTAGCTTGCATAAAAAGAGAGGCAACAATACCTCTTGTAATTGTAGCTCTTTCTTCTTAGCTGATAAATTCAAATGCTTTTCTAACAAACTGTAGTTCTTCTCTGTCTCTTTATCAAACTTCTTTTTTTCCTCCTAGACACAGAAAAAAGTATCATTCATTTATGTACAAAAATGTAAGAAAAGCCTCCTTTTTTCTTCTTTTAAAATTCTACTTAATCAGAAACAAAGAAAAACAAACTATCATAGCTCCAAAAAGTAAGGAAAAGTATGTTTCCAACTCATCTTTAAAAATTAGTTTAAAGGCTAACTTGAAATTAAATCCCATTGCATCATTATGGTGAAGTTGATCACATGAATGCTTACATCTTCCAAGTTAAAAAAGCCCCCCAAAAACACCTCTTCTTTTTTTTATTGTGTTTTTCATTATTTTCAGGGATCATCCACATCATCTTGTTTTCGAACAGAGGAGTTCAAGGGAAGTATCAGTGTCACAGAAAAAAAGCGCTTTCTATAATCGACAGGGGAGAAGTTCCAACAGTTCAAAACCCAAAGTGAACACGCAGCTCCAAATTTCATAGGATTTCTTGATTTTAAAGCCATATGAAGACCTCTGTGCTGAATTCCTGCTTCTACCAGGCTGTTGTTGCACCCGTGGAAAAAAAAAGATCTTTTTAAAATAAAGAAAGATCTCACAAAACATAAAATCATGCTAGCAAAAGAGAAACTCTCACAGACACATATGAGTATCATTTACATGTGCAAATCCATTTCTCTGACCACCAAAGGCAATGTATTGTAAGAAGGACAGCCATTAAATGTTTCTAGGAAATCTGAGTTCTTGGATCCGGTTTAGTAGAAGACATTGCAAAACAACACTTTTGTTTCCTCAGTTCTAGTCTTCTAACTGTGTGTTAAGACAGAAATCCGTATTGATTAAATCAACCAACCAGTTTTGAAGCCATGTTTACTATAACTAATTGCAGTTGAAAATAATCTAAAAAAAAGTAAAATCAGGTATTTAATTACATATTCAAGAACGAACAGATTTACTCATCAGAAAGATACCAGTTCAATTTAAATTATTTCTCCATCAACTGCCAATTTGGAATTTCATTTAAATGTATTCTACCTAACATACTGATTAGACTCTACAGATATATTTGCTCTTTTTTTTCCTCTTAACCTTTTCTTTTTAATACTATATTACATATAGTATTATAAGTGATACACGATTTTGTTCTCTGAATGATTGGATTCTGAAGGTGGCATTCTATTAAAGCAGGGATCTCACCTGTTTAGGTGAACCCTTTTCAGCAAAGGCTTCTACCAAAAATGCTAGTTTTTTCTCCATTACAAGTCTAAGAACTACCTTTAAAAAAGCAGCCACAATACCAACTGAGAAACATTAAGATATGCACATGGTATTAGTGTGACTGGAGATAATATATTAGCATATGGGAAATCTGGAAGAAAGCAGGGAAGGAGGTGAGGCACGGAATCTTTGTATTGGCAAAGTTTCCATTGATCTGGTCAACATTAGAGTGCTGCCTGAAAAGAAGAGCGCTGCTGACTTCTCAACAGGCAAAGCCAGAAACTTCACACATGTAGTTTGTGATTAGAAAGGCAACAACTTTTACCAAGGGATAATTCAATAAGGGTCTCAGCTTCCAACACTATGGAGGCTAAACTTGTTTTCTTCTTTATCTTCTTAAGTCTAACTCAGACCATTTCATCGGCAGGGGATATAAGATACAGGAAAATCTGAGGCAGCAGATTCAACTTTTATTTTGTAATCATAAGAGTGCAAATTTTTCCTAATGCAAATACTACACAATGTTCCAGATATATTTCACTACTAGATGCTGTAACTCGCTTTTCAGAGCTAAGCAATATTATATTTCCAGTGTCAGTATTTTGACTATCTTGAATAAATATGCAATTAAGAATATTCAGAGTTAAATGTTTTTAGAGGAATTTTATTTAAATATTAGACAATTATGCAAGACTGTTCAATTTAAGGTCACTGAGAATCCTGTCCAAAAAAAATGGCTAAATCACAAATAAGAGCTTCAACTTCACAGGAAGAGTAGGCAGGGACACAAGGGAAGAAACATCCATCCAAACAAAATGCAAGATGTAGAATGCGTGAATGTAACTTGTCACGTTAGAAACATCAGGGACAGAATTCTGACCAGGAAATGAGTGAAGATCATGAGATAATTTAAAGTATTCGGAGTTCTCACCCCCAAAACAGCAATGTTCCTTAACACTAAAATTACTGTTGAAATAATCCATGCATTACAGCTGCTTCTGTGACAATAGGTTCCATTTAGAATGAATTCTCTTTTTCCTTGGAAGAATCCCTATGTTACAGACCAAGTTTTTATTGTATGTTGGTTGGGACATCTGATATACTTCTCAGAATTCCATAAAATTACACAAAGATCATTGTACCATTGAACTGTAATGATTTATGATCAACAGAGCATTTTGCATTCATGAACACTGAAATCATATTCAGAACACGTTAGTCATTCCTGCTAAAGTCAAAATGTATAGCACTCTTGTACTCGAAACATTATCCTAGCTATTAAATACCACTGCTTATGAAGTCATGAAATTATAAAATAAAACATCTGTAGAGCAGTAGCTTAAAAATGTATGAATTGAGCTTTGCAATAGAAAACTGTTAAATAGCTGAGATTTTTTCCTTCTCCTTCCTTTTTTTTTAATAAGCATTTAAATTTCTCACTGAAAGAAGAAAGGTAGACAGGTAGAAAGAGGACAAACTTGTCCTTGTTACTTTTATCCAAATTTAGCCTGTATTAAACACATGAAAACTACTTTGCCTTTTTGTTTTTAAATATACACAACATAGTGACAATCTTAAAAAAATTACCAAACACTTTCTCAAAAAAATAAATTTTTGAATGAGATCTTGTCTTTAGCCTCTCCATCCCTATTTTTTTCCACTCATACAGAGGCAATAAGCTATTTATTTAAAAAAAAAAAAAAAAGGGCAAAAGGCAATTTTCACTTTGCAAGTTGCAAAAATACAGTTAAGAGCATATGGATGAGCAAGCTCCTTTGGGTAGTTAATATTTTTCAGCCTTTGATTGACCAACTGCAAGCAAATACAAAGCAGAACAGGATTACCCATTAGGAAGGGAGACATGCTGTTAGCAGGATTGCTCCTATTCGAAACACAAGAGATAAGGGAGGGGGAGGAGAGCAGGAAGGGAAAGGACAAATTCTTCTCTTCTTGAAACATAGTTTCCATTTCCATTCCATGTTTCTGAAGCAAGTTCTCAAATTAGAAAAAAAAGCGTGAATACATGAAATACAAACACCACCACCTCTCTGCCAAATACATGTCATTACTGCAATGCAATCCAAGTAGAGAAATTAAACAAACTTATCATAAAGGCAATGAGGGACAAACCTTTACAGCTCCTAGCTGCTCTTTCCTAAATCTTTCCAAAGGTTTGATCAGAGTTTCAGTAACACTGAGTGCCTGAAGAAAAAAAAAGAATGAGTTAGGATTCTGTAGCCAGACTGACAAGTCACTTTAGCATGAGCAATAAAAAGAAAAAAGCAAGCAAGCTCTGGGGTAAAATAAAAGAGAAATATGGAAGTTAGGAGTCTTATGTCCTGACTCAAAAAAAAAAAAAAAAAAAAAAATCACATCTCTGAGTCCACTCAAGGTTTAAAAGTATCTATCCCTTATTTCAATCCACTGTCAGGACAACTAAATCTAAAACAAATGCAGAAATTTCAGAAATTTACAGGCTGCAGCCAAACAGCAACTGTTTTACTTGCACCAGTCTTGCAGATCAGGTTGACGGTCTCAGTGACTGAACACCAGAATGAGACACAGAACAAATGGTTTTCCCTTGGGGACACAAAAATTTCTGCAACAAGAAACACTACAAGCAACTGTGGAATAGACTACTGAGTAGCAAAAACCAATCTATTAACACACAGTTAAAGCCATTAGGCATTGATATATGTATTTCCAAAAATTTACATTTAAGTACACTAAGCAAACCTTAAGTTAACCTAAGTTAGAACATCAAAAGGTGTAAAGTCAAGAAACAAGAGGTTTAGTTGGTTTTCAGCATCAGCCAGTACACTTAGGATAAACGGCCTCATAGCCATACTAGAGAAAGGAAAAGGCCACAGTATGCTATTATAAGAAAACTATAGCTTATTAGATCTGGCCAGCAAACACAGTTCCTCATTCACACAAAACTTCACCAGAGATGGAGCAGGGTTGGGTCTGGGTTTGCTGCAAACAAGACTTAAAATGTAAAAACCGTTTGAAATTTCATTGAAGGGTAGAACTTCTTGAATGCGACAGCAGCACAGAAAAGACGGCAAGAGCGTTGGACGTGTAGAGCAGCAGGCGGGATCCTTTCGGTCTCAGTCCTAAGGAAGACCCACAGAGTGAACCGTGCCCAGGACGGGGCTTAGCACAGCCGCGGCTGAGCTGCCAGGAATCCATCCAGGCACAGCTCCCTGGAAGCCCACCTTAGATACAACACAAGGCTTTCCCTCTCTTCCCCCCC
>JANZLQ010000007.1:22559172-22612401 GCA_026212715.1 Elanus axillaris | reverse complement strand
GGTGTGAAGGTTCAACATTGCAGGCTTAAACTAGCCTTCTGGAACACTTCTAAAAAGCTCTTATCATAAAACACAAAAGGGATGTATTGGAGAACTGGCACAACACAAATCTGAGCAGCACTGTCTGCTCCCACCCACCCCCGGAGCCATGCAGGGATTACTCTGGGAGTCATCCTGCCAATTCCCTGTAACCAGAGCAACCCAGATTTTTAAACAGCCACGGCAGCATGCTAACCTATGTAGCTAACTGGAAACCCAAATATCTGGCAAGTCTGGGCCAAACTGCATGTTGCACAGTCATCCATACAACAGATACTGCCTAACTTCAGAGCACTCATTCTTGTGGACCAAACTTTTTATTTCTCCATCCATTTCCTGATTTTGTCACGAACACTTTAAGCACTCTTCAGTCCACCCTTGGTGGGAGCAAAAGAAAAAGGAAACCTGACAATTTTGTCTCTCAAAAGCGTACAGTGGTACCTGGCTAACCACGACAGAGGAGACCCTTCTGTCGAGCTGAAGGGGGGGGGGAAAACAACAGCACAACTTCTGCCACGTCCCTAGCCCAGCCAAGAGGTATCCCAAAGAGTTGGGAATGCTTTCGGCAGCTGAGCTGCCTCCGCTCCCACCAAAGGGGAGCCAGGGCAGCCAGATGCCCCAAACAGGAGGCGAACTGTGGTTCTAGGAAGGACTTAGCCCACCTGGCAGCTGGTGCAATATATGTCCTAACTAGTTAGGCAGTTACTAGGAGTCTCCAGGGCAGTTTTTAGGATACTCAGGTTTTTCAAATTTTGTCAGGCTCCCCAAACTTTCCTGGAAATTCTTAGGGGCCGAAAGGAAACAGGAACTTGGATCTATAATTGGAGCGAGCACCAGAAACAGTTTCCTGGGACACAGCAGAAGCGCCTGAGGACTGAGGGATCTCTCCCTGATGACTGCAAGAATTCTCACAAGTCAGAGTGGAGAACTGCTCGCAGAAATCACAGAATAGTCCTTCTATATTGGAAAACTTTAAGAAGTTTAAATGGTTTCTGCCAGTTTCCTCTATACTGACAAAGTGAGGCAAAAAGCTATGACACCTCCTCAGAGCACAACTCAGAAAGGATGACGCTAGCTGCCAGGAGGTAAGAGCACCATGGTTAGTGGAATCATTTAAAAGCATTTAAAGGTAGTAACTGAGCACTTAAATGGTCAGAAGGTTAAAAATAAACATCTAACAACAAGCTGCTTATTGGTTGTTTGAACTTCCACACAAAAAAAAAAAGTGAAAAGTAAGATTAACAGGCAGTGAGTATATGCTGAACAGAAAACCATAGCACCTCGATGTAACAGAAAGAGAGAATAAATAAATAAAATAAAAAAAATACATGCAGAAAAGTCTGTGGTTTATAAACCAGCAGGGCTGGCTGCAAATCACTTGGTCTGCTATGCTCCTGTGCAGCATTAACCACAGGAACCATTACAGGAATTTGTTTGAAGCAGAAAATAATCTTTAAATCAAAATGGGATGTTCCCTCAGCAACTGCCAACAAACAGATTCCACTTCTGCCAGTGGTATGATATTCCACTAACTCTTTCACTGAAAGAAAAACAAGCCTCCCCTCCTTCCATAAAAGATGTTTCTCATTTTAGGCAACTTAATTTTTTCTTAACAGATGCTTCTCCAGCAGAATTTTGCCTGCCAAACAGGTATTTTTGATTTGTCACCCCCTTTGCTTCTATGTCTGGGTTAACAACAGGGCTTTTGAGTATTTCTTGGTGAAGTGGGATTTTTGGAAGTCTTTGGTCATTCTCACAGAGCTTCATATCAGGCCCATATATAAAAATATAAAAAGAGTATTTCATCCTCACTGAAATGAGCACATATGTGAGTTTATATGTGTATAAACGAAGCAGTCAACCAAGATGTGAATGGTAAATTTAACAGTGAATTACAGAGCTGTTCTTCTGACTGACAGAAATAAAAACAAAGTTTGTAATTAAAATATGCACAATACTAGACAAAATGGGGAGGCACTTGCTGCACTGTTTTCCAGTACTTAGAAGCCAATGCTTGTCATGAAAAGCTAGAAAAAGATGTGTACTTATTTATAGAACAAAAAAATTATTTACACTGCTATTCATTGTTAATTTAGTTTATTTATAACTTAGAAACTCAAAACAACACTTTTTTTTTCCTGAAACCATGGATAACAGATCAGTAGACAAAAAAAGTAAAATTTTCCCAGTATAAGGAAATAAGCTAAGGATCACTTGAATATATTTGTCATTATCACTTGCACCTTCCTTAAGAACTAGGACTATGTTAAAATGAAAATTTTCCAAGAAAAGTTACATTAGGAATTTAATTTAAATATTCAGTAATATAAAGTTATACCTTTCCTCTTTGAACTTCTGTCTTGACTCTTAGATTAATTTTCATCCTTCTACTCCTCTAATCCTGGCAGATTATGATGATAGGAATGTACTATTTAAAGGGCACAAAAAAAAAAATCCTTTCTTTCCTTTATGTCTCGGATCTATCCAAACCTACCTGAAAGGAATATATACTCCATTTTAAAATCTGACAGGCAAACTACAGAAAGTGTAAGTAATAAGTGAATCAACATAAAGAGGTCATGTCTCAGGTAACAGTATCTTAACCAGCTTTATGAATGTCAAAGTCTCAGGAATGCTTTAAGAAATGTTTAACCCAATGTGCACACATGCCTTGGGCAGATAGTCTGAAACTGCTTATGCTGTTCCTGTTCTATTTGCTGCACCTATGGACAGGTCAAAGAATTAACTTGAACGTAAAACTGGCAACAGCAGCAATAAAATAATCATTGCCATCATTGTCTCAGAAGATCACTGTACCCAAGATTTACAATGACATCTTAAAGCAGACTTTCAGTACTGTGTATACCTCCTAATTTCATACGTCTTTACAAAACTCCACCCGCTCAGGCACAGCAGTTGTACAGAATGGTGATAATCCTGACTTTTCCAGGTCCATGTTCCTCAAAAGAAATAAGTAACAGGTCATAGATTAAGGGGCCCAAACCAACACTTCCTAGAGCAGACCACAAAGGCACAGACTAAATCCATTAGCAAGTGCATCTACAGCTGTTTGCTACTTTATCAGTCAAGTCAGCAAGATCCAACAGGAAACTTACCAGTCAGTGCCAGTCCACAAGATGACTCCGGTTAGCTTGTCACTTCTCCCCTCCTCAGAGAAGGCAGGAGTATAGCTGGTTAGGGAGAAACTGCTTCCCCAAACACCTCCTCCCATGCACTGTAACCTGACAGACTGCACCCTCCACCAGCATGCAACGCTCCTCTTGCTTTCCCACCCTCCTGCAGCAGGCAGGAGCAGTCTCTCTACCTTCCTGCTCCCCTTGCAGGCACAACCAGGCCTGTCTCGCAGAAGAGGAAGGCTGCTCGCGTGGGCTCTAAAGGAGTATCAGCCCATGAGAGCTGTCCCAGAAGCTCGGTCTAGCCCCCGTGGCTAAAAAGGCTGGACCAACCCAACTTAATCAAAATGTTTTGCTCATTAGAGAAATGCAGCAGCGGCCTCCCAGCTTTCATCCTAAAAATGTCCTTAGACCTCAGTCTTTACTGGAAGAACTGGAAATCACACATTGCTCGTCAACAGCTCTCGTGGTGAGGCAAATAGGTTTGCTGACTCTGCTCCATTCTGAATCTAAGCATTTTCCCATACAAGACAGCTTTACTGAGAAAGAAAAAAAAGAAGCCATAAACATACACCTTGCTGCAGACTGCACAGCGACACCCGAGTGCCGAGTTCCCAATTCTCATCCCTGGAACTGGAATGCAGATAAGACGCCAAATGAAAAAGAGGGGTTTAAGTTTCCCAGTGCACCGACTGGCAAAATTTGTTTGTAGACAGGGGTAGGATTGTTTCTCCCCTCAGCAAAGCAATGAGGGAGGCCACCAGTCAGGGCAGAGCTCATGAAACTGAGCAAGTGTCAATGAAACTGTATCTGGGAAGGAAGTTTTGCCCTACTGAGTGCAACAGAGAACGTGGAAAGGAAGACATACCTAGCAGTGATTCAATAACAAAGTACTTAACACTGCTGCTAAATAAAGAAATTTACTACCTTCTAATGAAGACATTTACTGCCTACAGCTGCACTTCTGCTTAGAGAGGATATTGCTTTTGTGGGTTTTTCCTAAGAAATTGCAACATTCAGCCTAATAAAAAAGCTGATTCTGATACCTCCAATGTTGGGGGAGAGGGAAATATATAAAAATTACTTTTTCCTCCAAAAAGCCTTCCTGCTTTGCATAGTGATTTGTTACTGAAATTTCTCAAAGCATTAAGATCTATGCCTGAAACCCTGTTTTATGTAACTTTGCAGATACAATTCCACTGCTGAGGACATCAGATGTCACTTACAAAGCCTTAATCTCTGCTCTTTCTTTTCCCATGAGAACATGATTTGCTCTTACAGTTACACAAATGTCCTCCCAGTTAGTTGCACAGCCAACTCTCCTGCCAGTATGCCCCGCAGACAGAGCAGCATATCTCTCTAACCAACTTCTCAGTGCTGGTTTTGTATTTAATTGGAGCACTGATAATTGCAGTCAGTGCAACCCACACCCAAAACTCGCTTGTTTGTTTTCAAACACAAGTTTTCTTGTAAAAGTGTCTGGATTTTCTCACTGCTCTAGAGCTTTCTCTGTAGCTTTACAATCTTAAATAATGAAAGGCCATCAGCCACACACTAGGATTCCTTACTAAAAGCTATTTAATACTCCTGGCTTTTGAATGTTTATTCTTATGAAATACCTTCCACTATAAAGAGAAAATACTACAAAGCCATAAACATAACGAAAAGGGGAAAAAATAAAAAGAGAGACAGTTTCACAAAGAGCAACAAATCAGCTTTCCCCCACCTAAAGTGAAGGAAAGCTGTGGATAACTCCTCCGGAGAAAGACCTTCCCTTAGCAAACCCAATATGCAAGAGCTGACCAGCGTGACACACCAGAACATTGGTCTGGTTCTTGTACAACCAGAGAATCGCTTCCAGTCCACACTTTGAAATCAGCAGTCATATAAAGATCTTGACAAAGCAAAAAGGCTGCTCAGGAAAAGAAATAGCATGATGCCTATTTTTTTTGTGCACGGCAAAGCTCACTGCTGAGCAAAAAGATGCCACTGAAAGGCAAGGAATCCAACAGCAAACAACAGCTTCAGTGTTTGGTCAAGAATGAACTGCTCACTTATTGTCAGTGCTGTCCTCCACAAGAAACAGTGGTGTTATTAACAACCAGCAAAATCCAAACTGGTGACAGTTTTACAATGCAAATTCCAAACATTTCCCATTGATGAAATAACACAATGAAAATTCTCTAGTGAGTTATGTTGATGCATGTGATACCACAAAGTTATCTGGAAGAGGAACTTAGTGGTAACAGAACTTTTCAGCCATATTCACTCAGAGGTGGGAGGAACACACCAAGAACTGGCTTCGTACTTTTCTTTCTACTGTATAAACAACAGTCATCTTCATTTTATAGATTAATGTGCACAAGTTCATATGTAACTTGCAAAACAATTTCAGGAGACTGTATATAACATTCAAAAAAACCCAAACAAATAAATGAAACATTCATTGTCAGGAATCACCGAAACAGAGAGATGAGCCTGAAGTAGTCGTAGTTCCACATTCGTGTTCCATATTCCGATAATTATTTGATTGCCGTCTGGCCTCATGCCACACAGAGGAAAGGTAAAGGCTGGGCAATGAGATACAGCAGCAATTGTTCTGCTTGTTTCTAAAACGGGAAAATGTTTTATTAAATTGGACAATTTGCAAAAGGTAAAAAAAGGGATCTAGGTCCTGCATTAAGGCAGTCAAATGCTGTTCTGGAGAAATCCAGTTTTATCTGTACCTCTATCTCTGCATTTGAGATGTTGAATACGCTGTTGGCCCCCTAAATTTTCAGAAGTGGTCACAAATTACACCTTTTCCACTGCCTTGGCAGATATATTTAGTAGTCTGCACTGTCAGTGGACTTGAAAGAATCTGAACATACAGAGTACTATATAATGCCTTGAACTCTAATCGAACAGATCTTAAATGCATCTTACATCCAAAACTATTGGATTTTTTTTTTACCCTAAATCAGTGAGTAAATTGATTGCTCCTTCACACAGATTTCTTCAGACTACTGTGAAGATAGATTAAGATTTATGAACCCTTAAATACCCATGTGCAGAGAACCAAAGAAAAGCTCAGAAAAATTAATACCATCTTCACAGCAAACTAGTGTGAACTAAAACCAGTCACTGAACAAAAGATAATAGTAACCTATTCATGAACACTGTTAAGTGAGTACTTAACATGTGAAATAAATACTTATGCACTTAAAACACTTCATTGTAAGAGGTAAATATACGTTAGTACAAATAAGTACAGATTTACTGTGCAAAATAATTTGCACAGATTATTTAAATTCTACCTTTAACCTTTTGAGTCTATGCCTTTGAACCTTAACAACTTTTGTTAACTTGGGAAGCCACAACTGGGAAACTTCTCCCTCTTTTTTTTTTTTTTTTTTAAGAGGAAGAAGAAGAAGAAAGAATAAAAATAGTGACTTCACTGAGAAATTTCATTAAAAATCCATAGAGAAACAGTTTTTCATGCTCCTGATATTTGCTGGGAATAATTCTGCTTTTCAGAGAGATGCTATTTTGAATTGGATTCTGACAACCTGGTAAAACTAACAAAGAATGCAAAAAGATTTTTGAGGACTGGAGAAATACCTATGGCCAAAGAAAAACAGTCTTTCTTTTTGCAAAAAAGAAAAAAAGGGGGGAAAAAGTTAAAAAAAATAACTATGTAGCATCTTCCCTCCAAAGATATCTGAAGGAATAGAAGTGTGCCAAAACTGTAGCAGGAAATGGAAGAGACTATATCAAAGGAAAACAGCAAGTTTATATTGCCTTGGGAAATGACAGGAAGCAGTAAGGTGAATATAGTTGTATCAGCAATCCCATACAAAGAGAAACATGATGGAGTAAAAAGGAAATACACAAGCACTTCGGGACAAGGTTAGAAAGATTAAGGCAAAAACACATTTAATTTGGCAAGAGGCAAAGAAAACCCTAAAGAAAATGGGTTCTTCATACATATTTCAGAAAACAGAGAGGAAGGACGCTATAAAACCATTATTTAACTGGAAAGAGTTAAAACAAACCAACAACTGACTGTAGGACAACAGCAGGTTTTAGCAATATTCACAAAGGAAAAAAATCTCAGTTAATTATAGCAAGCCATCTAACAAAGTCAGAAAAAACTGGATGTTAAGGAGACTAAGAATTTCTGAAGAACAATTAGATGTATTCCTACATTACACAACTGAAGAATTAATCTCATTCAAGTCAGAAGAGGCTTTGCTTCAGAGTACTTTAGGAACTAAAGGGAGAGGCAGCAAGGTCCCCAAGGATGGCAGAAGAGCAAACACAGCAGCAACTTAAAAGTGAGAAGAGCAGGAGAAAGCAGGAACTGAGAAAGTTACAGACCAGGTGTAGCAACTCTGATACCCAAAAGTTCTAGAAGACACTATAGAAAGCTAAAAGCTACTTTGAGTTTGTTAAGAACAGTATCTAGTTTCCTTTTTGAGATTAGCACAGTAGCTGATCTCAATGAAGTCTTTGATACTGACCCACATGACATTCTCAAAAGCAAAGGTAGCAACCTGATCTTGACAAATAAACCACAGGAAGAATGAGAAAACAATATCCTGGTTGCAAAACTACCCTGAAAAATACCTGTTCAGCTAAGAGGATGTTTCAAGCATCATACAGGAAACTACAGCCAAGTTTCCTGAATGATTCAATTCCTTACCCACCGAGTGATCCATCCATCAAATCCACATCTCTCCAATTTAGAGGCAAGGATGTTATGTGGGACAGTGTCAAACACTTTGCACAAGTCCAGGTAGATGACGTCCGTTGCTCTTCCCTTACCCACGAATGCTGGAAGTCACCCCTCTGGCAGGGCCGCAGGTAAATGCAGCCAATTCACTCGGTCCTGCCTGGCATGGGAATAAGCCAAGCAAATAGGACATGAGACAGCACTAGACAGGATCCCAGAGATGGCTGGACATGGCCCATAACCATGAGAGACGCTGACCAAATTTACAGCCAGCGCCGTGAGGGCTGACTGCACTTCCAGCGTGGTTAAGAGCGAGTTACGTGAGAAACAGGTGAACTCTCGAAGCAGCTGAAGGGCAGGACCGAGGACCTCCAGGGAGGTGAAGCTTGCACAGCCAGCACATCAGGGTGGCACACCAGGAGTGCCAAGTGCTGCCGAGATTACTGATGGAAGAGTACAAGTGCTACCAGGTTTGATTATGACTTAGCAAGACTGGAATCAACAGGGAAAACTAATTGTGGCAGGCTGGTCACCTGGGAGAAGAACGGGATCGAGTAAGGGAGGTATGAAGGTGGTAAAAAGGTGAAGAAGGAGGAAAGGGATAACAGGCACAGGCAATCAGTACCTAACAGGTAGCCCCGTGCTGCTCATCACCGCAGCTTAAATGAGGGCAGCCAGCAAAGCCTGTTGTCCTGAGTCCATCACAAGAATCAAACCTGCTTCTGCTGTCAGGAGAACTGGGGCTGGGAGGGAGGCTTGGTGCTCTCCCTGGCAAGCAGGAGAACGGCTAGGTAACGGGACAGAGCATCTGAGCATTGCCGTGTTGGTGCTTGTTCGTCCCCAACCTTCTCCTACTTGCCTTGTGAAGTTCCCTTTCATCCCTCCACTTCCATAACGTCAAAGGAGCACAACATAAGTCCCATGACTCCATTCAACCTTAACATGTAAAAATAATATCCAGAATATTCTCAGAGACAAAGTGAACTATTTCCTATCTGCCCTGGGAAACGTCATCAATTTACAGTGCTATGGAAAAACGTATTTTGTTTTTGTATTGGCCACTCCGTAATAATTTCAGTGAAATGTCTGGATTAACATCAGCTTCCCTTCTCACAAGCAACTAAATCCTTTGACAGTTGGGATATAACTCCAGCAGCTTTTGAAGGAGATGGGAGAAATGGTAAAACCATGAATTGAAAGACTCCAGCATGTAAATGAAATTACTAAATATTCACCAAATAAATATTCACCAGACAAATAATAACCAAACAAGTAAATTTATGGTAAACACTAATAGAAAGTTTTATGGACTCTGCATTCACCACAAACAATACTTTCAAAAAACCATAAGAAGTGTAGTTGATGAGCATTTAATTTCAGTTTACAATGTATTTTAAGCACAAATTTGTTTCATTCACAGTACGATTTTGAAAAAAAAAAAAACCTGCCCCTTTTCTTAAATACCTAAAAGTTAAAATGCTCAGCAATATCTGAAATGCCCTTAGTTATATGATTATCCATTGATTTCTTTAATTTTACTTTATGTGACAATTTTATCTGCAATTCTCCACTGACACTGAAGTGAGCCATCAGAAACCTTCTGGTTATCTTCAAAATTGTAAGGGGGAAAATGCTCAATAAAGACTATTCTTAACAAAGATGACTGAATGCTTTTGAAAAAAGTCCTGCTATATACTTTGCATCTTAATGGAGAGTCTTTGGATCCCTGACCTGATTCCAAACATCTGTGAGTGTAACATGCCCTAATATTCTGCACAGGAGTATCTCTAGAGCTCATGTCACTGTTACAACATCCACTGAGAAGTCAAAAAAAAAAAAAAAAAAAAGTCAGAGGAGCAGCAGCCACTGAAAATCATCTTTACCAGTCACCACATTATCATCTTCTCAGACTTATGGCCACTATTTTATTAACTCGCTCTAAAACAATACATAACATTTGCTAGACTACAGATGCTATGAAAAGGCCATGCATCTGATAAGTCAGAAAATATATTCTGTTTCTATCTGGGATGAAATACTTGCCCCATAACATTTTATACTCCCCAGTTTTTCATCAAACTCTCATTGTTCTAACAAGTACTGCATTCCATCCTTTTCTTATCAAGAAACTGACATTAATTAGCTTTTAGTGTGATAATGCCTTCTGTGTAAGCATGGGCATCATACCAAAAAATGTAATACTGTTTCATGGCATTCAGTCTGTAAAGCAGAAGCGTCTTACTATACAGACAGGCAGCACTGGATTCTGCACAGCCTACTGTGTTGTTAATCTATCACTGTTGAAGATCTATTGATACAGCCACTGAAACATGCCACATAATTCTGAAGTCCTGAAGCTGACATCTCTCAAAGACCTGGTTTCAAAACAGTGTGGAAAATAATGTGACAGGCTATAAAGTATTTTTCATTGTAAAACTTCCCAAAGACTTTCACTAATCAGATGTATGCAACTTCATTTAAAAAAAAAAATACAGCTATGGATGGCAAGAAAAAGCAGAGTAAAGACTATACTTCAGCATTACAAAAAACAAAAGAAGCAAACATACTTGAGAAAATCCCTACAACTTGGCAAAACAGCTCGAGATACTGAAAAAGTGTCTCTACTGTGTAAAGACAGTATTCTTCAGGAATGTGCAAGGAACCGCATAGACCCTAATTCTGACCCAAATGTGGTACCAGATCAGAACAACATACCAGGACTTAACACACCACACTCAAGGAACCATGACTATTACCAGGGTCAGGACTAGCAGAGACAAAGGTTAAAAAAAAATTGTTCACAAGCTCTTTTCTCACCTATATCCACCTCCTACACTGCAGGCACAGCTTCTGGCAGAGGCGAGCACAGAACACGGATTAGTCTCAGTTTCCTTTCAGCAATGCCAAGTGGTCACTAACTTCCAGGAAGATAAAGATACAGTCACATGGCAAATACCAAGGAACCTAATTGCTATCTAAGCTGATCTAAGATTATTTCCTAGATGGAGGATCTGACCACACTCACAATAAAACTGGGTACACATCATCTGCTCTATGAATCCCTGCTCTGAAATGAAACTCGGAATGCAACTACAGAGGACAACCATGGTATCATCCAGAATGAAACCCCCCATCTTCTGGGCAAATTAGGAAGTCAAAATAGCAAGGTGCATTGCAGAGTTCTCAGCCCACAGTCTATGTGCAGCCAACATGACCCATACTACACTAAAACCCTCCGCAATCACAGGCACGTGAATGAAGAACACTCCTACACGACAGAGCAACTACGTGTTTGCAGGTACAACCCTCCACCAGAAAGGTCACCCACAAAGAAAAGGTTTATAAGTCTGCTACTGCATCCAGCCAGCAGACTGCATCCCAAATCCATGTAAGGGTTGAGGCTGGAGCCAGAGATCCTGGATCCAAATTTAGCCAACTTCCCAACCTTGAGTGTCCTACTGCAGTATTGAGTCTTTTCATCTTGCTTTTTACTGTAAATGGTAAACAACCTTGTGATGGTTTTCCCATTCACCCCAGCCATAATTTATCAGGGCACTACCATTTTAAACCAACTCAGTTATCTGTCCTTACCCTAACAGCTTTCTTCTTTAATGAGAACTAGCGGCTGTCTGTAATTCTAGACTACAGAATCAGAGGCTGCACGATGAGAGTTTTCACTGTGAACTTATTTATATTAACATCTTGGTGGTTAACAAAGCAGTAAGCAACTTTAACTGACTTTCATCTTAGTCTTTGCCATATGTACAGCTTTTTAAAATTTTTATTGCAACTCACCAAAATTTCTCTTTGTTCTTCCAGATTTTTTAAAAAGTTTGAAAATTCATGAAGTGATGCATCTGTAACACAAAACCAGAAAGAAAGTTTAATCATGTTGCAGGATGGCATGGCAAAATATAGCCATTTATAGTCACTTCTTACCTACCTATGTATCTTTCATCATCTGTCTCTGCATCACCAATGAATTCAAATTTAAAGTCTCTCAGAGAATGGGCAAATTTTCTCTGGGCTGCTGAAAGGTCTGCAAGGAAAAAAAGCATAGATTGAAGGTTATGGAATCATTTTAGGAAGGCTGGAAGATCCCCCTATCCCTAGAATAATCAACTTCTACAAGAAACCCTTAACATAGGTCTGCCTAAGGACGTTACAAGACATCCAATATTGTCTAACCCTCCTCTGATCTCATCTGGGAATTTGTCAGGCAGATTTCTTTATAAAAGGCTATATAGTAGAAAGCAAGTGTGATCATGTGTATAGTATTAGACCTATTCTTATGCTTCACTATCCCACAATTTAGGGCACAGGTCATACAAACAGATGTGTAACTACAGAAGTTTAAGGCACAACACTCAAAGTTGTGCCAGTTGTCTTACTCTGCTAACCTAAATTCACTAGTGTATTTGTCAGCACAAATACGCATCTTAGGATTTTCTGTATTCTTTACATTAACAGCTCTGCTAGCGAAACATTTATACATAAAGCAAATTTAAAAGAATTGTTGCACTGGAACTAGAAATTCCATGGAGTCAAACTATGCCAAAAGTTAAATGAACAGCATTAAAATTAATTTTGTATAATAACTATTTTGCAACATTCTTAAAACATTTTCTTCAACCCCTTTTTACCTATTAGTGTTTGACAATTTGGAGTCGGAGGGTTGCACTCCTACATCCCTCAGGAAGTAATCAGACTCTATATTCAGCCACAATATCATCATTATAAATCCTTATTAAGATTTATAAAGCTGTAAATAAGCAGCATACATACACTTGTCTGTTGTGCTGACATGTGCAAGTTGGGAATGTCATGAGTTCTGGAAGGATGGAATTGGTCGATGGAAAAAAAGGATGCAAGGATGCATGTCCTAGTACATTCCTACCCAGTAGTAAAGGTTTTACTCACATTTTTGTTGTCAGCCAAGGTTAAGGACAATTTGAAATATCTAGTTAACCTATAATCTTTTTCTTATCACATGCAGTTCCGAAGGGCTAAAAACAACACTTTTAACAGACCAGCTAAGCATTTTGTTCTTTAATATTAACTGGACCTAAAAGACTACAAGCGTGGGCTTTTTTTGTTGCTCTTGTTTTGCTTGTTGGTTTAAAAAAAAAAACTTTATGAAAGGTCCTAGATGTAACACATCATAGAGTTTATCACGTGTCATAGTCATGTACAACTTCAACATACAATGCTGCACCGAAAGTTCAGTTCAACCACCTGAAAGTTAAGTCACAAATACTCTACAAAGAGCAAGACGCAATCTAAAATGAAAAAATGCTTTCTGATCCTTGCCATTCCACATTCCTTTCTTTTCGCCCATTTCTCATTAGTCCTTTCCTCACCTATTGTGTAACAGCGCCGTTCCCTGTGATACCATGCTGCCAGGTACTTGCCTCTCTTTTGCAACTGCTTCCAAAGCCTCCACATGTACCTTTCAACACATGAAGCAGCAGGATGCTGCACAGGGTTGAAGGAAGAAGGATAAGAAGGCTGAAGGAAAAAGTAACATAATTCCCATGCAAAAGGAAACATGGGTATTTTAACTGGTATGTCTTGTGGGCTAAAAGGCTGCTGCTGTTCATAAAGTGACAGCAAAAGAAACAAGTTCTGCCAGCTGTGAAAGGCTTAAATATGGAAAAAAACAAGTTTCTTAAACATCTAATGTTATGCTTATTTGTGAGCCAGGTCACAACACAAGGCTGAAAAGAATTTATTTATGGGAGAATGGGTCCAACAACACCCACACTTCCAAACTTCTTGAATTTTTTTTGAATCTGATAATCCCCTACCAAAGCCCTGTCATGTGAGAGCTAGCCCCATGCTAGAGGAAGGAATTATTTATTATGTTTTCTCCCATTTGTAGAGGTGAAATATTCAAATAGAGTTCAGCAAGGTACATGTTAAAAGAAGGCATGCAGCACTAAATGCACGCACTACCCCCCTTCCCCTTCGCAGCCTCAAAGGGCACTAAAATACTGAAGCGGGCTACAGGCTTTGAGGAGCCTTTCTCCAGCAGTACTAAACCACCTCCTGCGTGGCTGCATATCCCACCTCGCCACCGAAAGCCCCCTCTTTGGTGGCAGTGACAGCAGCCAGAACCTGTGCCCGCGCCCCGACTCTCTCACTGCAAAGTCCAACATCTTCAGTCAAATTGAGAAGGGGCTGAACCAAAACACTGAGCTTTTCACAGGGTCAGAAAGCCACATTCTTGCATTTCTCTTTACTTAATCTGCTACGGGACTGGAAATTACTGACCAAAGGGCTCAGTAAGTGGTTGGAAGCAGTAACCTTTTAAACACACCAAAGCTAGATTTTCAGAGTTCCTGCAGTAAAGCCATGAAGACACATTAAATTTTTGCAGTGTCTTTCCACAAGTCATCTCTGAAACGTTTAAGAACTATTCCAGAAAATTATTGAAAGCTTCAGGGCGTGAGGGGGAGGTTGGGGTTTGGGACACAGCAGAATGACCTGATGGGTCAAGAAAAACTGCAAATACCTGGCTACTGAACCAACACCTAGAAGAAAAGACAACGAAACAGGAAGAGATTTTCTGCTGGATTTTAAGAACCTGGCACTTTAACAAAGGTGAGAAGTCACTAGAGCAAAATAAAAACCAATCACATGTTGCAAAATGTAACTGGGAAGAACAAACCTTCTGACTGAGGAAAGAACACTCCAGTCATTTGGTTTAACAGACTGCTGCAATGATCAGCGTCCTAACTGTTGCCAAAATAAAGAGATTTTTAATCCTGCTTAGTCAGCAGATGTTAACTACAAGATTCATCCTCCAGTGTTTATATATCATCCATCAGTCTTGCTTTATTTTAGCTAAATTTACATTGATGGTCACATTCTCTTTTCATTCCCTGTGCCGAAATAGCACTGGTCTAACATCAAACTAGCACCTTGCTGGGCAGAACCACTGGTGCCCAGCTATTCGCAGGAATGGAAGAGTCTCTGGTCTGCCTCTTGCTAAACTAAAAGAAACAGAACTGAGTATCAAGTAGAGATGGAGGAAAACTTTCTCAAAGGAGCAGATCAAGAATACTGAACTCATGTTGCTACAGCACAGGAAATATGATGAGGATGATGGCTAGACTCAAAAAGATAGCACAGCCCTGTGTTGGATTTTCTTGCTGCTTGACAAACCACGGCCGGGGGGAGACACCTGAGACCGTCTGCTGTCAAAACTTCCACTGTGGGGCAAACAGCCTGAAACTGCTCCCGCTCTTACCCTCATAAATTCCACATATCCTACAGTACATACACATTCATTCACATAATTATAAGCATTTATGAAACTCTATAAAAGCAAACCAGATGCCGATATCACCATAAGTACTATACTCTCACTACTGTGTTACAATTTGAGTGCTGATCATTGTTAAGTTAGAAATGTCATAAATGTAACTTGGCCTTCTTCCATCCTGTGTCAGAAGACCTCTACTACAGCAAAATTATTCAGCACACTGACAGATACATCCCAGTATTGTTGCACATCAGCATTACAGCTTGCAAGACCAGTATGTGCTATGCAACTGTAAACATACATGGATTGCAGCTACATAAATTAGAGTAAGACAGTGCATGAGTACAGTATGTATCAAACAGCACAGCCAGTTCCACTGATTATCCAAATAATGCTGTAGCCTACTGAAAAAACACGGTGAGAATTTAGGAGGCCAGAAAGTAATTATTTTATTCCCTTTAATCCCCACATTCTACACAATAAGACCAAGTAGATAGAGGAAGCAGGAAGAGGGCTGTTGCTTGTTGAAAGCTGCTGCTAGCATTTAAAGGGAGGAACCAAACACTAACACTCTTTCCTGAATAAAATGTAATCCTGGCAAACCCATAAGGCAGAGTCATTTCAAAGACTCACTTTCTTAAAACACTAAAAGAAACCAAGCATCTGCTAAATGTGTTGACCAAAAGACCCAAGAGAAAGACATACACATTTCCAAAGAGAGAAGGGAGGGACATAAGGACACTATGGCTTTTAATTTTCTCTCTTTGTTAATGTTCATAACAGTACGCTATTTATTTCGTGTTTGAAGGTAACTACTTAAAAACACACCAGAAGAAACAGGAACAGCCACCACTTTGCTCTGAAACGCTCCGGTAACAAGTGCTCCTGTCAGCTTGTCCTGTGCCAGGTGCGCTGCCAGGGCCCCACACAAATACCTCCATATTTTTCCATTTGGATTCAGAGAAAAATATTTTTGTTCCTTATCCGAGTTGAGCCGAGCCAACACGACACCATTAGTTGCGAGGCAGTGGCCAGCCCTCCCAGCACCAGACTCCAATCACTCCCTTTAAGATCAGTACTAACTTCAGTGTTAGCCACCTGCACTAAAATTCTTGCATGCAGACAGACCATATTGCTTCCTAAGGCTATCCTAGATCTCTTTTGCACGGCAGGAGGATTACCTGCTTGTAACTGCCTTTTGTATTAGTGTTAATGTTTTTCCAATGCAAAATACAGATTTCTACACCAAGCTTCACTTTTGCTGTATCATAATGATTCTTCAGGAAGGACCGGAATTACATCGCCACTCCTAACTACACATCTCATTGACAGTAACAGATATGCTCCAGGAATAACAGATTTCTTCTAGTGGCTTTATTTAACATGGGCTAAAACTACTCTGGTCTTGTTCAACAACACTCTCCTCAAAAAGCTAAAAGGCTAGCAAATACTTTTATTTAACTACCAAGCTCATCTTCAAGCTACGTTAATACATTAAGGACTAATGCTAGACTTCTCGATCTATTTTCCTTGCAGTAGGCCAAGATCAGGCAAGCTACACACCGTCATGAAACAGGTAAGGACAAGCTGAGCGAGAGTCAGCCTCTCCCCTCTTCTTCTTAGGCATCAGTCTCACTTGCGAGAGCTCACAAAGCAGCTTCAGAGGAACAGAGTACATAAAACTGTTTGTCCAAGAGCTGCAATATGGACTTGTATGATGTTTTGTAAAAAACATGTGCCATCTCAACACCTATAAATGCAACTCCATGTTTCTCTTCTGAGTCCCCTTTAGCAAGGTGAACAATGAATCTAATATAATCCACGACACTGAGAACGTGAACAGGATTTAGTTATTACCTTAGTAAGGTGGATAAACAGGATTTACTTATCAACTTAGCAGATGCAAGCCATGTGGCAGATTCTTAAGAGCAGTAACATGTTCCAACTCCCTAAAATCAAATCAACTTTTTGCTACTATTTTTTATCTGATAAGTACATTGAAAGAATCATCAAAACAGAAGAAAATGAAAAAAAAAAGCTAAAATACAAAGTTATTAATTCCCTTCCAAAACCAGAAGAGAAATCAAATTGAAAGACTAAAAGGTTTCTGGAGTCCCATTTTGACAATGTCACATTACCCACGGCAACTCACCAGTTTCTGAAAGCTTAGCAAATTTAGGTATGAGGATTAAAAATCAACTCATTACTGACTTGCCAAGTACCTCGACTTCCCCCACCCCCCAGCATAACACAGTACAAGCGTATTTGGACCATCCCACACCTTTAAAGCAAATAAGAAAAACCGCAACCTCTCGCCATTTCAGTTTAATTCAACTAGCAACACAGCATTCTGCACCTGCTGGCCCAAAGGCACCTCCAGCTGCAGCTCCCAAGAGTCCAGCAGTTGACAGCTTCACACCCTTCACATTCATATGCTCAGGTCTGAGACAAATCTACACCAATTGTACCAAAGTTTTATTATTTACTAAAAACCCTCAGAAATTTGGTGTCAGAATGGAGTTACTTTAGATCAAGTTGACATGCACATGTGCACACATGTATTTTCAAAATACAACAAAAAAGAGGAAGAGCTAGCACACAGCAGCAGCAATATTTTAGGAAAAGTCTTTCAAATTTTAACACGGAAGGCTTTTTGCTACCAAACCAGAGAAAAAATGAAAAGAGAAAAAAAAAACCAAAAAACAAACCACTTGGCATTTCAGCATCAAACAGGAAAAAGAAACTTGCAAGAATAAAAAGAAAAACAAACAATCCTAAGGTAATTTATAAGTAACTACAAGAAATGAGTAACAATTTTAGGAATCTTAACCTCTAATTGACTTTTCTTTTTAACTCATCACAGATAGAAATTTATGATGTCATTCTGCTATACTAAAAGTCCAAATTTTGTCACGACTCTCCCAACTAATAACAATAGAAAGTGAACACCTAGAAGCCAAAAAAAGAAAAGCATGTTTTTATTGTCAATCTAAGAAAAAAAAGAGATGAGACTAAATATTGGGGCAATGAGTATCATTCTTCAGAACAGTGCCTCTAACAAACTGACTGGTTTTAAATATTTCCTCCGTGATGTTTGACATTCCCTATTACCAGTTCTAGTGCATGCTGGAGTCATTAATTGTGGCACAATTAAGTGACAAGTGAAAACAGGCTATTTAGCCAGAATAAGCCACATGCAAATGGCATGACAGATATTCTAACCTTCTTCCCACCTCTTAAAGAGATCACCCCCTGATTTTTGCAAGACTTCTATTACATAGGTTACTTCTGTCGTACTCTATGACTTACTTTCTTTCAAATGCATAATCCCATAGTCTAAATACCACTATTCTCCACATCGATCAAAACAGGCAAGTTAAGAAAACTTTCACATTTAAGAAAAGTAGATTCTTATTTTCAGATATGCAAAACATTTTAGATACTATAACCTCCAACCATTGTTTTCTCCTATAGAAAGTATGCAGCATAAAAACATAAAACACCTATCAGCTTACCTACCTTCCCTAGTTCTCCAACTTTTACCAGGGAAAACAAACTTAAGTAATTTCTCCTCTTTCTACCCTTGCAAGTACAAGGGTACAAACTCCACATTCCCCCATATCAAGTAACAGCTAATTAACATGTTAATTACCATATATGAACCATCACAAAGTAGCACCTTATGCGAGGATGGGCAAACTGCCACATCATGCTCCTGTTGTCCCTCAGCTGCACCACACCTTCTTGGGCTCGGGTTATTTGCCTTTTTAGCTGGATCTCCAAAATCAGCGGGCCAGCCCTACTCCACCCTGCCAAGGGCATTTTCCTCTTTGCATCACAGACATTAGGCAAAACCACACATCTAGTATCTCAGCGGAGATTAACGCTCTCCTAGAGCAGCATTTCCAACAGCTCTTACAAAAAAAGCGCACCCCTCTGCCAGCTCAGGTGGTGACAAAACCTTTCAGTTCTGCTCTTCGGGAGCACAGTTAGAATTCATGAAAGAAAAAGACAAGCTGCATAGCTGGCCCCACAACCCTGCCAATAAATTCACTGCTTCAGGGGTGAGGAAACATTCCGGCAACCACCCTGACATAAGACCTGCATCCTAAAGACTCTGCTGAAGGGTCATGATGGAAGAAGTTACTGGGAAGGACCACAAAGGTACTTTGTCTTCAGAGGAATCATAACCATCTTCCTGGTCCCTACAACCTCTCTGTCTCCGAGAACAAAACACACCAAAAGAAGTAGTAAATGAGAAAGCAAGGACTAATAAAAAGAAATTTGCAATGCAGAAAACTACAAGAGCATTCCACCAAATTCACAGAGTTCCCAAGGACGAAAACTAGCAGTTCAGGATTTGCTGCAAAGGTTTCCCTATATCATACCACACTAAATGGCAGCAAAGTGGACACCAATGTTATGTATTTAATCTGTTCCCAAAAGAAAACTCTGCATCGATCCAGAAGCAACAGTTTGAATACATAACACCAAAATAGTTGTACCATCAAAGCTTTCACTGGTAAAACTTTCTACAATACATTCAGCTCTATAAGTAGCAGAGACCTGGGGACTGTCTTCCAAAACTGAGTTAGAAAATGGGAAATTAAAATATTCCTTTTCAGAGATCCAGATTTTACTATTATTAACGTGAAGATGTATGAATTCAGAAGGTGAGATTACACTTCAAGTAGTGAATTTTCTAGCAGAATTTTAACCTTTATAAGACAGTTCTGATCACTAAATGGAACATTAATTGAAGAATACAACATCTGGAAATTTAAATTCTTATCAAACACCACAGATTTGAAGGCCCATTCTGCATTTATTCATGGTTTCTTTACTCATATTTATTCTGTAGGATGACTATGTTTCTGTTTCACAAACCATTTATATCCTAAATTAAGCTATTGATGACTCAAGGACAATTTGCAAACATGCAAGGGTGTTCAGTAGCAAGTAAATCAGAAGGCCAAACTGCTTAAGGATGAAAAATCTTTAAACTGAAAACATTCTCCTCAACTGAGGAACTCTGTGAAAGAAATAAAGTAGTTACAGGAAAAAAAATGCGCTTATTGTACAGATACTTATCCAACATCAGCAATCTGAATGTTTTAATTCTGGACTATTGCTTTCTTTCCCAGACTTATTTCCCAGAGAATAACTATAATGTTTACATAAAACAGAGTATATTGTGTTGAAATATTATTTTGATTGCAAAAGACCAATTCACTGTTGGGCAGAAGCTCAGTCTTTTCCATTATATTCTCCAACTTATAAGGGTTTTATGGTTAGGGGGCAACCCCACATAACCAGATCTATACTCTGAATATGGACAATGAAGCATTAACCCCTCACAGCTCATATTAAATTAAATATTCTCTGAATTCAGAGCACTTTACTTTTCAAAATCCAAATAACTAACAGGACATGTCCACCTACTTTCTTCAGCCATCAAAATTCACTCATGGCAGTCAGGTGAAGCTGTTACATCAACGCAGCAGGAGGACCTGGCCTATCACCAGGGCACAGAGATTTCCCCCTTCCAAGAAACAGGACGGACTTCATTATTTGAAGTCTATTGTCTTAGAAAGCACACGTGTGACCAAAACTTGATGTGGTCAAGAAAGTTGGAAGGGGAGCACAACTCAGCCTGGGCTGGGAAGGTCACAGCAAACATGTCAGCTTGCAGGTTTTTCACATGTCGCATCACCATAATCTCTGAGAGTTCTCATCCAATAGTTTCAGCAAGATCTTTTTTCTCCTCTACAGCAGCAAGGAAGGGGGTGGGGGAAACACACCACCTTTCCCCACAATTTGTAACTAAATGAATCCTGAACAGGATTTCATGCAATAAATGCTTTTTTCCAGACAGAGCTCTCTGCTTAGTTCCAGCCACCTGCAAACAATGCATGCAAGTGTCAGTGCTTTTCAGAAGTCAGAAGACAATTCCATAATGGGAATTGGACAGCCAAAACACAGGGAGCCATCTCCCTAATGAATGACTGGAGCAAGTATTTTTATCATCTTTGAAAGCACATGCTGTTCAACTGACGGTTTGAAAAATTTTATGATGCTGTGTATCAAGCCTGCAGAAATGTCAACACTAAACATGAAAACCTTTGCCAAAAAAAAAAAAGGCATAAATCACAGTGTTTTCTCTCTTATAAATGGCAGATACCTAAAAACATTGTCACTTGTATGGAATTAACTGCCTGTCTGAACATTTGCATATGTAGACAAAAATCCACAAGGAGATCAAACTCACAAAATACTGTGATTTCTCCACAACAAAACATGTCCAAACATGCACTCAGCACACCTGCACACATATAATTAGAGTGTTATACGAAATGGCTACCAAATACTTTGTCATCAGTAAGACCATAAAAGGTTCAGAAAATAAAGCTACATCTTCAACAGTTCCTCTGCTCATGAGTCATGAAAATTAAGCACAATTCTTCTAGTAGGCTGCAAAAGACCTTAGATAGCACAGCTGCTTTATTTTCCCAAGTGCAACAGGATTCAAGTGGGAGAGAACAGAGGAAAACACAATGAGGAACTGGTCAAATGAGCAGCTGAGATCTGTAATTCACCAAGCAATGCCAAGTGCCCAACCTTCACGCTATTTATTTTTTTGTTTATTAAAAGGTGAGAGTATGAGTGCACTTTGTAAAATACTTGACACTTTAGTGCATTTCCTCACAAAAAAAAATTAAAATCCAAATTCAAAATGCAGAGGGTAAGAATACTGGCAAGATTTGCATTAAACTCCTTTTATTGAGGTACAAACTGTTTTGTCCACCGTAGGCAAGCCAGGGTGAATCTTCAGCATCATGAAGGATGGGATAAGCACACCAGGCTCCCAAATTGGGAAGAGTTCAAGAATAACTTTGCTATAGCTAGACACAGAAGTGAAATGAATCCAAGTTTTGTCAGAAAAAACAGCTGGCAACAACTGTGGTGCAGAGGAGAGCCTGTATTTACATCATCTATAGTTCCCAGAAAAAGCACCAGACATCATAGCAGTGGGTAGCTAAACTATGTGCCCAAATTAAAAAAAGGGTTTACTACATGCTTTAGCAAAACTGTCAAATGAGGATCTTGCGTGTAAAGCAACACAACAGTTGCATGTCAGAAGGAACTTTTTCTGACAGCTCTCACATGAGCCGTTTCTGGCTAGACCACATTAAAACTGAAGCTTCTAGTTAGGTCAGACCAAAACCATATACATACACCACAGAGTATTTCAACATCAGTATACTGAGTGCAGGATTCCTTCAAGTAAATAAAAACAGCAGAAAGCACTGAAATACATGAAACGTGAAAGTAAAGGATGAGCCTCCAACTCCCCTCTCACTGTTGCTCTTGTAGATGTTGCTAGAGGAAGCCCTGATGCTCCAGCATCATTTCACCTGCCAGCTTCTCCTATTATTGCAATTTATTTGCCTGGGCAGAATAATGAAGCTGCCATCAATAACCGCTAGCAGAGCTTGCCAGGAAATATTTATTTAAATATTCAACTATGTAGCATGGCATATGCCAAAAGAGAAACTTCACTTATCTCTGGTCTGGATAGTTATGCAATATTTGAACTCTACGTGCAAAGAAATCTGGCAATCCTTCTGTCAGCTTCAGATTAAAAATTTTACAAGAGGCCAATAAATCAACTGTAGGATATTACTATGTATGTAAGAGAGACACACAGTCAAATTTACTAACTCTGATTAGGAAAAAACCTTTGACCTTAAAGATACTGGCACACAAGCATGTGAAAGCCTCACTGCTCTGGGATTTCAGTACATTTCTCCAAAATGAGTTTCCAATCTGGATATCAGTGGCAAGTGGTCCCAAAAAATCAAAGATCACTGAATGATCAAAAAACAAATCAAAACAATTGAGCAAAAGCAATTTAGGATAGTCAAGAGAAACTACCATATCCTTATGAGATGCACAAGGCATGAAACATCTTACAATCCTACACAGCTACACCAATGTAACTTATAAGCAGGAGACAAAGCTGTTTGTTTAGTCTTCTAATGCAACTTTCACTTTTCATTCTGTTTTCAAACAAAAGGAAGACTTACAGCATATAACACAGTGAGAGTCTTTTTTAGATTACCTACATCCTTTATGCTTTGACACAAGAATTAGCTTAAATTTACTATCTCAGTTTTAGAGAAAAGTCAAGCTGGGTTTGTTTCTAAATGAGCATAACACATATAATTTGAGAGCGAAAGTACTAGCCTACACATTTTTTTTAATTTTTCCTTAACTGTTCCAGCTGCATTACTATGCACTCTGCATTTCTGACATAAGGTGTTCTCACAAGAGAGAAGATAATGCAGCTTCTTGCGTAAGTCGAGGAATACCATGAAAGTATTCACAGCCTCCCTTAGAAACTACTACTACGCATTTCCTGCACTGGGAGTGACTGTTCCCACCAGAAGTACAGAAGCTCAGTACTTGGTTCAGTAGTGTTTGAGTTCCAGTGATGGAAGCTGAGGAAAAAAAGAGTGAGCCAGCATTTCCAAAGAGGAAGTAATTTTATAAAATGTTTGGATTTGTGAGTTTTTTATTACCATTTCTGGGGTTGAGGTGTTACTAAGCTTTGGAGAATTTGTTTATAAAACTGGAATTATCGATTTTTGCTTTGCTTCTCTTCCCTGGACCCAACAACAACAGCGTATATTCAAGTGCTGTCCCTGCTTATCACCAGCCAAAGGATCCATAACTCTGCCTTGCTAGCCCAGACATACCCACCATACTCAGAGCTTTAACCACATGTGTTGGAAGGAGCGAGAAGTGGACCAAAGGGGAGCAGAAGAATAAAGCTGACCCAAAACTGACCACAAATGTTGTCAAACTAAAAATCCAATTGGGTTTCCCTTCTCTAAAGCAAGACGAAACTAAAAAAATCCATTGCACCAGCCTAATAGATTGTCACTGTCCAAACAGCTCCTTCTTGGAGCTATGCTATAGAATCACAGAATCATTTAGGCTGGAAAAAACCTTTAACACCATCAAGTCCAACCATTAACCTAACACTGCCAAGTCCACCACTAAAACATGTCCCTAAGTACCATGTCTACATGTCTTTTAAACACCTCCAGGGCTGGTGACTCCACCACTTCCCTGGGCAGCCTGTTCCAATGTCTCGCAACCCTCTCGAAATTTTTTCAATATCCAACCCAAACCTCCCTTGCCGCAACTTGAGGCCATTTCCTCTCGTCCTATCGCTAGTTACTTGATAGAAGAGACCAGCCCCCACCTCACTACAACCCCCTTTCAGGTAGTTGCAGAGAGCGATAAGGTCCCCCCTCAGCCTCCTCTTCTCCAGACTAAACAGCCCCAGTTCCCTCAGCCGCTCCTCATAAGACTTGTGCTCCAGGCCCCTCGCCAGCTTGGTTGCCCTTCTCTGGACACGCTCCAGCACCTCAGTGTCTTTCCTGTAGTGAGGCCCAAAACTGAACCCAGCACTCGAGGTGCGGCCTCACCAGTGCCCAGTACAGGGGAACAATCACCTCCCAGCTCCTGCTGGCCACAGAATTCCTGATGCAGGCCAGGAGGCCGTTGGCCTTCTTGGCCACCCGGGCAAACTGTTACATGTACAATGCTCACAGAAGAGCCCCAAATTTCAAGGATGTTGCCTGAAATTACTACAGTACCAATAAGGGATGATGATAAATTATGCAACAATCTGAAGGAAATGTTTTGGGCTTTCACCAGTGAACATACCATATCTGTACAACACAGGAAGGGAGTTATGCACAGCATGTATACCTACATACACAGAATTGTTCTACAGAGGAAAAAAAAACCCACTGTGTTCTGCACTCCAGCTGTACTGGCTTTACAGCTCAAGCTTTAGCACTCACTGGTACAAACAGTCCTGGCTGCTCACAAAACTTTAAGTGTGCATGCCTTTTAAATCAGATTATTTATTCATACATCAAGCTTGGAAGCAGAAAACAACCACGATGATGGAAGAAAGGAAAGTAATTAACTAACAATCCCTGACACCAAACAAAACAAAAATTTGAAAAAAGGCACCAAATGTGAAATATCATTACAACTGTGGGGTACAATTGCCTGAGTAGGTTTAAATTTTATCAGGCTGATAGAGAAGGCTAAATAGTTGTCCTCTGCCCCACCCTCTGCCCCCACACACACATTACCAAAAAAACCCAGAAAATGTTACCAGTTAAAATAATCATTCAACTTACCCAGCTGCCATGTGGTTCACCTCAGTTTATCCATTTAAAGTACAAATCAACAAGAAAGCTATTTGTTTGGCAGAAGTTTCAGTGAAAAGGGCTCTTTTGTAAACTGACTTAAAAATAATAACCAGCTTTAACTAGTTTTCTTTGGATCCCACTAAAGAGATGGTGTTTAAACATTCTCTAATCTCTGATTTGAGGCAAATCAACAGACTTTCAGTCTCGAGTGACCAAGCCTGTGTCTTTTGAAAGAGACGTGTAGGTGACAAGACTGCTACATGGAAACTACTGATCTCCACAAAGAAAAAAAGCATAGGTTGCTAAGGAAAAATATGCACTTAAGTATTTTTTTAAAACATTTTTTTAAGTATCTCACAGGCCTGTAGAAAAATAAAAACTTTTTTTTTTTAAGGCAAAGTCGCTTTGAGTCACAGATTCTCAAGTGTCTAGAGAAAAAAGATTAGCAGAGTAAATTGACTACATACTGGGAACCTACAACCCATAAACCTCGATATAACAGCAGTAGGATCCTGGGGCTTTCTGTGCAAAAGACAGGCGCAGCAGAAAACCCTAGCCTAGCAAAGCCGCATTCAAGACAAACTTCAGGGACTTGAATTACAATAGCCATGCTGGGACACTCCGGTTATTGCATGCTTCTCTAACAATCTGCAGCCGCTCTAATTTTGGGATATTTGATTTTTTTTTTCCCACCTCTATTTTTAGTACTTCCTTTCAAGGAGGAAAAAAGAATATAATTTAAAATAAACCAGGAACTACCCTGGATGGTAAAAGAAACACCCTTTCTCCTTTTTTAAAGCTCTCTAATTATCACAAGTGACAAAAATGGCCATAGAGGCAGAGCAGGATATATATTCCTGAAAGCACATGGCAGTATGTAAGGAAGACTGGTTAATGTTGCTACACAGTTACTCATAAACATCATAAAAAACCTGATCCCAGGGGTGGGGGTGCCAGGCTTTTTTTTTTTTTTTTGGTCCTCTCCATTCTCTTGGTCCTCTCCCTTCTCTTTGACTTTTTCCTTTAAGTTAAAAAAAAAACCAAAAAAAAAAATCAAACTATGTCTTTCCTAATGCAATATCCCATGATTTCTCATAGGTTTTATATCACACTGATTCCAGCTGCAAAACCAAAACCTTTAACAAATACGTATCAAAGTTCCTTATCAAAACACACAAACTTAACTATGAGGTAAGAGTCATTTGAGCAGTGAAGAATATCTTAAAATTAACCTGGGTAATAAAATTAACCCCACATTTCAACAGATATGGGAGTGGCAGAGTTACTGGACAATATAAAATACCTATTTCCCTAAATTAGACCTTTCAATCTGCCTGCTTCAGTAGCCTGTTCCTTCCCACACTTAAGGGAAAAAGGAAACCTGTAACTGTGGCTAACATGAGAGAGGCACAGACTTTGCATATATACAAAGTCAGAAGCTGAAAGCAAGAGAGCAAAAGACAGACCGACTGCCAGTGCAGTGATTACTCAGCTAAGTCAAGTCACAGGACAGCACGGGTTTTAGCTACGATGCAGTATTTTCCCCCTTCTTTAAGTACCTAACATAGTATTAAAAAAGATGCAATATCAAAAGTTACCTTTCCAATGAAAACAAATTTCTTGTCCTAGAGAACTGAAATAATGTTATTCTCCTCCCTCAAAGATAAAACCCAAAAGAAAGCATTACTAGAACTACTTGAACAAGTTCTGTAGCTAGAGAAACTGCAACACCAGGCATCGAAGTGTTCCCTCAGGTTTTGGTCTGCTGTCTCCTGCCCAGTCTTGCTCAGCAGACAACAGCTATCAAGGTGACCATTTGGGACGCACAATACAAACTAGGGAGCTAGTCCCAGCCCACCTTTCCAAGTGCCACTGTAACCTAAACACCTTCATTTTAAATACGCACGCAAGAGAGGCATGCATTGTATGTACAGCTACTTAGATAGTTACTCTGGTTGGACATTCTGCTGTGCTTGCTACATGAAAACACAAAACCAAAATGAGACAATATAAAAAGAAAAATCCACCAGCAGACTCTGCAAACATTTCACAGCTGGTCTCCTTAAGGCAAGACAACCATCTATGCGCGTACTTGAAAAGTCTGTTCTTCCCCCTGAAGAGCCGCAGTGAATGAATGCCATATCCTTGATCCAGCCACAACTTGTGGCAGGCTCCGCTCCTCAACTGACAAAGCCTGTTCCTGAAATTCTGCTAGTATTTCTCACAGGCAGTTTCAGATGGCTAACTGGAAGAATCTATGAAGAACATTTTTAGCTTTGGGAACAGTTTACTTTGTGTGTCTGGAGCACCACCTTTATGAGAAAACTTCCAAGCACCTGAACAACAGCTCTACGTTGTTGTTACAGAGCAGTAGCATGGATGCTCTGCTGCGTCAAATTCAGTCCTGCAATAACAGCATGCTCAAGAGCTACTCAACACGTATGTATTTGAAAGCAAAACATAATAGGTACACTATTGTAAAGCAGGTATCCCACAGCAAGCTTTTGAAAAGCTGGCCGTATAGTCTTCTGATGAAAGAGAAGAGTCTATCACAAGACATATCAAATACACTTTCATTTGCTCAAACCTTATTTGAGATAATTCACAGCTCACTTGCCACAAAAGGTGATACAGCCCAAACAAAAGGAGTCAGGAATCCCAGTTTTATATCTCATTTGTGCTGCACTGCGGCTTTGTAGCTGTGGGACTATGCTATCAACAAACTGTCCATTAAAAAAACCCATAAAAGTCAATAAGAAGTCTGTACAACAAAGGAGTTGTTTTCTACCACATTCTTTCAATCTACCACATATGGAAATAAGGCAGAAAAATACTGGAAACCGTAAAGCATTCAGTCAATGCATTTACCAGTGACAGCTGAAAAATATATTTTGTTGATTTTTGTAGGAAGCAGGAGCTTCCAACCTAGTCCTAATGATGTAAATCAGAACACTTTCTAAAAAATTGCTTTTCATGAACTGCTGGCAGACTGGAAAGACAGAAGTGGTCTGCAGCTGGTCATCCGAACCACAGCAAACAACCGAAGGCACTGTACTGGTGGTACTAGCAACTATCCTACTAGGTCACATCATCTAATGCAATATTTTTATGTTAGGATGAATGAATGAGAGATGCATTCAAAAGTCAAGCATGACTGGCTCCCCTGAAGAAATAGAATTTGAAATAAAAATTGAAGACAAGGTAGCAGTGCATAGCTTCTTGCTTTTGCTTCTGCTCCTCACAAAAAAAAGCTCTTTCTGAATGTTGCAGAAAGCTGCAACATATGAGAAAGATCCCATGGCCAACTAAAACATTTGCTTCAAAATTTCTTGTTAATCTCATTTTCTAGTCCTAGTTAGCACTAAAAAGTAATTCCTACACTAAAAGTGCCTCAATGCATTTCTTCCTTCATTTACTGATGTTTCTTCTCATGTCCAGGTTTTACACTAAAATTATTGCTGAAGCAGGGGAAAAGAACCCCCATTTTAACACATCAGCTGTGATATTACAAAATAAATTGGATGCTTAAGCAGCATTAAGCTCTACATTCATTAGTCAAACTCAGACTTCCATTTTCTACTCTGCCCATTTAAACTGGCACTTTTCCATGCCTTACAAGAACTGGATGCAATATACATACACAATCTACAAACACAACTCAATGAAAAGCACTTGTTCAAGGTTAACGATTATTAGCTTCAGCAACTAAGGCTGCTTTACTTTTGAATTGGTGCTTTTGGTCAGGATTCACCCCGTTGATAAAGCTTTACAGCTGTATGCCTACCCTATGCTGGTGACTCTCCAGCTGCTGTCCACTGGACCTCTAGCAACCTTCAAAACCTGCTAGATGTGGTTCATTGCGACTCCATAAAATGATAAGTTCCCTGACCTTTCTATCCAAAAGACCAAAGTCCATGAGAAAATTTGAGGGTTGACACCAGCCAAAACAAATGTGGGGTTTTTTTGAGTAGTTGCATGTAGTACAAACTCCATGGGGAAGAAAAAAAAATGGTACGCACAGACCTGTAAGTGCCACGTCATCTTGTGACAGAGGTGTTTTGCAATGTTATTTCAAGAGCAGGAGTGTCCAACTAGGAGAAATACAACCACCCCAGTTCTACAGACTTGCTGACTCCTATTTACCTTTGTTCTTATTTGTGTTGACTGAGAGCAAGATGAGAAAATACACGACTGCTGGAAAACAGGTACCAAGGACCTTTGCTGGTCAGTAATGAAACTCTCTATACCAGCATTATGACTCCAGCTCTCGAGAAGCAAGAGATCTACTCAGAAAACTGACTGTAAATTGTTGTGTTGGGTTTGGTTGCTTTATTTCAAAATTCATTCTACTGAAGTCAGGATATTTGCAGCTACACCAGAAATAATTAGTAAGATGCATAGCTAAGACACAGATACTGTGTTTGAGTCTTCTAGCTTACATGTCTACAAGCCTATCTTTTAGTTATCTTTAGTCATAAGCACGCAGCCCAATGAAGTGCTTGTGGGCTAAAGAACTGAAATTTTATTTTCATGACACTGGAGGATGCCACCTAACCAACATGAGAATTACTCACATAAGGCATTTAGAGAGATACTGCGCACACAAGTGTTGCACCGAATGGCACCTTGAACTACGCTTGCACCACAAAAAATGAAAGACTATGTAACACCCCCCCTTCCTCCACCAATTTGTTCAGGTGAAAGCAGGCTAGCAGCTCTGAAGAGCAGCACACAAAAGTCCAGCTAGCTCCCTTGCTCCCACATCATGAAGCAACATGAAATACACCCTCACACTGCCAGTTTCCACTTCAGAAGTAAACACTGATGGCCTGTACTTTCATTAACTGCCACTTGTTGATCCTGGAGCATTTAACACATTCAAAAGCCAGAACAAAGTTCAAACCAGGTTGATAGCCCCCGCACATGTGACTGCCGAGTATCTGAGCTGGGGAAAAGCCTACACACAGAAAGAAAACCTCTCTGCTCTGGTTCACCAAGTATTTCCAAAGGTAGATGAGGGAAAACTTCAAAGCACATTTAGTGCAAACAAAAAAGCAGCTTGAAACACAGAATTCGCTTCTCAAAGGGTGTAACTGGCAGAAATACATGCAGAAATGCTGTTACTTGCTTAGCATCCCAAATCAGTATTTCATAAGGCAGCTCTAAAAGTCTTTGTGTCCATTACTCCCGTCTCCACTAGTAAGGTTAGGAGATGCTGTGTGCAAATAAGACTTAAAAAAAAAAAAAAAGAACAATTTTTTTTTTTTTAAACACTGACAGAACTGAGACACTATTTTGTGACATAGAGCATGTACACATAATACCAACAGGATTTATTTTCCAAGAAAGACTATGTATTAGAAACAGTGAGTTGATAATTTAATCAAAATAGCACGTTCAACTGACATACCTCAGAGCCCTGATCAACTTCTCCCATATGCAAACGTAACTTCACAACTAAACATAGGACCCAGATGCAAACGGCCATCCCTGGGTTTGTTGAAATCTGGCACCCATGGGAAAAGGGCCACCAAGGACACACAGCGAAAGCGACCCACCATGCGCATTCTTTTAAAACCACAAGAGCAAACTGATGCAGCAGCATTGCAAGGAAAACTGGATTCAAACACGAAGCCAGTCTAACCTGCTGTTGGTTAAAGGTAAGTCATGAACCCACAGCAAAACATACATAAAGGATGACTCTGATGACATCATTTATAGCGGCTCAGCAGCTGGCAAATGCCACACACATCGATGTCCCGTGCACAAACCACGTAGCTGAGAGTCCCTTAACCAGCCACAGCCCTGGGCCATACCTTCTTCCCAAGTCAAAAAGGTATCTGCACACTGCATATCACCAAGGTCTCTCTGCATACTCCTAGCTGCAAACCACTTGCCCAGCTTCCACACGCATGTCACAGTTTGAGCATCCCAAGCTCAAAACAGCTGTGGTTAGGCAGGAATTTTGAAGGAGCAGGGAGCAATGATTTCATGCTAGTGAAATGCCCTGAGAAAATTTAGAAAAAAAAAAAATGAAAGCAATGCATGTCTACCAGTACTCAAGTAACTTGGCATAAAATGTGTTTAAAAGTAGAAATAAATATATTGAATTAGGAAAGTTGGCTTCACATACAAAGCGAAAGAACAGGACTCAGGAGACTGGTTTATGTTCCAGCCTATGTATAGACTTTGACAAAGTCACCGACTCACACTGTGCTCCAGCTATTACACAGGAATGGGGTATCAGCAGGCTAAAATCTATTCTTGAACAACATACTCAGCTATTCAGTTTGCTAAGTCTTACTCTTGCCACTTCTGCTACAGGTACATTGGCAATGAAAACTATTTCACTAGAGTATACCTATCAATCTTAAATATCTGGGGTTTAAAACAGTGGGTAAAACTTATACTGTTTATATTTTAAACAGAGCGTTAGTTATTCTTCAGGAACAGAGACAGACAAAACCACATTTAAAAGCTTTGAAAAAGACATCTGTATTATAAAAAATAGCACTTTCAGGACTGAGGGATCTATCTTTTCAGGCAAATCAGTCTACAGGCACTGACATAATCCCAACGTGACCAGGAGGCAGAACTATAACAAATATTTAATCAGATCTTTCGTTATAAGAAATAGATAGCCACTATAAATCTTAACTTTGATGACTCAATATAGCAAGGCTAAAGAAGCAGTAGGTCCAACTACATATAAAAAAATTAGTATCCTCATCACTACTCTTTCCATTTATTTTAAATGACAAACAAACCAAACTTACAACCTCATATTAAGACAAGTGTCTTCATGTATAATTTCATTTCACTTCCTGGCTGCATTTCACAATAACATTTTTAAAGGATTTTGTTTAAAAGTTCTTTTAATACCACAACAGAACAAAAACAGATGATGCTGCAACTCTACATTCACTTCTACATCATGTTAGACAAATGCACTAAGCTGTAATTGACAGCGAAGGTCTACTGCGTGGCAACTGCCAACAATTTTGGTGTTTATTATCCAGATCACCAGATTCGTATCTGACCTAGATCACAAACAACTACGCAGATGTTTAATCTTCCAGCTGCCACATTCTTCATCGCGCTACGAAGGCATGTCCATGAAGTCACATTCACACTGTGCAACTATGTGAGATTAGTAAGTCGGTATTTATTTAAAACTTTAAAAAGTTAGCAGCAAGAGGCTTGTTTTAGTAACTTAGGGAAGCAGTTTAATTTTCTCATAGCTGCACCTGAAGTTCCTCCAGCATTTTCTAAGTATTAGCCTTTAATTAGAGGAAGAAGTTGTCACAGTTTCTGCTCTTGCATACCACGCTGTGTCACTGGTTCACTGTATCCTCTTTGACAGTTAAACTACATATGGAACTTCTACAAATGTTGGTGTCCTCTTCTGCAGTACTGATACGATTCAACTCATTGAGGGGAGGGCAATTTCACTAGGCATCAGGCAATATTCTTCCCTATCCATTCTGCTCTCACCCTCTTCATAGTGCAGAGATTAGCTAGATAGGAACTGGCAAAACCAGAAGGCATTATAGCACCTTCTGGGATAACCAGCCATCTTCAGGAAAAAAAGTACTGATGCTTGTAAAAATCATATTCTAACATTTTTAAAGCACTAATTCTCTCATGGATCATTTCTTCATTTCTGTACCTAGTATTTACATACTAGTAAGAAACACTCTTTCCCCGACAAGTTTGATTTATACTTGGTTTTTAAAAAAAGAAAACAAAACAAAACGTCTAACAACATCACAGAAATCAGAGAGAAACAAAAAGACAACAAAGAGAAAAACCAAAAGAGCTAGCAATACACTAGGGGACCAAAAAAAAAAAAAAAAAAGCGTACCAATTCCTGTGATGCAACTTAAATAATATGCTGTGATACAGCCAAACAGACCAAATAAGAACAAGATGCAAACTTTTGTTCCAGTTTATCTTCTATTTATTTGAAACAGCAATGGGGTTGATGACTCAATAAGCCTGAATTAACACTTCTTCAGTGAAGCTTGACGAACCTCGTATCAGCTCGACCAAAGGAACCTCTGGCTGCTCATAGCACAGCACTGCATCGAAGCAATGTAGCAGCCAGATTTGTATAATAAAGAACAGGGTGTGAGAGAGCCAGGTTATCGGCTGGAAGTTGCTTAGCTGCAAACCTAGCTTTTCTTTGGCATACTTTGTGCTTTCAAAGGGGTTTCAGTCACAGACATTCAAGTTCTCTCTGTGTCCAAGGCTTGAAAGAGTTTAAGAAAACTGGAAAAACCACAGGAAAAAAGGAAACTACATATAATGCAAGCCACAAGCTCACCACATTTTTTTCTTATTTGTGTTTTCTATATTTGAAGTTTCATTCGACTGCAGGAATTTCATAATCCATTCTGTGGCTCCAAGCAAAACATTAATAGGCAAAGCTGTTTTGCTCAACTTATGCGACTTCTGCTACCTGCAGGAATGTGTAATTCAGAAAAATGCCAAAGACTGTTCCAATCCCTTCTTTCCTTGAATTGTAAACTTTTTTTTTGAGCTAGAAAAGAAAAGAAGATGCAGCCAACCAAATTAAAAAGTAGAGGGAAGAATCATGAAGACAATTGAGCAAATGGCCACATCTGGTTGAAAACAACTGTTTCTGACTATATCCATTTAGCCTTTTTGCCACAGTAGTGCATAAAGACTTTTTCTCTGAGAGTGGGAAACGAAAATTAAGAAAATCTTAAAGCTAGAAAGCAACAAAACACATCCCTGCAAAGCCCTTTTAAAGGAAAAAAAAAAGATTCTTTACTCCTGATTGCATCATGTACTTATCTTCCCAGCATCTCTCCTAGGAATTTGCTTACAGTATGAATAATTTCCATCTGAATTGCTTTAAAGCAGCTCTCTTTCATTTATTAGCGAGCTAAATCTATTTTCATTTCTTAATATATATGAGAAAATGTTGATATACAGAACACAGGAAGGCAATAAGGGAACAGAGAACAATTCTACGTGCTTTTTCTTAAACTTAAAAGCCAGCATTTGCACATTGTTTATTTCTTCAGAAACGATACCAGTAGAAATCTCAGGTTGCTAGAGTATTCCTTTATCTAATGCGACAGTTAAATGATCATGGTCATGTTATCTGCAGTTTCAGCTATCAAGCACGAGGACATTTCTGCACATTTACGCTTTAGCTGCTTTCTTTCCCTAAATTGCTTCCCTTGCCATTAAAGAAAGCCACAGCAGCACCTAACGTGCTGCATGACAGTGTTACTTAATCCAACAATATGGGGGAGGGGGGGGAAAGAGAGGAAACACTAGAGGTTAATACTAAAGAAAAAAGATACATGGTTAAATGTTGCTGTGCCAGAACTCCCTCAGGACTAGGAAGGATTAATATAGGCACCTCCTGTAACTATCAAATCAACATCAACCTGTCTGCAGTATTTGACAATGTCTGCCATCTACCAATCTCTTCTTATCAAACAAGGAACATGCTTATACTATAATTAAATATATAAATAACCATTTGGCATAGAAGAACTGTAATCTTTTATTTCAGCACAGAACGGGACAAATACCTACAAAACTTTTCTAGATGTTCTTTATGCAATGCTCCCTTCCCAAAAACAACACAGGCAACTCAATACAAACACATTCACTGCTGACAAGCCATAATTTGGCCACATGACCGTCCTGCCTGTATTTCAGGTATTAGCCATGTCAGGCCTAATTATCAGAGACAGCTTGACAAGGTCTTTCACATTATTCAAAAAAAGGTGCACTTGCCAAAGCCCTAGTGGAGGCCACGGTGTATAACAAATCTCACCCAGCTCAGTTGAGGCTTGTAGTTTTGCTGACAGTTTCTCTCCATAAATTACTCTATATAAATAAACACTGGCTAGCAAGCACCTAAAAGTACCATCAGGAATTCAGCGACCCACAATGTGTAAGAAATACTGCCCATCATGTTTACAACCAAATGCATGAGGTTTTCTTTCTACGTGACTGCTGCAGAAATGATACTGGTTTTAATTTTACCAATTGTGAAGGTTTCTCTGCCAGTTCGACAAGAGTGCTTCAGACTATTCTGCCCTCACCTTTAAATCCTGCAACTAAAATACAAGTCCTGTCTAGGAAAGGATAGCGTATCAAAGAGGGTATATGGACTGAATTACAAGTTTTTCTGGTTAGTAAATTTTTCTTCCCCTCGTTTCCTATCATGGAGGAGGGGTACACAGATTATCAGGATGCAACACATAAGCACATATACAAATACCAGCAGGAGCTCATAGGATCACAATATGAATGTTACTGATATTACCACAGTTTTCAGGTAGAAATACCCATCCGAAGTGATTAAACCTTCAGGCAATGTTTCAGGCATAAGTGTCTAACTTGAGTACAAGGCAAATTACTCAAGGGGAAGCATACTGGCACATCTGCTTAAGCAAGAGTCCAGTGTAGTGGATACATGCTGCAGCCTCATACATGCAAGACAGGAACGCACAATAACCACTTTCCTCAGAGACCTTACAATAAAGGTTCTGCTATAATTTATACTTTGACTCCTTTGCTTCTGTGCACAGAAAGGAGAGATTACACAAATAATTGTTTAAATAGAAATCACAGGTACATCTTCCAGGAGAAGAGGCAGAGAGGCAGGGAAAGCAAACGTTCCGCAAGGACGCAGGAGAACAAACACCGGGAAGCAGGCTCTGCAATCGGTAATCACGTACAGGTTGTGAGACACCCCTATATCTGGGATCTAATAGCAAACCAATTTGTGCTAAGGACAGGGGACCTACCAGTAGCATGGTAACACTAAAATTCAAATGTATACAGCATGAAAGCCATTTAAGCATAGAAACTACCATGACAACAGGAGGGAGTTCCAGTGCCTGGCACTCTGCACCAAAACCTTCAGCACAGGACAAGGTCTCCCACGGACAGGCTCTGGCCCTTACAGGTGTTGTATTAACTGGGCACTAGGCAGTTTGCACTGGCAGCAAGAGATAACATCTAACCCCAGGCACAGTCCTGCAAAGCATCATTAGCTTTTCCTCTGGAAGCTCCAGGTGGGGTTTTCTACCTTCTACCATCACAGCTTTGCACCTAGTGCAAGGCTCAGAAACCAAATGTGCATCTAGGTGAATGCAGGCCCTCAGTACATCTCAAACATTTGTTTCTTTTTCCATCTTTACTTCTTTAGAGGCACATTTAAAGCTGGCAGTACAACTTCTACTAATATATGTTACTAACAATGATGCTCACAGAAGTACTGTATAACTGTGGGGTGATGCAAGAGAACGAAGAGGTGCACTGGGATGTCAAAAAGAGACAGAAGTGTGACGGGAAAGAAACCTCTGAAGAAAAATAGAGAGAAGATCAGATTCACTCCTTCACGAAGACCCCTCTGTTCCTGTGGCCAAAATCCACAGCACAACATTACAGCTTTTCTCCAGCATAGCCCACTCTTTCAAAACATGAGATTTGATCTCGTATTTATTTATAGAGTTAGCAATAACAGAAGCAAATTAAAACCAAACCTGAGTATCACAAGCTGATCCTTCCTATTTCTACATCACAGCAACCTATACCACAAGGTAAAGCATACCAAAGACCAGCCTGGGAACCTTGGACAAAGGTTGTAAGGCAAGTTTTGAACAATGTTCACAGCTGCACAGATTATATAGAACTAAGGGCAGAAAATAGATGGTGATTTCCTAATTAAAGTCTGGTAAGAGAACAGAGTTTTCCCCACAGAAATTAATTTCTCTTAGTAAAAGATATATAAAATCTTTATCTACTCCTTCTGTATTTAAAACTTTAAACAAAGTGCCATCAAGACAGATGAGACAAATAGTTCACATACAGTTAGCTACATGGATACAAAAGGAAAGGAACAAGGAAAGGAAAAGCACTCATGTTTTCTTTCTCATATAAAGTTGGGGCGGGGGGGAGCGCAGGGCAGAAATCTTCCCCAGCTATCTGTCTCAATTCAGAGACCAAATCCCAAAACAGGCATCTGCAAATGGGAACCTCTGCATAACAGTCCTCTTGCGTTCTTGGTCTGATGTCAACTCAGAGCACAACCATCCTCTTTTCCTTATTAGTAACAGAGATTAAGAAACTGCTTTATAAGGCAAGTGATATTACTAATAGCAAATTTCCTTAGAATTGAAAACTTTGTGACTATCGGCAACTTACCATCAAGCTGGCTTGCTTACTGTTGCCCGTGAAATACTCCAACTTGCTTCTAATTCTCATTTTGTCATCTTGTTTCCCATTGGCATAAACAAAAGCCACACCGGTTTAACATACAACTTACAACCTTCACTCCTAGTTTCCAAAGATTCACACTACTCTAATTAAAGACATTTGTCCATAACTAATTAATGTAAAACACTGGAACTAAACAAGTAAGATTTAGATTTCAGTTCAGTGGGGGCCACCTGTTTTATGTTAGGGCAAGACTCGAGTTAGAATTCAATTGCAGGTTTTTCAGATAATTTTTATTTGTTATTAGTTACCACTGTCAAGACACAGGAAAAGAAGGATCCAAAAATTCAGTCAATTACTTTCAGGGCTGGAAAGCAGCCAGTAGGAATACTCTTTACTGGGTTCAGCAAGGGTCTGCCAAATGATGAGAGATGTTTAGCATCGGCAGGGAAAATTTCCTTTCTCGGCTTGTATCTGCTAAATGCTGCACTCACCAAATTAGGACTAAGGATGGGTCCAGAAGGAACAATTTAGGGCTAAATTTAGGACTGTCCTAAGCAGCAACTGTCTGTTAGGACAGAGACTAAGTTGGTAGGGTCACCAGGATAGGAAAAGGAGAAAAGTGAGCAAAAACCGGCAGCGAGCTTGGAAGGAGGCAGCTGGCTATGCCCACGTCCGAGGCAGACCGAAGCGAGCAGGAGCAGAGAGGCAGGACTGAGTCGGGACCACGGCCCGCGCCAGCGGCAGCCACCTGCGCCGTCAGCCAGCACGGACTGCTAGGCACAAGGTGAGGTCTGGAGAAGCCAAAGCCACCGTACCGTGGCTAGTACAGCATCTGTAGATTACTGACCGACTACATGTAGCTCCGGAATTGACCGCTGGATTTGGGGGACACTTCCAGCAAGCCGAAGCCCGCACGTTCCCGATTCTAACAGGGCACCAAGAAAAGCACAGTCCCAGGCCCTTCACATTCCAGAAAGTACAAAGAATCAAACAGATACAGTCACCGCCTTGCCAGAACATTTAACATGACCACGTGCTAAAACCAAGCATTTAAAATCCAACACATCATCCTCAAATCTGCAAGCGCCTACACCAAAACAGTTCTGATCACTGCTTAGGAAATTGAATGGGTAGCCTGAAACTGTCAGACAATTCACAGTACAATCCCAACATCCACAAACTGTTTTACAAAACAGTATTCTAGTGCACGGGTAATAAGGTTAAATGTCAGGGCCTCCTAATTACTAACTCCATCTCCAATAAAGACTTGATGTGCAATCTTATCTAATCACTTGGTCTCTCACTTCACCCATCTGTAAACAGAACCAGCAGCCCAACCTACTCCACAGGATGTTGAAAGGCCAGCATCTAAAATGCTTTGCGCACTTTGGATTTTTTTTTTCCTAAGTGCTATATAGGTCAAGAGGTTTGTTTGTTTATTTTGAAGACTAAACTCGTATTTATGCATTTCAAAGTGTACATACTTTACATGACAGAAAAAAAACCAAACAATGCTACAAACAGAACACCGGAAACCATCACCAAGAATTTAAAATGCACTGTGACTTGGCTTATCGTAAGTAAGCAAACTCACCTTTAATTTTCCTGATGATAGCTCCTTCTACCGGGTTTTTCTAGTGGCAACCCTAAACAAGGAATTTCTTGCTATCAAGAATCCCTACGACACCAAGCTGTTCACTGCACGATTATAAGGCAAAGCAGGAATTCAGGTATAAGGGGAATTCCTTAATTATTTCATATCACTAACAGCATGCAGAAGGATTAGTCATTGCCAGACAGACATGCTTCATTTCACTTAGACACAGAGCAACAACTCTCAATTGTAGCCATCACATTCATTGCCCACTTACTATGGTAAGTATGGATCTTACTGGAATCAAAACCATTCTAAAACACATTCAACCAGCTCACAGACAAACATCATCATAACTTAAGAAAACAAACAAAAATTAATTCCATGGTTTACTGACTCGAAGGAATTCTCAGCTCCCCCTATGCCACACACCACTAAAATGTTCCTGTGGGCTTTGATCCAGAAAGCATCAAAAGTCCAGAAAGCATCAAAAGACAATTTGTGAAGTCACTGCCATAAACCAAACCAAACAGGTTTAAACAAACAAAAAACACAGGCAGAAAAGGAAAACAAATGTGGAAATTCACTTAATAATCATTTATTGATGAAAGCCATCAAAACAATATTACAATGTTGTACAAAATAGTATGGTTTGGGGTTTTTTTCCTGGAAAAGATTACAGAATCCTTCAACTGAAAAGGCTGAAGGAAATTGCACTAGAGAGCATTACAATGGGTCCCTCTCTGGAAGCAAAGAAACCACAAATAAGCAAGTGACTTTGAAAAACAAGCAAGCAAGAAACCCCACCACACCCCTCCTCAGAAGAGGACTGACATGCTCTCTGACATTACTGATTACTGACATCAATGTATTCCATCTGCTATTTTTTAGAGCTATAAAAGCCCTGGTTTTTCTCACCTAGTCGTTTTCCTGTGAGTAAAAACTCAACTGACATTGGCAATGCTGGAGGTTTTGTAAGGGCGGGATGCAACTAGGAGAGATTGCAGTTTGCTCTGGGGAAAGAAAAAGAAGAAAAAAAAGCCTAGGAACAACATTCCTATTGATTTTGCCATTAACTTGCCAGCATGGAACCCTCTCCTCTGTAACATCAGTGGCCTGTGGCAATGCCGTCACCAGACAGCATTCGTTCTGTTCTTGCTCTTTGAGTAAATTACTCCTACTCATTACGACTGAGTAGGAAAGAGCAATGGCAAATGCACTGAAGCAAAGGAAAAAAATTTAAAAATCTACACCATACCTTTTCCAAAGCCTAGCAAGGGATTAGGGCTATGTACTTCAGCGAGGCCTTGATTCCACCTTCACTCTGCCCTAGTAGCTCTATCCCAAACTTTCTTAGGAACCCTGAGCATGCCTCCATGCTAGCATGTGCTAAAACGCATGCTATCCGACCCTTCCTGCTCTTCCTTAATATTTGAGCCAGAACAGTCGCATAGGTTTGCTCTATAAACTTTCACCAGAACAGACAACTAAAGACATCAAATGAGGCATAGGAGGCAACAATCTCTGGCAGGTTACAGCAAGAATCATCTAAAAAGTCACACTATTAAGACCTGTCAGAAGGGAGACGGAGAGAGAAGAGACAGAAGCACAAACCACTGAGCTAATGTCAACTTTTTTCCAAGCAAAATTCCTTCCTGGCATCCCCCAGCGCCTCTGCTTGTCACTCAGGAAATGCCACCCCAACCCACCCACCCAGGCACTCAGAATGAAACTCGGCAGCTGCTCTTATCTCTCTCAGCTACTACACTAATAATAGTGTCCAGGAAACAATGTTCCAATAAGGCCATTCAACAATGTCCTCATGAAATGTGAGACCAGCTCCTGATCACTATTAAAATACAGGAATTTTCCATATTTAAAAGAGAAACTGAGGAGGGGGCCTCAGGAAAAAAATTCCTATGATGAAGAACAGCATCCTTACTCAAATGATAACTAACTCTCTTTATGCTTAAAGTCACAAATTCTCTTCACAATTATTTACTTTCCAATCTCAGCCATCAAAAGCATATGATCCCTTTTGTCTGCTCACAAGCCTTCCAGATGCTAAACGCAAGCAATTCACAGCTATTACAACAGAAAGCATATACAGAAAGCTTTATTTATAAAAGCATTGAAATTGAAACAAATGTAGATAGAATTGTTTGGGTTTTGTATGCTTTTTGATGGGCATCTGAGGTTTTTTTTTTCAGGAGGGGCTTTGCTTGTTTATTTCTGTTACATGCTCTTACAAACACTGTCAAGTTCCATTTACAGGAACTTTTCTCTGTACCAGAGAGAAGGGGGGGGGAAGAACTATCAGGTGAATTGCTGATGTGGTCCAGTTGCTTGCTCCATCCAAAAGGTGACTGCTACTTTTCTTGACTGACATCTTAATTCCTAATTTTACTTTAAAATGCATTGACAGTAACAATGCCAAACTAATTTTCAAGAAGGCATCAAAGCCATCTTCCTTGTATACACTTTAATTTAAAGAACTACAAAGAAGAACAATAAGGAAAAAAAAACTTCTCAATGAAGCAAGCTTTGCAATAACTTTACAAATCTGAAGTGGATTTCAGTATGTCCACAGAGCATTATAACAAGGTTGGCATACCTAAGTTTTTCTCCACATATGGATACCTTCTATAAAAAAAGTGAGTGACGATATGCTATAAACCTTAGAAAAGCCAAATGGCTGACTTAAATTTCCACTTGAATAATCTGCATGGCAAGGGCAGGACAGCTGTTTTCTGAGTTCATACTGCCATGCCCTCCACACTGTGATGTCTAAAACATGACTCTAGGAGAATACAGCACATTCTCCTGTCAGATTCTATATTAAGCTAATTTACTTGAAGATAATAAAAATAGTTTAGAACTTGCTCAATTCAATTAATGACTACAGAAAAAGAGCAGTGGGTGCAGTCTTGCATAATGCGGAAGGGACTGATAGACAACACTTCTCTATGACATTTCAGAATTTGTGAAATGCTTTATAGATAAATGACCCCAAGTTTGAGGCAATAGCTTAAATAGTGACAGAAAAAAAAGGTATAAAAAGGAGAAGGACTTGCCCAAAGCTGCTTCCAAAGTCACTTCTCTAGACAAAGCTTGCTCTTTTATTCATACCATAAAATTACCCATGTATATGAAAAGACAAAACATTTTTTGCTTTAAGGGAAGAAGCTCGGGATAAAGACATGTCATCATTCCATTAATTTAATTCACTTGTTTGCTGCTTAGTATCTGGTCAGAACTGTGCAAATAAAAAGCTCTATCAAAACATAAGGGGTTTTTGTAACTAAACCAGAGGAATTCATACCTAAGATACACTCCAATTACAGACACATGAAAGTGATTAATGGAGGCAGGAAGGGAAATGAACTTTTCAGGTAGCGAACACAAAGAATCATATCTGTTGAGTCTCAAAGCTACATTTTCAAAATAATATTTGTACCCAAGACAGTAGCTTGAAGAACTTCTGCTTCTTAAATACATACATTAAAACTCATTTTCTGCTAGGTCGATCATCATGATTACTAGGCCAGATACAGACACAACCCTTCTCCTGGGTCTTCCAAGCTGCTAGTCATTAGATCTCAACCCTCCAGGAGGGCATTTCCAGTTGTCAGTTCCCTCAGAGCAGGTCACACCACTTGAGAGCTACCTAGAGATAACGGCCACCAGTTCTCAGGTGCTTGGGCTCTGCAACAGACAGATGAGTCTTTCCAAGACAAAGAACACATTTCAGCTTGTCTTAAACCATAGTATCCTGTCTTATCTAGGTTCAAATCTCCTTCGGTTTTGCTCTAGGTCCTCAGCAAAGCTTATGTGAACAGAGGACCAAGTTCCTACACATGAGATTCAAGGGTGTAACAGAGACGTTTCCTTACTTCATTGTATTAACTACACAAAAACTTGAGCTGAACATGTGCAGCTTAGCCCCATTCCTCCACAAAACATAGCAAAAGACTGCAGTAAGAGAAGAGAAACAGGTGCCAACAATAAATTTTCATGCTTGACAAGCTAGTTCCCTACCGCAAGGAGGGCAGCCTTCCCCCTCAGGTGCAACCCTACAGAATCCCAGGGGAAGAGCACTAATGGGGCTTTGGTAGACAGACAGATGTTTTGTAAAAAGAATGAAAAAAAAAAAAAAGTCCATGGACAGAGGAGTGCAGATTCTTTTTAGTATTAAATTTTTTTACTTCTACAAGTAAAAAGAAATAACAACGGATGCACTACATCCAAGTAGTTTTATTTCTTTTAGCAAAGGTGCTGAATCCGTTGGAACAGGGGAACAGTTAGGCAGGAGGCACAACAGAAATTTGAAACTGTGCATTTTAAAACAACTGAAAGCATAAAGGAAAATGAGGCACAATAGAAGTACATTAATAATACTGCAGAGCAAGAGTGTTTAACAGCAGACTGGAAGAAAGTCAGTTTTGTTCCAGAAAAGCTTGGAGGCTGAAGAGTTGAACAGACAAAAGCTTTGGAGAAACAGTCATTTGGCTTGTAACTGAGCTTGTCAGTTGGACCAGGCCTTTTTGACAGAGAGAGCATACAACCTGATATTTTAACAGGAAAAAAATATTGACGACGTAAATTACACTGTTTTGTTCTCAGAGCACTGATGTGTTTCAAAGGCTGAAACTATGCAGCGTTCACAGTCTCTTAATCCACATAAGCAACAAACTCAGCCCCGTGACAGATTTCTAAGAACAGTGACCCACTGCCAAAATGGTATTTCGAAAAGTTTTTCTCAAGTCCTTGGTGACCTGGCAGCATGCTCCCTCCACTTGTTTGCAAGATGGTGGGATTTTTTTTGAAGAAGCATTTTCTAAGCAATCATATTGTCATTTAAATCTGCTACAAGTTTCCTTATCATTTTTTTTGTTGTTCCATCATACCTACGTTCAAATGTTATTCATATTTTTCAAAGCATGTAACTCTCTCTAATGACTGACAAAATCATAGATTAAGAAAAACAAGCAAAAATAAAGCACTCTCCCTCTGCTTGGGAAGAGAGCCCAGCTTTTGAGATTTGATACTTTATAGTCTAATTTTTCCTAAGGCTGAAACACTGCAAGGGCAACACAAGCTCCAGACTCTTCTCTATGAATTCATTCATCACTTCTAAGCCCACATGCATCAGCCTAATGGAGGAAATGGACAGATTTCAAAGCTAAAAAACACTCACCAGCAACGAAGTGGCTGAGAACCCACTCCTGGACACCCCACGCTATAACACCCTCCAAGGCCCAGGTCCGATACACAGTCCTGCTCAGTTTCACCCTAGACACTCAATTTTCCTTGCCAACTTAAACAAAGCATTTTTTTTCCCCCTTTTCAAAGACATGCAGTCCCAGGCGTACATACAAAAGCTGGAGAGAACTAAAGGAAGCTGTAACAACCAGATTTATTGAGAGGCAAAGTGTTCTTTCTGACCTACCTAATGAGCTTATGATAACCCTCACCTGCCCAGTCCCCTCAGCTGAAGAGGCAACAACAGGACCTTTTATTCAAAGGTGTGGGCAGTAGTAAAACCACAATCCATGTAATAACATTGTGATTTTCCATCTCTGTAGATTATTTTTCCCTCCCACCGCTCCCTTCCCACAGAGGACAACCCCAGCATGAATGATTTACAGGAACTTCTGATCTGGCCTTGGCCTGTGATGGCCACATTGCTTCTGAGGGCCTGGATGTTTTCTAATTTTACCTTGAAAGATGAGCAAACACACAAGAGGGAGAAGAACAACAAGGGGAGGAAACAAAAACAGAGCAAAAAGGAGTAAAAGGCATTCACAAAGAACAGCGCGGCTGTAAGAAGATCTGTCCATAAGTGAAGTAGTTATGGAAAAATGACAACATAACATTGAGGTTGTCTGCCAGAAATTGCCAAAAATGGCTGTTTAGAAAAAGAATTTGAGAATAGCTTAAACCCAGCCACAGACTTCCCTTTCCAGTACCTGCTTTCCCAGCGAGATACCTAAACATGCACTTTGATAGCAGGCATACATCTATCTATCAGACATACAACATGGGGCATTTTAAATGGCAGCCACTGTAGCTGCCCTCTCTTCTATCAAAGTCACACCCAGAGGGCACAACCTCCACAGGAGCTGCTGGGATGGAGCACATGTGCCTACCTCAACTCATTGCAAAATATGATGGCTTAGTTTAAACTTGGCAAAGAAGATGGGTTTGACTTAGCAACAAGACAGATTTTGGGTGCTGATTAAAACTGTCACCTACAGTGGGTAGCAGCAACCACCAACAGAGATGTTAAATTCCCTAAGCAGTAGTTTCTTAAACTATTCTGCCAATATGTGCGCAAGCTCATTTGATCATGTATTTTACACTCACTAGATATTCCAGGAAAGCATTCAACTGCTCAAAGTGTCTTAATTTGCCAACTCAAAACATGAAGACTTTTAAAAGATGATCAAAACACTGAGCATGTCGTAACATCTCAAGAACAACTGTCACAGAACAACAGCAAATCTGGTCTGGAAACTCAGAAAAGTGGCATTAAACCCAAAACGAAACCCCATCAAACACAAGCAAGTCATAAATATTATCTCAAAAAGCCATAACCCACCCTATCAAAACATGAAGCATATTGCCAAGATTCACACACTGTGGACTATCTCCCTCAAACAGCCAAGCCTCTGTTTTTTAAGTTAACATGTTAAGTGCTGCAGTAGTGACTGAAGTTGATATTGCAAAACAAAAGCACTAAAGTCAATGTAAACTATCTACATTAATTATGTAATGTTAAAAAACAGCTGGAGAGGAGAAGTACTGGGATACAGCTCTTACATACCATTCCACAACGTGTTTCCAAGCGCTCCGTGTCGAAAGTGAGGGCAGAGCACCTGACCTGTACACTACTCCCCTTGCTGGACATCAGGAAAAAAACCAAAACAAAACATAGCTCTCCAGAGCAGGTCGTCTCCCTTCCCTGCTCCCTTACAAAAAAAATCTGTACCAATCAAAAAGAGACGTTCTGCCTCACTAAAGACCATGAAGTTGATTTTAGAGTGAGTTAAGAACTGGTACTGGTGTCCTAAGCTCTGCTTGTTAAAATTTGCTCAGTTTTTGCAACAAAGAGCTGGCCAGCATAAGGTAATTTTAGGAACAGCACACACCTGCATGCAGCCTGAGCAATGGGTCTATTTTTCTTTCTTTAATTGCAAGCAGGTGATTGCACTTTACAGACTGTAGGACAAATCCATCCTTTTTTCCAACTCCTTAAGATGGATTCAGATTCCATAAAATTCAATATTACGTTTCTAAAAGGCTTGTCATTAAAAAGGATCAGGAAAAAACTTGTCAACATGATCTACCAGACTTCTCTAAAAATTGCAAACCACTGTACTTATTTCTATTGGGTTTGCCCTGAAGACTGACAACGACACTAATCACTGGCATCCTCTTCAATGACCACTTACACAGTTTATCTAAGCTTTAAAATGACATATTTCCCCCAAACAATTAAAAGACAGTATCACTTCATTCAGCAACAGACTGTCACTTCTCTTGTCACTGAAAAAAATCCATGTAAATTCATGAAAATTGTTATTTTTCTGAAATCCCATCTTCTAGTTCACTAGAACAATGCTCTACTTTTAACACAGAAAAAAAAATGAACAGTGGAACATCTACAGGACAAAGAAGGTAATGGAGCTAGTTAGTAATCCAAGCTGAAAAGACATGATTCAAGATGACAAACTGGCATCCTCCACAGAATGATCTTGACACTTTTTATAGCTACTGACACAGTAATGAATGCTTTACTTTGGGTGGAGCTAATGCAATGTTCTGCAGAGTATTTTCTTAAAAGAAAGCACTTCCCTGATCCTTACACAGAAGCAACTTTATCTACGAGCAGGGAAAAAAGTACTGTCTTAGTTAATTAGGCCCTAGCTGCAGCACTTATCTTGAAGGGAAAGGAAAAGCAACATTCTACTACGTTTTTACAAGCAGTTCTTTCTTAAGAGAAAGCTGTATCAGATGGGCCCCGAAGCATGTGTTTGCCTTAAGTTTTCTGTTTCCATTATTGAGCTGAATTCCAATAGAATGGGGTTTTTTTAAAGGTATATACTGCTCAGTAGCCTTTACAATACAGGACCTAGAGCTGCCCTAGCAGTAATTTTTATCTAACTGTGCCCTACAGGGTATATTTCAAATTTAAATCTGAGTGTTCACTTAGAGCATTTATTTGCTTACTTTTATCACACCTAAAGATAAGAGAAATTAAGCTCATTTCAAATTTAAATCTCAGAGTGTTCACTTAGAGCATTTATTTGCTTACTGTTATCACATCTAAAGATAACAGAAATTAAGCTAATTTTTGAGGTAGCAATTTAAAACCAGAACTGCTTTCTAAAAAGCTAAACATAAAGATTTATTAATTCACAGGTCTCACTGAATTCAAGGTGAATTAATCAAAGATAGAGTCCTAACTAATCACTGCTGATTTAGGAAACTTTGCACACGAGTTCAGCTGAGGCCCTCTTGCAGTATTCCTCGCTCCCTCCACCTTGTTAAGTAAGAATGACATTAGTTTTCACTCAGTCTTCGGATTCTTTCTGAATCTTTAGTGAATGTCCATTTCTTTACTAGAAGTTATTAATGAGCCTTCTATTAATTATTTTACCTTACTTCTTTGACATGTATTGGAGTGTCATTAGAACAACATTTCTGTTGCTGAAAATTCCTGAGATTTTGAGAGCTGGCACACATCATACGTTCAGCTAAGTGGTTTCGTAAGTGCAGATTATACTAAGGAAAGCTTTAAAAAATGAACAATTAGTGCATAGGAAAAAAAAAGCACCATGGCTCAAGTGATCTGAGTAGCATTTATGCTGTGTTATTATGTGGATTACAACAGCCTTTACGGTTACATAGTAATATCCATCGCAGGTCAGACCAAAAGCCTACCTAGACCAGTATCTGAGAGGTCAACCACCACCACACACCAAGAGAACTGGCCAAGAAAAAGGAATAGGGGTTTGGCCAACTCAGACTGGTTCTTGGGTTAGGTTCTTCAGTCAACTAAAAGGCTCAGCCTATTCTACTAGGTCAGAGATGGGACTGGGAACGGCTTTATTCCCATTGCTGACGAGATTTCCTGTCTGCTTAACTTCTTGATAGCAAACTTGTAAATGACCAGTGACTAATAACACCTCAGAGGAAACGAAAGAGAATTCACTATTTTTTTTCTCACAAATGCCGAAACACTCGAAACACTCCCTGGAGCAAACCAGCATTCTTCAGTGACAATTATCAGTAACTCTTTATATTCCAACAAAGTCTTTCTACAGATAAAAGAAATCTGGTTCTTGTTCTGTATTCTGTCTGGAGGAGCACAAGGAATAACTCTTGTGTAAAAAAACATAAACAGAAATAGCAATAAAAATTAGTCACCAGAAGCCTGAGCACACTGAGCTGCCTGCAGAGGCTTGGGTAGCGAGGGTGTTTGGTTTCCACCTCTGCTGCACCAAAAGCAATGGCCAAGACCTCGCAGCACTGAGCTCACAACCCAAAACCTCAGAGTACAGGAGGAATTACCCCGCTCTCAGCCAAAATAGAGACAGCAGCATAATAAGGGACAGGCCTACCCCAGTGAAAACCACACAACGTGGCTGCCGGGTGGCAAGTTTCTCAGGGTGCAAGTGGAGGAAGGCGGCCGCTCGGCATTCTAGCACGCGTGGTAAGAGTATTTGAATACTGCAGTGCCCACGTGGCAGCAGATGGTCCTGGCTTGATGTAAGAAGGCTCTATGATGCATTTTAGCCATGAGGCCCACATAGGGCACCCTTCCCTATAAAACTTTGTCTAGACTTCCCGTAGACGGGCACTGCATACGGACCACCCCTTGAAAGCCTCCTAGGGAACTCAGCTTTTCTGTTTTCCCACCTACTCCATCTTCTGTCTTCATCAGCCGGTTACAAAGCCACTGCAGCTGCCCCAAACAGAATTCTGCTCTGATCTGAGCCTAAATCCAAGAATGGGAAGACTCTACTTTCAGGCATGTGGAATAGCTGTCAGCACACACTCACAAGTATCCTTCACAAACCCCCTGTGAGATGCCCAGGGTCAAAACCTTCGCTCACGCTCACTCCTCCTACTCCACCCTGAGGTCTCAAAAAAAGTGGCAGCTCCTGCTGTACATTTACGGAAAAGTCTTGCCTCCAAAAAAAATCTTCAAAAACCCCCAAAAAATCTCACGCTCATGTCAAGAGAGCAAGAGCTGGACCAACACAGGAAGAAGAACTCAGAAGCAAATATGTAGTATTTACCCAGTGTATTATTTAGCTTCCAACAATTTGCATCTCAGAGATTTTAAGAGCTCAGAACTAAACCTCTCAAGTTCCTTTCACATTTCAGAATAAGGATTCTCCAATCAGGCACCTTTAAATTCAGTTTCTCTCAACAGAAGAGCAACTAATTCCATCCAGAAGCTATTTATAAACTATTTTGATCCTCCCGTGTTTAACTGAACTGGAATCCCCTGATAAATTCTGCATTTCTATTTTAAAAGGCATATGTGTATACTGCTTGTATTTTCTGATCACTAACAGTAGCAAAATAATTGTCTTTCTGTACTCCTTTTAAACATATTTAACTGCCATAAGAAAAGAGCCACCTATTGTTTATTCATCCTTCCAATATTTAGCTTGAACTAGACAACTCAGTGACTCAAACCATTACACAGGAAACGAGATGGCTTTGAGTCGGTCTTTATCTTTCTATCAGGTTCTTGAAACAACTGAAACTTAAAAGTGTAAAGATACACTTGAAGTACGCTTCATACTGGAAACTCAACAATTTAAGAACATGAAATATCCTTTTTTTTTTGTCATCATCTTTTTTTCTGTTGTTTTTTTAAAGCAGTCTAGTCCCATACTAACAAAAATCAATTCTTCAGAGTTTTAGGTGGAAAATACACTCCCACACAACTAAAGAGACAAATGGAAAAGGAGCCAAAGAAAGGACCCACATCAGGCTACTGGTTCATCCTGCAAGGCACTGATGACTCCTGTGATTAGAGAGAGCGGTAGCAGTATCTGTTTCCCACCTCTCACGATATAACCCAGTGCAGGCATCATCAAAGTGATTTACCAGGCTCTCTGTCAAGCAGGAAGTGGGATCTATTCAATCACATCAGTTATTCACACCTAAAGAATCCTCACGACATTTCTTGTAATCTGCTGCTTTACAAGTGAAATAAGGAAAGCGCTAAGGGAGGGAAACACAGGTGATCTCTAGTGCAGTCACTTCATTTCCCACAAATTTAAGAACAATAGCGCACCTACTACATTTTGTAGCCCGCTCAGAAAAGCTTATTACACTCACATATCAATTAAAACAGATGTAAATGTTGGAATTTATCTGGTTCTAGAAACAGAGAAATACTTTAGCTCTTATTATTAAGATGACCCTTATTGTTCAAAAGACTGTAACAATTTTCAAAAAACTGTAGTCAACTGCTGTCTAAGACAGTCACCTAAGCTCTCAAAACGCCCTGCTTTATTATCACATTCTCTAGATTGCCACAAGCCAGTCTTGGTACAGAAAATGCAGTTTTGACAGAGCTAAACAGCTTAGCACTGCATCTAGACCAGTTCTTGAGCTTGGTTTTTGGAACAAGTATTAATCCCTTTGGTTTCCTGACAGCAAACAAATCCGTTCCCTCAAAGAGTTTAGATGCCCGTGTTTTCTTCTGAATACACAAGAGGGACCAATACCCTAACCACTGGGGTATTTAATGGGTTTTAACTCCTCCTTGTGTTTTCCTGGTTCAGTTTGTCTTTTAATGTCTGTTGAACAGTGGCACTCTTTCACCAGTGGCAGAGCAAGACGACTGGGCTTCAAACCTGTCATACAGGGCACTCTAAAGGGGAGAGACAACAGCCGAAACCTGAAACGTGTTAAGGAAGTATCTAATCTCTGTTTCCACTCCTCAAACAAGTATGCTGAAATGCAGATGCTTGTTAGAGTAAGGTACAGCACCTAATCTCAAGAAGATTTCTGACTGTCATCTCAGAAAGGAAGGAATCGCTTAGACCTGAACCCTGGGCAGGACCTCAGACAGCTTCTCTACATATTTCACACGGGCTAGACCTAGGTATTTCATCAAACACTCTCAGGCCAGGTGGCTCTGCTTGGCACGCTGACCCCTTGGCTCCCACCGCACACCGCTAAGCGCACCGAGCGCTGCAAACCAAGCCGAAGCGAGCAGCGAGCACAGGATTCTGCTGTGGACAGGAGGCTCCTACGATTTAGGGCTTTCCTCACCACCATCAGCTCCACACTTCCGAATTAAGCTCTGTGGATGTAACTGTACGTGAGAAACTGAGGCAGCTGCCAAAACACTGTTTAGATGCTTGAGGAATAGAAGCAAAGTGGAATGATTTCCCTCTGCCATTCTCATCCAAGTTTAGGGATGCTTTTCTACTTGGCACTCCAAGTTAGGATGATTTATACTGACACTACTGGTCACGGATTTCAAAGAATCCCCGAAGAACACAATTTGCAATAACTGAATGTTAACCGGCCGAAGAATAAGAGTTACAAACAAGTGAAATTTGATATGGCGTTTTCTACCTTTTTTTACCCAGGCACATCAAAGAGAGACAAAACCAGGAAAGAAAGTTTATTTATTTGCACAAAATGAGTTAGCTCAGTGTTTAGAATCCTCAACACATCCCGGCAGCTACACTGCTCAAACCATTGGCCAAATCCCTCTCAGTTTACTTTAAGGGAAACACCCTGAAAGCCTGATTCCCTGCCTTCAGAAGTTTTCCCCGATACCAAAGATGAAGTACGCTTTTGAGAACACAGTGCCAGAGCGCTGCATTAGTGTTTTGTTTGACTAATTGGTATAGTCAGTCACCCTACTAGATATTTAGGGGACTGCACTACTCTATCTTAAGTTAGAGGGAAGAAATTGTATTACCACAACTCTACGTTAAGAACATGTATTAACACGGTCATTCGAGGAAAATAACACGATTCCCACATAAACCACAGCATAGCTAACCATATATGCATACGTACATACGCATATTCAACATACGAGTAAAATGCAAAACTGAAAAACGCCATCACATTTTAAGAAGCCAAAGACGTGGAACTGGTATCTGGTGCTGTCACCGCCGAACTGCAAGTCTGGTAATTCCTGAACACGCTTGAAATTTTTACAAAGGTGCATTTCCAGCAGCCTCTTCACCGATCACAAACGCACACGCACGCACGCGGCTATTCTGAAATACACGATCCACAACGGCTTGCAACGCGCCGGTAAAACCCGAAACCGGGGTTACCTCTCGGCGGCTTTACCGCAGCAGCCGCTCGCTCCGAAGAGACGAGCCGGGCCCGGCCAAGGGACGGGGCAGAGGCGACCGGCGCTGCGAGAAGCGGAGCTCCCCGGCGCTGCTGCCGGCGCTGCCCCTCATCCCCTCTCCGCGGCGAAGGGCTGGCGAGGACCCGCGTCCCCGCGGCGGCTGCCGCGGACCGAGGGAGAGGCCGCGGAACGCCAGTGCGAGACCCGCCGCAACAAAAGCCAGCGCCGCCGGCTCAGAGGCGAAACCTCCCGGCGCCGGGCCCCGAGCCGCCGGGAGCCGCCCCCGCAGCGACCCGGCGTCTCCCCCCGCACCCCTCCACTCACTCACTTTTGGTGGCGGCGATCAGATTTTTCCCGTCCTTCAGCAACTCCTTGATAAACTTATTGGTCTTCTCCAGCTCGGCCTCGTGGGCTCTCACCCGCTCCCTGAACCAGGGGCTGTCCAGGTAGCAGTCGCTGAACTCCAGCGGCTGCAGTCCCATGGCTGCCGCCGCGCCGGGACTCGCCTGCCCGCGAACCTCTCCCGGCTACGCCACAGCAGGCACGGCGGGCAGGCGGCAGCCGCGGCCACAAAGACAGAGCGGCGGCGGCGGCGGCGGCTCCCCCCGCGCAGGGCTGGGCGCGGGCAAAGGCGAGCGGAGCGGAGCGGAGCCGCCCTCCCCGCTGCTTGAGG
>JANZLQ010000007.1:22543381-22559096 GCA_026212715.1 Elanus axillaris | reverse complement strand
CCGCCAGCGCCGGGCCACGCCCGGCCGAGCGGGGCGGCTCTGCCGCGCCGGGGCCCGCCTCCCGCCCCGCGGCGGCGCTTACACAAGGCCGGGCGGCCAGGGCGCGCCTCTGCTGGTAGTCCCGTCCCGTCCCGTCCCGTCCCCTGCCCCCGGAGAGTCGGCCGATACGGGCGTCCCCGCGCGGGGGGCGCGGGCAGGTACTCCCCTACCAGCCGCCGCCCCCCCCCCCCGGCGAAGTCCCCCCTTGTCGGGGCGCGGGGAGGGCTGCGAGGAGGCCCGGCAGGGCCCGGGCGGGAGAGCCCGCAGCGCAGACGCAGCGGCTTGTCGCAGCAGGCCGCGGGTTTGCCGGTCCCCACCTGGCAGGGCGGGGAGGCCGCCGGGGTTGAGGTGCCGGCGGGTGGGTGATTCACCTCGCGAAAACGCCCGTGGGCTTTAGGAAGGGGCAAGGGCAGGCCGTCAGCGGGAGGGAGGACCGAGCAGCACACGGGGTGCTTGGTCCGACGTGGGTCGCCGTGTCGGTGGTGGCTGCTTGGTGGTGGTGGTGGGGTGCTGGCATTGCTCGCCTGGCCCTGTGCTGCTCGTGTGTCTGGCCGGGAAATAGTGGGTAAAGTAGGTACAGCCTCACCTTTATGTCCTCGTTTAATAAACTAATACAAACAGATCCCATGAGCAAGTACTGCGGCAAGAGCAAGACCTTGAGAAGACCACGCAAGGCTGAGTTGTTTTGGTTAAGAACGTTAGGAAACCCACGAAGAAAAGGCAAAAGGCTTGTAATTCTACTTGTGTTTATAATTTAGGTATAGTTTCATAGGGTTTTGGTTTAACAGCAGTGCCATTCATAGTGATTTAGGGGGACTTCCTGAGATGATTGCGGATTTAGTCATGAATATATGCCTAGATGTCTTCTTGGGGAGTAACTTCAATCTATTTCATTTTCTGTATTTGGGGAAATTTAGTGTAAGTTCCTCCTCCTTTTGGAGCAATGAGCTTTGGTATTAATTTGAATGTAATGTTTTTAGGCCCACAGTTAAGCCTAGTCTGCATTGGCCAGAGAAACAAAATAGAGTTGCTTTTTCTTGCTATAACTTACATTTTGAAGACTCACACTAAAAAACCTGCTACTTTTATCTTTCTAGATTTCTAAGATTTCTAGAGATGACCGAGATGAAGATAGCTGGCAGTGTTACTATCAACCTTCCTCTCTATGACCCCAGGCGCTGATCTGCAGAAGTTGTATATGTAAATAGGTGGGCGCTTCAGGAATGTAATTTGAAATTACTTGTGTTTGTAGAATAGTGTATTGGGTAGGAGTCAATTTTGCAAACATTTAGGTTTTTTTAATAACTATCCACTTGAGAGTCTGCTTCAGAAACCAGCCTGAGGGGGTGTGTTACCCACCTGACAACCGTCACTGAGCTCAAGTGAGCAAGCACAGAATTTTGTGATCAAAGGCAAAGGTAATGTCCTCATCGTTCATGTAGATGAGGAATATAAGAAGACACAATTGTGTAACGAAAGGGGCAGGGAAAGGGGACTTGATGTGGAGGCTCCTGCCTTCCTGAAAGCGGTCTTAAACAGGACTGTGGCCATGCTGGATCACCTGCTACTTAAAAGTGCACATGATTTGTCTGAAATCGCAGCAGGCCAGGAGGTTCTATTGAGAGCAGACCCTGAACGTTCAGCCAAGTGTTCTACCTGGCAGATCACATTATCTGCTGTGATATTTATTTTCTAATATTATTTAACTGAGAAGTTACTACGTCACTCAAAACTTTGTTTAAAAATAATAAAAAAAAAAAGAAATAACAAACAATCCTTATCTCTGTTTAGATTACTGGAGCAGCGTTTCAAGAGTAAGTATGCCTTCCATGAATAGTTTGTTTATTTGTCATGTAGTTGTCTTCAGGATTAAAATTAGAATATTTTTCATGCTTGTTTATAGTAACTGCAATTTCTCCATTATAATTCCACTGAAGTGCATGCATTGTGTGGGGTTGCTTGCATTCATATTTTTAAAAAACAAAGAAAAAAAATTGAATGTTTAGTTTAGCCCTGAGTTTTTTAGCTGGCAAAAAACCACCAGGTCTAAAACTTAGATATGTCCTACCATGACAGGCCTATTAGGGGAAAGTGGTCTACCTACCTCAATCAGGTGAAGTAAAAATGTATTCCAGTCTAGTGGCAGCTAAAAGAAGCAGCAGTAGTTCAACAGAAGTACATGCATACACATAACACATTTTTCCCAGAATAAAAGAGTTGATGTGTATTTACATAACAAAGCAAGGCAGCAAATTCACTATTATGTTGATACTCTACACTGTTTATCTAGTATTGGTATCCAGACAACCTACTGGATTCCTACCACCAAAATTATTAAATCTATCTTTTCTTAAACCTGACCCACCAGTGCAAACCATTGTTGGACCCTGAAATGGCAGTATTGTGATTTAAAAAAGACAACTTGAGATGGAAGACTGAAGAGAAATAATAACCCATTAATTTAAATGGACAAAAATTACCTATCTAATGAACAATAGAAAGAGTTGCACTTCTTTCACAGATTAAGGCTAGAAGGTTCCCTACTCAAGGTCATCAAATTTCATAGCCTTCTTGTAGCCTCTACAAGCCTTATAGCTTGTAGAGACCGTGACATAGATTGACTACGTGAAGTTCTGGCAACATCCTGTCCATGTATCATATATTTATCTGTGCTTTGGTTATTTTCTTCGACATTCATGGTTTCAGGATATACCCTCTTCAAGTCAACATACACTATACTGGTATATGCCTATTTTATATGTCTTGTTCCATCGTACCTTCCTTGTGTTCTTCTCTGATCACTTCAACATCCTGATTTTCATGAAAGACAGTGTTCTGATCTGTGGGTGATTGTGTCTCCTGTCTGTGTGTTATGGAGGGATGGGTTAGAAATTAGTGAGTTTTACTTTCAAGTTAGTGAATTTAACTTTCAAGTTTTATTGACATTTTATTACGGAGCATTGATATCGGCTCCACCATTTGCAACACACAGCTGTGCTGTGTTGTTGAAAATGTCATTAGCAACAGCATCCTTCCAAGGTATTGTAGTTTCTTCTCTTGTCTAAGCACTCTTACCTCCGCTAGGAGAAAAGCCCTGTCATGGGTTTATAGGTTTATAGAATTTCCTTCTAAGTCCCATCTTGCTCATGACTGTGTCATCACTTGTTGGCTTGCAAGATGTTAGGGGCCTTACGCATATGTGAGGTACCACTAGGCCACATGCTCGCTCTTCTCTCATCCATCAAGAGTGCAAATAGAAACAGACTAGTCTCTGACCACCCATGATGCAGACCAACTTTATTTATTCTACTGGCAACCAATTTGATGATTATGATGGCAATCATTTATATATCTGATAAGATGGGCATTCCTTTCTGACACTCCTTTATGGCACAAGCTTTACGCAACAAATTATTTTAGTATGCAGCTGTCTGCTTTTTCAGTGTTGCAAACATTATATTCTGTGGCCATTTTTTTTCTGAATTGTTCCATTAAAAAGTTGTGTGCGTGAAATTAACAAATACTGTTCCTAGCCTTTGAACTGAACTGACTATTGTGAATTGCAAGGATTTTACACCGACACTTTTTAGTAATCTTCTCCCCCCAAATGGGTCAAATTAGCACACAGTACTACTTAATTTATGCTTAAAAATAGGCGCTATAAACCATTTATGCTATCCATCTGGCATTTGCTCTGACCAAAAAAAATACAGCTGAACAAGTTTGGAGAATCATGGAGCTACAGAGATACTGGCTCATTACAGTATTTGGTCCAGTCCAGCTCCTGTTACACATCACTGTCCACAGATGATTAATTGCCTGCACTTCCCTTTCCCTTTTTGTGTGCTCTCTCTCTCCCCCTTCTCCCATTGCTAATACTTTCTTTTTCCCCATACTATCATCCTCTAGCTGAGAAGCATAATTAAGCTAAACTCAGAGATGTTTGTTCCCCATCTGTAACTAATTTAAAGTTCATAGAGTCATTCTTTCAAAACTGAAGGAAAGCTTGGGTGCTTGTTGATACCAGTTGACACTGCATCCTCCTTTAGAGCCCAGTTCACATATAAAATATTTGATACTTTCTGACATTAATATTTGCACATCCTCAGGGATTTCATCCAGCCCAAGTGCTTTACCAGTTCTTATTTTATGTTTTTTCTAGTATGTCTTTCCTCTATCAGAAACTGATTCTGGTGTCATTCAGGTTGCCTGTTCTTAGTTTTTTCCTTTAGGTCACTTGACTCAGAACGTTTGTTGACTTTCCCCTTTTATAATATTATGGAGTAGTAATTACATTTGCTGTGGATTACAGTTTTAACTGCCACTGTGTTTCATTTAGACTCGTGTTCCCCCTCCATATGTGCTATTTTCATCTTGTTCAAAATGATGGCCTGACGTTTCTAAGTGGTAGTCATTTGTTTCTTGAAAGTGAAGACATATACAATATCCTCAGCTGTAAAAGCCTAGAAGAGCTGCATTCATGCTTTAGAGAAGGAAAGTAAAGATGAACAGCTTCCAAACATGTCATAATTAGTAAACAATGCCATGGCCTGTTCTTGTTCCAGAAGTAGGACAAGACCAAATGAACTCTGCTTTTTTTTAGAAAAGATCTGCACTCCAGCACCCTGCATGTGGTGGTTCCCCAGAGCAGGCAACTTGCCAGGCTCCACAGAGAAAGAAGGTAAGTGGTAATGTAGGCATGGGAGGGAGAGAGATGAGGGACTGGAGATGCGGAGCAAAGCTCTGAAATTTGCTTCTCACAGTCTCTCTTGCTGCAGAGCAGAGTTGTTAGAGGCCCAAGACAATTAGGTCATGTTAAAACTAGGTAGTGTGAATGTTGTCCTCAGCTGTCATTCTTGGGACTTGCCAACAGTGGAATTAAATTTTAGGAACGCCATAACTACAGGGCAGTCGTAGGCAGTGCCTGCACAGCATGCAGTTCTTGAACTACATCTGGTAAACATTTAAGGGGGTAGTTCTTATCGGTAGAGCAGGTCTGAACAGCCTGGAGTGGCAAGGGATTGGATTTAGCATTGCTGTGGGTTACTTCTCATCCTGTGGTCGTATGAGCTGAATTAAAAGATTGGCTGTGGATGGAGAAAGAACATGGACGATGAAAACACCTTTATTCCATGTGTGTATATAGATACGAAGAAATGGTAAGAGTTTTCTAGTCAGTTCACTTTGTTTCACCTGAAAAGTAACAAGTAAACTAGCATTAAAAAAACAGTTTACAGTTTTGTCTCTACTTCTGTCAAACCATTTCCTTACCAATAAAGTTCTTAATTTCTTTTAGTCGCATGGAGCCTCCTTCTTGTCACCTTGCAAAGCATTAGCTTTTCTGTAATACTAGTTTCTGGCATTCTGTTTCTTTCTTGGTTCTTAAACCTGTCAATCTCAGCTGTTCCTTTAAGCAAGTAAAAGACAAGTGAATGTCTACACCTTAAAATTGTAGAAAAAAAAGCTGGGGGGGCACGACGACGACGACATCTTGTCGCAAACGGAACAGAAATAAAGATGAAGCACAGCGATTCTTTTAATCTTGCTCTGCGCAAGCCCGCCTTAGGCCCTACGGTCCTTGAACGCGTCCGTTGAGGAGACGCGCAGCTGCCGCCCCTGGGGCGGAGGCGGCGCGGGGTCCGGCCCTGCCCGCAGCCGCTGGAGGGAGGGATTCCCTGGCGAGGGCGGCCGGGCTTCAGGCCGCCCCCTCAGGGGCCGGCTGCCAACGGCGCGGGAAGGCATCCGCGCATGCGCGCGGGCTTCTGCCCGGCACTAAGATGGCGGCGGCCAGCAGCGTGAGCGTCGGTTGTCCGGGAGCCCCGTCCCGTGCCGAGCAGGTGATAGCCCCGGAAGCGCTCGGCGCCATGGCCCGGCCGCAGGGAAGCCACTACCACCACCCTACCCTACCCTACGCTTTCCTTGCGCCGGGGCAGCCGTCCTGGAGCTCGCCCCGCCAGTGCGGCAGTGTCTGGAGGTAGTGGCGGCCTACGAGGCTTCCCGGCGGCGCCGCGCTCCCCGCCGGTCGGAGCCGGCCCCCTCGTCCTCTCTGCACCCGGGTCCCCAACCCTGTACGGCAGGCGAGTTGGCACGGCCCTCCCTGGTTTTGCATGCCCCTGTGTAATTACTGGTGCGCATCTGAGACGTAGCTGCTGCTTGTTTGTTTGTTTGAACAACAACAGAAAAATCCTAGTTGCGATGGTGCTGTGTTTCTTGCAGTCCCTCTCCATGTAACGTTCACTTTCTTCAGCTTTAGGATACATCTGAAAATCCTGGAGGCAGTATTGGGCTCCCTTACGTAAGTAAGCATTAAAAGTGGTAACCAAAGCAGTTTAAAATTGTGTGTATTGATTCTGTTAACTGTTGAACGTTTTCTTAAGGGGGGAGGGGTAAGTCGTGTTGCCTTGTGTAAAATAAACTGACCTCATTAACTCTTTTTCTGGGATTCTTTGCTCCATGAAGATACTGTTGTTGAAGTGGAAAAGTTTTAGCCTGCAGATTTTGTGGTTGATTATGAAACTTAAGAGTGCATGAAGTTCCAGTGTGCAAAACTGTTGGTCAGAGGCATGCTAAAATATGTATTACAAAAATTAATTTTAAAAAGAGAAGAAGTGTAACCTGTTTCCAGGACCTGGTCTGACATAAACATGATGTGTGCTTGACTCTTGAATGGTGAATATTCATTTTAAAGTTGATGGAATTATCAGTGGCATAGAGATGAGCATGTTTTCGAATGCTTAGGATTTGGGGGAAGGGAGGATGTCTTTACCAATGCCAATGGAAAATGTTGTTTGATCTGTCAGCTTTGTGTGCAACTTTTCAGGCCTATGGTATACACAAATTTTTTTGTTTGGTTGGTCTTGTTATAGGAAGAGTGAGTATTTACGTCCTTCAGAATGCCCAACTCCAATGCTAAACTTCATTGTAATCATAGAGGTGGTCAGGAAGCTGGCAGGCGGGAGTTGGTTTCCAGGTCTTTGCAGAGTGCTCAGCATTGCCTGGAGGACCAGGATTTTGGAACTGCATATGCTCACTATCTCCTGGTATTAAATCTAGCTCCTGAGTTAAAAAGTAGTGTCAAAGTAAGTGCTCCTTGAATTGCTTGAAATAATTTTATTTACTGTATTTCTCTTGAGGCTTTGTGACATGTTTTGTGCTTGTGATTATGTGTGTAACTGATTTTCCTATTCAGTCTTCAAAATAAAAGCAGAAAACAGTAATAATGGAGACAGCCAGTAACTTGTTTAATAAGCTGTGTATGTCCATGGGAAGGGAATTGATACACTTCTCTTTTAGGCTGTGTGTGTTAACTAACTAATAAAAATACGGCCTTTTTAGCATTGGCTTGTAATACGGCAGGCATTAATATACACGCCAGCTCTTAGTATACACTGTTGGGTGATGATACTCTGCAGATATCTGAGAGCTTATTTCTGCTTCTTCAAGTGAGCCATCTAACTTGGGATGACAGCAAACAATTGTATACTGCTGCTGAGGGAAATGAGGGTATTCGGGTACATGTCAGGATACCTCTAGATGTTTTCAGGGCTCAATTCCCTACTTAACTACCAGCAACTCAGTGGTGTATGTTTTATTTTCTAGGAAACATTTCAGTTTACACTCTTTAAATGGGCAGAAGAGCTAGATTCTCTGGCACGGATTCAAGATCTGTTTAACTGTTACGAACAAGCACTTGAACTGTATCCAAATGATGAAGTGATATGTAATAGTATGGGAGAACATCTTTTCAGGTTTGTAGTAATATATCTTCAGTTTTTGTAAGGTTCACATTTAGTATTATATGTTAACAAACAAGGCCCAACTCGGCAGAGCACATAAAATGTGCTTAAAAGTAAATGCAAGCATATGTTTTAATGCTGTATAGTGTGTACTGTTGAACTTCACGTTTGTCAGCTTAAAATACAGTAGACAATGCTAAAATAAATGTTGATAGTCACAGCAAAAGTAAAAAAAAAAAGTAAAAGCACTTTTACTAAAGTAAAAACTTAAAAGTAAAAGCACTGCATTCAGACATTTTCTAATAATTTATTAAGGCATTATTAAACAAAAAAGAGACCAAAATTGTTCAAAGTCACTGTGTTAACTGTTGTTGTGGTTAACCTACAATTTTTGAAGTTCTTCCTTTCTTTCCTGTTAGATCCCCGAGAACTACTGTCCTTTAATTCTGGTCCTTTTTGAGGTCACATATTACAGACCTTTGAAGTGAAGAAGCTGGTCATGTATACTGTACTGTGTAGGGCTGTCCTTAAATGGTTTGAGCTTAGGCTTTCATATATTAGTGTAAAGCATTCTTTTCCCACTTTCTCCAAACAGTGCAAAACATGATGCTTTGCTGTTGCTTAGGGTTCTCGGGGCTTTTGAGGCTGGAATTTTAAGATTGGAATCATAGGTCGTGGATCCAGATAGTTTTAATTAGGTTTGGATTTTGTGATTACTTTGTTTTAAGGAACAATTATCCCAGCATTGTATTAAAATGTACATGTTTCTTGCATTTCATGTATTTTGTTTTTTTTTCAGTGCTGACTGATTTGAGAATATGTAACAGGTATAAAAATTTGCTTCAAGTTCAAAATTTAGTTTCAAAATTGCCACTTAATGCAAGCACTGGCAACTCGAAATTTGGTTGTCTTACAGTATGTTCCAGTTAAATATGGTAAAGTGGTTTGGGGGTTTGTAGCATTCTCTTGACTTGAAAATCTGTGAGACTGGATTGCAGAGTTGCTGCTGTCATATTGTTGCAGCAAGTTCTTGTAAAATCTGTTTTAGTTTGTCAAAGGATGTAGTAGTGGATGAAGACTGGTGCACACAGGGGTATTTCTGGACTATCTTTGCATTTTAAAGTGATTTGATGTAGAGCTGTAAATCTTTTCCTTTTTTTTTGGTAAGATAATATCAGTGAAAGATAATCTTTCTAATGCAAAATAGTTTCATTGTCTTTTCATTGATGTAAGACCATTGATACAGACTATACAGATATTTACAGGTACTTGCCACTGAATGCATGCTTTCTTTATTTGTCATTTTTACTATTAGAATGGGCTTTAGAGATGAAGCAGCTGGATATTTTCATAAAGCAGTGAAGCTTAACCCGGACTTTGCTGATGCAAAGGAGAATTTTTACCGCGTTGCAAACTGGCTTGTGGAGCGCTGGCACTTCATCATGCTCAATGATACCAAGAGGAACCTTACTTACCTAAAAGCTATTGAGACTGCTGTCCGCTCAGGGTGCAAATCTGTCCTCGATATTGGAACAGGAACAGGAATTCTGAGGTGTGTCGTAAGTGCATATTTAACATGAACTTAATAGAAAAGTATTTGTTGTCTAACAAAATTTGGTTGCTAGTGAAAAAAGTAATTTACTGTCATGCCTTTATGGAGACAAAACTTAAGAAAGGAAAGAAAGCTTTCAGAAGTCAGTGAGTCTGGAGGCTAGTGCCTATTAGTATTTTTTTAGTCTTGTTTTTAATTATTATTTGTTGCAGATGCTTTTTTTGCCAATAACTGCTGTCTAAATTGAATTACTCATGTTGGTGTTGGAGTTGTAATGTCACATGTCCAGTCTTTGAGTATTAAGCCTAGTATAAAGAGTGGATTTAGCATAGCTGGGAGAGTATCCTTATGCTACCTGGGGTTCTTTGGTTTGGGTTTTTTTTTTTGGTGCTAGCATATCAAGAGGATATCAGTTTGTGCAATATCAGTGTTTGCACAAGAGATACTCGTTCACTCGATGATTTTTAGACTTGAACTGTTTTCTTAGAAATGTGAAGCAGATGCAGAAATAGAACTTAAGAAAACTCAATATCCTGTCATGCTTTACCTAAAATGATTTAAACTGGAGGCGAAAAGCCCTGATTCTTGTTTTTCAGTATGTTTGCAAAAAAGGCAGGAGCATCTTTTGTGTATGCCTGTGAATTATCAAAAACAATGTATGAACTTGCCCGTGATGTGGTAGCAGCAAATAATATGGAAAGAGAGATCAAACTTCTGCATTTGAAGTCACTTGATATAGAAATTCCAAAGCACATACCTGAAAGGTACGTTGTTGCGCTCTGTTGTAATACTATTTTTAATTTGCTCTTAACTTCAAGAAAATTGAAAATACCCTGTGACCTAAACAGGAAGTAACTTTGCCTATGATATTACCCATAAGGTATGTATGTTCTATGTTTTTATAGCATAGTGCAGAAATGACAACCTGTTCTTTAGATCATACTAATGTCTATAGTAGATCAACAATGTCATAAATTGAGAAGTTTAATTCTTTTATGGTGGGAGCTTTGAGGCATATGCAATTGTATTGCAGCAATAGGAAAAGAGAAATTAGATTACTACATCATAAAAGTTGCTTTAGCACACCTTTATACTTAACAGCTTGTGGCTTACTTCTGCAGTCCATGAATAGGATGGAGGTGTGTAATAGGGCCTGCAAAGGAAGACTGTTTCTGGGACGTAGCACAAACCTGCAACTCCATGCCAACTTCTGCATTTGTCAAGAGAGATCAGAAATGGCAGATTGTCTGCCTCGTCTGATCAGGCAATGAGGGAAAACCTCCCCTCTGTACCCGAAGGAGTGTGCTACTGTGTTTGGAGGCTAGAAGTTGCCACATGATGTACATGGGTTCCTGGTGGTTTGCATCTGGAAGGCTGGTGGCGGCTGTGCTGACTCTAGCTGTGAATGTCAGCACCATGCTGTGGGAGGGATCCATAGGGCTGTGAGTGTGGCTTTAGATACAGGGAGTAAAATTCAGTGAAAGGGTATTGCAATTTGTCCTATAAGAATAGATTTTTTTGTTTGTATCAAGCTATATATACATCTGCCCACCTGTCTGTAGCGTAGAGATCCATGTGCTTTGGAAAATTAAGTAGCTTATTTTTCAGTATATGTGATCTAGGCTGTTTATGCTACCTGGCTGCTTCTTGCTCGTTATCCCATTCAGTAGGGGTTCTTCAGGAGGATCTGTAAATTTTTAGCAGTTAGAAATCTGAGGGGATTTTTGTTTGTCTTGATATATGCAAAGGACTGGTTGATCACTTCATCTCACCATTACTAGGGATGCAGATTACCTATGGGAAGGAAATAATCTATTTTACTTTTAATTACTAATATTTAATCAAGTGTCTGGTGATGGTACAGGCTCATAATCTAAAATGATGAAGCTCCCATGGTTTAGCATGCCAGTCAAGCCTTGTCTAATTATGTCAGCTGAGCTACAGTAACGATCATATGTGTCCTCTTAGTGTATATGATGAGTTACTGGATGTTACCCGTCAGGAATAAATTGTTACTGTTCTGGAAATGTCTTATGCCATATGTTTTTTTGGTTTAAATCCAGAGGATTTAGTATTTTAGAGCCTGTTAGCCTGCACTGGAATCTTACTTTCTTTTGGTTAGAGTTTTGGAGTTTTAAAATTCCTTTTTAACACACATGCATGGATGCATCTTGCACAAGATTCAGACAAGATACATAGTCTGCAGTATCACTGGCTGTGTGCCCGGGCTGAAACATCTTCCTATTTTGGCTAGATTCTTACCCCACAATTTATTTATAAACACTGAACAAGAAGCTGTATGGTAAACTCTTGCTCATTATTTATTGTCTTCTATCTGCATCTTGAATAACTTCTAACAACAATTCAAACCACATAGCTTGTTGGAAGAACTAAATTGCCCATCTGTATTGAAACTTGAGAAAACTGCTAAAAGTTTTGCTCTGAGCTCCCATTAGTATGGTGGGGTTTTTTCTTTAAAAGAATGATTGCTAACAGGAATGTGTGTTAAACAATGTATTTCGTGGTGTTCTTTTTCTTATCTAGAGTTTCCTTGGTTGTCACAGAAACAGTTGATGCTGGTTTATTTGGAGAAGGAATTGTGGAGAGCTTGATACATGCTTGGGAACATCTACTTTTACAACCAAAGGTAAGTGATGTGGGTATATACGTATAAATGGGATTCCTGTCTTGTTTGATATATATTCATGCATATGTGTATGCGTGTACATGTACACACATTCACAGACATGTGAATGAGGAACAATGGTCTCGTGAGTACTTCATACCTACTTATATTTTAAAAGTGAGTGATCTGGGTTTGTTCTATGAATTTGATTTTTGGCAAAAGGCAATGAGGCAGCTGCATACTTTGTAATTCTGTGAGCTCGTGTTCTGAGTAGACAGATAGTTTCAATGCATGTTTCCCTGATGTAATCTTTCATCATACAGAGAAGGTTCACTCTTGATCACTGTTCATTCCTTTTTTTTTTATTTCTTCTCTCCCTCCTCTCCCCCCACCCTCTCTTGGTAACTAATACCAAAGGAGGTTTTGTGTGTTTTAAAGGCACTATTTTCCTGCAAGATGGATTACTTTGAGATACCAACTAGTAGCAGAAAGTTGTGTTGGTGTAAGCAGAAAATGTTGAATTATGGTAGAATTATTTCTCATCATGACCTAGGGAACAGTCGATTATAATGTGGTAAATTGCCATATGCTTATGCTCTTAATTTATTTTTGCTAACTTTGAACTTTTCTGGAAGACTGAACAATTCCACCGAGTCTTGGATTTTACTTCATGTATTTTGCATTTTAGCTAGCATATGTTAAGCGAAGTAATATGACGAGAAGTCTTATATGGGCTAACCTCTGTTAGGCCTTATGAAATAGAAGGACTTCTCTTTTATTTTGATGTTGCCTTGATTCCAACTAATTAAAAAAAAAAAGTCTTAGCTGAAATTTTTTGTATTGTGTTGAACTGAAACTGATGACCCCTAGTGTTAAGTATAGTAATGATGCATAAAGGAAAGGTCCTCAGATGTTTCAGTATACTCTAATGCAATACAAATTAAAAAAACACTTTTAGAATTACATACAGGAAGTAGTAGACTGAAAAGTAAAGCTGATGTGTGGATATATTGAAACACAGTATTTAAGAAACTCCTTTAATGGTCAACTGGAATGACAAATGCCAGAAACTTTACTAGTTACTGAGAACTTACTGATGTTTTGACTGTAATCATGAATGGCTCATTAATATGTAACCTAGGCTTTGTAGTAATAGTAGAAATAGGTCACTGTCTTATTGCATGTTGTTATGCATGTTTTTACAGCCTAAAGATCAAGGTGTCAGTACTGGAGACTATGGCAGAGTTATTCCTGCAAGAGCTACAATATTTGGAATGGCAGTGGAGTGCAAAGAGATACGTAGACATCACAGGTACATTTAAACTCTAGCACAGTTTGAACCCGTATTTGTTATTTAGGAAGAGAGACCAGTGGTTTTGTATTGAGGATTCATTTACTGTTCTCTTTATTTTTTGGAAAGGCTGATTATCGGTTTCATATCTGTTTCACTAAACAGATTTCTGCCCTCACCCTCCCCACCCCTTTTCCTGGCTCTTCCCCCACCTCCCACCCCTGCTGTGGTTCAGACTTTCTGGATCACTTAATCAGAAACTCGTGATTTTCAGCTGTGCTGAAATATGTGCCTTTAACACATACTAAATAAATTTAATTCCTTAAGAGTAAAATTACTTCTCAATTTCTATATTGGAGATTCTTGGATTGATACTTGGCCCTTATCCTCATTTTACCATCTTTATAATCTGCTTCATACCTCACTGCTGGATCTAACCATTTCAGAAGATGAGGACAGGATTTTGTAAAGCCCAAGTGTTAATAACCCCACCTAGCATTACCTTTCTGAGTATGCACCTTGCCTAATTCTGAACTAGCATACAGTAGGGTTTCTTTGCTGAGACCAGTTCTGACTGTGTATCAGTTACTTTCATATTAATTTTTATTCTAATCTTCTAGAACAGTATCACTGTATGGAGGCAGTCTCTGAGAGGTTTGGACTCGATGTATTTTGTTTGGGATTAATCTTGTTGCAGATTAAAGAAAACACTAACTTTTACAGGAGCTTTAGTGTACTGGATGAAAAATAGCCAGGCAGCATCAGTGATTTTTCTAATGCAGTAGATGTTGACAATGTCCAGAAAGAGACAGAAGTTCCTATAGCTGATGGTCATAGAAAAACTTTCTTTTAGGCAAAGTTAATTATTCATCAATTAGAAAGTAGTTTTTTGTCTTGAAACACAATATTAACTGTTCCTTACAAAATATAAACAAAAGGAAAGTTAATGGACTGTAACTTTGGATTGTTGACTTAATAATCGATTCTAATGGTAGAGCTTAAGGTCAGGTGGCTAGCAGGACTGAAACGATTGCCACAAATTAATTATATGCTGTAAGAAGAAGAAAAATGCCACTTTTAAATTTCCTGCATTTATAGTTTGAGATACTTTTTGCTCCAGTAAGAATACCTGCAATTTGAATCTATTTTAACAAGTGCTGTTAAGCTTTATGTAAAATACTTTCCTATTGTCAGATTTAAATTATCCACATCTCTTTGAATTATTCTGATGTGTATGTCTCTGCTCTTCCTTAAGTGTTTTCATGATCTACAGCAAAACTTCCAGGTTTGGATTGTTTTTTTTCTTGAGTTGGATGCCTAATGAAATAGCAGTGTGAAGATACTTCTTTTCTCATGCTTTTTTATATCATCTAGTACAGTTTGGCTTGTATGATTCGTACAACTTCTCTTTGAGCTTTTCCTCATTATTTAATTTTATTTTTAAGTGATTATAAGTAGATGTAGAGCCCAGGAATATGTGAACACCTGAGGGGTTTTTCTGAAGTATGTTTAAAAGTGTGTTTCATCTATCATCAAACACTGATTCATGTTGCTGAGGGAGGGACTCTCCTTTCACTCCAGCTGTTGATAATCTTGCATATCACAGTCATCTATCTCTGTCTGATCTTCTGCTTTGTATTCCGTCCCTTTGTTTTAGCAATTTTAAGTTACGCTGCATTTCTTGTGCTCTGATTGTTGTTAGGTTTTTTTTCCTAGGATAAAGTGAAACTGTAGATAAATTGTACCACTTTTCTTATAATTCTACTTTTCATGCACTTAACCCAACTTTTTATAAAGTTTTATGCTGGTTTACACCTTATTCTAGCTTTATGACTTGATTTTTTGGTGATAATTGTAATGTTTCTTTACTATAGCTGGTGCTGCTTGTGGCCATTGTTGTGTCCCCTAGAATGACTATAGGGCTTAACTCTGCTTTGGTGTTAACTATTTTTATGGCTAGTTTTAATTTTCTCCTAAAGTCATTTCTGTCTCTTTGAAGCGGTTGTTTCACATCCGTGTGAACATGTCTTTACTTCCAGAAGAATAAGTTAACTGACAACTTGTGAGAAGACTTGAGATCTACTGAGGATAAATTTAGGCTTCCACAAAACTCATAAGATACCACAGTGTACTACATGCTGTTTTTCAAGTTTGAACTAGATACCTGTATTGGGTTTCTGTGGCAAGGTTTTGGTAGCTGGGGGGTGGTTACATGGGTAGTTTCTGTGAGAAGCTGCTGGAAGCTTCCCCTGTGTCCGACAGAGCCAATGCCAGTCAGCTCTAAGATGGACCCACCGCCAGCCAAGGCCGAGCCAATCAGCGATGGTGGTAACACCTCTGTGATAACACGTTTAAGAAGAAAAAAAAGTTGTGGGACAGAGAAACGGCAGTTGTAGAGTGAGAACATGTAAGAGAAACAACTCCGCAGACACCAAGGTCAGTGAAGAAGGAGGGGGAGGACATGCTCCAGG
>JANZLQ010000007.1:22510549-22543281 GCA_026212715.1 Elanus axillaris | reverse complement strand
GAGGGACCCCACGCTGGAGCAGGGGAAGAGTGTGATGAGTCCTGCCCCTGAGGAGGATGAAGCGGCAGAGACAACCTATGATGAGCTGACCTCAACCTCCATGCCCTGTCCCCCTGTGCCGCTGGGGGGGGTAGGTAGAGAAGCGGGGAGTGAAGTTGTGCCCAGGAAGAAGGGAGGTGTGGAGGGAAGTTGTTTTGAGATTTGGTTTCATTTCTTACTACCCTGCTCAGTTTGATTTGTAATAAATTGAGTTAATTTTCCCCAGGTCTGGTTTGCCTGTGACGGTAATTGGTGAGTGGTCTCTCCTGTCCTTATCTTGACCCACAAGCCCTTTGTTATATTTTTCTCTCCCCTGTCCAGCAAAGGAGAGGGAAGTGATAGAATGGCTTTGGTGGGCACCTGGCATCCAGCCAGGGTCAACCCATCACAATACCTTTCAAGAGTCAAATGTAACAGTAAAACAATATTTTGGGAGCACTTAGGTCTGCTACATTAGTGCATCTACATTTAGTCATTTTGAATAAAATATGCCAGAACGTGGGTTAATTTACTGATTTAAGTCACTGTGAGAATTACTGGTTTCAGGTATTTTTAATGTTTAATTTTCAGTCGATTAAGTCCCAGAAAGAGAGGCAATAAAATGACTGTACTTGTGTGCCCATGTACTGTAGCCAGAAGGGTTCATGATAATATATTAATATGCTGACCTCTTCCACAATGCAGGCTTCATACAGCATCTGTTCTCTTTTAGTTGTAGTATTTCTTTTAAAATAATACATGGAATCAGTGTCAAATGAAGGAGAATATATTCTCATCCTCGTTGTTAAAATATCTAAGTGACTTTGCCAAGCAAGTGAGAAGATTGTAAATGTTGATAATGTTGCTGTATCCTTTAGTATTTATTGTGAAGTACTTACTACTTCGTGCTTTGTATATGTCACATACGCTTTAATTGCTAGGGAATCTGCTCCAAAGATGGAGTCCGATTTAATTTTTGTCTTTTTAGCTATGCATAATAGTCAAAATATATTTGCCTAAGAATCCAGGTTATGACAAAAGGCATCTTAATCAGTTCTGCGATTGGGAGCTTTAAGATGACTGTGTCTGATGAGAATATTATCAGACAGCCTGTCTAGTCTTAATTGTAGGGAGAACTTTTGCAGGGAGGGGAGGGTCCTGATAAAGTGATTCAGAATTAAAAGTAGTTCTAGAAATAGAAATTTAACTGGTTGTCATTTGAAATTCTGAGTGCTAGATCTCACTATAAGAATGTAGATTTGCTTGATAGCTGTCACTTAAATGGGAAGCAGTAAGTCCTTCACAGGCAGATGTACTTTTTCAGAATAATCTAAAGTGTAGCTTGTGTAAGACTCATCTCCTGTAACTTCCTGGCTTGTACTTTGAAAATGAGAATAGATCTTGTCCTCAAACCTAAGAGATGGACGGTGTATGTAAGTAATTGTTTTAAAGCAGTTATAGCATTCTTTCTTCTTTGAAGCTTTTCATATAAGGCTGTTTCTAGAAACTTGATTGATCCTTTTGTCTTAAAAGAGAGGATATATGTATTCTGAGTTGTCAAAGCCTTTTCCACCAGGAAAACAACACTGAGACTTTCCTTGCAGCTATGTAACTATGAAAAATGCCTTTTTCTGCATAGATTGTGCTTGATAAATATATAAAGATACCGCAAAATGGAAGTTTAGGTCAAAGAGACTCCAAAAATGCATTTTCCTATTGCATATCTATCTTTGTTCTGACTCTTCTGTTCACCTAAAAGAAACGCCTTCATTATCTGTCTAGTGCAGCAGCAGAAGAAAAGCTTCATTTGTAATTCACAGGGTGTATTCTTTTTTCTAGTACTCTGTCAAGACACAGCGAGTTGTACTTACGTGGGCAAAAGGCTGTGGCCTTTGACAAAGGACATACTAGGCTTTTCCTCAGTTTCTGGTGACAATATTCAGTTCTGATTCTTGAAAGTGATGTGCATTTTCTGTGCTTTAGAGCTGCTCTGAACATAAAAACCCCACAGAATTGTTTTACCATTTTTTAGATTTTCTATTCTTATACTCGGTGCATTTAAAAATACTTAGCCCCACTGGGAAGAATTCAAATTATTTGAAATTTCACTTCTTCCCTTTTTTCCTTTACCCCCAGAGTGGGAACGCAAGAAGTTGCTGGTGTGTGCTTGTCAAATTCAGTGCAGTTCTGTAGTCCAACATACGCTTCTGCTGGTTCAGAGGAAACTGTCGAACCTTACACCACTGAGAAGCTCAGTCGTATTCCTGGGGGTTACATAGCTCTGACAGAACCCTGTCAAGTAATGACAGTAGATTTCAACAATCTGCAGGTAATGATCTTTTTTTATGTCCTATAAGTATTCTATTTATGAATAACAAGAGTCCCATATCTTATTTGCATTCCAGGTTCAATTTCAGAACAGTTCCCAAGTGCAAAGTTGGCAGGGCTGCACTGAAGTCCTCTGCTGGTTTTGATACTTGTCTGGTTGTGTGGTGATGTGATTCATCAGATGACAGTCTATGAGGTTTTGAAGGTGGAATTTTTTGTTTGTTGGCATAGGTTAGGGAACTAAACTAGCTCACCATAGGATCAAACAACTGCCAGCCTCAGTACAGGGAGAGGGAGGAAGAATGCAGTAGACCCATCTTAAATGATCTATGCAGTTGTGGAGCTGACCTAAGTTTATTCATCTAAAGTTATGGTCTTCAAGAAATGGGTGTATTTTACATCTGGCATAAAAATGTCTCTAAAAAAAGTGTAAAAGAGGTGAGATAAAAAAATGATCTTACCCTGTTCAACTTGTTTCACTCCACCCTTCATCTCCTTTGGTATCTTACGGTATTTCTGTAATGGCATTCTAAAATATGGTAGCATTGTTTTGTGAATTTTGCACAAAATATGTTTGTATGTATATACTAAATAGGTCTGAACTGTAAGGCAAGGACCTCAGCTACTTGCAGCTGAGCATGCTAAAAAGATCTGATCTCTGGTGTGTTTCTGGCTCATTGACCTGTGGTGAGGAGTTAGCATTGAGTCAGAGCTTAAAATAGATTCTGTTATATAAATGAAATTATTCTTGGCTAGTGCTTGGCCAGGAATTGCAGTGTTTCTAAATCAATAGCTTTTCCTAGTTGGCTTGTCTGACATCCTGAGATTAAAAATGAAATAAGACAAAGCTCTTCAGTGTACTACTGGGAGCAATCTCTCTGTGACCTAATGTTGCTTCTGCTTCTAGCATCAATAAGAAACTATTAGTCTCATCTGAGAGATGCCTGCTCTTAAGCATCTGCCTGCTGGCAGACATGTAAAGATAATTTTAAAGAGTAAAGAACACTGTTACTCTTTAAACAGTGTTTCAGAACTGCTCATTTGAATTTTCAGTTAGACCAATGGAGGATTCCTGTCATGAAATGGTAAGATACCATAAGTAAAGGTAAAGGGAAGAAATACAATTAATTTATTTTCAGTCATTGGCTACTGTTTGTTGTTACTTTGTCACTGGGCAAATATGGCAATTCCAAACACTGGTAGATTGCTTTCAATGTGGGGGAGTTTTGTTTGGTGGGTGTTTTTTTTTTTTTTGGTTTTTCATGGCCACACCTGGATGGTCAATTGGTGCAACTAAAAAATAAAAAAGAAAAATTGTCTGTGCTCCTATTGGAATAAAAAAACCTGCAATGCTTACAAACAGTAGCAGAATTACCTACTAAAGGTTGAAATTCAGATAAGAAATCACTTAGCATCAGTAAGGTAATTTCAAAGACCCATTTTCTAAACTTGTATTTCAAAGAATGAGAGGGATGTTGCATTTATTCTGCTTGTACCAACTAAATCCAGACCTACATTGACAGAACTGAGAAAAAGACTTAAAATATGGTACAACAGCATTTCTCAAACTGAGTTGTAGGAGGCTTCAAAGACATCAGTACAGATCAGAGAAATAATGATAATAAGTCAAAAGTAAAAAAAAAAAAGGCAGCTGAGTTATGCTGATTACTTTATTACTGCTATTATTAGCAACAGCAGCTCAGTTCCTCCCAGGCAGGGGAACAAGGTGTGGCTGTAATTACAGGCTGCAGACACTTGCACCTAGCCAGGTACTACCTGTGTGCATGTTTGCTGGCAGCAGATTAGTGCCACTGGGAGTGGAAGTGAGTGTTTACCTCAGCAGCCAGTAATTAAAGCTCAGTCTCACTTTCAGGCCCTAAAGGAGCTGTGCTGTTGCCAACAATTACAGATACTGGCTCTTTCTAATTTTCATGAGAAGTTACTGTGGAGTATTTGAGAAATTCTGGATCAAGACGTAGGAAGCTTGATAACTGCATTCTTTCTGTAGTTTTTGCTTCTATTTGTAGTCCCACTTACTTTTTTTAATGCATGTTATCTTTTTCTCATTCAGAGGATATATGTTTCGTAGCATCGGTGTTTTGTTTTGCTTTGGGTTTTTTATTGCCTATTCCTGCATCACTGCTTTATTTTCTTTGCTGTTTCTTTTGCTATACTAGTTGATAAATTGCCATTGTGATGTACTAGAACTGTTCAAGTCTGTAATTGTCATAAATAATAGAAAAAGGTTTATGCAGTGGACAAAGGAATAAATATGTGAGGAATAAATATGGGATAAGCAGCATGGTAGAGAGCAGGGAACACTGAAATAACTGCCTTCAACTGGGTTTTTAAGTGTTGTGTGCCTCAAGATAGAAATGTAACACTACAGTTACTAGAACCAGTGAATGAGAACCTTGGGCCTGCTGCTTTTGAGGAATAATCAGGAAGAATATTTTTAATATCAAATATACTTCTAAACAGCTATAACTTCCCAGAAACCAAGAAACAGATGCATGCTTGTGTTCTTGCTGCCTTGCTTCCTTGCTTCAAGGGGCTTACTGCCAGCAAAGCTTCAACTTTCTACTTTTTCCCTATTTGTTTGAGGAAGTACAGAAAAAATGATGGGCAGCAAAGCACTTCTACTGAAGAGCGGTGAGATCTTCTTATAAACTTTATTAGCATCCAATAATTTTAATGTATGCATTGTTCAGCCACCCTTCAATTGTGGAGGGAGGTAGACCAGCTCTTGGAGAACACAGAATAAGAATAGAGGGAAAAGTACAAAATGCAGCACGCGAGAGCTACTGATGTTCTTAGAGTAGAACTTCTCTTTTGCCCTGTGTATTACAAGATTAAAACTTAGGATAAATATTGACATAAGCAGGTTAGGAAGCTGATAAATGTTTAGGAAAGGCTGTTACTAGACAGAATGGTTGTGACTAAGAGAATCTTTGGTCCCTTGTGCTTGACCTCCTGTTAATTGGGTTTTGCCAGAACTGTCTTAAGACATTAGAGCTCAGCCTTTTATGTTTGTGAATGTTGGTAGCAGAAGGTAGTTATGGAGGAAAATAAATTGTACGTGGAAGAAGACTTAGTTCCTGTTACATACCCAAAACTTCAAAGGAGTACTGGAGAGTTTATAACCTGATCCCTTTAGGGGAGACCTTAGTTCTTCCCAGCAGTGAAATTGCACGTACCTGAACTTTTACAGAAAGCTTGTAGCCCAGGTATCAGAGAAAATATCCTCAAAGATGTTTGACTTGGGGTTTTTGTAATGATTTTGCTGAACCTGTGTTCAAGTGAATTCAGTGCTTAAAGTATTTCTAGAACTGATTGAACACAGGTTTTGAGTGAAGCATGTGCCTAAGCATTGGCTTGAATCCAACCCAAAAGACTGTCTGTGTTTTTATTACTTCTCATAAGGCAAGCCTTGCCAGTCTAAAGCCTTTTTTGCAGTTTTCAGTGTTTTTAAATATGTATGTTCTTAGATGTAGGCATGTTTGCTTTAATGGCTGATGGGTGCAGATTGGTCATGTGGATAATCACACTTGCATGTGGGAAGACAGTTCCTATGCTAGGGAGTACCAATTGATAATAATTGGTATCATAGCAGCTTGTTAACTTCAGGTTTCTGTTGGGTGTCCTCATGGATTGGTGCAGAGATTTGAGTGACTTAGTGTAATAAAACCCCGTTTTTATTCATGGAAAGAAACTCTCTCACTTTTTTTCTTTTTCCACTTTGGTCAGGAGCTGAAAAGCCTTGCAGCTAGAAAGCCCTGGAAGCTCAGCCTGCCAGTCACTGAAGGAGGAATACTAGATGCTATTGTAGTGTGGTTTGTACTACAGCTTGATGATGTGCACACTCTATCAACAAGTCCTAGTGAGGAAACTTGCTGGGAACAGGCAGTCTATCCTGTGCAGGGCCTCCTTGGTAAGTCCTGTGAATTTTCTTGTTGCAGTACCTTAACTTGGTTTCGCTTTGGTTTTGAGCTAGTTAGGTTAGGAAGTGGCAGCAAATAGGTCTAGGAGAAGTTCAATGGCAAATAGCTGTGAGGTGGTTCCTGATTATGTTTCTGGACCGTGCACAATCCCTGCATCAGGGCTTGTTTGTGGGACTTTGCTATGAAGCAGATAAGGAACGTGCTGAAGATCTGGGAGAATGCTTTTCGTTAGTTGTGGTTTCTTCTATACTGAATTAAACGCATTGTGGAACAACTCCAAAAAGTGGGGCTATTGACTGGCTCTACTTAATCAAGATGTGACTTGTGGTAGGGAGGTGGGAGAGGTGAGGTAGGAATTGCTAGCTGCTACTGCCACAAAAACAAAATTAAACATTCCCACATACTCCTTACTTCTATTTTGGACTTGAATACTGTTCCACACACGGTGGCAGTGTCATTTCCAACAGCTGTTACTCTCCATTCACCCATTTTCCATTCTCCTGTTTCATAGAATCTTAGAATATCATTGGTTTGGAAGGGACCCATAAGGGTCACTGAGTCCAATTCCCTGCTCCTCACAGGACTACCTAAAACTAAGCCACATGACTAAGACGTCCAGACACTCCTTGAACTCTAACAGGCTTGGTGCTGTGACCACTTCCCTGGGGAACCTGTTCCAGTGACTGACCTCCCTCTCAATGAAGAACTTTTTCCTAAAGTACAATTTGAACTTTCCTGATGCAGCTTCATTCCATTTCCTCATGTCCTATCACTGGTTACCAGAGAGAGGAGATCAGCACCTCTCCCTCTGCTGCCCCAGTTGAGGAAGTTGTAGACTGCGATGAGGTCACCCCTCAGCCTTTTCTTCTTCAGGCTGAACAAACCAAGCAGTCTCAGCCACTCCTCATAAGTCTTGCCCTCAAGACCTTTCACCATTCTGGTCACCCTCCTTTGGACACACTCGCATAGTTTGATGTCCTTCTTACATTGAGGCACCCAAAACTGTGCACAGTACTCAAGGTGGGGTCACACCAGTGCAGTGTAGAGTGGGACAATCACCTCCCTTGACTGGCTAGCTGTGCTGTGCTTGATGCACCTCAAGACAGAATCGGCCCTTTTGGCTGCCAGGGTGCATTGTTAACTCATATTCAACTTGCCATCAACCCAAACCCCTAGCTGTCTTTCTATGGGGCTGCTATCCAGCCTCTTGTCCCCCAACTGTACATATAACCAGGATTACCCTGTCTCAGGTGTAGAATCTGGCACTTGCTCTCGTTAAATCTCATATGGTTGGTAATTGCCCAGCTCTCTAGTCTATCCAGATCTCTCTGTAAGGCCTCTCTACCCTTGGGGTAGTCCACAGCTCCTCCTAATTTAGTATCAATAGACGGTAGGGGCAGCTGTGCCATAGACTGGTTCAACTGACAATGTAGGGGAGGGAAGAGACTCAGCCTATGTTACTGTTGAAAGAAATGTTTGTCAAACTATAGCATTTTTGTTTTGAAATTCTGGTCTATATCAGTGGATTTACTTTCTTACAACATATGCAGAGTATCCAAAGACCATCTTGAGCTGTATACCATAAATGTTCCAATAAAATTCGCTTTTAATAAATTACCCTTTCTAAACTGTAGCTATTGCTTTCCATGTAACTACAAATTTACCTTTGTCTACAGGAGGTATTAAAATGTAAATATTTAATATTTAACATTTTAAAGCAAAACCAATTTCTTTACCAGCATGTTTTTTTTCAACTCTGATGTTGACAGAACACCTAAAGTAATATCTATTTATTGTAGAAAGGCTTATTTTGAGAATAAATGGATTTTGCCTACTGTGAGACAGTTTAAGGCAAATATTAAGCCACAGTTGCAGATTTCAGCTTATAGGCTTACAGACTGGAATAATTCTTTCATATATACTAGTAGCAGCTAATGAAGGCATGAGGTAATGCCTTTTTTTTTTTTTAAGCACTATATGGCTGCTTTGTTGATGCTTGCTGTAAAGTAACTGACACAACTATTTTGTGCTGTTTGCCAAGATTATTCTGTGAAGACTGGAGATACTGTGATGATGGAAGTTTGCTGCCAAGACTGCTACTTGAAGATCCAGAAGATTTCTTCTTTGACTTCAGAGTGTGGGATGGACTTCAGTGACAGAGATGATACACTGAGTTTGGGCAATGAGGCTGATTTATGTAATGCTCTGGCTGGTCTTCAGACAACTAGCAAACAGGATGGCAACGGTCAAGTATGCGTGTTGGAATCCACAGAAATAGCCCTGCTGAACAATGTACCATACCACGAATGTTTTAAAGCTGCCATGGGCAAAGTGCTGTTGTCATTAAATCCAACTAAGGACTTGCAGTCCATGGATGTTGATGGACATGGCAGTGGGGTGAATGTCCAAGAGAGTCAAAACAAGAGCTCTCTAGATGTGGCTCCTGATCCTTTGTACATTTTAGATGTATCTGAAGGCTTCTCCATCCTGCCAATTATAGCTGGCAAACTTGGACCAGTTAGAGCCTACAGTTCTATTGAGAAAGAACAGCATCAGACAGCACTTAATGTAATTTCAGAAGCTAACCATTTCCCTAAAGAAACACTAGAGTTTTGGCTCAGCCACTTAGAAGATGAAGGTGTGGTGCTACAGAGACCCAAATCAGACAAACTGTGGAGTATTATTATCTTGGATGTTATAGAGACATCAGGTTTAATCCAACAGGAGGTGATGGAAAAGGCTGCAATATCCAGGTACAGTATAAATTGACAAAAGTATTCCTAGAAATCTGTAATTATCTGAAAACCTGAAAATATTCCTTCTAACTAGAAAATTACTGTCATGTTGGTTCTATAGAGCAGGAAAAGCTTGTTTTCTGAATGGTTCAACCTCCCAGAGTGTTTCTGGTGTGACCATTGTATACATGTATCTTCTAAAAAAGTGTCAAGATTTCACTTTAATAAACTTCTTTATATTTTGTATGCAAGAATATGAATGGAAGATCTTACTGCTTGGTCTGTCAGAATTTCCCAGGATAGCCAACATCTATGGCAATAACTGAGAGAGCTTTTAGTGCAAGGTTAGAAAAGCCGAGATTTGTTTACATGTCAAACTGTTGTTGGAACAAACTGGTACTGCTAAAAGACAAGCCTATGGTGTTAGAACAGCCAGGGAGGCAGCAACAAAGCTAGCTGTTAGCCATGGCAGGAGGGGTGGGAAGGGAATGCAGAGCAAGAGAAATAAAATAATGGGAATGGGTAGCAAAAAAAGTAAATGTGAAACAGGCTTATGCCCTCCTGTGGTGCTAGGGAATCTTCTCTGTTTATCTTCATGCTTAGTGATGGCAGAATATTCCAGATGACTTATTCATTACCTTTTCTAAGTTTTGAATCTTTGGATGACTTGAAAGATATTTATTTTTTTTGCTCTAAGAAGAAATGGGAAATTACTTTGACTTTTGTCATGTGCAGACTCAGATCTGCTGGTGTGAAAATACATCCAATAGTGTGCTACTTACCTACCTATGAAAAGAGGCCTGCTGTAGGAAAAGGAAACCTAAAACAGTCTGTATTGAATTGGAGCTGTTTGATATTGTGCTGAATGAAAGCTTCTAGCCCGTTGCTGCCCTCAGCAGTGTGATACGCTGTAGCAAGAGACCAAGTAAGGCTCCTGTTCTTTTCAGGAAAAAATGCTGTCTCCTGTATCGCTGTCAGCTTCAGTTAAACACTTAAAGAAGGGTGACTTAAATTTCCATGAGTTTTTGTTTCCCTATGGGTATGCCGCCTCCTTAACCAGTGCCTCCCAACAGTATGTTCTTCATGACTTGCAGTTTTATTAAGTATTTCTGCCAGTCCTTCAGTGTTAGATGCTACTGCTATGAAGAAATACCACTATCTTCATCTTGAAATATCACTGTTTCCAATACTGACACTGAGAAAAGACTACTTTGTTCCATAGTTCTAGTATTATGTGACAAGTTTTCCTTTTTTGTCTGATACAGCTGTCTGGTCAAATGGGATCAAACTGAAATGCTTAGGCGTACTTTACTTCAAAGGAAGAACTAGTGTGCCTTTCTTAAATGTACTTAATGTTCTTTCATTACCATTGAATGATATGCTTTAAAGGTGAAATCTTTCTCATTTTACAGGTGTTTACTTCACAGCGGAGGGAAGATTTTCCCACAGTATGTGTTGGTATATGGGATGCTTGTAGAATCAGTCTCTCTATTACTGGAGAGTGCTGTTCAAGGAACGGAACCAACTCTTGGGTTTAATATAGCACCTTTTATCAACCAGTTCAAGGTATGAAGTTGGTGGCTGTCTTCCAGGCACAGTTCCAAAGCCTGCAGCTGTCTAGCTGTTTAGTTTTGGTGTAAACTGCAAGAAAACTGAAGAGCTGAAACTTTTTCATATTGTTGAAGTTATCAGGAGAGGTTCATGCGACCTGGAGATAAACTAAAATAGGTAACATTTTAAAACTGGAGTAGGAGAAGTTTTGTCCAAATAATGAAAGATGCAGTGTTACTGTACAGAAGAGTGACTGTGCTGTTACTATCTCCTTCATCACCTTGTACCCCAACAGTCACGCTTCAAAAGGGATTAGAAGGGTATGTTTTGGATTTTGGCCATCTCTTACAGGCATGGCAGTAATTCCTAGAAACTTTTGCATTAATAAGTCTTTTAACTTTTCACTTTTTAATGGCTATTGATGCCTGAAGTTATGGCATATGCTCCTAGGTACCTGTTCGTGTGTATTTGGATCTGTCTACATTACCATGTTTACCCTTGAGCAAGCCAGCAGAGCTTTTGAGGCTAGATCTCATGAACCCTCTGTCAAACAGCTCCAGCAGAGAAGTGAAGGTGAGTTGTGTATACATAAAGTTAGAAGTGTGCTTAACTGCTCTTCTGCAGAGCTGCTCATTAATTGCTCACCTTGGCTGAAAATTTCAGTACAGAATTTACTTGTCTGCAGTTATCTCTGAAATGGATTGAAATGGTTTGAACTACTTTTATTTTCTTACTTCTTTGATAGGAGTGTAACTGATTAATATTTTAAATATTTTTAGGTACAAATTTGTAAGTCTGGCCAAGTCACTGCAATTCCCTTCTGGTACCACATACATCTAGATGAAGACCACAGCTTGAATACATCTGACGCATCCTCACACTGGAAACAAGCTGCAGTTGTTCTTGATGAGCCAATCCAAGTTCAGGTTGGAGATGAACTTGTGCTTGATGTTCAACACCATAAAAGCAATATTAGCATTACAGTTAAACGGTGAAGAATGTCATATGTAAACTGATTTGTGGCTAATTACCTATGCATAAATTGGCTGTTCTTGACATCACTGATGTTAATTTATATTAAAGTCTAAATTTAATCTACGATCAAAGAAGCTATTTTGTTGCTTTAATAGTTGATACTTAGGTTCCACTGATGGACTAGCACTGTAAGGGTATCTTACCAAGCAAGAAGCAAGCAGTTACAGCAGGTATTGTCTTCGCTGCAGCAAAATCCTGATTGCTAGCTACTGCAGTGAGTACAAGTGGGACAGACTTCTCTTGCTACCATATCATATGTAGTAAGAAAAAAAGCATCCAGATGCCTATGCCAGAAATGAACAGCTGTGGCTATTTAGGACAGAGTCCTTGTTTCTCATGCCAAAGCATCTGACTTAAGCATGTTGATGTGTTAGCCTTGCAGTAGGGACTGTAACATCATGGCAGTTGCAGTATCACAAGTTAGTGTTGCACATAAACAATTATAAAAAGTTGTAAAGGAGTGCTGTTGAACAACTCAAGTAGTATAGTGGAAGGTAAAGCTAGTAAACTTTTTGGAATCCCTCAGAGAATCATTTCTGGTAATACAATGGGCCTGAACTCTTGTCTATATGAAAGTTGTATAATGTATTACCTCAGTCGCCACAGTACTATTGCATCTCTTCTACAGCATTGCATTTTGGTATAATGCAGGTAGCAAGTTCCTTCTATTAAATTTATATCCAAATGGAAGACTAACAAAAGCTTCTAACTCAGGATTGATTCTCCCTCTGTAGGGATATGAGTAAGACTGCTAGCAAGATATTTCTGTAGCTAAGTTTCTTTATACTGTGCTGTCCATTCCATGTAGAAGAGGCATTTCTATGATTTTTCCCTTAACAGGAGCTTAAATAAAGAGCCTTCCACAAATAATTTTTCTAGAATCTCACTGCATGCAAGATGCATATGTACTCTTTATTAGGTCAAGTGTTTCAGATAGGTGCTCTCGGTTTAACTGCTGGAGCTGTGGTTGTCCCAGCCTGCAGCTGAACCTACACCTGATAGATTGCTGTAATAAAGCTCCTTCTAGAAGCATGGAGGAAAGGTCTCCAATTTATTTTATTTTCAAAACAGAGGTAATGACTAAGTCAAGTTTTCTTAAGATAAAGTAACTGGATACCATCTTTATCCAAGGGGTACAAAGCATAACAAAATGTAAGTGAATTGGAATAGGACAGAAGCTTTTCATACTAAATGGAAAACACCTTTTCTTAAAAAAAACAAAAAACAAACAAATTCATGGTCCCTAAAATCTAAGTTACCATCTGACACAACTAAACCTAGCCTACTACCCTACAGCGTATTTTCACCAAAGTGCAGTTTATTATAGAGAAGTATTTAGGCTTCTTGTGCTGGAAAACCTCTGATAAAAGGAAAAACATTAAATGGTAAGGGTTAGGCATATTTATTAAGTTTTTTAGCAATTAATAAGACAGCAAAATGACTTAAAGAAAAATTAAGGACACATTCCACCATGATGCAATGAGACTAAGTAAAGGGCTGCAACTGACCATTACTGAGTTTTCAAGCAGTATGTTATATAAGGCAGGAGCGATATTTAAGACTTGTGATTAAAAGCTAGGAGAAGATTAGGCAGAAAACAACAGACGCACAAATATGGTTAATACAAAGATGAAGAACTGTTTGCAAATGAACTTTTTATATAAACTTGATAGGTCATGCTGTGGAGTACTGTTGTAGTAGTTTTCAAAAGACAGGGCAGGTGTCATTCAAAGATTTCTATTTACTATGGAAGTTCAGTAGCGATGGTTAATGAATGGAAAGGTATGATCCTGTAAGCTACTGCAATAGAAATATAACTTTTCTCCCAGAAAAAAAAAAGCAGGAATACTGTGCACATGGACTGATGGAGTAATAATAATGTAGTAGCCTTCGTATGTAGAAACACTGTGAAAGAAGCAACCAAGACACTTAACTAGCTGTTTTCCTGTCCAAGTCCCCTCCCTGTATCTTACCTAAGTTTTATACCACAGAGATAGAACTTTGTCTTAAAAAAAACTCTTCAGTGTGATGTTTTTGAAAAGCTAGAGCACAGTAGCTGTTTGCTTCCAGCAGCTCTGATCCTTCAGGTATTGTTTCTACCACTGTTCCTTTTACCTGTATACATGCAGGAAATCAGATTATTTCTAATAGAGGCTACTGTGGGCACTAAAGTTGCCAGGTGTTGAGAGCTCTTACAACTTGTTTCCTTTTAGAACGTGGCTATTACATGGATAAAAAGATACCTGGAATCAAGCATAAATAAGTAGATTCTGATTCTTCATAAGCTCAAACAAGAACTCCATTTTCAGTACAAGCCTTGAAATACTGAAAGCACAAACTCTTGTACTAGTTATACTTAAGATCCTCTTCTTCCATGAAGAAGAGGACAGTTGTATTCATGTATCATTCACTCTCTTTAAGTTACTGTAGCAGTAAATCAAATCAAAAGAAGGTGAACAGTTTAAATAAAATCTTTAATTGCTTATTTACAACAAAGGCAATGACTTGGCAAATTGAAAATTATGATTTGCACTTTCCCACTAACTTCAGATACAGCAAGTACAGTCAACTATAAAATATGCAGCCTAGTGAGTAAGGCGCAATATTTACATCACACTAGTACTGCCAAAAAAAGCACTTAAGATGAATTTACCATGACAGCCAGAAGGTAAACATTTATCCTGTAAATGCTAACAATGCTGAAAAAGAAACCTCAAATGTCACTTAAAAGGTCAGTGCTCTAGGTTTTGGGGTTTTTTTGTCAGATTGCAAACATGCAGTAGGAGTAAAGATCTGGTAATGGGATGAAAACAATACCCCTCTGATTTTGTCAGTTTTTGCAAAAACTAACATTTTGATACAAGAGTAGTTCTCGGTCTGAAATCTAATGCTAGTAACTCCAGTATTAGACTAGCTGCTTAGTTTTACCTTAGCAAAGGTCTTTTCTGGGGTGGTGGTGGGAAAAACCAACTATTACATTTGAATCAAGGCTATACTAGAAGCATGATACAATAATCACACACATACAAATTTATGAATACAAATTACTACAGACACATTGTCAAGATAATCCTGCTTTAACAGCTTAAAAAAAAAGTGTTAAAAGAATTTATTGCAGCCCAAAAATAATCAATTTTGTTTTCTACTTCCTTTTTGACATCCTTTGTTCCCCCTCCATATATTTTAAGGTAGTAACCATTATTCTTATTTTTAGAAGGATAGGAAAAAAGTAGTTAAGTGTAAGGTATTAATCCCAACCGTATCATCCTGGCTGTCTCTCCTGAATGTAGAAGACTTACAAATTATGAGCTACAAGGACAACAGATACACCAACCATATGTTCTGGGCATGGAATTTTATAGCGAGGCCTGTAGGGAATGCTTTCTTTCTATTGATTCTTTACTGATGCTCTGTAAAAGGGGTTTTATTTAGCTATGCAGGAAAGGGAAGAAAATGGCATCTGTACAGAAGTTACCATTTCATCCACACTCTATTCAGCATTGGGGTATGGAAGTTACCATCATTAAGTGGACAACCAAAGCTAATACAAACACTTTTTGCTACTGCCCTCTTGAAATTAAGTCTTCCCATTGCTAATAGTACTTACACTTCATCTTTAGAAGAGCAGACTATTTTTTCAAATGTTTCTCTTTTATTAATAAAAGTCAGTGTAATTCTGACGTGATGTGTAAGTGTTGAGCAGTTTAAGGAGTTCTTAAATTGATGCAGAAACCTTTACAGTGTGCGTCGTTTATATTCATGGGGTACTCGCAGATACTCACATCCATTATAGGTTCAGAATGCAGATGTTGGTTAGAGCCATATCCTCTTCCTGTCTGCGCAGTAGTTTCTTCCAAGCTTTTCAATGTTCACCACTAATATAGTACATGTTAACAGAACATGTGTGGCAAACATATAACAGACTCCTTAACACATCCAAAGAAAAGGCGAGTCTAACTTTTATCCAAAGCTTTCTCTGATAAATTGTGCTCTAGTTCAGGTGACTCCTCAGCATTTTGAGTAGCAGAAGTGTTATAAATACCATCAACTGCAGGGGCTGTCGTTGGTGTTGTGAGAGGTGTCACAGTGTGTCCAAACCCCTGATAATGACCCATGGGCGAAGATGGCATTGAAGAAGCATCAGAAATTGGGTCTTGAGTAGATGAAGACAGTAAACTTGTATGCTCGTTCTGTTCATGATCCTCAGCAAAAAACATTTTCCTTGGCTGGCCCAAAACTGTCCTTCCTAGAGTTATGCCAAATGAAAATACTTTTTAGTATTTCCAGCACTATACCAAGGCCTTTGAACACATCAATTCTAAAATAGGCATGTTAAATTAGAAGATGAGTCTTTGTTTTATAACAGTTTTACATGGGCATTATTAGCTTTAATAAATAAAAGGATGTCTTACCATTAAAAAAAAAAGACATCCCTCTTCAACCTAACACAGCTGAAACTTACCCTGAGATCCATCTACTTAAAGAAAAATTAAAAACTAGACTCTAAATCAGTCAGGAGTACTAGAAAGAGCAAAGTGCCAGATAAACCATGAAATCCTCTAGGGATGCAGCTGCCACTAATTTGGTAAGGAAAGTTCCCAAGGTACTACAGACATGGAGAATAGTGTAAACTGAAGCTGGAAATACATATGCTGTTAACAGACCACACAAATCTGTCTTACTTACCAACATTTCGAACCTGTTCTGATATATCTGCCCTTATATCAGAAATATCCCACATTGCAAGAAAAGAGTCAAAGCATGATCCTTCTTCAGCTTCTTGAACATAAGGTTTATAGGAAAAACTGTAGTGATGTGCAATAGCAGCCAGGAACATCTCAACACAAATGATAAAATCCTGCAATGAGAGAGATACTTAATCATTCATAACTGGAGAAAACTTGTTCTTGGTTTTCTTCTACAATTGAAAGATTGCAATTGCCTTTGGATACTGGCATCAGCTACTTTTCCACTTGAGGTAGGATATTCTTGGCAGGCTTCAGAGCCATGTGCACTACACACATACTGGAATTGGTCCTTGCCTGATGGACTGACTTGCTGGAAGCAGACATTCAACAAGCAGCACCTCTACAATGAATTCTTGCAAGAAGAAATGCAAGAATATCTAACAGAAGTATTTACCTGAGGCACATTCCTTCTTCCCAACACATGGATGTAGAAGTGTTGAGCATAAAACTCACTTGGGGTGACTGACTGAAACTTAGCCCAATTAATTCAGTACTAATCTAGCCTGTGTTAATTAAAGTGAGTATGACAATATCTGCTTGAGATCAGCTATAGAGAAGTAAATGTCTGCTCCTACCTGTAGGCCTGTAGCCACAGCTTCTACACTTTGCCACTCCCAGGTGTGTTTCTCAGAAATAACGCCAACTTTCACCAACAGTGCAATAAGCACAGCTTGCCTGTAAAGATTATTTGTTATTATTACTGTAACAGTAATGCCAAAAAAACTGCAAGCAAATCTTGTAAATGAGGCCTGTTCATATGTGTACACAGGAAGAATCTTACAAAAAACTTACTGTATATATATTTAGATTTTAAGAGGAGGAAAACAGACTTAAAAAGAGGTGTCATCATGTCATTCATCCATGGTCCTGAAGACCAACAGAGAACAAAACCGAAGAAGAGTGTTGTTCCAGTTAGTTCTTAGAAGTTGCTTCTCTTTCAGGGTATTACTGCAGCTCAGAGAGTAATGTTCAGATAATCAAATGCACTCACTTTAGCAGCTAAGTGTAAGCAATGCTTAAATAGTAATTTATAGTTAACTTATAGTAACTTATTTTGAAAAAGTTAATTACTTTTCAAAGTAAAAAAATAATTGGTTTTTGTTTCAAAATAACTGCAAGTGAAGATTCCAAAATAAATTATGTTCTTGAGAATCACCTTGAAAAATAGCAAGTCTAAAAAACAATCTCAAGTGAACAAGGCTGCTTTATCCAACATATACCCTTTTCCCCTCACAGCACTTAGATTATGGGTAGATTTTCTGAGGTCTCTAACCTCAGTAACAAATTCAGCTTTTTTAGCTCTTTTATGATCCACCCTGAGAGCAAGAAGTAATGAGTAAATAATTCACTTACCAGAAAGAAACAAAAACTACCATCTTCACACAAAGGAACTTGCCAACGGGTTGGATAGGGTTCAGTTCTTCACGTAGTACTTTATAAAACAGCACCAGACAATACATCGCAAACTAACAAGGAAAAGAAAATTAAGAAAAGTTTTCAAATCCTTGTTTATTTTGTGATGGAGTTGTTATACAGCATCTCTTCAGTTAAATATATCACAGTATGATACAAACTTAAAAAGCTATCTGTTTAGAAAAGAGGCTCTGGATTTATGGAATCTTTGCCTTACTGTTTTAAAACAGACTTTTCTTTTTTCCTGAAATTGTATTTCTGAAACGCATGGTATTGGCAGACAGAGACTGAGGTCAACTATCTACACAATAAAGCAAAACATAGGAAGGTCCTGTAAAATTTTTTCAATGCCAAGCACATCTCTAGAGAAAATGGCATAAAAAGCACGTGTTCTTTCAAGCTTCTGTTAAGAACACTTCAAATGTTGCCTCTTTATGAGACATGAGGCAATGAATGCAATCTTCACTGCAAATCTGAACAAGTTTCCTGTTAATGACAACTGCAAGCAACCAAAACTAATGTACAGCCAAACCTAAGGAACTGATCTCCACTTTTCATGCCCATTCTCCTAGCCTCTTACTACTAAGTTTCTTTAAGCAATCATGTCAACCAGGACATGCAGAAGTATGTGCTGCTGCTAGGACTGTTGTCACAGCAGAAAGCAGTTACAGTCCATAACAGTCGTCCATCAAACATAGGTGGCAGTAGGAGGACACCTTTTCCAGATGGGATGTCATGCTGTTCTGACTCCTGCTGCTGTTGTCAAGAGAAGTGAGAAGCTTGGAGGCTAGAAGGCTAAGCGGCAAGGAGCCAAAGCTGCTGCTCTTTCTCCTCTTGTAATAGCTCATGTGTAGTATACCCTGGGTGAAGCAGAAAATGATTCCTCTGTATTCCTAGCAAGCCACTAAATCCAATCCCTCCAAAATGAAACTTTCAAGTCTAGGGGCTGACATCTTACCCTTAACTGGACAGAATCTCAGTACTGCATGCACCATTTCCATTTTTTCCTGTCAATGGCGTTACCACCAGCTTGAAAAATACTGTGTTACAACACAGCCACTGCTGATTCTTTTTATGTGTGCTGGGAAGAAGCTGCTGGGGTGAGTCAAGTCATCTCTTCTGCAGAGGGGCAAGTCTGCAGCTCAGGCAAGTCTGCAGCTCTAACATGCCTGGGCCATACCACTTCACCCATCAAACAGTTTGGGGTAGAGAGGCAGGACACTTTATTGCCTTAGTAAAAATAATAAAAGTTTTAGATTATCTGTTTTCTAGTATTTTGCAGATAGTATTCTAGCATTTAACAGATAGTAACTTTGACTTACCCATAAGAATTACCAGACATTAACACAACTACTGTCAATAGTTCACATAGAAGATTCACATAATACTAATACAATGACTTAAAGGAATAAAAAGATGTACTCTTGATACTCACTAGCTGTGACATGTTGTTAAGTATAACCAGGTAAGTCCAAGCATTGTTGAAGCTGAAGTTTCCTTCATCATACACTCCCACTAGTTCACAAATTCTGAAAGAATTTTTAGAGTTCATCACTTTGAAGTAAAAGATCACTTTCCTGAAGTGCTAAATCTTCATTACATCAATCAACTGTTAGAATCCAGAATCTTTTTTGGCACTCAAATATGGGCATTGGTGGGTCTGCACAATAATCAGTTTTCAACAGCGTATGGCATAGGAAGTTTGTATTGTATTTTCCATAGAGGAAACAGTGTTTGAATGCAGCATTAACATATCCCGTTGTTGAATGAATTCAACAATTAAACATATTCTTTTTTTTTTTAGCTGTTTTGCTTTTAACTGTTAGAACACATACAGCTAATATAAATACTTATATGGATATTCTTTGTGAGCAGCAACTTTTTCCACAGTCCAACAGAATTAACAGTAATGACCATTAATACAAGGTTCATGAAATTAAGCTTTCAGCATCAACATGCATAACTGCTATTCCTTTACAACAACAGGTTATATGATATGTGTGAAGGCACACAGTAGGACTTGTCCCATGCAGAGTTTAATCAAATTTTAAAAGTTACATGAAATACCAAATTGTTGAATGCAATGCAAAAAGGGAGAAGGGGTAAAAAAGACTGTAAAATTAAGAGATCATAAAGATGTCTTTCCCACATAAACAGTGCTTCACATTCTCTCCCACTGCTTTCAGCAGCAGGCATTAAGTATTTATTATTTCAATTCTGCAAATAATCATTTTCTGTAGAGAAGTCATACAGAAATCATGGGTTGATTCAAATTGCCAGGACCCATTTAGCATGTAACACAAGTAGTCTGCTTTCAGACTACCTTGATTCAATACAAAGGGCATGAAAATTCTTCCTACTGTAACTCAAAATTATATCCTGAAGATCAATATTAATTATTGATAAGCATACTTACAAAGCTATAATGGTAGTAAATGGTCTGACAACAGTGTACTGCAAAACACCCAGTTTACATCTAAATAATAAAACTCTGCAAGAGAAACACAAAATTCATTGTACAAGAATTTAAAGACAACTCACTTACGGAAGTTTCCTGCTCTCAGTAGTTTCACTAAACTAAATTTTTACTTCATGGTAATTTCAACTTCTGCTTCCAGGACTTCAGATGCTATAGTATATAGCATGTATATACACAATACACAAAAAAACTAGACTTTTATAGATGCATAAAAGGAAATGGTCAATGATTCACTTTTTAGCCATGGAAAGCTTCTGGCTGGGCTAAACAAAGAGAATGCAATTTTCATAGCGTTTGAAGGCATTTAAGAATTACTTACATAGTTTAACATTTTAAACAGCTTTATCAAAATCTCTTAAGAGAGATGCTTATCAGATTAAGCACACAGAAACGAACAGTTCAGGGGCATGTGGCCATTTGTCCGTCACCTGTGGAAGTAAAAGCAACAGGCTATCTGGTCTACCAGCAATTCTTCATGAGTTTTTTGGCAAATGTTATATGATGGCAAAGGAAGCGAATTCAAGGAGACCTTTTTCCAATATTTCTGAAAAATAAGGAAGTTTTCTTCAGCACCGCCTGAGTCAATGCATGTTAGTAACTAAGTGCGATTTACAGGATGTTTTACAGCAAGATGAAAACATGTTCAGAGCTGCTTTCAGTACAGATTCCTAGTTGGTAAAATATGTGCAAACCATAAACTGACTCTGCCAAGCAACAAGTTACATTACTAAATATGAAAACAAAGTGTTTGTATCTGATCACACAGCTTAAAATTTTAAGATGTCGTCATATACTCACTCTCCCATAGCCCACGATGGACAACAACACAGAGGCGGCAGATGTCTCTGCTGATCTTTCGCTTCTATTATTAATACGAGGTTTGGATACCGGTTGGTTAGATAATTTGAAAGAAAAACCATAAAATTATAGATGACATAAGCTTCATAGCACTCTCGACATGTATCCACATATATTGCAATGTTGGGGTATTTCAAAGCTATCCACTGTAAGAAGAGAGGTACACAAAAGGTTACATGCAAGAAAGACAAAAGTGATTCCAATGACAACATTGGCTGGCTAGTTCAGCAAGCAATACTTCATTAGATAGCAGGCACTAATTAAACAGGGCTTGAAGCATTTGGCTAATAAGAATGTTATGCTATGGCTAGAAAAATAACATTCTGTAAAAATACAAGTAGAACTTCAGATTGCACCTCTGCTGCTTCAAATTGATGCATGCTTAAAGCACTGCGCAAGAGATGCTCTGTATCTTTGACCACACAATTCAGTCTTTAATTTAAAAGGAACTAAGGAGATGGTTCCCCACACATAACCTACTCCTGTTAGGAGGAGACAAGATAGAACCGTTTCCTGAAATTCACATATTCATTGTCAATATGGGTTTGAGAACTATGTTTTTAGTCCATCAATATAAAGTTCTTTTCTTTTGCTATCTAATAAGTAATGTTTGTTCTGGCATGTTTGCAAAATATAAAAGGAAGCAGCAGATTAGCCTTAACATGGTAGTCATGCCTCTAAATTAAAATTTCAGACAGAAAAGTGATTTTTTTTTTTTGCAAAATTGTGATTATGGATCAGCTATCAGAGGTTTCAATTTTTGAGTATCACACTGCTGTTTCAATGTTCAGTGCAATCTGTCCTACTGGGTTTTTTTGGTTTGGGTTCTTGGAGGAGGGGGGAAGAGTTAAATAGAGGCAGGTCTTTTGAGTTTACTTTGCTTCCCTAGGTTGTAGTAATGTGCCTTCTCTGACCTTCTTATTAGAACTACAGGAAGATGCTTCACATCCTCACTGCAGTTAAAAAATACTAGAGATGACAGATGCTGCAACACCTTTGTGGAAGATGTAATACCACACCTAGTAAACTGAGAATACAGTACTTGAATATGAGAAAAGAACTTCATGTTCAGCTCAGGTTAAGCACTCTAGGAGGATACCATATATTCAGCAAAGGCCGTAAGATCCAGGAGTCTGAGGAAAGATTTCAGTATGTCAGAAATATCCCTGAATGCCTGGCTAGAGCTCATTTAATTAGTAAGTAATTTTCTTCCAAAGGAAAAGTCTGTACTTGAAATTGAAGTATCAACCTGAGGTAATTGATATTCCCCCTAAGAAACTGATAATGCCATTTTCTTCCCTACTTTCCTTCACTCTCAGATACTCTAAATCCCAGTCTCTCTAAAAAAAAAAAAAAGGAGAACATATATAAAGGTGACACTTCATAAACACTCAAGAGATGGGAGAAAAAGCAAAGGAAAAGTTCTGGGAAAGCTGCCTTTTATGAGGGAAACAGAAGTATTTGCAATGTCAAGAGGTGATGATAACATGTAAACACACATCCTGTACAGTCCACAGGTTTAGTATGTTGCTTAGCTCTGGTTGAAATCATCTCCATAGGTGACATATGTACATGGTATGGCCAATAGAATCTATTGCATAAAAATATTCAGAAGTGGATTTTTTTGTGGGATCTTACCCTTTTCCTCCTGAAGCAAAAAGAAAGAATTTTAGCACTAAGCATAACTTGGGAAAGAATTTTAGCACTAAGCCTAACTCTGGAAAGAAAGGTAAGGCACTTAATTTTGAGACAGTACTTGAATCAGCCTGGTTTCCATTTTAGCTGTTACTGAAGATGGAAGGCCCAAAAGCAGGCTCTTGTTGTACCCCTTTCCACATCTGTCATAAAGGATACTCAAGGACAGGATTAAGAAGGGTTAGCAAAAGCGATCCCACAAGCTCCACAAGAAGAATGTAATATTGCTAGAACTATGCTTCTGATGTACTCCACAAACAGGAATGCCCAGAAGTTTCTAGGACTACAAGTCTCCATGCAGCATAGTTTCTGCTAACTGTGACACTGTTCTCCCTCACTCCCACAGCAAACAGAATTTATTGAGCTGTTAACAGTAAGAGAACACTTACACTGTCTAAACTGTAAATCGGCACCATCCATAGAATCCTGTTACAATAACAAAAGAACATTTAATATTACTAGAAGTATTTTTAGTCTGAATTAAATTTAACATTTGTAACACAGGTAAAATGCGAAATGTTACCTGATTATTGGTTTCTGTAATTCAGGTTGAGTATAATGGACTAAGTGTTGTAGTATTCCCCAGAGAGATATTGGTATAGTCATCAGTAGAAATATCCCAGCGATAAACCATGCCTTGGTATGAATTCCAACCTTGCAAGGAAAAAGAAAAGTGCAAGATGAAAGTTTTAGTATTAATACTTTAAAGTTTTGCTAGTATAGGAAGAAAAATAATTTATCTTTCTCTTTTTTACTGTGAATAAAGTTTTAAGGTGGACATTAAGTAAATATCCCAATATTAAGCTTACTTTTTCTATCTCTCCTTTTCAAATGCACAAAATCCCAAAGCCTCCCTTGCAATCTGTTGACGTGGCTTACAGTAAAACTTAAAAACTCAAAAGAAAAAGATGAGAAATCTTGCAGAACCAAACTAAGTCATCACAAATAAACACAAAACAGTCTACAAAAATGTAGTAATTCTCACTATTTAATTTACTGAAAGCCACAATGGATTCCTTGCTTTAGGTCTCAAACTTGTCTCAGTTCAGTGCTTCATTATAAAGTTTCTGAAAGCCTGTGGATTTAAAGTAATTTTAGCTCTAAAATCAAGTTCCAACTAGTAATCAATTTCAACTAGTTTCATTTAGCAATCTGAAATAGATATGCATGTGTGTATATATATAAATATATAAATGTCTGCTAAAACACAGGGCTACAGTTTTAAACCAAAGCTCTCTGAAGAATAACTGTATTAGTAATCCTAAGCACCAAAACGGGAGAAACACTGTAGACTCTTCTCAAACAGGTTTTTTTGTTGAGAATTTCTTCTGTGACCTCCTCCTGTATGTCAACACCTCAGAGCTTCTGTTGTTTTCCTGTTCAAATACTGCTTCCGAGCAGTGTCCCTACCAGTAACAGATTTAACGATTTCGACATTTCAGGTACCACTTTGATATAAACACCCATTATGCTGGACATACAAAGGCATCAGGACAGGGTTTCAAAACTGGAAATTTAAAATACACTCAAGGCAGACTTTACCGTCATTAAGTGCTTGAAATTATACCATGAGAAAGCTTACCTCCGGTGGAACAAGCCTGTATAAAAACTAGACAGTGTATACTCCAGTACCAACAGCGTAACAGAGCAGCTTCTCCACCCCCTATCTCCGTTCTCCCTGATCAGACAGAACTACCCGAAATACGAGGTTATCAATGCCAGTATTAACCACTAAGTGTCAAAAACTAAATTCCGGGCAGGGCAGCGGCAGAGCTCCAGCCGTGCTCCTACAGAGACTGACTCCAGTTTCTTCAGCACCGTATCAACTCTTCCAACACCAACTATTATCGAACCGGCAGAGGGAAGAAATCCTGCTCTGTCCCATCCACACCCACACACACACCCCTCAGCCTCGGGGCTCCCCGCCGCGCCCCGTCCCTCACCTCCAGCTTCTGCAGCTCCCAGACGCACAGCGGCACCACCACCAGCAGCCCCACGATGTACAGCAGCACCACCAGCGGCCGGATCCACCGCCGCCAGTTCCCGCAGGTGCACGGCATGGCCCCGCCGACACCGCCCCGCCGGCTGCACCGGCAACCCCCGCACTCCCTCACACCCACACGGGGCCCGCGGCGCCTCAGCGGGCCGGCGCCGGGACCGGCACAACCCAGGGGCCGCGCATCACCGGTGGGGCCGCCCCGCCGCCCTCCTTGGCCCGGCCCGGCCCGGCTCGGCCCGGCGCTGCCCTGGCCCGGCCCGGCGCGACACCGCCCCGCGCGCACACACCCCCCGCGGCACTTCCGCCTGGCAGCGCTTCCGGCGGCTCCGCCCTAACCGTAGCGGCCTCGCCGATTGGCTGCTCGCCCTGCCTATCGCGGCTGCCCCGCCCACCGCGGGCCGCTGAGACCGCGGCCGGCGTCTAGGACAATGGCCGGTGATGGTGTGGACGTACCCTCCCCGGAAGGGTGGTCTCTTCCGCCTGCCTCACTCCCCCCTCCCCCTCCCCGCCCCGCAATGGTCTCTCCCGCGCTGGGGGGCGGGGCTCGGGCTCGCGCAGCGTGCTGCGGGCTCGCGGGGGGTGACCGTTATTCTGGCTGCGGTAACGGCTCGGCTCGCGCTCGGCCGTTAGTCGCGCGGCCGGTGCGGTTCGGCCCGGCTCGGTTGGTGTTCCGAGCCGTGCCTTGCTGACGGCGGAGGGAGAGTCCTTCCCCCCTTCCCTCTTCCCGGCAAAAGTAATTCAGTGAGGAGCCCTTCAGGGAGGGAGCAGGGGGCCTTTCCTGAGGCACCACCGCGCGCTCGCCGCCTGCGTCACAGCGGAGGAGCGTGGCAACACGCCGTCACGGCAGGCCTGTGGGCGCTAAGGAGGGCCGGAGCTAATGAGATTTATTTTGGAAAGTGTGCGGGCAGGCAGAAATTGCAGGAACTGAAGTCAATGGGGACAGCTGCTGTAACTCCACAGCTGGGCAAGCCTCTGTAAACAGGGTCCTGTCTAAAACGCCTCCATGGATACTCACCTGAGAGCAGGACAGAGTGAGAAATCTGGCCTAGAGAGGTACTTCAGAATTCCAAGAGTGGATGACAGGTTGTGACGTGAAGACTCCAGCAGGCATATGAATAATACAAAATGCGTATTAAATTTCAAGTATTTGTTGGACTTTTTTTTTTTTTTGCTGTACAAGTGTCTTGTAAAAACTACCATAGCAGTCACTGACAAAACACAGGACCTCAGGTGCTGAACTAAATTAGGGCCGTTGATGACACTCTGCCAAATACCCAAGGAACCGCCACTGTAAATTCTTGGAAGGAAACAAATGCAGACTTCAGTGTGAGGTGTGGCTGAGAAGTGTATGCTGGAAGAAACCACACGCAGTTAAGAGGTACTAAGAAACAGTGACTGCAGTCTCTCTCTTCTATCTCTAGCTAAATTCTTGACTTCTTTCCTTTTTTTCCCTCTGCATTGCAATTGTTTGCCCAGGCTTTCCACTATTAAGTTGTCAGTGGTGCAGACCTTAAGTCAAATAATGAAGCTACATGTTTTTTTGAGTAGCTGCTGTCTCTATTGTGGAAATGACTGGAAACATATTTACACAGTGAAAAGAAATTTCCTACTCAGTAAATTGCAAAACCCCAAAACGTGTAAGAGAGCTTATCCCAAAGTTGACATAATCAGCGCTGTGAGGCCAGATTCCTGTTTGCGTGATCTCTGCCCTTCATATGCTGCACTGATGTGGCATCTAATAGTTCACATGGCTATGTGCGTGGATGAGGCAGCAGCTCATCTCGGAAGGAAGTGCTCAGTTGTTTGGCTACTATGAACTGCCGAAGCAACTCTTCCCTATATCCTCTGAGGAAATATCAATAAGGCTGAACTCAGCCCACAAGCCAACAGTTGAACTATGCTGTCTTAGCCAGAAACTGAGATTGTGATAATGGGCTGTTAAATTTTCCTTCTCAATCCAATTTCTTAGGAGGCAAAGCAGTCTAGAGGTTGCCTCGATGTCCTCAATAACTGGTAGGTTCCTCTACAAGGAGGGTGGGTTATGAGGTCCTTTTTTCCACCTGCTTATCATTGATTTCATTTAGTCTAGTACTTCCCTTTCCCACTATTATATAGAGCTTAGAAGAGTGGTCTGAATTAGTCATCTCAGCAGCAGCCCTGATGTTGTGGTTTAACCTCAGCCAGCAGTTGAGCACCACACAGTGGCTCAGTCACTCGCCCCCAAAGGAATGGGGGAGAGAATCGGAAGACTAAAAGTGAGAAAACTCATGGGTTGAGATAAAGACAGTTTAACAAGTAAAGCAAAAGTGGCACGGGCAAGCAAAGCAAACCAAGGAATTCAATCACTGTTTCCATGGACAGGCAGGTGTTCAGCCTTCTCCAGGAAAGCAGGGCTCCATCGCACATAACAGTTACCTGGGAAGACAAACGCCATCACTCCAAACATCCCCCCCCTTCCTTCTTCTTCTTCCCCAAGCTTTATATGCTGAGCATGATGTCATATGGTCTGGAATATCCCTTTGGTCATTTGGGGTCAGTTGTCCCTGCTCTGTCCCCTCCAACTTCTTGTGCCCCCCCCAGCCTGCTCACTGGTGGGGTGGGGTGGGGTGAGAAGCAGAAAAGGCCTTGGCTCTGTGTGAGCACTGCTCAGCAATAACGAAAACATCCCTGTGTTATCAGCACTGTTTCCAGCCAAAGCATAGCCTCATACTAGCTACTATGAAGAAAATTAACTCTGTCCCAGCTAAAACCAGCACACCTGAGCACCTTAAGTAAAAAATCTGATACTCCAACTGTCATTTCTACCATTTTCTACCCATCAGTGAATTAACTATAAATTCAATTTTAAAGTTTAAGGATAAGAAACATTTTAAGGGAACTGAAAGTTCATACCTGTGTTACAGATAAATAAAAATTCAGTGGAGGTAATGTGATTTGCTTGAGGTTATGGCAAACTTGTGAACAGAATCTTGTTCACTGATACTTGCACTAAGGAACAGTTCTTCCTATACTGTTTTGAGCTGAAATGCTACATTTCTGTATTGTATTACCAAATCAGTATTAAGGTGCCTATTCTGTTGCCCTTTGTTCTTTGTATGTAACCCACTCTTGGCAAGATGGTACAAGAAGTCAGTCAATTGGAAGCTAACAAGCTCAGTCATACTGAATAATAAAAAGTATGTAAATAAAATACTCAAACAGGTAACAGACACAAACCCAGATGTTTCCAACATTTCCAGAAAAGCAGACAACACAAATGCATTGAGTACTGGAAATAAATATGATGGTAACTTAGCCATAATTAACATACCCAAAATGACAGAAAACATTCTACATTGTTAATGAATAAACACAATATTTTTCTAAAGTTCAAGAATTTTTTTAATTCCCCCTGTATTTTGGTTCATTGAGGGCCAAGCACTGGTTTGTTTTTTGGTTTGGTTCTTTTTTTTTTGCTTCCCAAAGAATATCAAGCTGAGAGCTGGCTTCATAGTGATTTTTTTGATAAAAGTTCTTGCATCATTTGTAGGACTCGTAGGGTTTCTTCAGCAGTTACTGCCCTAAAAAATCCTTGGGGAGAACATAAACACAGACTTAAAATCATTCTTTTGAGCTTATCCAGTCTTTTTCCATCTACTGGTGTTTTGTGTGCTTACCTCAGGTTCCAAAGTAGGCATCTTTGCCCGAACAAGTGTGGTCTCTTTATAGTTGGATTTCTTAGAAAGCAAAGCATAACATAGTTGTGTCATATGGTTACCGGCGTGACCTCCCCCTCTAGTGAACTTGAATCTTTTGGCTGGTTTCAGCCAAATCTGAGTCAAGGGTCAAAGTCCCAAACTCCAAAATACGTTCCTTGAAGTTTTGTGAAGGCTGGTAAAGGGGAAACAGCCAAACAAATGCTTATCTCTAGCCTCCTGAAGGAAAGGAACCTCAGTTTACCCATACTGCTTATCACAAGCATACTCACTGGCCAGTCACTGTAGATTGGTTTTAATTAATACTTCATTAGAATAACATTGGACTAGAAAAACCTAATAAAGCTTTTCAACCCTGCTGTCTGATTTCCTGTGATGCTCTAGGGGATTCATACACCAGTCTGAATCCAAGCAAGAAAGGTAATAAGGTTATTGAATTGGATACCCTTCTCCAGTGGCATTTGTTACATAAAGCCATATTGTAAATATGTAAGTAAATATAAATCCCCCAAAAAGGTAAAGGGAATGCATTTCTGCAAGTAGATTCTTTTTAATACTTTCAGAAGGTTTTTCTACAAAACAAATCTAAAGTAGATTTTTTTTTTAAACGTAAATATGAAGCTTTATGGTATTTTAACTGTCCAGAAGGAAAGCAGGTTTTCCACCCATTCATGTCAAAATACGTGAGCAAGTAATGCTCACACAACTTTGGAAAATGGGAGCACTATACTAGAATATGTAAATAAAAGTATCTTTCCTAGGAGAGGTGAAACAATCATTCTGTTCTACTTAGCATTGCTAAGGACTTAACTGGAAAATTGTGCATTATGTAAAAAAAAAAAAAAAGGAAAGTTGTGTCTGCTGAGAAGCAACCTGCATGATCAGAAGTTATAAATGCAGGCATTTTCAGGAAAGACTAAAATAATTGTGTTTAGAGAAGTCTTAAAGGAAACATGATAAATGTGTAAATATTTGCCACAAAGGTAAAGAATTACATTCTGTTCTTTTTGAGCAGTAGCATAAGTGTGCTAAAACTGTGGCAAGAGGAATTGTGTATACTTAAGCACTGAAATAGATTAGTTGCTGTGATCTCCACCATTGAAGGTTTTTACTGGAAATCCTCCACTTCATGTCCCAGAAATTATTCTGGGTATCGATCAGAAGAGGAACTGTTCTGATCTGTGAGGTTCTAGTCTTTTCTTAGGAAATCTTTTGTTAGGAAATCCCCTTTTTCACTACCCTTGTAATTTACGAGAACTGAGGGCATGTTCTGTCTTTGTTGTGCCAAGCTTCCATTGTCAAGAACCAATTCTGCTTCTAAAATAACTTCATAGACCAGAATGATTTTATAACAGAAATGAATATGAGGTAGTAACAATATGGCCCTCAAAATGTAGTATTCTTGTGAGCTGATAGTTATAAATATTCTTGTTCCTTAGTCGTGTTTCAGTAACATGGGAAACAACAGTACAAAATCTCATCCTCACACATAGATTCATGAATTTATAATTTTTCAAAGTATTGCACAGTGAAAAAGTTGTAATTGACACATAAGAGAAGGAATCGCCTTCCCAAGTGTTGCATGGGTTGTCAGTGAACTAGCACCACTGCGTGGAACTAATTCTATCTCCAGAACACAGACAAGCTTCCTTGTTTTCAGCAAGTGCCTACGTGTGAAATATTGCTAAAAACCAAACCAACAGAGTTCATCTTCACTATTAAGGCTTCTAATATTAGAGGGAAGAGTAACAAAGCTACTCCCCAGAACTTGGAGATAACAGCTGTACTAGCATCATTCTCCACTACTGGAAAGACTGATGTGAATTATTGTTGATGTCAATCACTATGTACATTCTGTTCTCATGAATTTCAAATTTATTTAAAAGAGAGTTATGTCAAAACATAATAAACTGGGATTATTCCTTAGTATATGGAACCCCATAAATAATTTACTAAATTAAAATGGCAAAGAAAATAGACTATTTTATAATTGTGGTTGGAAAACTATGTGTTATATATTATTCATGAATTATATTTTTATTTACATGCTATTAGTTTCATAAGTTTCCTCATTTTTCATTCTTATTTTGTAATATGAAAGTGCAGACCCTTAGTGATAACTGGGCTGTCCATCTTGCCTATCAGAATTTTACTGTGGGGTGGACAGTAAGGTTTAAATGCAAATTCTCATAGAGTGAAAATCACAGATTTCCCCTCTCGTGTGAGGGTGGTATTACTGTCAGCTCTTTGAGGTGCGCATCCAATAGCATACAGCTGATTAGTTCACACTCCACTGGTGCTTACTTACACTGGCAGCCTCTCTAGTGCATTTTTATTTCATTTTATTAAAACTTAATGAGAGTTAAAAACTCAATTTAATTTCTTTTTTTCTTCCCATCATCAATTTTCTATTAGAGGGCTGTCATCAGTTCTAAGAAATTGATCTTTGTTATGGAAATGCTGCCACCACATTCTGATTAATTCCTTGTTTCTTTTGTGCATGATCATTGAAGAGAATGTCTGTTGTTTGGATCCAGAAGCATCTGTAACCGGCAGTTAGGGTGGTAACTTAAGATGCAGCATCTCTGTTTTCATTGTTACTCAGATTTTTGCATGTTAGCTAGTCGGGAACTTGTTAGCTACCTACTATCACTAGGCTCTTAAGCATTTTAAAACATGAGCTCTTGTTGCAGTGAATGGAGTTAATGGACATCTGTCTTTGTTTGGCAAAGCACTAATAGAGTTTTATTCATTTATTTTATGTATGGTGCCTCAAAATACATTAACTAATCTAGCAGTAGGGGCTGTGTAAAAGGAAGTAGTGAACATGAAATAATCAAGTGTAAGTAACCCTCATGCACAACTCCTCAGAAGGTGCACATCTATCATTCCTGTGAAAGAATGGAAAGAATGTGTGCCAAATGTTTAGAAATTCAGCGAGAGTATTATGAATTCTTCTTGCCATTTGGTTCTCAAAGAAAGGATCTCCCTGTAGAATTCTGTAATACAAAAACCTTTCCAAATGTTATGGGGTATGACTTGCAATAAAGAACAAACAACACTTAGATTCAGTTTTAAATGAGCCAGGATACCTCTTTGCTAAAAGTCCATGCTCCAGATGAAGGACAAATTAAAATTCACAGATTTAGGGGATGTTTTCTGTAACAAAAGGACTGTTTGGTACATTTTGCTAAGGAAGCACTTACTTAATCGGAGAGCGACTGAGCAGCAGAACAGGTTGCTCAGAGAGATTGTGGAGTCTCCCTCCTTGGAGATACACAAGACCTAACTGGACATGGTCCCAGGCAACCAGCTCTGGGTAGCCCTGCTTGAACAGGAGGGTTGGACAAGACAACCTCCACAGGTCCCTTCCAACCTCAACCATTCTGATTATGGCTTTCATTGGAATAAAATCTATGCCAGAATAATATGGTGGCATAATATGGTAGAAAAGATGCTGCTCAACACCTTCTCTACAACAAATTTTTTCAACTCTGACAAAGATCATATAAACAAATCACTCCTGTACCTCATCACCTGTAAAGAAGGAAAACTGTCATATGGACCATGACTAGAGGTCCCTTCCAACCACAACTTTTTTCATTAAACATAAAAATATATTAATTTATAGAAAATAGCATTATCTGCAATTCATCTTTCCCCCTTTACCTGCATGTGCCTTTCTGTCGAGCTGTTAGCAGGTTTTTATTGAGAACTCCCTTTGTTACTGTTGAGGTTTCATTTATGACAAGGATTCCCAAACTCTGGTATGTAAATTATTCCAGGACATGATCTTGCCTGGTAGAGAAGCAGGCAGTACTGTTGCTTAGGTTGTTCCTGCTGTTATAGCCATGGTCAATGCTCATTCAGAAAATGTTTGTGAACTGTGATAAAAAAAGCTCTGTCATCTCTTATCTTGCAGCTACAGCTTTAATACACAATATACATACCCATGTGGGATTGTTAACAGAGTTTCAACTGCTGGAACCTCTCTCTTCTCTCACTCCCCTTCTTGGGAAAGAATACATGGGACCTGCATGTGTCCTTCAGCATTATAGGGAAGGATAGACGCGCCTGTAGGTGGGGCACAGGGACTATTTCTGGGCAGATTTTCATCTCAGCCAAATTAAGACATTAACATTGCCATTAACATATTGAACATGAGTCAGTGTCCTGGTTTCAGCTGGGATAGAGTTAAGTGTCTTCCTAGTAGCTGGTACAGTGCTGTGTTTTGAGT
>JANZLQ010000007.1:22431252-22509689 GCA_026212715.1 Elanus axillaris | reverse complement strand
TAGAATAGAATAGAATAGAATAGAATAGAATAGAATAGAATAGAATATTTCAGTTGGAAGGGACCTACAACAATCACTTATTCCAACTGCCTGACCACTTCAAGGCTGACCAAAAGTTAAAGCATGTTATTAAGGTCATTGTCCAAATGCCTCAAACACTGACAGGCTTGGGGCATTGATCACCTCTCTAGGAAGACTGTTCCAGTGTTTGACCACCCTCTCAGTAAAGAAATGCTTCCTAATGTCCAGTTTAAACCTGCCCGACGAAGCTTTGAGCCATTCCCATGTGTCCTGTCACCAGATCCCAGGGAGAAGAGATCAGCAGCTCCCTCTCCACTTCCCCTCCTCAGGAAGCTATAGAGAGCAATGAGGTCATCCCTCAGCCTCCTTTTCTCCAAACTAGACAAACCCAACGTCCTTAGCCGCTCCTCACAGGACATGCCTTCCAGCCCTGTCACCAGTAATTCAGCCTGTACAGCTTGTCAGAGATATAGTACTCCATTTGCAGGTCTGTTCCTTTAAGAGATAAACATGTTACCTGATATTTACTACTGAGAAGATATACATTACTAATATGATAATATCAGAGAGTGAGAATTATAATGAAAGGTTTTGCAGCTGTGCAAAATTGTCAATTTACCTGGGGAAAAATATCTTCAAGATTTTCTGTATAGGTATTCTATATTTCGCAGCCCTTCACATGAGAAATCATTTAAAAAAAAATCTCTAAATGGAGCTGTTACAAAATGTTGTTTTAACACATTTAAGCAGCATTTTATTTCCATTTTCTCTTGATTGCTGCCTGCTTCGACAGACAGCTATCTGATTGTGCTGCATACTTGACTGGCAAAAACCCCCACATTAAAATGCTATAATAGATGCATTTTTGGTGACTGAATTTATACTTTTATTAAGCTAAGTACTTAGTAATGTGTATAGTCCTTTACTCATGTTTCACAGGTAAATCTGCTCAGATGAAACTGAAGTAAATGCAGAGATGTTGTTTTTTCCTGTTGGAAAATGAAAAACAAAAGCACAAACCGCACTACTGTTCATTGTATGTTCTGCCTAAAAATAGCTAAAATTATACATATTCAGAAACATGTTTTTGCTTAAAAGATATATAGAACCAATTTTAAAGTGTTCCATGTTTCTGAATTAGCTCAGTTTTATTAGTTGACACTTCGTTCCAAAATCCCAACTTCCTTCTTAGTTGTTCCATAAAGGAAAAGTAAAAAGTAAATGCACTGAAGGATATCAGAAGAGTATTTATTTATGTAGCTATAACTGAGGTATTGTGTAAACCAAATACCATAGAATAGTGTGAATAACCACTAGGATGTGCTGTTGGCCTAAAATTGAAACCCTGGTATTTAAGAAACAAGTTTCAAAATTCTGAAGTGCGATGTAAACATAAAACCCTTGTATTCTCATCTGGCGATTTCAGAAAAAAAGTACAAAATACAGATTTTTGTAAAGAAAGGAATGGAGTATTTGAATGATAGGAAAATTTTTCTATCATGCAAATATCCTTAGTAGGCATACTTGAAGTGAGAGTTTACTGAAAGAGTGTCACAGCCATGACTATATTCAATTTATTGAATATCCAACATTAGAACTTTTATTGCTGGAAATTATGTATTGTTGCAAGGTTTGGTCTCTGTGGTAAGACCTCATGTGCATATATGCATTACGTGCAACATCTTTACACAAAAAAAAAATTAAATGTGTTTTATAACAAAATACTTGTCCTCTTGGTATTCTGTTGCTTGTTGTACACATGTATGAAACAGTGCTAAACTGAGATTTGTGGATCTAAACTGATATACTGAATTACTGGTTGTAAAACAATGTACATTTATCAAGATGTAGAGTTCTGAAAATTGTTATGCTGGAAACATTTGAAGCATGGTTGTTAAAGTTTGCAATTTGTTATTTCAGTAATACTGACCTATTTTGCCAGTTTTGATACTTTAACTTAGGATTGTTTCATATGTTAGGATTTTCCAGCACTTGCTACTTTATGGTGGCTAACATACTCTTAAGTTGTGTGTGAAGAAAGTAGATTGATAAGCCATGCAAGAGGACTTACGGAAAGATCTGTTTTAACTGTTTAAGCCAAGAATATGATGTGAAGGGGTTGGTAGCTCGCAATCCTTTCAAGCCAGCAACAATTCTTGCAGGTATCCAGAATTATAGAATTCCTTCAGCAAGGAAGGGAGAAAGCATCCTACTGCTGTTTTTTTGGTTTTTTTCTCTTCTAGATTTTCCATCTTAAAAAACATAGCAGGAGCATAAAATGTTAAAGATTCCTAAAATATTTCAATGTTTATGTAGTATAGACAATGCTGTAACTGGTAGTGTTTAACTGATCTAATAAGCTTTTAATTTGAGTGATTGTCTAACTGATGCATCAAGCTTGCATAATATTAAACATAGTATTTCCAGCCATTCCTTCTAACACCACTCAAGAGCTGAGGGTTACTAAAGATAAGTTTTGATCATGCTTTCTCAGTTATTTACCTATCAATGTTGCTAATAGTCTACCCGAACTGAAAGGCAGCACTGAAAAGTTTTGTGTATTCTTTGAAAAAAAAAACCCACAACATAAACCACTTAAAAAGAAAAAGTCCTTGGTCAATTAAGACATGTCAGCATAATAACTCTTCTGAAGAGTAAGATTTTTCTCTTTTATTTCTTCTGAGAGGATGAACTGAGTTCTAGTCTGAGAGCCAGGAATTCTTCCATTCTAATTCTGGTACTGACTCAGTTGTAGCCTATGGCAATTTATCACAATTTTTTATATATGTAAAATGGAAATATTTGTCCAGAGGCAATATGAAGATTAATTACTTAATATTTATAAATCGTTCTGAAAATCAGCATTATGCAGATACTATGATTATTTCTGAGCAGTTGATTCTAATCTGCGATGAGGCCCAGAAAAGGACATAAACACCTGATGCTTAAGTCAGGTGGAATTTAGATGCCCTGGGTCAAAATTGCAGTCCTAAAAATGTTTACACATCTGCCAGGTAACCCTGGAGGTACCTAAGTTTGACTGGAAGCTCAGGCGTTTTTTTATTATGAGGTGCATAAAGTACTCCAGAAGTGCTCATTTGTGCTCTCAGAGGTACTTAAGCCTTAATAGAACTGAGCCCCCTAGTAATTAACTGAGGCTAATGACCAGCAGATGTCCAGAAAGGAAGCATTCCTCTGCATGTCTCCCCGCAGAGTTCCATCCAGTAGGTGAGCTCTGAAAATACATAGTAGGCCAGGACCCTGCAGCAACAGCTGGTCCCACAGTGGAAGAAAGTCTGTTTCCCTTCAGACTGTAGCTCAGTGCTTAGAACAGACAGAAATGTGGATGAAATCCAGGTTCAGTTCCCTTGTCTGCCTGAAAGGACTCAATCCCTCCTTTGGACCATGCTTTCATCAGCAGGCAGCAGACTTTTTAGAATGTAGGAAGGATTCTCACATCTTCACTTTCCAAAGAAGATACTCGCTATTTACCATCAGCATTTAAGTCTTGCAGTTATGGCACATTGATGAGAAAGAGGAACTGTTGTCAAATTTTACAGAAAATAGAGAAATACTCTGTCCTGGATAAGTACAAAAATAATTGTAGGAGTTGGGACTAGAACCTAAGATAGAGTGCTCTTCAGTGACTGCCTGCTTATATTAGTCTGCTCCCTATACAACATGATGACTTTTGTGGGTGTACCAAATGCAAAAACTTTCCTTCATGCACTGTATAAAGACTCTAAACTCTGGATTCAATTATGCAGGCCCGGAAGATGAAAATCAGATGGTGTGATACTTCAGAGTGCAGTGCTTTGTCTTTTTCTAGATCTGTCCTAGGTTCAGCAATAGGAATCTGACAGATAGAATCACAGAATCATAGAATCATTCAGGTTGGAAAAGACCTTTCAGATCATCAAGTCCAACTGTTAACCTAACACTGCCAAGTCCACCACTAAACCATGTCCCGAAGTGCCACATCTACACGTCTTTTAAATACCTCCAGGGATGGTGACTCAACCACTTCCCTGAGCAGCCTGTTCCAATGTTTGATAACCTTTTCAGTGAAGAGATTTTTCCTAATATCCAATCTAAACCTCCTCTGGTACAACTTGAGGCCATTTCCTCTTGTCCTATCACCTGTTACTTGGGAAAAGAGACCTCCTCATAAGACACATTCTACGGAGCCTTCACTAGCTTCACTGTCCTTCTCTGGACACGCTCCAGCACCTCAGTGTCTTTCCTGTAGTGAGGGGCCCAAAACTGAACCCAGCACTCGAGGTGCGGCCTCACCAGTGCCCAGTACAGGGGAACAATCACCTCCCAGCTCCTGCTGGCCACAGAATTCCTGAGACAGGCCAGGATGTCGTGTGCCTTCTTGGCCACCTGGGCACACTGCTGGCGTACAATACAATAGAAAGAACAGATTCTCTCACCCTTTCTCTCTTGCTTTCTTTCTCTGTTTCTCTCCATGCTTGTGGTCAGTTCTTAAAGTGCCCAGATAAGAAGCATAGTCTAAGCCTGACTTTCTTTGTCAAAGGGAGAAATCCTTGTGATGTTAATGAAATCAGAATTGGGCTCCAAGTATTAATGGAAGAAGAAATTTTTTGAGAAGTTTCCTGTGTGGTACCTATTATACCTAAAACACATGCATTTCTGCTGTGATTTGTCAAAGCTGCTGTTTCTCCCCAGTCAGTACCTGTCTCAATACTTTAAAACAAATTAATGAAAAGGAATTTTATAGTGATTTAAATTCAAATGCTCTGAGATGTGGTCTGTTAAGTAAATAGGCTTTTCTTTCCAGAATACATGCATGATTTTGCTTTTATCCTTGCATGGATACGTTTAGCTAAAATATTTGTAACAGCTTGTGCGTATGACTAGGCATTCATCATTGAACAAAATGATAAATACAAAGTTTTCACTTTTTGAGGAATGTTGGTATAAAGAGACATGAAGAGTTGTAAAGATGAAAATAGACTTTGATCCCTGCCAACATGTAAACAGTAATGTGACTGGAAGATAATCTTCATACTAAATACAGTTCTACATACCTACAAATAGATAGCTATTAGCTATAAGTGGAAAAAAGTTTTTCAATAACCATAAAAAAACATAAAACCAAAACCTTTCCTTCTAAAGCAGCAGTGTTGTATAAACTCGATAATATTAGAGACTTTCTGGGTGCCTGTAACAAATTGCTTGCTTTTATGCTTAGAAAAATCCATGAAAGCGACTGAAACCCCCTGAACTGGGCCTCTGGAAGAAAAAAAAAAAAGCTTTTCCATATTTTAAAGTGGCTTTTTAGGCCTCCCGAGTCTTTCTGGCACGTTATTCTCAGACCCTTATGGACTGGGATGCTGCCAAACAGCTTTTTTCCCACAAAACTTTAATAAACTTTGAGTGCTGGACAGAAGGGTAGTGCAATTCCCAAAGAGAGATTTCACTACAGGATTCCAAAATACCTACAATATAGAAACTAGCCTCTGAATGAACCCAGCAGTATTTTTCCTTGGTTTTCTTACAAATACAAGAAATTCAGTTCTGTGTTTTACACTGGTTTAGCACTTCTCTTTCCTCTGTTTAAGAAATTGTTTTCTTTTACCAGCATTATGATTCCTAATATTGTTTTATAAACTAGATATGCCTATTCTAATGCAAGTATACTTTGATTTTGCCAGACACTAAACCATACTTACATTTACTTACAACCACATCAAAATATTTTGTATCTACAAAGTATTTAGACACATATTGCCCAGAAGGAGAAACATACTGGAAGAGTCATAGGCCAAATTCAGCTCTCGGTTACCATGGCTAGAGGAAGTGAATCCAAGCAAGTCTGTAGCATTTCTTTGGACTGTTATCCACTGCTAGACCTTGTAAAACTTTAGCATTCTCTAACTTCCACTGGAAACAAGAATATCAGCTGCCATTGAAAACTGAGCTTTTCTATATAATTGCTTTTTTTCTCCTACACTTGTCTTTAATGCCTGTGCTACTTGGAGTTTGGAATAAGCTCATTTCGTGTTTCAGGTAGGAATATTGTTTGTTCTGTGTGTGCTTGAAGTAGTTCAAAGCTAAAGTAACAGGGAAATTCTTCTGATGTATTTTGAAGGAAGTCCATATGAGGTGGCAAAGAGAGAACTACAGCAAAAAGGTTCACATTAGTCATCTCGGACTCCTAATGTGCTACAGCTGGTGTTCCAGTCATGGGGCAGGAATACTGAACTTGATTGTTTCAGTTAATTTGTAGAGTGTTTTTACATCAATAAACATAGAGCATTTATACATCAGGGGATCATTATCACAACAGGCTTGGTCCTATTCTCTGAGCCAGCACTCCCAGGTGCATGTGAACACTCCCATGGATTTGGCTGGGAGCTGCTTTCAGATAATTCAGAACAAGATTTTGAGTCAAATGGTTAATTCAATTCTGAGAGACGCTCAGACAATAGCTGAAAGAAGAAATCAACTCACGTTTTAAGTATCTTGTCCTTACCCTGCTTACTCAGACAACGCTTTCACTGACTTCCAAGAATCCAATTTAGCATGTAAAACAGCAGTTAAGTCCATTTCAGTGTGCGTCTTGCTAGAGTAAAGCATACATAATTATCTTTGAAATTACATACTTACCTTGCAAAACCTTATTTTTATTTACTTCTATGATTCTGCAGTAATACATTTTGTAGATAAAACTTCCATGCTTTGTCATCCCCAAGCAGATTCCTTTTGGAAAGCTTAAAGAAAAATTTATTCAGCTACAGTTACACATACAGTTAAAGAAAAATATATAATCAGCTTCAAAAATGTACACTTTTATGGTTTTGCAGTATTCAGAAACCAGACACCCTTAACACATCTAAGTATACTTCGTAAATGGAATCAAGCAAGGAGAAATACCCTTGTTATTTGTGAGAAAGATGCAGAGTCCCAAATAAGTACAGTTTATGTGAATCCATGTGCAATTCTGGAGCGTAGAGGGGCAGTTGTGAACACTGTACATGTATGTTCAAGTACCTACATGCTGTGATACACTTGAAACAGGATGGCATGACAAATAGGACTGGACAGTTGATACTACTTTTTGAAGAATGCAGTCATTCACTTAGCAAAATATAAAGCAGACAGATCTTAGCCTTGCTGGTTGTGAACAAGTCCTCCCAAACATAATTGTCCCTAGAAAACATTAAAAAAAACCCCTTTACACTGTGAGATGTCTGTTACTCTGAGTGTCATCTGTGATTAAGAACCCCAAATACAGTAATTTAAAAAGGAGTTACAGTGAAAAAAAGCCAAGAATCAACAGTGAAAAATTAAAGCTGCAAAATTTAATTTTTAAAGAAGATTTTAAAAAGAAATCTGTGAGAGTGTCAGTGGGGAATGGTGTCTTGGGGATTCTTGCACCTAAAACCAAAGGCATTCCTAATGACTTATGCTGATGGTTTTCCAGGTAATTGTCCTTTGACCTGCTTTGGAGTTCCCCAAGGCAATGAAAGTTGCATCCCAGAGGCACGATGCTATTTTTAAGTACCTGCTTCTAAGTATGTGAGCAAGAACATTGCAGATGAAAGCTTGATAGGACTTGTAGACGTGTTTTTGGAAGGGAATGAGTGATTGTTGATATTTTCATATAAGAAAACACATCTTTGGCATAAGGAAGATGACCAGCATGAAAAATTTTAACCCAAACAATTATTATGCAAGTTTCAAGCAACTAAAACTAAATTTTACAAAACCCTAAAACTAAGTCTTATAATAACTGAACGCAAGAATCATAGAATCATAGTATCATCATTTAGGTTGGAAAAGACTTTTAAGATCATGGAGTCCAACCGCAAACCTAACACTGCCAAGTGCACCACTAAACCATGTCCCTAAGTGCCACATCTACATGTAAGGAAACATAAGAAAATGTCTGAACCTAAGGAATTATTATTTTTTTTTTTACTCTGAGGGTGACAGTATTGCAACAGATTGTCCAGGGAGGTTGTGGAGTCTCCATCCTTGGAGATAGTCAAGACCTAAATGGACATGGTCCCAAGCAACCAGCTCTAGGTAGCAATTCTTGAGCAGGAGGGTTGGACAAGATGACCCCTATAGGTCCCTTCCAGCCACAACCATTCTGTGAGCCTGTGGTTCTGTAATGTAGTAGGCAGCATAAATAACAAGCAAGAAGAACAGCCCCATCTATGACACTGTAAACAATTTCTGAGCTGATTGTTTTAAGAGATGTGCCTCTCCATTTGGAGATTGCAGGCAGAATTTGAATAGTTTTGTAATTTCCTTCTACATGTGGCCTTGGCTGGCCTGGGGAGAAAACTATGCAAAGGCGACATTATTATGGTTGAAGGAGCCTTGAAGCGGAAGGAAAGCTAGCCTATATATTTCATGATTAAATATGATGACCCTGAAGCATTTCCAGTAGAATTAGCTGCAGAAATGCACTGGCATTCAAAGAGACAACTCATGCAGATCTTACTCTTTATTTTCTCCTTCTTAACAATTTCCCATAAAGTTTCTTAGTATGCATGCATGCTGTAAGGTGAAGTTCTATCTTAATAATGAACTTTCATAGACTTCTCACTAAGAACATTGAATAAAAATACCACAATGTCTAATACCAACAGTTTAAAAGAAAAGAGTTAGGTATGTCTTTAGGTGATAGCTTCTATATAATAATATCATTAGGTAGGCAATGCACAAATTTAACACAAATAGCCTAAAAAGAGTACTAAAGTATGGAAAAGCAGGAAATCAAACCAATCATACACTGCTTATCCAGGAAGGCAGTGGGATTGGAGAACTGGAATACGTGTTTTTCTGCAATGATATTGCCATAACAGATGTATTCAGAATTTGGGGGAAGGAAGATAATCAGTGGAAATAGTGGGATGTCTATGTAAGAAAAATATAATGGGTTCCATCAAGGGAGAATTGATGTAATGTGTGAAATAAAAAATAAACTGTATTAACGAAGTAACAGACCCTCTATACTAAACCTGTAAATCTAATGTACAAATAGTGCATAAGTAGCATAAAGATAGTAAAAAGGTCGTTTTCTTACTGGCTGAACAGTATGGCCACAATGACTGACATACTGTGGGAGGTGGGAATGCCGTGAGGGTACGGACACACTGATAAAAGAGCACTTCAGTTACACAAGGTAGAGTGCATAAATGTAATGCTGGGATGCCATGCTCAAACTTCCTATGGTATTGTACATGGCTGCTCTGGAATAGAAATCGGGGAACCCACAAGAGGAGAAGTCTGAACTTGATTGTGGCAGTTCACAGGACTTGGGTAAAATACTGCTATCAAAAACAAATTTGAGGAACAACCTGATGAAGAAAAATAAACACTTTTTCAAGCACATCAAGACCAGACAGATAGCAAAGACTGACATGTGTCAAAGGTATAAAAGGAAGCTTAGAGAAGATAAAGTCATAGCAGATGAGCTAAATCCATTGCATCTCCACTCGCTGTATTAGAGCGTAAATAGCTTTCTATAACAAAACTGTCTTGATAGTGGTTTTAAAGATCTGATTTAAACCGAGGAAGAGCTTATAGGTCAAATCAACAAAACAGTAACAAATCACTGGTCAAAATGGTGTTTACCTAAGTATTCCGAAGGAACTTGTATGGTGAAATAATGCATAGCAAACATATGCTCAAGGAGAGGGAGAGAGAGAGATTTCTGCATGAAACTACAGATCAGTAAGCTAGTCTGTATTCAGGAAACCTGTGGAACCTGTAATGAGGAACAGAATTCATGGCTGCATTGCTAAACATTACATATTTAGAATCATCAACAGGACTTGTAAAGGGAACTTACAGCTCACAAAATTATGTTCTCTGAGAGTGTCATTGAACATGTTCATGAGGGTTGTCACATTGATATAAGCTATTTGGATTTCCAGAAGACTTTTTACAAGATCCATCTTCAAAGACTTAAATCAACCAAGTTTTGGAGGTACAAATACAGTGTTAGGAATTATTACAGAGGGATAAAGAACAAAATAGATCATGATTATGCTGCTGTATCTAGGTCACAGTGATCTTTCTTCCATCCCTACCATCTTGAAAATAGCATAGTAAAACTCAGGAAAATACAGAAAGCAAAATACAGAGCAAAAGATGATTAATGGTAGAGAACATCTTTCATACAACACAGGAGTAAACAGACTAGCCAGCCTGGAAAATACATCTGAGTCTATAAACTCATGAATAGCAAGGTAAACAAAGAGCAATTGTTTACTTAATACAAGAACTAGGGGATATCGAAGGAAATTATCAAATGACAAGTTCATAGCATAGCCTCACACAGTGTAAGTTAAAGCACTAGATTCATTGCCTCAAGATGCTATGAATACTGAAGGATTACACTGGGTCAAAAAGATAAATTAATGGAGAAATACCCATCATTTACGCCAAAGGTACCAATTCTCACCTCAGTTTGGTGAAGGCTTGGACAGTCTACCAGTGAAGTGTTACTGTATGCTTATACTTACACCCAAGGTGTCTGCTATTGATCATCATGGGTGACAGGAAGGTCTGACTCAGTATCTAACTGCTTTAGGTTTTTAGATTCTTATGGTCATTAATACAAAGAGAGACTGCTTATATATATGCAAAATAGAGCTGACTCTTGTGCTGGACAGGAATGTGTTAATTTTACATAAAGAGTTCTAAACTAATCTATTTTTATAGCATTATTTTTTTCTTGTACCTTTTTTTAAAAATTATTTTTACTTTTGAAGGACCTCTCAAGAAATTGGCTTGTCCACTCCCTAAACTATAGGCTACCAAAAATGAATGTTTTAAATCATGATTGTGTATTCTGAATGCAATTATTCCACCTATAATCACACTACAGTCACATATTAAATCCCTACCTTGTGACACTTAATGTCTCTATGTATTCATCCCAAACTGCATTTCTCTTTTTTGCTGCTGTATTTCAATTGCAAAAACATCACTTACTTGGTGATCACAGTCACCTAGAGGTCTGTTTCCATGATTCCATCTTCCCATTAGAGAGCAGCTTCTGAGTATCTTCTTTAGATGTATTCCTTTCCTTTTCCGCAAATTGATACCATTTGTCTTCTGTCTATGTTTATCTCCTTTTAGGGTTTAATCCATTCTATGATGTTATTATAAAATTAAATTTATTTACTTCCTTGTTTATAGTAAAACCTTCATCTTCTAAATCCTTTTTCTTTTTAAAGTAATACTTATGAAAAGGTATTGGCTGACTGACCTAAAATGTAAATTCTCTAGCTATGCTGGGATCGTGAACAATACAGCAAGAGCTGTAAACTCCCACACTGTTAAATTCCACACATTGCTCTGTTAATACACTTCAAGTTTGACCTGAAAGAGCTTTTTCTAGGCAGTGTTTATATTGGTGAAATTTCTCACGCAGCACTCCTGCAGCTCTACAGGTAGAAACAAATGTTTTATGGTTGGTTTTTTTTTTTTTTTCTTTTTCTTGTAAACCTGCAATTTTGGGACAACAAGCTAGTTTATGTTAGACTCCTCTTTAAGGATAAATTCTGTAAGTAGAATCCAGAATAGATTTCTGTTTCTGGACCTGTGTTTCTTTCCTAAAATTCATAACAGAAATCATGACTGCCAAAGCTATGCTTGATCTAGTTCTAAATTAATTCATTTGGGTACCTGTAACCATTAATTGTAGTAGCACGTTATATTGTTTGCTGTGCTGCTGAGTTAAGTTTAGGCTGTCTAGGCTGAGCTTTTTGCCTGTGTAGTGAGATTGCAAATACCAACTCTAGATTAAAGTTAATTTCACTGTATCTGTTTATATCTGTATTTTGACAGCTCTCGAACTGTTTGTAATGAAAATACTAATCCATTGCACATTAGACTTCAGAATCTTCTATACTATGTATATCTAAAAGTTAATTTTTTTGCTTATTACTTTTAGCTTAGTATAAGGATTGCATAAAACCTTTTGCTTCCTTGATGTGAGACAGAAGCATTCATCTTTTTATTGATTGTGATTCTGAAGAGGCTATGAGAGAAAAGTTGTGGAAAACTGATAGAAAACCTTTCCTAAAGATGGAAAAGTCATTTCAATACCAGTATTTAATTGCTTTTTTACCCATTAATTTTATTCTGTTTCCTATAATGACCTGCTCTACAACTGTTACATTTTAATTACTTTATCTTCAAGAACTACCCTGACAATTTAAGGTATGTTCACATTGGAACTTTTGGTATAAGGCAGTAATACTGAAGGCCAGTGTTAGGCCTGGATAATGTTAACATTTGAAGTAGTGGAAGCAGTCAAGAGTTCAACGTAAGTTAATTCATCCTGCTTATTGGCACTGATAAGTCAGGGACAAGAAAGGATCTCAGAGAAAAGGACAAAATAATGACAGAAAGGTCAAGGACAAACTGTAACCACCAAGTCAAAGAAATTGGAATTCAACACACAACTTCCAGTTTCTCTAACCTGTGTATTAGACTATTTGGAGAAAGTTTCGTTATCTTTTGAATTTGCAGAGTTCTCAGGGTTCTGCAGAATCTGGATAATGAAAAATGTTAACACTCCAAATTTTTTGCAGATCAGTACTTATCATCAAACTTTTAGTATTAAAAACATTATGAAGTTTCATTTTTAATGTTTTATAAAATTATTATGCAACCTATGTTGCCATGGGCTTGCAGAGCATAGTTTTGGAAAAAAAAATTTAGAGTATTTATACAACATGTAGTTGAAGCAGCATTTGGAATAGATTTTCAGCTCCCTGGTGAGCTCAAAATTGTTCTTGAATTGCATTGTTTGTTTATTTGGGTTGGTCAATCCCTTCCATTTTCCATCTTGGCACCCACTGTAACAAATTGTTGCTAACATGTCTGGAACTGTTAACCAGTTTTAGGCACAGCATGGCAATTTGGGTTACAAAGTAGTGGTGAAGTAATCTTACTTGATCTAAGACATAAAGAGTATATTAAATTAATTATCTGTGTTCAATTTTGAGACTCAATAGGGAAAAAGTTAACCAGTTACCCAATAAATTAAGCATTCTTATTTTCAATTCAGGAGAAGGATTATTGAAACTTACTAGCAAATTAAGTAAAAAGTAATCTACTATTACCAAGTGGAGCTTCAAAAGAAGTATGTCATGTTGGCTTAGTTATAGAGTGCTCCTTTTCTTGTGACATCTAATTCTTTTTCATGTAATACATTTTCCATATTATTTTACTTGATTATTTTATTTGCATACAGAACAACATTCATGAAATCAACAAACCTGTGGCAAAAAAAGCAAAGTGGGAATGACTGTATGTGCCAGTTCTCATGCAGTGTTTAGTTAGTGCAAACTGTGTTTTCCCAAAGCCTAGAAAATACATCGTTAGAACAGCTAAATATGTAATCAGCTACAGAAGATGAAATCTTCTGAAAGGAGGCAGATCCCAGAGGTCTGTATATCAGGAGAATTGTAAAGGTTTTCAGTTTGACTCAGCAGGGTAAACCCCCACAGAGATACTTTTCTCTCATATACATCAGCTTCTTCAGGAATACAGCATACTGCATCCCCTGCAGTAATAAAAATTGATCCTGTGTTCCTCTGACATAGGATTGCTATATTTCTGAGAGATATGTTCTCATACTATAATATGTCCACATTGATTTCAGTGTGGACCAGAATTGTTTCAGTAAAACTGATCTGCATAATTGCAGTAGGCATGTCAGGGATTCGTTGTGTTAGGATATTCCAGCCAGCTGTACATTTCCAGTATCTGCCTGAACAGTGAAAAGGACACATGCAATAAGTGCATTGACATAGATCATTCTATTGATATCTGTGCAATAACTTGTGTAAGAGTTACATCTTGGAGTAAGGACAGGATCAGGACAATAGTCTGGATTTTCAAAATATCAGTATTCGATAGTGAAGATTGTTCCCTGCAAGTGGACAATCTTCCTATTCTCCTATTCTGGCCACCTGTCTCTGTTGGTGGAGTGGTATTAGAGGAGAACCCTCTAACCTCTAACTTCCTTTATTAAGCTGATTTTATGGGAGGAAAAGTGTGCCGAAGCTTTTTTTCTCCTGAGCATATGAGGAGATGATAATTTCTCAATTACTCATGTAAGCCCCACAGAATCTTTTACTTCTGTCCTGCTTAGCTGTAGTGGGCTTAGTCAGAGTGCCATAGTTACCATGCTGATGGGGGTCCATCATACATTCTGACTGAAATCCCCGTCCTAGTGAAGTCTGTGGGAACTTTATCATTTACTTCAGTAGATTCAGCATTTTATCCCAAGTTACTCCTGAAACTTGAAAGTACTTTAATAGCTCATTTTAACTTTGATTGAGGTGATACCTTCAGCTGGCGAATAAAATAACATCCTTCTTTATTTTATTATTTCAATCAGTGCAGATGCATTCAGTTCTTGTGTGAGCAAATTATAATCTGGGGTAAGTAAGGCTAGACTGGCTAAGTCTCGATGCCATTTTCATACTTTCCAAGCAGATTATAAAAAATAAAATAAATCAAAATGGATAAAATGCATAAAAGTCCTTAACTGGAAACATAAATTAGTTACAAAACACAGAATTGGGATACAGTTCATATGTAAGACCCCTTATAGTCTGAAAAATTTGGAAATCTTAGAAGTTCGTTTGATCTTTCCTTAGCTGCTTTTTTATACTGAAGTTGTAGTCAATAATTTTATTTGTGGATTAACCTCATGCCTTTATCCCTGTGGTATTTCACACATAAACTTAAACAGATTTGGGGGCTCCAGGCTAAATTCTTGTATTTGTTATCAAGTGAATTTACCCAGTTTTCGAATTTACTACTGTGCTAGTCTCTTTTCTAGAATATTGAATATTGAAACAAACTTTGATTATTATCAATGTATCCATTCTTTCTATTTCTCAACGAGCACTTCTATGTTAAAACATTGCAGTATTTAATTGCTAAATGGGCTGTTCACATCTTTGATTTTCATAGGGTAGTCATATCTGGTATGGAAGTGCTTATAGTTAAATTACACTTTTTTCCCTCCCCGCTTTCTCTCGAAATGGCTCACACTTTTCAAGTAAATGGAAGAGAAGATCAGGGTTTTTTTATATAAATGCACTTCATGTGAAAGAACAGCCACTAGTTCAAGTTCTGTGCAAGCAAATTTTCTTATATACAAATGGTCATAAAAAGGAAATAATTGAACATTTTATTCTTTGATTTTGGAGAAGTCCTTGGCATTGGAGTTGTTGCAGTTCAATTGTGATACCAGAAACCCAGAAGATGCTGGATATTACAAATAATTTTAGCCAAAGACTTTTTTGCTGTGCAAGAAGACAATGTTAGTTAACACTTAGTAAGGCATCTCCCTTTCTTCACAATTATCTGAGGTTGAGATATCTCTTGGGGCTAATACTTTAGATAAACATTGCAGGGAAATCAAATAACCTTGCATTGAATAGTTATGTCTTCCTAATCCCCAGAATTTAGACCCATTTTATATACTGGACCATAAGATTTAGAGCCCTTAGAGTATTTTATTCCAGGTCATGAGACTGTGGACATTCTCACTATTCATGTAGACATCTACTCTTTTAATTATTATTTTGATTCTGGTTGAATCAGCAAAATTGATATAGTTTCTTTTTTTCTGTAAAAAAAAATAATGTATTTTCCACTAGTAGTACTGAACTGTAGTATCCATTTGTCCCAAGAGTACTATGCTAATTTTCTGCTTAAAACTTGCCTCTAAAAATTTGTGACTTTTCTGGTAGTGTGGCTTAATTGTGCTTCTGTATTGGAATATACCATGTATCTGGAGATGGATGCTTTATTAATACTGTGTAGATATTTGAAAGAAAGCTAATCCAAATGTATACTTTATTCAGAGGCAATACCAAGGAGGCCACTGTGCAAAAGTTTTGAAGGGGAAAAGACACAAAAACTTTAGACACAGAGATTTCAATAAATATGAAGTGTGGCTACTGGATGGCACAGTGGTGTCTAGTAATGATGGATTTCTAATCTTCCCCTATGTTTAAAATATATAGCAGAATGCATGTTCTCTTGGATGTCTGAGAAATGCTTCTTATTAATTGTTTTGGATGCTTGATTTGGTAACTTGTAGACTCAGTCTTTTTACTCCCAATTCCTAAACCAGTATGAGATTGAAGGCCTTATTTGACATGCACCAAATATTTCCAGATCATAGATTTCAGAGCAGTGGCAAATATTCAGTTACTTTAAGAAATGTGGGCAGAGTGCTGCTGATGAATGGAATAAATTCTTTTTTTCTTATCAGTTGTAACACTATGTTGAACTCTATTGTAATAATAAGCTACTATAACTAATGAGACTGCAAAACTGTGACTCAAGCAACAGTTAATTTCAGAAGCAGTGGTATCTGTACAGGGAAAAAGCTGATTGTGGATGAGATACTAGAGGTGAATTAATTTCACCTTCCTTTAGAGAAAGTGGAGATGGCCTACATTTTTTTTATTTAGTTCTTATCTTCCTTTCCCACACTTGGACTAATGATAAGCTGTGTTTCTTTTAGAGCCGCATTTTAAACACGCCTGCTTTGGGTTGGTTTTTTTTCCTATGCAACTTGGGAATTGTTTCTGTTCTGTAAACTTTTTATGTGGCTTCTCTTACTCTGATTTTGGAGATAATTGCCTTTATTTAGTCTTTGAAAGAGTGAGGAGTGTATATTAGGAATACTTCACTGAACCAAGCTTTGCACAACTGATTGTCTGGAAGAAATTTTGCAAGGCAATGTTAGTATGCAGTCCAACTGTGTTTCTTGTAATGAAAATACATGCTTTGCCTCAGGGACATTTGAGCAGAAATCTGTTCATACAAATGCAGCAGAATATGAATTTGTATCATGTCTTCTCACAAACTGAAAGCCATAAGGCTTCACAGAATCAAATGATACATTAACAAGATTGTGGTAAATATGTAAATGATGAGAGGGAAACAGAACAAAAGCAAGTAATTTCACAAGCAATGGAACTTACAAATACTGGTTTCCAAGAATTTGTGTGTTGTGATTTTATTCTCAGATGTCTTACAATTTGCAAGCTCTGATCAAAGCTTTTTCTGCATCTGAAATGTTCATAACATCTCTCTATCGTGTGAATTTGTTGAGTACATATAGGCTCCATTTCATCAATTTTCTGCATAGACCACAAGCAAGATCTTGTTCTTGTACTCATTCGGCAGTTTTGTGAAATCCTCTGTAACTTCATAATGATAATAACTCTGTTCTGTAAAATTTATTGAAATTGGTTAGGGGGTTCATAGTTGTTTTTGAAAGATAGGACAGACAGGTAAACACCTGAAACTGACTATATTAAAAGCAAAATTAAACATATTCAGACACGAGAGCTGCATAAGCCTCCTTTCACAGAACCAAGCTAACAATTCTGTCAGGTGAGATTTATGATGAACTACTATGTTGTCACTTTTTTCCAAAGCGCAGGAGCTGGCTAGGTCAGGTCTGAAGCAGAGTTTCATATGTAAATAAAGGAACACAAGCGTAAATATAAGTGGAAACCTATGTATGCTGTATCTTTGAAGCAAGTGAGTATAAAATATACCAAAGAGGAAATGTTTTGTGAGGTAGTTTGAAAATAATTCATATTAAAGACAAGGAGAATAACTGTGTTTTAAATTAAAGAAAATTCTGTGAAGTGCTTGAAATTGAGATGTGAGGCTTCATGTAAGAGGAAACAGTCCATGAAATTATACACTGACTGGACTGAAAAGAGTTGGAAATTATGAAGTCCCCAAAAACGATTGTGATAGTTAAATAGATGTTATGATGAACAGATGTTCCAAAAAGTGTAAGAAATTAATCTGAATCTTGTGGAACAGAGATCCTGTCAGCTGCAGATAAAAGCTTGGCAGGAAAGGGAAAGGTTAAAATTAAGTATTGTTGAATTTCAGAAATGTGGAAGACTTTTGTTGGTTCTTTTGGAAAGGTAGCTTTTTTAGAATTGAGGGTAGGTACAATACTAGAAGGAATATTTACCATTATCAGTGGTCAGACTAGGAGAGAATTTAAAAAGTAAGTACCTTAGGAAGTTTTACAGAAACAGTTCCTCCCTCACCATAGTTGCCACATCGTAACACCCTTTGTCCTTATGATTCATTCATGAGTGGGAGCAGCGGCCGCCAGTGAAAATACAAAAGAGCATGGCACAGCAGAAAGGAGTCTGAAACCTCCCCGGACCTCACTTGTCACTGTTACTTAGGCTCTGTCTGTCCTTCCACTGGCTGGAGGAGATGGAATGAGGATCACCAATTAGTTTTTGCAGGCTTTGATCCCTAAGTAAGCTTTCAAAAATCATTCTAAAGCATTCTAGAAAGCACCTCTCTCGTCTGTTAGATACTTTGCCCTCTTTTCTTCTTTAGTTAAAAGTATTGTATTTTATAATGTTGCTGTTAAGGTCAGTCAGTTCTTTGGGGAGTAGGAAGATGTTTTTTCCATCTAGGCTGAACTGGCTTAAAGTATGCTTTGTGTGCATGCATGTATCTTTGCCACATAATAGAGCCAACTATTGGTTTAAAAGCAATAGATGTTTGAAGTGTTAATGCTGGAAGGAAATCTGTTTGCTTTTCATGACTTGTGGTTGGTATCAGTGCTGGCAAAGCCTAAAAATGGTCCATTTCAGAGTCTGAAACTTTTGCAGGTAGATGGGTTTTTTGTATAAGTTGAGAGTCCTGAAATTTCTGTCCTGGATCATCTCTACTGCTCACTGTCTTATGTAGACAGGTAGAAAAGATTGTCTCTAAAAAAACAGATTAATGATTTGCTGGTATGGTATGGATTTTTTGGTTCCTCTAACCATCAGATAAATAACAGAAGAGGGGAATGTGCACAAAGCTTTTTCCTGCCTTGAAATAAAGAAGGGGCAATTTACAACTTAAATCCATTCCTCATGCCTGTTTTCTGTTTACTTTTATCATCTGCTCAATATATTCTGTCAAAGCAGTGAAGTTATCAGGATGTGAAGCGACTCAGTAATTCAACCTTCTCAAAGGAAAGCATTGTTACTCATTTACTATGATTTTTTATATGGTTTGAGGATGAAATGTTTTGAATAAAATTCAGCCAAGTCTCATTCAATACCATGCTCTTAGGCACTACTACAGAGCACTGTCAGAAGACTGTATTTAGGTTTATAACACATGAACATAAATTTGTATGTATTTATACATGCATATATGTCACAGAGACAAAAGCACACAAAAATACATAAACCAATTTAAAGAACTTTTTTTTAATATACCTTAGAAGATTTGTGTGAATGTAAACATTTGGGAAATTTGTGCAGCAGAAGTCACTGTAGGCACTAGCATTTTGACCTCATAAATAAAACTATGCAGGATTATATCTTTCACTTGAAATGTAACGGATGTTTAAAAATTTGTGGAATTTTAATTACTGCTTCTTAGCCTGGCACAACAGATGCTATAAATTTCCTAGCAGATTTGTGCATGAAACATATTATATATGACAGCACACTATTTAATTCCACTATTTAATGAAAGGCTACCTATTAAAAATTTTTATAGCCAAACAAGGAATCTCTTGCCATGTAACCATAATGGATGGAAATAATAAGTAAATCACCAGTTTACATGTATGCAAGCAACATTTTCTATATATTATTCATAGCATTTGTATGGTTAACAAGTCTAATAAACTATCAAACCCCATTAAAATCTTTGAACATTGTGAGAGTAAGACAAAGAATTCTGTAAGCATAAGGCACAAAATATCCTTGTGCACATCTAACTGTTAGGAACTTCCACAGTTCTGCATTCACTTTGTATTCACACATTGTAAGGTGCCCTTTGTGGGCATCTTTCATTCTTTTTGCTGATAGAGATTATGTTTATTATGGTTATTTTGTACAGAGCATTAGAATAAATAACACAGTATAGTACTGTATTATTAATACCTCTCTTTTTGATATTAATCTGTGCTTAAGTGCCAAATGTTTATGCTACTTTAAATGGTCTCTTCCTATTTTTGAGTACTGAAGTGCTACAAATGTGAACTGCCCAGCTAATGTCCTGACCCATTGTAACATAAGTAAATAAAATACTGGTGTGGACCAAAACATTTTCCAACATAAACCTGAAAAACAACAACAACAACAACAACAACAACAACATGCAAAACATACTGGTGCGTGGAATATATCCACCACACAAATAAAAGTTAAAAGACAAATGGGCAGAGAGAATTATAGCACAGACAGATCATATTTTGATATCTTCTGAAAAATTCCAGAGTGATTAATTCTAGGTGACAGTCAGGTAAAAAGATTGCATTGTACCAGTCAGACACTGAACAGTTCCTGCTTGTTTCAGAAGAGCAAACCACCTGTGTAGTTCAAGTCAGTTTTTTGGTGTCATAATCACATCAATGTCATTTTCAGAGACAGAATTATCATCCAGTGGATCTCAGTCCATAGAACATCACAGTTATAGTCAGTCAATCTACTCGGTCACCTCTAGAATTAGGTACAGGGGTGTACATGCCTGAATCGATTATGGAACAGTCACTGGGCTTCCTGCTGAAATAGCTTTGTTGTGACTTTTTTTTCCTGTTTGATTCTGAAGTGGTATCAGAGTCCTTAATTTTCAGTTTATGCTGTCTTTATGGCTGCTTCGATCTGTATTGTGATTGTTTAGTTCCTGATTTTTCCACTGAATGCTTGTTCCATTCATGGGGACTGAAGTCACTAGACTCTTAGATTGGGAGCAGCAACAGCAAAGACAAGACTGGAAATTAAAAAAAAAAAAAAAAGGTTAACACAAATCTTTTATCTCTGCAAATTGCCAGCCATATTTTTCATTCAGAAATGAACAGATGATTCTAGCTGAAGGGAGTGATAGCTGCATGCACGCAAATTTTTTTCCTAGGATGCAAACAATTCTTGTGATTCAACATCACAAATGCAGCAAATCAGGCCCAGCCTGTGCCTCTTATTTAAGAAAAATTTTCACAGTATCAAAAGGGAAATTTGTTTGACTAAGGTAAATAGATTGAGAGCTTGCAGAACTCAATACATATTTTAAGAGCTGTGTTGGGTTTTTCCCCCTCTTTATCACTGCACTTCAAACTCAGGGATCAGTGTGCTGCTTAGCATGTAAGAGAAACGAAGAAAATTCCCCAGCCTGTGACGTAGGTCTCTTCTCACACCTTAGAAGGAGATAAAATTGTTTAGAAAAAGTGACAGTGAATATATTGAGGTGTATCATTTTTCACAGTTAAGAATAGATGGTCATTCAGGATCATACTCCCAGGTTCTTCACAGGCTGGTATGTTCAGTTGTATCTTCTGAAAGGAGCAAAAAGGACTCTTCAGCTATCCTCCCCTCCCTTCACAAAAACTAGTGCCCAATTCCATGTAGATGGAATCTCTACTTTAGGGGAAAGATTTAGGGCCTCGGAGGAGCAACGGCAATAACAGCGGTAGATCCATGACTTCTGTGAACTGAATGAGAAGGGAGTGTTGCAGAGAGGTAAACCCAGACTTAAGATATATGTACTATCTATCTGTGGGTGGGTATGTAAAATAGCAACAGAGGTAGGGTGAGAAACAAAATGGAAAGACTGCCTGAATTAATGACCTTGATAGTAGAAGGGAAAGGGTAAGCTATACTGAGAAGCTGGGAAGGATTAAATAATAGCTAAAAATTCTTTAATTAGAGTTGTTGGATGGTAATTTTATTTGGAAGGACAAATGGGAAGAATGAACTAATGATATGAGAAGCAGCCTGGTATTATGCACTGTTACCTCTCCCTTTCACCCAAGGACAAGTTCAGGCATATTATCCTCTTCATGGTTCCCAAATGAAGTAGGCGAATATAAAAAGTAAAGCTGACTTCTTATTTATCATGTGAAAATCCTCCCTTGAAATAGTTTGTAAATCTGAGCAAGCTACAGACAAACAGGTATTCCCTATTCTAATAATTTATTACATTTTTTTCAGTAGCTTGAGTTGCCTATTCGCAGACTTAAAGTTTAGTGGTACAGTCCTGTTGCCTTTTATTTTTCTTTGCAGACAAAGCTATTTCAGTCTTCCTTTTCCATTTCATTACTTCCTTTACCACTATATGCTCCCATTTTCTTTCTTCCTGTATTGCCTTTATTAGGTGAACCAGGACTTGCAGAGGCACAATGTCACAAGGAAATTATTTTAGCCTTAAAATATGTTTTTATGTGTAGGAACTGGAAAATGCAGGCAAAAGCCACAATGCATATTTAATTGCCAAAGTCAACTCAGGTGCCTGATTTGGTATTCAAGCCTGAAATTTTTAATGGGATTGTTTAACTGTAGACAGCTTGGTGTCCTATGTACGTGTTGTTTGTCTTCATCTGGAGTGGGAAATATATTACAACCAAATTCTATTTCATGTACATGTCACATGCACGAAAATAGTACTTACAAAAGCGTGTCTATTTTAGCTTACATGTTTACATATGAGGATGTCAAACTTATTTACTGGTTTAGCATTTCAGATAAAGTAGATACTTCTTTCAGTTTGGTACGTGTGCTATGTGAGCTGCTAGCTGGTAAACTAGACAATCTATAATCTTTCATTCCTTTGCATGCCTCATCTCCCAGCTGCTAAAAATAGGTAATAACTAAGTGGTTTAATACAGTTCATTAACTGGACATAAAATCTTATCAAGAAGATCTTACCTGGAAACAGTTTTTAAACTTCTTGCTCACAAAATACAGAGCAATTGGGTTTATACAAGAGTTCATGGTTGCCAGGTTGATGCTGATATAATCCAATGGCAGCAAGAAACTAGGCAACAAAAGAGAAAGCAAAACGTTTAGACTGTTCATGTAATGTAGAAGCATCTGTGCTCTTTGTGGTTACAATCTCTTCTGTCACAGAAACTAATTGTCTCTTACCTAACTCCCTCAATCTAATCTTGTAGTATGCCAGGTCTGTAGGAATCTGTCTCACAGAAGTTCATAGAAGCTAGAGGGAGGTGACTGCAGTGGTGACAAACAACTTTTATTGAAATTATGCTGTCCCATTAAAACTGAAATCCCTAAAAATGGATGCAGCTGAAAAGTCATAAAATAAAGTGTTTGCTCTTCTAACACCATAGTTGCATGCACAATGACATTTCTCACATAAACTCCATGTGTGGCATTTTATTTTTCCAGTATAAACAACTGATTGACATAGAAAATGAAGTACCTGAGCAGTTCACATCTGCCGGGGTCTCTTTCATTGTATACCATTTTCTTCAAAATTCGGCTCAAATGGAGAGGGAACCAGCATAGAGCAAAAATCACTACTAAACAGAAAACTGTCTTTGCAACTTCTCGACGCTAGAAAAAAGAAGTAAAGATAACTATGACTGAGTGCCTAATTCATATTGGTAAGTGATTGTAGTGTAGTGATGTTGGCAGCAAAGAAATCTAGATAAAGCATGCAAGGATTTCCAAAGTGCAGCTTCCAGACTACCTGATGTCCCTGAACTATTTTTTATGGGGCTTGTCATGTTCTTGATTCTGGCCATCCTCAACAGAACCTGCTCATCACTGAGACTGGAACGGCTGGAGGACACAGGTCATTGCCAGGACATTGTAGATGTTAGCCAAAGAAAATCCACTGCTGGGCTTTCCTGAACATGATTACTTTCCTAGCCCTTCTTTTTCCTCTACACTGGATTAGTTTTCTGGCAATCCCTTAGATAAATCTCTTTCTTCAGAAACATGCATAATATGCAAAAAAACCTTTTTCATGCATGAAGGAAACTGGGATCACACCTGCTTGATAAACCACTTGGACCTAATCTTTGATGTGGGGCAATCTGTAAACCCAAGGCACCTAAATCAATTAGCAATAAAAATTCAATTCAACCACGTACCTAGTCAGGATGTCAAATTCTCTGTGATGTATTATTTTATATTTAGTATGCATCATGTTACATGAAGAGATACCGCACAGTATATTAATTTTACTATGTGATCCTTTCTATGTGATCTTGATATTCTTAAGTAAATAGTTCCTCTATAAACAAAATTTTAGATATGTCTGTATTACAGTTTAATCTCATAATACTTAGGACATAATTTCAATTTAATGGATATTTTATATGGCTCTAGAGATTTACAGATGTTTTAGTGGATTTTTGACAATGCATACCCATGGTGTTTGGTACGCATGGGTTTGATAAAGTGTACGAAGGGGTGAGAATACCACTTCTGAAACTGCCACTGTAATGTAACAAATAACAAGCATTGCAAGGCTCAGCCATTAAAAAACTTAAAGTCAAATGTGTGATTACAGTAACTCTTGTTAGGCTTTGAGTATGACTATTATTGTTTCTTCATTCTTGTAATACCGGTTTTTATCAAAATACAGAAAGGATCATGACTAGGCATTAATGTGGACAAGGCTGTAGGGGAGGAAGGAAGAAAGGGCTAACGGGGGATAGTTAGAAAGACAGGCACTTGTAAATTGTGACATAAAGTCAACCTCCAGCAACCTGCCTGAATAGCTTGCTGGGCACCACACATCAGGATGGGAAAGCTGGAGGGTGGATTCCCCCACCCAGTACATACCATTCTGGTTCTAATGGGTGGAGTAGCTTGCCTTGACCTTAGGACAGACTGTGTTGCATGCCCTGGGGCCTGATGAGGGGAAAAAGTAGAGGATCTGCACAAGGGGAGGATTTTCCAGTCTGCCCCGATCTGGAATGAACCAGCAGAGGAGGAACCTCTGAGAAAACTCACTCTGATGCAGAGGGGACTGCTTTAGGGATTCACATCTGTGGATGTGGAATTTGAAAGAAAGAATGGAATTAGAAAGAAAGAGTGGAATTTGAGGGGCTGACATTAACACAGGGGAAAAGCTACAGATTGTTTTTAAAATTTCAGTTAGGAATTAAACATCAGACAGTGCTGCAAAAACAGCAAAGTGAGATCTGACGGTTCTGTGAGTGACTTTACTCTGTGATCATTTGTTTGTACTATTCTCCTGTTGCTCTTTTCAAAGCAGCTACAGCAGTGGTACTGCAACAGTGCAGTAACCCTGAAAAAAAAATTCCACTCTATTCTAAACCAGGTTATTCTACAGTTGCTTTTTATACGAAACTATACTTACATATCAAAGTGTGCCAAAAGTAGGGAGGACTCATGAAGTCATATCTTCATGAATAAAAAGAAATATTTTTTTGGCAAATCTTTGTAGTTAAATTTCAAAGCATTTAGCCAGTAGTGATTTTAGGTTAAAGAGCAGGAGAGCACAACAGTCATACATACTTAAGAAAAGAAAGAAACTGGCTAGTTTCCTGAGCATACTGTCTTCAATACCTCCTTATACTATGATTTAGTCTTGTGTTCTGGGCTTAAATGAATACCTTATTGTCATAAATGACCTACATCCTCACTTTCTATTTCTGTAATTTGCTGTATTCAAGTACACTTTGAAACATTTCTAAGATAACCCAAAGAGAGAAGAACAGTATTTTCAAACATTGGTGTTCCTAATATTTACCTGCTTAAGGTGTTCACTGAGAGCGATTCTCAAGTTGCTGTTTCTTCTGTTTAACATTTCACAAGTCATTAGCGTATAAAAGATGGCAGTACATGCCAGTGGCATGCAGAAATAGAAACCAAACAGCCACCAATCCTTTGCATCTTTGTAAAACTGTTGATAAAGAAAAGAGAAGATATTTTCTTACAATTCAATGGAAGGTACCACAGAAAGGTCTTGGAAAGCATGACAATACGCTGGTATCGGTCTACTGGTAAACGGCACAAATTATGTAAACTTCCTTATTGTTGATCTGTTTTGAACCAACATCAAAATGGGAATTCTGGCAGTGTAAATGTTTATTTTACCTGACGGATAGCCTGCCTGTACCTTTCTTGTAATCTCTCTTGGATTGAAATTAATTTTTTTTTGGTTGTGTTTTCTGAATAATTAACGCTCATTCATGAAAACTGGAATCCAGTTTCATGAAAAGGACATGCCAAAATGTAGACAGTGTCAGTTTGAGATAACAAATATTAGTGAAAGCCTGTCTCAGGAAATGCCATTTACCTCTACAGCTTCTGTCCTGATTCCAAAAAAGGAAAATTCAAAATGTCTTGTAAGTTTAATCACCTTTTGTTATCAGTGAAAAGATTGGTAGTTGGTTTGCTTATGTACTGGGCAGATAGGAGCCACTTCATAAATGTTTGTCTGATATATATGCAAAGCTTAAGATGAGTGGCTCCTAGTGGTACAGTTACTTTTAACCCCTTGCCTGCCATTCAAACCATTTGCCTTTTGTGACAGGACACTGAAGGACTTGACAGAGCAGTACTTTGCTGTGTATTTTAAGTGTTAGCTGTGATTTAAGCTGTGGTTTAAGTTAATACATTTATGTATTATGGGAAATTCTACATTTGACAAAACATTTAAAATTACTCTTCTGTAGACAAGTATATTTTCAGACTTGAGAAAATGTTGTATCTTGCGTTTTGACTTTTATGCTTAGCCAAAAGTGTGCACTGAAATATGGCATTTTAAATACTTCCTGTCTCTATGTTATTACTCACTGAGATGGATGTGTGTAAAAGGGAACCTTCTTTCTCACAATCTTTCCCCTAGCTTGTTTATTCCTAGTGGATGTGCTCTTGTAACATTACAGTTCCCACACCAAATGTCAAAATGCTAATAACTGAGGATTATATGAATCCTGTTTGAAAAAGTCAAACTTTTGACATCTTGTTTACTTTTAAAACTGAATGGTACTAAACTTTGAAAGATGAGAAAAATGGATGCAATTAACAGACTAATATTTAATAAAGTTCATTTTAAAATCTGTTTTAGTTACACCAGAAAGTTGATTTACTAAGAAAAAGTGAATGCTGTTGATTTTTCTCCCTCTGCCCTAACACAGCTGCTTACAGAGCTTGCTAACTTAGCGTATGCTGCTGGTATCTAGGCCACAACCCCATCTCACAGGACATTTTGCATTGTGTTGATTAGCTTGTTTCCTCCTCCTCATTAGCCTCATCCCTGCGTGAGGAGGGGCTACAGTCTGCTGCATAGTTGCACTCTCCTTGGGGCCAGAATTTCCCCCACTGGGAATAGAACTTCTGCCAGCAGAAAACAAGAAAACAGTATGCCTCATATTTGAAGAGTTTGTACTGAGGGGAAATCTAATTACCACTCTTTCTGCAGAGAAAAGGATTGCTCATACATGGAGACAATTATCTTTTCCGTGGCAAACTCCTCCAAGTCAGACTAGAATCATATTGGTTGGGCAGCACAACAAAATGTGTACCCTGTGAATCCATGGTATGTTTACAAGGAAAATTTTCTGTCATATCAGTCTACCAGCTTTTTTGAACATTGCCTGTCAGTCAAGAAAACACACGCATAGAGTTCTGTGTTACAACCCTGACCAGTGCATCAATTCTGTATGAGGACCTGGCGTTGTGAGGTTGTAAAACCTACAAGAAAATGTCTGTAAATGATTAATTGTGGAATCTGAGTTTCACAAAGCTTACATCAAAGCACAAAATTGGGTTGATTTAAGAGAAGTAGACATTCTTTTGTTTGTCTTGAAAGCCCACATGGAACTGGTTTTCTACAGGAAATGTGCATTTTAAACAAGTTTCCTAGTGCATTCAGCCTCTTGGGAATCATGGTCTAGCATGAATCTTTTAAGTCTTTCAAGGATAGCTTTAAACATGAATAAAGCTCCTATTAAAAACAAAATTTAATTATCAATCCTTCCCAAAGTTTAGTAATTGTTTATTGTGGTGTTTGTGGTAGTAAATACTATAGTTAAGGTTAAAATGGTATTTCCATTTTAATGTCATGTTTGTACTTGCTTGCAACGCATTGAAACACAACACTCTCCATTTTGACTGACATGTCCAAGGTTTACTCTCGGCTTGGATGTAAATGCTGGTTTGTTTCCTCGAAAAATCAAACTGGTGTGGGGAGATTTGGAGCTTTTGAATTATGCAGAACAAGTAAAAGATACTAATTCCTGCTAATAAAATAAAACAAGCTATTCTACTTACCACATTAAGACCAGAATAATAATCATTAAAGTTAGCATGCCTATGGAAGACCTGAACTCTAGTGTTTTTGAGAAAAGGGAAGAGAACACAATTCTTTTTCTTAGGGAGAGAAGTGAAGATTGTACAGGTGCATTTGTGGAGAAAAACAGCTATTACAAAAGGGAAATTTGCTGCAGTGTGCATTTCATAAATCATATTCTTCTAACTACGGTATCTACAGTCATATAGTCTGTACAGTTTAGAAACAAAAGTATAGTAAGTCCTGGGGAATTCTTCTCCATTTTCACCTGCATTAATTATTTCCATTAGGGAATTTCTTATGTCTCCTCTTGCAATTGTCTCTTGCCCTTTCTGCCATCCCTGCAGTCTGTGTAACTCTGCCAAAGTTGGGGATGTTCCTCTGAAAAACTCTAATCATCCACACTTTTTATTTTTGGAATTTCCTAGCTCCATTTTGGCCTATCCTTCCCAATTCCAGCCCAAGCCACATTCTGATCCAATAAAAGAAGTGCCAGATATTCAAAAAAGACAAACTTGCACTCTATCATGAAAAAGTCTGGAAAAAAATATGGAGTTCCCCTCAAGACTTAAGGCCTTGCACTATCTGTCTTCTCCAAGACAAACCAGAATATCACTCTTTCTTTTATTACTGGGTGAATGGTGGCTGGGCCTTCTTTGGGTTCACAGAGAAAAAATTAAGATACCACTTTCCCATTTTCTCAGTGTAAGGCCAGGCAGAAAATCACTGTCCCCCTTATGCAGTAAAAATCTTTTATTTCTGTAGTGACTACTCACCTGACTTGCTTTGAACAAGCTAATGTGGTTATTGGCAACTGTTAACCTGCAATAGCACAGAGGATGAGGGCTATGAAACATGTCAAAGAAGCCTGGTATGTCTTAGGCACTTCTCTTGCTCTCAAGTAGCTGTATCTACATGACAGCTAACAGTGACCAGGCTACCTAGGTTGGAGATGTGAGTATGTCAGATTTGTAGTCATGTTTTTTTGTAAAGGAAGGGATTATTCTCTGGTTGACTTTGTAAGTGCATATAGAATAGGAGAAGTTATGTTAGAGCATGGCCCCACCCTTTTCTTTATCTGCCAAAAGAGCTGGCTACAGCATGCAAAATGATGACTAATCATGGTAAAACATGGGGTTTGACAGTTACAAGCTCCAAGGTGTTATACCTAGAAACACAATACCTTCCAAGGCTCTGGCTACCCTGATACATCTCTTGATTGTACTTTAAGCAGGCCCAAATTGCAAATTTCTGTATTAAGAATCTTCAGCAGTGAAGAAATGAAAATGTTGTAAAGTCCCATTTAGTATCTCTGGCTGAAAGTAGAGACGAGTCACTGTAAATGAAGGATCCTCTTTGCACCAATATACATTAGAATACATTTTGCACTTTAATGAATTAATAAAGTGTATTATAATCCAGTATCTTAATTGTCTAACCTATATACTATGGATTCCAAAGAGAAGAAAGGTTGTTACTTACCAACATAAAATTATTTGTAGGATTGAGCATGCAGGTAACATAACCTTCATCCTTGTATCTGAAAGGTACCACAGCAAAACCAATTGCTTCTGGAATAGCCAGTATGAAGGACAGAAGCCAAATGGAGAAAATCTCAATAGCAGTAATCATAGGGATTCCAATTCCTTGAACACGGCTCCATGAGGCAACTGCTCTATACCTGAAAGAGACCGGTATAAGAGGCATTAGTTTCCAACCTTCAGTTTCTTCCTTAAATTGAGACATTTTAGACTTGCATTGCTTGTTTTTTCTGCTTGTTCCAGGGTCTCTGCCAGCTGTAAAGCCACCTAGGACACAGCAGAGCTCATCAAGGGGTGGTTAGTGGAGACCTGGCTGCAACTGTTCTACTTAGGTACAGGACTGTGTGGAATTTTGCAATGTGGAGTACACTAATGATTTCTAATTAAAGTAGGCAAGGTTTGTGAGGACAGACTGTATCTTCCACTAGATCAGCTTACATAAGAGAAGAAAAAAAGCTTCCAGGCACAGAAGTCATTCTAATGGATGCAAAATGTCTATCTCTTTCAGCTACCTCAGCTGTAATAGCAGTGCTATCTGAAGTTGTCAGCTTCCATGCAATTAAATACTGTGAAAATACTCTTCGTTACATGAAAATGCATTTCTTCTGTTTACACTACTGAACGTTAAAAATACTGGGCTTATGCAGCATATTCTGTATTTGCCTTAGACTACAACTGAGTGCTAGTTAGGGCTTTCTGACAGCTATCTCAGCCTCTGCATCACCTTTCTGATGAGAAACCGAAGTGCGTGGGTAAGAAGTCTGTATGTGACAAAACCAACATATTTTCCCACTACTTTATCCCTTAGATAGCAAGTTTCTCTGTAAAAAGTGGAATTATTGAAACCTGCTTTCCTATGTGTATGTATCTGAGCTGTGATTTTGGTAAAAGGTGAGAACTCTTAAAGAAGTTTCAAATACAGCCCATACGTTTCTCCCTTTTCCTCTCTTTACCTTCTCTGTCCCTCCAACGCTGGAGGATTCTTGTTAGCAGGCTGCAGCCTTTCCCCCAGTCGGGGAACTGAGAGTGTCTTTCTCCTCTCCTTGACTGCCAGTTTTCAAGGAACTTGTAGCAATTTATTAGCTTTGAGAGTTCAACCTCTCTGTCAACTCTGGTCAACAGGTTCAAAAGTGATTTGGAGAAAACTGATAGACATACAATACAGAGTACAAACCAGTCCCTAAATAAAATCTTCAGTAGCAGACTTAACTGTTGTCTAGCAATAGCTGCAGTAAACAAGTTACTTGGCATGTCTAACATTTTAGCAAAGACAGTGCTATCTAAATATTATGCTGGAGAGCTTTCTGTTGTTGGTAATATAACAGTTTCTAATCTGCTTATTTTACTTCCCCAAAACAATAGCACCTTCCCATTTGGAATTACAGTGCTACATGGATATATCGTGGCATCCAGTGGTGAAATAGTCTTTAGCTGAGGAGAAAAAAAGTCAAGAAAGGTTGTTTATCTGCTTTAAAACTGTCAGAATAATAAGTCACTGAAGTAGATTATAAATGGTAAGGAGCTGTGTCATTTTACTGACTATGGCAAGTATTCTTTTCTTCCTCAGACATACCCTCATTCTGTCCCCTAGACTCCTGGCAGATACCTTTGGATATGTGCAGCTGCCACCTCTTATTCTTAACACCTTTCCAAGGCATGAGCCAAGGTTAAGCTTTTCAGAGAAAAAGCAAATGGGGAGGGGGATTGTAGCTGATGAGAGCAGCTCACTGGAGTACAAAAGGGCATACCAGCAGGCACAAGGAAGGTGAAAGTTACGAGGAAAGGAGATGCCCTCAACAGACCAGGAGGACACAATTTGCAAGTATGTAGGTTCCGAGTTGCGGGGATGGGTGAGGTTTGGCAAGAGAAGGAAAGAACAGGGGAATTTCGATCAGAAAGCTTTAGGTTGGAGGACTAGGTTGTGCAAGGATTAGAGTGAGATGGTAGAGAGGTGATTGGAAGGAATACAGAATTTTGGCATGGGCTTGAAGGCTCAGGGATAACAAGGGTTTAAGGAAAAGAGTAGTTGAGAACTCTGGATAAGGGTGCTTTGAGTGTACTGGGAATCACTGGATTTTGAATTTCTGAGATAGAAGGAATGAAGAGCTTCCGATGGGAAAAAATATTAGTTAAGGGATATAGGACCTAGGCTACAGAGGTCAGTAAAATTTAGAGTTATTAAAAGGCTTCCTCACCCCTCCTCCAACCAAGACACTAATTTGGGATTCACACACATTGCATTTCTTCTCACTTCCTGTATCACATCCCCCTTTTAGTTTGGAAGTGTGCTTATTGACAGGACAGAAGGCTTGTGAATTAAAACCCCTCTAGCCTCGATGTTATAGGAAGGAAGATGCATTCATGCAAGATCAGGCCATAAGCACCTCACAAAAACTTCAGAAAACTTTATTACAGAACATCACTGGAAGGTGTCAGAGCTTTATATGCCGTCATTCTTGCAGTAAACAGACTAGAAACTTTTGCTTTGATATCTATAGCAATATCATACACAGCATAGTCACAGGTGTACTATGGTCAGGTTCTTAGTACATCATTTTAACAGAAATGTACGTATAAAGATTTTGAACATACAAAAGCAAACTACATTTGGGACTTGCAGATTAAAAATAAAAACATCTTCTAAAGGCATCCTTATCTTCAAAGAATATCAGAAAGGAGTGAGACAATGGTTCAGTCATGGGGAGAAGGTCTGTGAGGTTGGAATTCTGAGAGCATCGAAACAAATAAACTATACTGAGATAATTGAGAAAGTACCATTCAGCATCATATCTTCTCACACATATTTATTCATATTAAAATTCAAATTTAATTTTAAATTATTTTTGATCCTCTCATATTTCATTTTAGTAAATATCAAATTTTTGCTTTAATGACTAAATGGAATATTCATAGAAACATAACTGTTCACACAAATACTCAAATATTTGTGAACTTTGGAAATTTAACAATCAATCTGAAGTTTACTTTATACTGACTGGCAATTTTATAGTCGGTCCCATCATCTGCACAAGGTACATGACACTATCTCATCCTTGACTGAATGATGTTCGTAGCAAACAGGGGCCTCTAGACTGTACATATTTTTCAAGAAATGCAAAGTTTGTGTTGTGTCACCTGTGTAACTATGTAAGTGTGAACAAATGGGTTGTAAAATGTGAATCCAATTCCTTTCTTTCTTGCATTTTTGTACCTATTCTGTTTGAGTTATGTCTGGTTTGCACAAGAGAAGATCAGCGTGCACAACAGTAAGGATTTGGGTCCTGTATTGTATGTATGATATTAGCAATTTTTTTTTCTATTCACAATTAAAATAACTATCAGATAAGGAATTGTTGACTGAAGAATTTTATGAATGGTCTCAGCTAAAGCATAAGAAGCTCAGTAATTAGATCAGAATTTGCTGAATGCATATTACCCTGCAATTACTTGGTCTCTTTACTCACTGCTGTAAGAATGATTTGAAAAAAAGTGGTAGTATAATGTTTCAAGTGGGTGTTCTGTGAGTTATGTAATATGTAGGATCTTTGTCTAGCCACAAACCTCCCATAATTAGGAGTGGGAAAATACTGCAGGGTTTATTTCCCTCATACTTAAAAAGTACAGGTTGTCTGCCAGGGAACTGACATAAAATACATGCATCGTGTGTTACATTTAATTCTCTAATCCAAAATCTCTGTATGTGTGGTTTTGTTACTTTTCTTATTTCTGTTTGTTTCCCTTTTGTCTCCAGCCTTGTCTAAAATAATTCCATTCTTTCCCAGGTCATTTCCTTTTCTCTGTTCAATGCTGTGTCTCCTCTTCTCCCTCCTCTTTTCATTTTCTACTGCTCATGCATGTGTTGTCAACTTCAGTATACTGTGCCCTTCAGTTGCGCTCTCTCCTCTGTTTTCTTCTCCTCCCTCTCTTCCATTCTTCCTATTCATTCCAACTTGGTTTTCCTGTTTTGGGGGTTTGTTTTTGTTTTTGTTTTTGTTTTTTGCAGTCCCTCCTGCTACTTATCCTTAGAGATTCACAGTATTTAAGGACAAGGGTTCATTACATTATGAGGTATACATACATACAATTAAATATTTTGCACTCCTATCTAGTGATAACTTGTTTAAAGCGTTTCTTTCAGAAGGACATCCTGTCTTGATCTGAGAATATTAAGAGCAGGATAGCTTCGCCTTTCCTGGGTGGTTTCTTCTTGTTAATCACCCTCATTGTTAAAATGTGTACCTTATTTTCATTTGGAATCTATCTGGCTGAAACCTTGTTCTATAGGTTCTTATTATATCTTTCTTTGCTAAGCTAAAGAACCCAATCTGATACATCATCTGTATTTCAGTACTTGGATATTATGTTTAAGTGGCTCCTTAAGTATCATTTTGGATAAGCAACAAATTGAGATCTGTAAGGCCGCTGAATCATTTTTGATGCTTTTCTATGCCCTCTCCATGATTTTATCATTCTTTGGTAAAGAATAATTCTAGAAATCTAGTTAGCCTTCCAGTATTGGGGTCATTAATGCAGCATGGTTGTGGTTTTTGCTGTGGCTCACATTAGCTTTTGGAACAATTTGGATTAATTTTACCATAGTGGTATCTAATCAGAATTAAAAAAGAAAATGTATTGTGGCCTTCATCAAATGAAATCAAGGAGTATATGAAAATTAAATCACGGGCTATGGCTTGTCCGTGAACTCTTGGTCCTCTATGCCTGCTGTGTTACAGATTAGGTACTTTTGTTTCCCTGTTCCTTTTGACTGCATTAGAAAATTAGTTGTTGAAATGGCCCACTAGTATAACATATTTCTGTCCTGCAAGTATCATCAGCCCTTTATAAGAAGGAAAAGCAATACAGAAAAGATAAGAGACTTTATCAAGGACGTAAGAAGCAGTCACTGTCAAGATTAGGGTCAGAACAGTTCCTAAATGACACTTCTGTTCCTGATATCAATCTATTCCTTTTTGTTGTGAGAGATCACAGCTCTTCTTCATTTTAAAGATAGACAGCAGTATGTTGATTGCAAAGCTCTTAATACAATAAAGCACTTGGAGCTTCGTTTTAGTGGTAAAATCTTGACTTACCTAATACACTTACTGGAAGTTGTGCCAAATGAAAGTACCTACCTACCCCGAGATTACCGTTCTATACAATTTGGCATGCAGAGAAGGCAAGAAGAGGGTGTATACATATTAAATGAGATCCATATCTTCGCTCTTCTTCTTAAAGCCATTTCTTCATCAAAATCATTATGCCTGAGACATAAGTAAGAGTAAAAGCTCAGGAAGGGAAATATCCTTCCTCTTAGTCACAGTCAGGCACTGTTTAGAAAACGAGTCAGACTATCGTCACCACCATGACCTAGCATTTAAAAATGTCTGAGAAGCATCTGAAACAAATGTGAGCTTCTTCTGAAGGGTGAATGGCTGGTTTGGTGTTTTCTGTCAGCCTCTTAAAACCCTCTCCACCTGTGAGTGGACATTGTTCCCCTTGGGCATGCACAGTTAAACCTTAATACACTGTCAGTGCAAGTCACTTTGTGTGAGGGGCAGTTGTAATGAGTGGAGTTCCACAATAGGGTGTAGTTAGCACAGAAAACAGTCCTTGTAGGAAAAAAAAAAAGATCTTGTTCTAAATTAGGCTGTAGTCTGCAAGAGAGACAGGAGTCACCAATTATCAAAGCTATGGAGCTTTGAATTCATTATGCCAATTGGCTCTATCTTTTTCTACCTCATAGAAAGCAATTCCTTATATGGACACCCAAAATAACTATAAATGAGATAGTTTTCAGGAGCTTTTTAAAGAAAAAAATAACTTGTCCATAGATCAGAAACAGTCCAGCTGTGACAGCACACAATTCCATATTTACTCATTTTTCATACTAAAAAGCAAACAGTAGGTGATGCAGAATTTTGTATTAATATGACTATGCCACTTCCAGCACCTGACCTAACTTGTTGAAGGTGCTTTCTGATCCTGATTTCATGTTGATTTAACCTAGTTATGCTTCATGTTAGCCAATATCAGAATCTGGCTGTATACATCTGTTTTCTAACACACATTCTCTGCAACCATTTACTAGAGTAGCACCAGATGATAAAGAACATGTCCTTGGCAAAGTGTGCAAACCGAGGGAGGAAATTAAATAGTCTGAGTCTGATCCCATACAAGACTTTATAATCAAATGGAAACACCATTTGGTTGTTGTGAGGATTAGAAAATCAGTGCTTGTAAAAATATATATGTGCATATATAAAGCAGTAGCTTCAGCTGAGTTACTTCCAATTTATGAAAATGCATGTAACAGTAGGACTAAATCTAGTGAAACTGCATTGGTCAGAACGTACCTGACAAACGCTCTTGATGTATGATTTATTCCTTAGAGCAGTCCATGGGATCGTATTTTATGCTGGGCATATATTGTTTGAGAAACAGAATTCTTTTTCTAGTTGTCAGACTCAAAAATGGAAATAGAACACTTGCCTGTATTACTTTTTGTTTGTTTGTTTCTGGCTTCAGCTAATGAGTTACGTATGCAATAAGTAACTGTATTTCAGCTACAGATACTACTAAGTTACTCATCTGATGCAAACCTTGTACATCAACTTTTTTATGTAAAACCAAACCCAGAATAATTTCTTTTACCTTTGTATTGCTGTACTAATACACATAATGTATTTTATTTATCAATATTTACTGTATCAGGATTACTGATATTTTGGATAAGAACATGATCAAATAAACTCAAGACCAAGAAAAATAGCTTTTATACAAGTCAAGTCTTCATCTGCTATTGCCTCATATGTATGAAGAGAAAAAGCATAAAAGAATAATGTTCAAAATCATCTTAGCTGTTGTTCTATCAAAAAGTTTATGTATCTTCCTGAGCACTTTTAGCAGTCATTAATTTCCAAACTATCAACATCAAACTATCAAAGCAGTTGACATCAAACATGTTTTTCAATAAAACTCAATGTTATAAAAGTTATCAAAATAAATGGTGTAATTATGGTCCATAGGCAGTGAGTTGAAAAAAATTGTTTTTAAGACTAAAGATTATGATCCTGTTCAAATACAAAACAAACATGAAGTCATATGAAAGAAAGAAGTCTGAATACTGAGTCAAATCCCGATAAATATTTGTCTGGTAAAGAAAATTGAAAGAATGCTTTATTAGAGCTTTTAAATACCTTTAAATAGCCTGTAAATTTAATTAGTCCCATGGCTTCATATTATACTTTGAGCCACAGATGCAGTGCTTTGTTATAGCCAGGATATCAAAACCAGAATGTAAGTTACATCTAAACTGTGGTCTGCCTGCTAAGAAGACCATAGTGAGTCCTGTCAGTTTTAGGAAAACTGCAAAGGCAAGAACAGTGTCTATCAAAAGAGTAAAACATACTGTACCTGTCCACGCTAAGGGCACAGAGATTAAGGACTGTGATTCCCACTGATGCCTTCTGTATAAAGGGAAGGAATTTGCAAAGAAATTGTCCAAATTCAGAATCTCCAAAAGGCCACTTCTGAGCAAGGAGCTAAAGAGAAGACATAAAATAATCAGAATATTTAAACAGTAACTTAGCAATTATGTAACAATTGTAATTATATCTTGTCTTAGACACAGCCATTGTAACCTTGAATTCTCCATACCTCAAGCATATCCTTAGCACTGTGTGAATCTGGGAAGTAACTGCTGCTATAGCAGCACAGGGGGGGAAAAGTTTAAACTTAGGTGTTGACCTTGTACTATTGTAATAGCAACTTGCATTGTTAAAAGATTTTTTATTATTGTGCTTCGGCCACCGAAGTAATGAAAACCTAACTCAGCCCTGTTGTAAATGGTTGCAATTACCATGTCCCAGAACCAAGCAGTCGAAGCGTAACTTGCAGTTCTTAATGAAGTACCTCAGAGCCAAATTCTCATGCTGCACGCAAGTAGATTCCCGTCATTGTAAATGTACCACTATGTAACTCATGACAATATTTACTGCCAGATTCTTAAGTGTGTAGAGAAAATATTGTGCATACATAATTTCTTCCATATTATGTTTTAAAGGATTGGCATCATACATACATGTGGGCTGCACTACAAGGCAACAGAAAAGCACCCATTTGGAAAGATGTGAATGAGTGGCTGGGGTTTATATTAGTATTTCCAAGGAGGCATTTATGTATCAAATATGAATACATTGATTCATGTGAATAATTAGCTTGTAAACAGTAATCTTTCTAGCTGTAACTGTTAAAGCTTTGAACAAGTATACATACAAAATACAGGATATTATTTAGGATAGTCAAATCTACAAGTGACTGCAGAATCACAGAAGATCTCCCTTTACTGGGTGCCTGGCAGTAAAATGGTAGATTACATTAAATGTAAGTAAATGTAATAAGTGAAAAATTAAGTCCATACAAACTACTGAGCTCTAACTTAGCTGATTCCATTCAAGAAAGGAATCTTACAGTTGCCATGAATAGCTCTTTTGAAAAATGAAGTCACTAAACCTTCTCCAGAAGGGGAAGAGTCACTCTTGCACTACCGTTTTTTTATTCTTCTTCCCTAAGTCTCTGCTACTGAGCCTTTGTCAGGGATAGGATACCAAATAAGAGGTAAGATGAATTCTTTGTGTGATGTAGCCCAGCAGTTCTTATGCTCTTACCAACTTGTGTTAAAAACTGTTTGTGTAACAGAAAGCATTAGATTTGAAATTAAGATATCAAGTGCTTGAGCCAGATGTGTAACTTTGTCAACATCATAGTGGATGTTGTATCCGTTATATAAACGGGGCACACTTTTAAAGGCAGTAATAATAATTGTCTTACTGGATAATTAACTAATTATTACTACTGTGCAGTCATTGGATTTATATTAAGCCTTACTGAACAAAGGCTAGAACACAGAATATTTTGATGGTACCATCTAAATTTGGAGATGTTTTTATTTACCTCAGAGGAAGACAGCAAATGATGCACTATGAAGTAACAATTATAAGCCAAAGCCAAGCTTCTGAAAGCTTCTAAAACCTAATTTTGCTGAATTTCTGAAAATAGTCAGATCCAGACCTGGGACTGTTTTATGGAACTAAAATAGATTTAAACTTCACAACAGTTTTATTTTCAAGTGCATGAGCTGGACATAAACTGCAAAACAAGCATTTCCAATAAATACAGTATAGGTGATGTGCCACTGTCTAGCTGCCCCTAGGCAAGAGCACAAAATGGAAAAGAGAGAACAAACCATACTTTCATCTGCACAGCAAGGACTGACACCACTGCATTCTGCACGCAAAAATTAGTCGTGTTCTTTCCATGATAAACACAATTTATGAATCATATATTTTTAATATTTTTACAGTCAAAGCTGAACAAAGATGATACTGTTTGGAATATGATTAAATCAATAGAAATTTGAATTGTTGTTTTCAGAGTTTGCTTTCTTGCAGACCTGTTCTGTGAGACCATCTTTATACTTGGGCAGACTTCTTTGCTTACAGTCACTTCATGTTTTGAGAGTTATCTTTGCAGCCACAAGGACTAGAAATTTTTTTCAGTAGCAGCTTAGGCTCTGGAACACACTCTTCTAGTAAGAGTGGGTGGATTCTGTCTGCGGAATTAGAAAAAAAATTGGTTGTAGCTCAGGACTGTAGTATTCAAAGTAAACATTTTATTTCTATTTAAATTACTGTTAAATTGAAACATACTAATAATCACTACCTTTAACAACATAAGTGTTGACTACAAGGAGTTAAAATTCACATCTCTTTATCTCAGTTAAGGTAGGAGTTACCTTTCTGTTTTTTCACAGCATGAGTTTTTCAGAGTACTTTGCTATAGAGTACAGGATGTTTATCACTGAATGCCAGATTTCTAAGAATTCATCTTCTCTTTATAGTCAGTCCTGATCTGGCTTTTTCACATCCCCTGTTTTTTACAGCCATTCGTCACAATGCTAAATTACTTGCGTTTTTTTTCTCCCCAAATAATACCTCAAAAAATGCTGGAAGCAGCTATGTACTACATGCTGCCTATGTCTCTCTAGACCATATTCATATTGTCATTTGATTACTTGTATTTCAAGACAGAGTTTAGCAATTCATAGATTTCAGCCAACTGGATATTAATAGTATCAAGCCAGCTTATGTGTATGACTGCTCATGAAATGGGAAAGGCTTTCTCTGTTAGGTATTATATTTTTTTACTTTTATTTTTTCTCTTCAGCTGATTATTAAAATGAGATTTCTCAACATAAGCTATAGGATCAATCCAAGTTTGTCTGCTCCCTATATGTTGCTGTGTGTTTTCTGGCATATTGAGAACTCTTGCCTTCCTCAAGGAAGCTGAGTATCTTATTTACCATCAAGACCACAGCAGAGAAAATGTGAGTATCTTTGCAACGGTATTCCAGTTTAGGACAATCATATTTGGTGAAAGCAAATCCCTCTTGTGCCAGAAGGCTAAGGAGTGGATCACTAGGGTTGGTGATTTAACTATTGCCAGTACCTTCAGTAACAAAGGTAATGAGCTTATACCCACAAGCTGCTGATTAGTTCCTCTGATTTTATCTGTATTTATGGACTGAATTAAATACCTTGAAAGTTCCAGCAGAATTATTTTCTAGATAATTTGCAACATTATGAACAAATATTTGCATGGCCTATTTTTGCCTTTTGCCTAGAACTCTTGCATGAGGCTTTAGTTTATGTAGGGGCTGCAGAAAAAATGTTGGAAAAAGAAGGGGTGATCTGAATCCATAGTAGTTCTCCAACCAGTTGTAGTCACGTGGAATTTCAGCTCCAGACTCTTGTCTGGGTTTGGGTAAAATCAAAATAGTTTTCAGGAGCCACTGGGTAAAGGCTAAATTATAAATGGCACTGCCAGGGAAAAGAATTCCTAGCAGACTTTTGTCAATCCCCTGTGCCAACCAAAGCCCCAAAACCATTATTGATCACGCTTTAAAAGGCAATCAAAAGATAGGCACCTATTCATTTATGTGCACTGACTGTGGCTGTAGTGTACACCTAGCATAGAAATGAACAAGCACTTTGTAGTGACTGTGAAACTCTGTTACTACAAGGCAAATATTAGCTTCAAAAAGATAAGTGTTGTACTTGAAAAAGGTTCACTGACTCATTACTCCTCACAGGGAAGCTTTATCATGGTTCCAGCATGTACACATCTTCCCCACACCCCAGGAAGCTCTCTTTTTATGAGATTAAAAGTATTTTATTCCTTTTGTTTCTTACACTTTTCCACTAATTGAAATAACATCAGTACCAAATCATTAAACATTCTTTTTAAGTTGATTTTAATCAAAATCACTAGGATCAGAATTAAGTTACTTGATTTTTAAGATTAACTTTGCAATCATTTCTGTGGGTATACTCAATTATCGTTCCACATGAGCTATGCATTCGTTAGTTCCCCTTGGATCAGGTGCCAGTTTTTTCTTCTGTAGATATTTTTAGTTGGCAGATCTGATCCTGTCTTTGGTTTTACTAATTTTACATCAAAACAAGTGCATTGCTCTCTGTTCTGACCTAGCAGGGTACAGAAACTTCAGAGGGAAATAACACATTTATTTTGTATAAAAAAATGGGCCCAGGAAATTAATTGAATCAGTCCTGATTTACTTAGGTATGGTGTAAGAACTGGGACTACTGGCTCTGCTCCTCCAGTGCTTTTTTATGTTTTAATATCCAAATAAAATGAATATAAAATTTTAGCTGATTACATTTTCTCACAAGGATAGGAGGAATCAGGCTGATTATCCCAACTTGTATCCCAGTTCTCTATGAGTTGGTCAAATGGATTGTACTTTTGCAAACCCACTTACAAAATCTCTGAGATTTCAAAATAAGTTATGCGGCAAAGGAAATGCACGTTTCCCCTTGTGCAGTTTGCAATTTAGGAGTATTTCATACAGTTCAACTGTGGTGCAATTCCTGAGCGAGAAAAAGTGTTGTCAACAGCATATTTTTACACTGAAATCAGAAACCAAGATTTCAAGGTTCTGCTGTCGCTCTTAAAAAACCTCAGCATGGTGACCAGACAGCCGCAGCTTCCTTGATCATCCCCCCTTTCTCTGCTGCTTTATATGGCCTCTCTGCCCTGACGCTGCAGCTTGAAACAAACAAGACAGCAGGTCTGAGAACATTCCTTTGCAATGATTTTTAAATGTCACTCCGTTGATTTTATTCTACTGCTGTTGCTATTTTCTAAGCCCCACTAGTGTGCTAGCTGATGTACAAAACATAAAAGTCCTACTGTGCATCCCAAGCAATTTATACATAGTCTAAAAGAGAAAATGTTATAATCCAGCCACATGAGTATTCACCAGTACATGTGCGTGTGCATCCACAGTCTTTATCTAATACTGGGCTGATACTGTGTGTTTACAGGCAGATGATGACCCTGGAGCTCAGCCCAAAATAGCTGGACAGGGGTAGGTGCTGGATGTGAACCAGCTCTGAGCTGCTCTATAAAAACTGCTTTCATTGAACAACTACATGTCAAGATGTCCTCTCTCTGCCACATGACATTGAGGATGAAAGCAAAGGTTTCATACCTGCCCCTTCCTGCTCTGGTCTAATCCTAGTGCTCTAGAGCCTTTCTCTTCCTATATCCACTTGGGACCATTGTTGTGCTGACAGACAAGATCTGTTTCCCAGAAACTGAACTGTGTTTTGTACAGATAGTGCTTGCCTCTCATGCCACCTCCATGCAGGATACTCTCCTGAGTTTCATGGCGTTTAAGTGTTCAATGATACTGATGGAACAACCCTGGCACAACCCTGGCTGTCAGAGTTTCTGCTCTGTCTTCAGCAGGACAAACAGAAATACCTTGTTTATTCCATGACTTCTGTTACACTTGTGCAGTAATGGAGAAAGGCACCAAACAAGCAAGATAATGTCTAGTTGTATAAGTGACAAGCATCTCCAAACTGTGGAGTAGGAGTTACAAAACCAGTGTATTCCAGAGTGATTTCGTTTCCTTGCAACATAGCCCAGAATGAAAGACAGAAATTCCTCTGGTTTTGTCAGATCAGCACGTTTGGGGTATTTTTATCCTTGGTTTTTAAGGCTAGTTTCCTCTAGGAGACATTGAGCTTTCCTGGCAAAACTCTGGGTCTCCAGGTATTCTTTCCCTTCCCACTTGTGCAGTGAAAAGCCTTAACTTTGGGAAGGACAGTGAGTAGAGGAAAACAAAGAGCAAAACTAACCTTTATAATGCAGGTCCCAAGACCAATATTGAGTATATCATGCTGACATGATAGTTCGGGCTTCTGCTAACTTTGGTATCACTTGGGTTTTTCGTTATACTTAGATTCCTGGTACTGCCATGGTAGAGAATAGACACTGCATCTGTTCAGCTGTGCCTTGCAGGAAATACATTCTTAATTTTGCTACAACCAAAGACCATCATGTTTCCACTTTCAGTGGATAAAAGACTGACTGTGTTTTCTTCCAGAAGGAAGAAAGGTTATGTGGGGATACATGAGAACCACCAAAGACATTTTTTCCTCTGAATTGCCCTACTACAGCTTTTTCTCTTACTTTGCGCATCTTTGCCCATCTGAGTAAAGCAGAGAGTCTCGTGCCGTTTCATGAATGCCTACAGTCTTTTTTCTCCTGCTTAGGCAGCTATGGAAGGGCCTGTATAGTTTTTAGACAAAATAGATTATACTTCAAGAGATTCTGAAAGGTAAGAAAACAAATGCCCTGTTTTGAAGCAGAACATTCTGTCTCAAGTAACTGGTAAAAAAAGTAAATCCTATTTATGCTCTTGTTAAAATGTTTATATTTATTACAAAAATCTACTTAGTGGTAAAGCATTCCTAACAACTCTAGACATCTCCGCTGTGGTATTTTTGCTGTTTACAAAGTAGGATTAGTTTCTTTTTTTGTTGTTCCATGGTGTTGGCTAACTTCCCATCCTTTTAGGTAGACTGTTTCTCAAACTGTGCTGCTCTTCCTCAGGGAAATGAGCTGCAAGGTGTGCTTATGTGCATGGTGATTTGTTGAAAAGAATTTTTTCAATCCCTGGGCAAAATACTGCTTTTGTTATTCTTCCAGCTGTGTTGTCCTTTGCTTGTTACTAAATAGAGTGACAGGATTGCTAAGAAATTACTGCAGAACTTGTAAACCCTGGATATGCACAATCCAAACAAGTCCTTGTTATCTGTAGAGTTCAGCTGATTGAAAAATAAAGAGAGTGAATATACTAAAATATTGTTAAACCTAGAGTCTCTAGGTACTGTACAGTATTACAAATCCACAGAACAGCAAGGCAGGCATGAGATAAATTGAACATGAGGGAGGGGCTGCCTGTGCATTGAACGTATATCCCACCCCTCCAAAGACCAGCCATTAGGTGAAGGCAGAGTGGATCTTGAACTAAGGCCTAGGATATAAAATCTATTCCTTAACTCCTACCTTGGTATGCACATTAAACACTTTCTGCTGGGAAGCTGTAATCTGTAAATGGAGAGAACAGCTTCCCTTCCCTGTTCCATTTTGGGTAACTTCTGCCTTCAGGACCCAGCGATCAATTCTTGTGCTAACTCTAGATTTCTTTTATGTACGATCACTAAATGGAGACATACACCCGAATAATAGGTCATGTTCTGAGCAAGTTATATCGATTTCTGCATCACACTGGGCTACCAACATGTTGCTTCTTGGAGTCACTGAAAAGAATTCAGTGAAAGCCAGAATGCAGTTGTTAAACTAGTGGCCTCAGAATTTCCTGCTGGTGTTAGTACTTCATTGAGAAATATACACTGCACATATGACAAATTTTGCTTTTAAAGGGGAGGTTTCTTTTTTAAGTACACTTAACTTTATGTGCATTATGGGCTTGGCCTTACACTCCTTTGGCACAAAACTGTAACTACTGCGGATGTCACTTGCTCTATTAGTTTACAGGATCAGGCCCAGTGTGTTTAATTATCATCCCTGCTTATGTATAATATTAATTCTGTCAGTAAATGTAATCAGATATGCTAAATAATTTGTGATTAAGAAGGATTGGTCTAACAATTATGTATTTGCTCTGATGTTGAAAAACATCCATGTCTAGAAATGCCTCAGCTGTCTTCCTTTAATGAAGACAAAATGGCTGAAGATGTTTGCTTACTGCCAGCTACCTTTTATATTTAGACTCTTAATGTCCTTAGGTGGACTACTCAGATATAGATGCTGTTGCAACTAAGGTAAACATGAATACCAATTTACTAACAAAAAAGCTTAGTTTATTAAAGAAAGCATCATCTTCTTGAGCTGTTTGAGCAGTGAACACTGTTGCTTGTTTTCTGGGTAGTGTAGATGTCTTTCATTTCATACCAGTAAAATAATTAGGAAAATGTTTGTTATTCACATTTAAAGAAACAGGTTAAAAGCTGGCTAATTTGCTTCATCTACTTCTTTATAAACTAACGGTTTAAGGAGTTAAGCATGTTAAGATGTAAGGCAATATAATTTATGTCAATCCTATGTAGGTCAGTTTTCAATAAATAGAACTCATTTAAACATTTTTCTCTAAATTGCATAAAAATGCAAGCAGAGACAGCTCAGGACTTCACAATAACACAGTTAAAACTGAATTTTGCCATTCTAAAGGTGAAAGTCTTGGCCTAGAATGTTTCAAGCTCCCTGAGCTCAGAAAATATCTATGGACAGCTTCTTTTGTGGAAAGCATCTGTCGTTCTTGCTGTTGCTTTGCAAAACTTTAGCCAGGGACAGCAGCAGCCGTGAGGACTTTCCAGAGCTTCAGTGCAGCCAAGGCAATAGTGGTGCTATGGATATTCTGCTGGTACCTGTGTATAGCCTCAGAAAACTGTCTAGTTTCTTTATGGAAAGCAGTCCTCTAAAGAAGTTTTCATATATTGCATCCAAACTTAGCTTATTTGCTACAAATACACTTGGCAGTGATGGGTAATATAGGTGATGCAGCGGCTTTCAGCTACATGTGCTACGCCACCTGAGGTATGAAACCCCTCTTCTTCAGTGCCTTAACCCTACCTCTACAGCAGCAGAAAACATAAAAGTTGTATTTACCAAACTTTTTTTCACTGCAAAGAAGTCATTCTGACTGATTAGGAGGCTTTAGACTTTGACATCTCGAATGCCTTGAGATGGGTATGTTTTGGGGAAAGAGGAATCTATTTAAACCCAGATGCTGCAAATGTGACTGAAAAGGAAATTGTTATAGTTCGATCTATTAAGGCTGGATTTATAACTGGCGCTCTTCCTGTAAAACTCAGTTTGTTATAATATTTAATATTGATTTGATACTACGAGTGGATATACTAGAAATAATTAAGTGTAATGGGGCTTTAATACATCCAGAATATCTTCAAAGGAGTCTAGTGAATATTACTCACATCTCAATCCATTTAACAAATTGCTAAGGGGAATCCACTATATAATTACAGTAATTGGAGAACGTAAGGGGGAATTTCTGAGCCTACTGTACTGTGAAGAAAGGATAAAAATGTCAAACACCTGTGACCATACCTTCAGCTGACATAAATTACATTTTCTTTTTCCCTAGTTTCACATCTTTGTTAATTGTATAAATGCATAACAGAATGATGGACTCAATTCTCCTGGGACCTTACATTTTCAATTACTATAATCTTACAGCTGCTTCTTTCTAACAATTTGTACAATGGATTTTAATATCAGTGACATTACCTACTTCTCTTTTGAAAGTAGTTTCAAAATAGTTAAGGCCACCTTATGTTTCAGGAAAGCAATTATACCTATTTCTGATATTGCATTATAATTACATAGTATTACACATTTTGTTCTATACAGTGTGGCCATCCTAATACTGTACTATTGGTTATTTTAATATGCAGATGAATGCTTGTTTACTCTAATTCTAAACTCAGAGCTGTTTTGTCCTCCTAAAAATGAAGATCTGACCTATAAGGTATTGTGTTTGACACCATTTGTTTATATAGGATACTAATACATGGTTCTACAGGAGGCTGACTCTGAAGCTAAAAGAATCTTTAAAATAAAGTTCAGAACTAAGTGTATAAAATACTTCAAAATTTAAACTTTAAAACAAAAATAAAACCACGTTCATTTTCTTCCTTGAAAGACAATCACTTCCACTTTCAAACTGTGATATTTCCAGCAGCCACCCTTCATACTGTCACTCAACAAGGGGAGCTAAATGGTGCCACGGATTTTAGGATCCCTAGTGATACAAACAGGAGTGCCATTTAACAAATTTTAAAATCAGCTCCTAATGTAAGCAGACATATTACTGAATGGTTTATATGAAAAATGGACTATAAATAATAATAGTATTTCTTATCAGAATTACTAGAACTTACTTATAAATGCTTTCCTGTATGCAGGATACATGCAGCTAACCTTACACAAGAAGATGGTTATATATGGTAATTTTTAAGTAATTTCTTTTGGAGGTTCAAGCACTCAAAAGATTACTAAATGCTAGAATTATACTTGTAAATGCAATTTTAATTCTGTCTTCTTACATGTGGGAATTAACTTTCATTTACGTCAAGGGGCTGCAGTTTCCTTCACAGCCTTTATTTATCAAATACTTCTCTGCAGTACAGAAATAAATTTTCATATAGGCTAAGGTAATTTCATTTGTACAGAGGTATTCAGGACCACAGTTCAGCTCATCGTATAAGACATAGAAAGGCAAGTGAACCTACAGAATGCCAAAGGATTGTGAGAAAATTAATAGAAAAAATGTATTGCAAAGTAATAAAGGAAATGTAAAAAATATTGTTTGTTACTTTTAACTAAACTTCTAAAGAATTTTCAGAAGACCATCTAAAGGCAATTCTGAAAGGCAAAATTAACTCCAGATTCCATTCTTTGTGAAGAAGCAGCAGAACTCTTGATAGTTTAGAAAAAAATGTGTAATAAAAATACCTGTTCTTTTCCAAACTCAGCTCTGAAAAAACCACATGCCATTTTTCCTTTACATTTCTATCAGAAGTGCCACGAGAAGTAAGAACACTGCCTTAGCAATTGTCCATAAAGACATCAGGATAATTTAGCAGGGAGGCAACTGTAATGCATCATGGGAGATGCAGTCCAGGCTATGAGTCCTGTTTGCTAAGAATAGTGAAAACATGCAGAACCCCAAATCCATGTCCCACTAGGCATCCACACAGCTGTGGAAGACAAGTGAATCTCAAATCAGAGAGAGGCTAATCTTTCTCATCAGTTTGTTAATCCAAAATACTCTACAGATATCTGCTATTTTATCAACAAGTTGATTATTTAATTTTCCCGATGGAATATTGAAAAGTGGAAACTAGTATTTCCATTAAATCACGTGCATTATTATTAACAGTCTTTATCCTAGTTTAAATTCATATTCTATTAAAAACAGATAAAAGACTTATCTGTAATTTATACTCCTGGAAGATCAGAACCAGGTACTGCATTTTACCATAGATAGTATGCCTCTGTACAAATGTAATGTATGCACATATACATAGTTTTAATCCATTAATGAATTCAAATTTTGATGATCTTGTCCTATTAATACCTGCCTTATAATGGAGCTCGATAGTTATGATGTCAATGGTTCTATAGATACAAAATACATCTTTTCAATTCACTGTCTCTTTAATTTTAAAATCCAATTTGAAACCACGGGACACTAGTTATTGTAAAGTTATCCATTAAATGTTTTGTTTAAACTACATGTAAATAAAACTTAAGTCTCTAGAATCTTTAAGGGCCAAAATTATGAAGAATGGGGTTTTTTTTATTATATTACTTAGTATTTTATTTACTAACAGAAACACATTAATTTTTTACCGAGAAGAGAAAGAAAAATTGTAATACCCTATCAGCTATGCACCTGTATACAATCCACAAAGATACAGACAGAAGCTTACAAAATTCTTTGATGATTTTCTAAGATAAGTTACTGTCAGTGAGATATATTAAAAAAGCACTCAGTTCTGTTCATTCAAGCCTGTCCTGGAATCCTGCAAGGTACATTAGTAAACATATATTGTATCAGAAGAAGCACTGCTTTATGGCTTTGTTTAATTAAAATGGAAAATAAAAAAGTGGGACAGGATAACTTTATACCAGATTAAAGAACTGCTGAGGATCCTTTCTATACTTTGACAGATCCAGATGAAACTAACTGATATAACTGATTTTACTAACCTTGGAATAATTTTGAGAATCTGCTATTAATGAATATTAAATTAAAACCTTAACCCTCAACTTAGCTGACGTAATCTCTCTCCTCAAAGTCATAACATGAAGCCTGCAAATCACAGAGAGTATTTTCTGTAAAAACATAAACTAAGGATAGGATATTGCAAAAATAGAACTAGTCCCATGCTGTATGTCCATCAAGGAGGAGAACAGTTTATAAAAAGTCTTCCCTCATAAATTCTTTTGCTAGCTATAGTAGCGTTAATAAATGAAGGGTTCCTGTAAAAATGCCCAAGGCCATGCTTTGGTTAAGAGCTAAGACCTATGTCATCTTTGAAATGAGATACACTTTTCCTTTATGGAGATGAGAACTGAGAGCAAGGTTTTTGTTGTAGGACAAAAAGTAGTTGCAATTTATCTTAAGCGGACTATTCATTGACAAAAGAGCACTACTTAGGCAAAGAAGTAACCATAGAGAACAGAGTGTACTTGTAAGGAAACTGCAATTAGAAGGTTGCATCCTACCTTGTACACAATGATAGGAATATCAATGACAATATAGATAAGGTCTCCTAGTGCCAGACTGGCTATCAGTGCATTCGGGCCATTCCTCATACACTTGTTCTGGTAAATGATCCTCAGCAGAGTTGCATTCCCAACCATTCCAACGATGAAAATAGCACAAGATACCACCGTGTTAATGTATTTAAAAGTTTCAGCAATCTTAGTCTGCTGGGAGCATTTGACAGTTTGGTTGGACACCAAGGGCTGTCTGGTGGTGAGGAGTATGCTGGATTCGATCCCTGAGAAAGTGGAAAAGTAGTTTCCCAAGTCACTCCGATTGGCAGCATATCTGTCAGAGCTGTCACAGAGGACAAATCCTGCAACCAGCAGCAGCAAGCAAACTCTTAAACAAGAGGCTTCCATCCTGAAGTCCCAAAAGAGGAAATTCAATGAGACAGGGTTTTTTCAGTATTTCAGTGAGATACTTCTCAATCCTTCACCTGCAGGGAGAAGCAATAAGCAAAAACAAAAAAGAAGACACACAGAATCAATACAACAGGTAGACTAACACACCCTGTTTCTCACTTAGGAAGGGTATTTGAATGTACAGTCTCTACAGCACGTATGTATAAACACCTGTGTATAATCGCTGTGCTACTCTGAAACCTAGATTACCCACATTAACTGTCTGACAAAAGGCAAACACACAAAAAATTCCGTAAGGAATTGATGGTTTATACAAATAAGATCCCACAAAACCCTGTTAGTTTGAGACAGAATTTGTATATGAATGGAAAGAACACAGTAGATGAAGTTCTGTTTTAGAATATAGTCTTGCAAGAAAAGTAAACCAGCAAAGAAAGGCTTTGGAGACCGCTGAATGATATTTTAGCTAAAATAAAATAAAAAGGGGTTTGTTTTTTTTCTTTGAAAAAGTAAGGTAACAGCACTGCTCTAATAATTAAAGGTAGTAAATTTATTAATTTCCTGAGTATTTTTTATATATTGCAGCAATGAGGCTTTATATTATCTTTCTCAGACTTTATAATTACCTGGATTTCAAATGAAGACTGAAAATACATGTATTTCAAATCAAATTTTGGACCAGAAGCAAAGTCCCTCAATATTAGGAGGAAGGCTTTTACAGTGTCAGGGCAGACCTCTAGCCAGGAAAGCCCTTCAAACTTGATGTGTCGTTTGGTTCCTGAATTTCATTGCAACTCATGTTTCGTACTTATCCACGGCGAAGATTATTATAAAAGTTTAAGCACTTTTAAAGATAAAAACTACTTAGGTTAGTATTCTAAGCAACAACTCGTGACATTTCCAGATAGGAAAGGTAGCATCATAGCATTCTGTCCCAGTAAGTATGACTGCCTATGTGTAACCACCAGAGCTGGCTCCCTGCCCCAGGGGGTATAGGTACTACACCTCCAGTAAAACCAAGGCCATTCAAGTTCATTTCCTTGAAGCCTCAGTTAATTTAAGGTAAAGATTTTTTTACATGGCTCATATCTGCAAAACAAGACAAAGTGCTCTGCAGTGTTGCCAAAAGAAGAGTAGAAAGTAAAGTATTTATACCTTTCTGATTTCTAGGGACTCACATGAAAGATTTAGGAGGATCCTTTTAAATAAATTAATCCTAATTTCATTCCCTATGGGGCTATTACGACAGAAATTTACCAGAGAAAGAATGTGGGAGACAATTTACTGATAGGACTTCTGGGGGCAGCCACAGTATAAATATTTACTACTATTAATTACCCTCTTCTGTTGTGTGTGTTCTATAGAAGTGTGTGTGTACCTATACACAGCAGCAAATGCAATGTTAACCTGAATATTCCTCTCTGGCGCGTAGAGTGCTATCCCTCACAGACCAGGGATCCACATTTACGGTCTTTTATATTGGTGTACTTGAGATGAGGATCTGACCAACCGTGAGTTCCTATGCACTACAATTTTAAAGTTTCATATACTAAATAGTAAATCCTTCTTTATTAAATGCTGGTTACGACGGTATCTCAGGGCAGTTAGGAACAGTTTGCATGACGTAAGTGCTTTCGCTTTAGGTTTCTAAATCACATCAGAAACAACAGACGTATTTGTAACTCTTTTCAGGCAAGTACGAGTACTTATATTACTTACTGTGACTGTGTTTCCCCAATTTACAAATGGAAAAACTGAATCACTAATGATTTAAATGACTTTCCCAAGTTCATACTTGCCCAAGTAAATGTGATACAGCTATGAACAGAACCCACAGCCCTATTCTTTAGTGGTTATCTTAGTATCCTCCTTATTTAATGATGTTGTCTTGTGAAAAGCTGATCTATCTATCATATGAACACGGTGGTAGCATGGCAATCATGGAAGAAAATTGCCAATTACCGTCTCTTTCCTCTCCCGAAAGAAACATTTCCTTAAGAGGGAAAACTAGAAAAAATCTAATAATTTCAAAGGATACTTTCTTCCAGATTCCGGACAGTCCTTCCTTCCTTCCTTCCTCTGCACGTATTTTCAAAGTACTTCCATTGTTACAGAGTAGAGCAAGTTTACTGCCTCGTCCAAGTAACATACTAGCATCTGTAATAACTTTGTCTGATAAGGTGATCTAGTATTCTCCTTCCCGTGTGAGCTGGGTACCCGGAGGCGGCTGTGACGACCTGGAGGGCAGATGCATGTGCGGTGCCTCTGCCCCTGCAGCGCCGCAGAAGGAGCCGCCGATGGGGAGAGCAAAACCCCTGACTTGCCTGGGCTATCAAGCCCTAAGAATTCCCATGCCGAGATTCACAAGGAGAGACCGCACTATTGGAAAAGAAATTGTTCGAAGTATTAGAGACGAGCTAAAACGGTAGCAGTGGTTAATCTGCCCAAAAGGCAGCCGAGACGTCAGCCGGAGCCAATAAACTTCACCGGGGCTGAACGCAACGCTGCCGAGCAGCCGAACTGCCCGGCGTGTCTCCGGCTGCGGCAGACGGCCGGCGAGGGCGCGTTGCTCTTGGGGTAATTGCCGTGTATTCCTTCCTCTAACGCGAAAGAAAACATCCTCCGCTTGTAACACGAGCAAAAGACCAATTCCAACGGGCGCTTGGCAAAGCAGTCCTACCTCCCCTGCAGCCCGCGCAGAGCGCCCGACGAGGTCTATAAGATGTTAAACTTTATTTAAGAGCAGATATCCCAAGCTGCCTTGTGCCTGTCTCTTGTTCTCTCCCTCCCTCTCTCCCCCTCGTTATCTGGAGCGTTATCGAGAAGTGCTGAAAGTGTCCCGCGGCTGTGGGCCGGGCTCTCCCCGGGAACGGGCAGGGGCTCCGGCCCGGCTCCGCCGGCCGCCGGCCGCGCACTCACCCCCGCCGGGCTCCGGCTCCCGCTCCCGCTCCGGCTCCGGCTCATGCTGGGGCTGCCGCCGCCGCCGCTGCCGAGAATTGCCTCCGAGTGGCTTTTCCTGGGATAGTCTTACCAGATCCTCCCGCCTGCCTCTGACTGGGTGGGATTGGAAATCTCCACCTCCCCTCCAGCGCTAAAAGAAAGAGACGGACTGAAGAAGTCAGAGCGTCCCCTCTTTTCTGCCCCCTCCCCCAATTAAAACAAACCTCCGGCCCAAACTGAGCCCCTGCCAACGTTAAACACAAAGGCTGCCTCCCGGGCACAGGGGAGCACCGAGCTCTTTAACCGTTTCCTCGCTGAAACTGAGCTGAACTACTTTGCTGGACTCGTCTAAGCAGCAGCCTTGGGAATCCGCTACTGCGGCTGCCTGCTGATGGCACACAGGGCTCTCGGAAAGGTTGGGCGTCTGGTCGAGCCGGGGAGGACACGGGAGCCCTGAGAGCAGAGCAGGGGGAAAAAAAACAACAAACATCTCCTCATGAAATATACAGCTTTTGCTTTCCTTTTCCCCCGGGTTTGCCCAGGATTGTAACATGTTTCCAAGACAATCAGTAAGACTCCATGTGTGAGAGCTTAAAAAATGCTGGATTCGAAAACAGTGACTGCTCCTGGGTGAAAATTTCTGTGGTCCATCCAGGACACACCTTGCTAGTACCTCTTAATTTTCAAGACCAAAAATGCATTTACAAAGATAATAGAAGTGTAGCATTTTCTGGCATTGCTATGTTTCCTGATACTGTTCTGTCAAGGTCGTGGTACAAAACAACTTGCACAGAAAAAGTGGGAAGTTCTCTTACAGCTAATAATCTTTTCTCATTATGAAAAAATACCAGGGCATCAGAGGCAGCAGCTTGTAGTGGAAACAGTTTCAAAATCCCTTCATGCTAGCAAGTTCAAGAAATGTTGAGTCCCTCATTGAATCATTTCAGGATCCTCATTTCATGGCAAGATTCCGTCTGGCTCTACCACAGAAATTATTTTCTAAACACATATGGGTTTCTTTTGAATACAAAAAAGGCAGTCTTCCTAAATATGATATAAAAAATACGTGGTCCTAAAAGAACAAAAAACAGACTGAAAAGAACAATAGAAAATGTGATGCTAGTGGCCTGCAGAATTAAAATATCTGGCGCTAAATCGTGTAAGAAATTGCTTTGAACTTCATGAGTTTTGCATAGTTAAAAGAATGTTGCTGTAGACATTATTTTAAATCATCTGATAAATCTTGAACAGAAAAAACCAGCATCTGGATCGACTGGAATAGCAATACTTTATTTCTTCTAGAAAGTCATCTCAATTAAATGATGTGTCAAAACACACGATCTTTGAAGGAACATAAGTGTTCAGGCTGAGAATCACAAGAAGCCTACCGTTTGCAAATCGGGTAGAAAAGTTTAATTCAAAATCTCAACTTGCCCTGAAGTTGAATAAATTCTGATAAGTCACTAAATTGTCCATATGTTAGTAAAAGTTATTTTAAATTCTTTGCAATTTGGACATAGGTGATACAGAATCATCTGTATCGTAACGTGTTGGAAAAACTATTGAAGAGCTAGAAAGGGTGTACTTAAAGATCATGCTCACTTTATGGAGTGCTTTATCAAATGCAATTCTTCAGTCTTTTATATGTTCTCTAAATGTTCTTAACACCCCATTCCTTTCCTAGGACCATTTGACCTTTATGTCTAAACAACTAGAGTTGTTAAAAAAATATTTATATTTCTGATCTCATTCAGTCACATGTTTTACCTTCCAATTCCTAATTCCATTAATTTGGAAGGTTTACATCATATATTCAGACACTGCCATGCATAACTGTGTTTACTATTAAATGAAATAATCACATTTACTAATGCTGTTAAAAATCTATTTCAAAATAAGAAAAAAGAGAGCTCTTTAGAGCTCAGAAGCACTGTGAATGCTTCTATTATTGCCAACCCACATAAGTAGTATTAATTATAAGAAAATACTGAATTGCTCAGTTCTGTGTTCTCTGTTATTATGATTATTGTTTATTTATTAGTTGGACCTTTGTTCTGTCTTTAATCTTCAGGTGTCTAAAACTGAGTTGAATTCTCATCTTAAACTAAGTTAAATTCAAAAGTAATATTTAATTGTTCCAGCTAGGGTTTTTTTACTGTGTTCAGGAAAATAACATGGAAAAGGAAGTCATGTATGAATATTCCAAAACCTGCAGCTGCAAATGCAGTTGACCTCAGCTACAAAATGATAAAATACATTTCTTTACACCAAGATATTTTCAGTTACTAGAGACGCTTTCACCATCATTGTAGGGCTCCTATCCTGTGCATGCATTCTTTTATGGAAGAGTTCTTGACCGAGGACTCTGTCTTCCAGATTCACCACAGTGAAAGTGTTTCCTCTGACCTCTTCTGGTTTTTGTCTTCAACAAACTACTTAGCTTGTCTTGCACAACTTCAGAGATTCGGAGTAAGGGTAACATATTAGTCTCATTACAAAATAACCCATTATACTTCAGTTTTAAGGATACCTGTGTTTTACAGCTGGAGTCATGTTTCAAGAAGACCCTCAACATTTTGTAAAGCTATTAATTTTCCTGAAGCCTTCAGGTATTAGAAAGGAATACTTTAATGCAAGTGTCACTGGCCTAATGAAACTAAAGCTACAGTGCCTTTTATACAACTACCTCAGAGGCAATAAAAGAGGATCTTTAGTTATGTTTGTAGTAGTTATTTTTATTTGATTGAAATGAATGTTTAGCAAACGTATTACCTGTTAAGCTGCTCATCTCCTCATATTTGGTATGAAATAGGAACATATGTTCTTTGGCTCATGGAGTCCTAAACTGCATTCCTGAGATTCAAAAGACCAAAATCAAAACCAGATATTGTCTATAATTGGCTTTTTCATAAGCAGTCATTTGATGTGTTTATAATCTGTAGTATTTTCAGAAAATCAGAAGAGTTATTCATGGCAAAGTATGTAAATATCGAATAATTTTGCTTTCTTCCACTTGATTTCTGTTATAATTTTTGTTCCCTCAAGAAGCAATACAAAATATATTAGGAGCCACTTGGATGATTTCGAAAAATGAACCTAGATACTTTGGTTAAAATACTGGAGAACTGTTTCACTTTGTATTCAATAAGTAGACTTAGTGAATAATATTGCTTTGTATTTTCCAGGTAAAAAGGAACTCAGCAAATCCAAAACTTTTCATAGAAACATGCTATTTGAAAAATATTTGGTTAGCAGTTTTCTCAACTTTTACTAACCCTGCCTCAGTCGGAAGTTGCACCTCACTGAAAAAAAAAAAAGGGAAGAATCCAAACCATAGACGGTGTTTCTATCTTGTGTAGGTTTTCTGTTCTTCAACAAGAGATGCACTTATGCAGTGGCTTTAGAATATTTCAGTTAAAAAGAGTACCTACTAGAAAAGGTAAATTCATTTAAACTCAGGGCCCATTATTTCCAGTGATCATTGAGCTATTTAGTTGCTTCTATTACATAACATTTCTGATTCCCAGAAGCTGCTTTATTTAAATTGTATCTCTAGTAGTAATGGCATATCTGTAACTCTTTTTATGTGCTCAGCACAAATAAATCCTCTTTTTGGCAAGAGTATCTTGCTCCTCCCTCCCTCCTTCCTCTCTTTTTTACCTCCTTTCATCTCTCTTTCCCCCCTTCTCTCCCTCTCTCCTTTGTTTCCTTCATGTTGCTAGAAATTTTTGGCAATTTACAATATGAATTTATAGTTCAAAGAGAAGTATAGGGAGAATACTTTTATATTAGTTTATTCTAAGAATTGGAAATGTATTTGTATTGGAACCACTGAAATACTGCTGCCCTTGGACTACAGGAAGTTGAAACCTGAAGCTGTGATGGAATCAAAAGGGAAAAAAGATTGAAGTTTAAAGGACAAAATAGATCATGGTGCCAAACAATTAATATAGGAACAACTGCAGGAGCTATTGCACCCCAAATGGGAATACTAGTCAGGAACTGTGGACTGAATATATATACATTTTGCAGAATCGTGATAGAAAAGTTATAGTAAGAAGTGAGGTTGCTGGACCTTTAGTGTGCAGATTGGAGCAGTAATAACAAGTATTGTTAATTCCCTTCAATTACTGAGCATTTTAGCTGCTTCTGGGGAGCATTTTTCTACCAAGTTAAATGCAATAAACTATTTCAGGAAAGATTTACTGGGAGAGGTAATGTTGTTGGTCTCCATTTCTATAAACGGAAAACCTAATTTTCAAGCTCCTGTTCCATAGAACCTGATAGGAATGCACCCCTGAGTGCTTGAGGGAGTTGGTCAATGTCATTGCGAGGCTACTCATGAAAAGGCTACCCATGGAAAGGAGTTGGCAGAGGAGGACCTGGGTTTCCTGGTGGACAACAAGTTGCCCATGAGCTAGCGATGTGCCCTTGCAGCAAAGGAAGCCAATGGGATCTGCAGCTGCGTTAAGCAGAGTATTGCCAGCAGGTCGAGGGAGGTGAACCTACACCTCTCCTCAGCACTGAGGGGACACAGCTGGAGGGCTGTGTCAAGACAGACATGGACCTACTGGAGCGCGTCGAGCAAGGGGCTACAAAGATGATTAAGGGACTGGGGCATCTGTCGTATGAGTGGAGGCTGAGAGAGCTGGGACTGTTCAGCCTTGAGAAGAGAACGCGCAGGCAAGATCTTATCAGTGTGTATAAATATCTGGTGGAAGGCAGTAAACAAGAGAGAACTAGACTCTTCTCAGTGGTGCTCAGTGACAGAACAGGAGGCAACGGTCACAAGCTGAAATACCAGAAATTCAATTTAAACATAGGAAAAAACATTTTCACTACAAGGATGATCAAACAGTGGAACAGGTTGCCCAGAGAAGTTGGAGACTCTCCATCCTTGGAAGTATTCAAAACCCAGCAGGACACAGTGCTCAGCAACCTGCTCTAGGTGACCCTGCTCTGAGCAAGGAGGTGGACTAGATGATTTCCAAAGGTCCCTTCCAATCTCAGCGGCTTGGCAATTCCATGATTCTGTGATTCAGATGAAACTTCTATTATGTCAAGAGTATTTTGACTTGAGCTTTAGAATTACAGTGTTCAGAACACTTTGAGTTATACTGTTTCTATTGGAAAATGATATGGTATTGAACTGATCATGAACTACACTAAAAAGAGTACTTGTAAATTAATATTCTGTGGCAAGCTGGATATTGTCCAAAAGAATTATGTGTGATATTTATTGAAAAAGTTAGCAAAGAGTGTATTTTTTAAACATTAGCTCTGTCAAGAAATTATTTTTTTTCTTCTTCTCTTCTGAGGCCAAGACAGCAAAGCAATTCACTGTAAAGAGCATTTGGGGATCTTGAGCTGTTCTCATTCTTCAACCACATTGTTTCAGGCAAACCTAAAACTAGCTAAGGCTCTTCAAGGAACCTGCTCCAAAAAGACCAGTCTTTAATGGTAACAGATAAAAAAAAAATTTACATAAACTTCTAAATATGCAGTAAAAACATATGCATAAAGAACAATGAAAGAAAGATATGTCACAGAAGATGCCTGTTACATAACCATGCAATGAGTGAAATTATGCAATGAGTGGTTATATGCATACTAAAATAAAAATGGAAGAAGGAAGAGCAGATACAAAGACAAAATTTGATTTGAAGAACACTAAGAGGAAGAGAATATATTAGATTAGAAGATCTTTCATAATTCGCGTTAGTTCACAAAAGTTAAGTTTCAATCTGCATTTGCAGATGGGAGCCTGTGCAGAACACACGTTCTGTGATAGAGGAATGCTGTTCTGCTGCCAGATGCTTCTTTTATCATCTTAAGCACTAATAAAATTATCTAGATAAGATAGTGAGATATTAGAATGCCATTTTATCTTAATCTAAATAAGGTTAAAATTATTTCTATTGGCTACTCTACCGTGAAGCTGTTTTTCTCGGAAAACCCTGACTCATCTCACCTACTTCTAATGTTTCTAAGTTATCTAATTTTTTGTTAGCCTGACTAAAGCTAAGTTGAAATAAGTGGCTTGTACATTTACTTGAAACAGTAAACTCCCATTCTTATGTTATTCAATGTCTAATGATTAGACATTCCATTAGACTATTCCATATATTATCTTACCATAAGCAATACATGTAGGCCTATTTACAGACTTACCATTAAGTGATAGATCTACAAACTTCTGCATGTTTTTATAGATGTAAAAATAATGAATGCTCTGCAACTCAATTTTAGGATAAAGACTTTTCAAATGATCAAGGTTTCTGGAAAAGGTTGCACCATTCCTTTCTGCTATTCTTTATTGGAAACCAAAGCACACATTTAGGTAGCTAGGAGAACGTTAAGACAGTGTAAATAGAAAAATCTAGGGGTTTAATACATGAGAAAGAAGGAACAGACAGCTCTAGATTTTGGTGATAAAACTCTTCCAACCATCCAAGAGTGATCCTTCTATTTTTATGTTTATGCATGTGGAGTATTCTGTTTGTTTGTTTTAATAGTACAGCTGGCTCTATTCTGTATTTAGAGGGGCTGGGTTAAGATATGACTGGAGTCATGGGTATAGGATTGGTATGATGTGCTATCATGTGTTGTCACGGCCTTCGTATGAGGCAAATGAGCAGCTAAATTGTGATACTTATAACTGATAAAAGGAGACAGCAATAGTTTTTGTTAAGCACGTTACTTTTATTACCTTGCTGTGACATGGACTCCCATTGCAATGATTTTGACCTTCTTTTATTTAGTTGAGAAAAACCAAGCATGAACTTCATTATGTCAAGAGAAATGAAAGTCCTTATGCTAAAGCCTCATGTTAGTTCCTTGCAGTTGGTACCTAAATACATGTTTTGTGGTTTGCTTTTCTTCATTCAGTAAAAAAAATACTAGTAATTTCATGAAAAAAAGCCAGGATAAAGTCATATTAAACATTTTTACTAGACCAAATCCAGCATTTTCTGCATGACTGATATAAAACTGCCATAATCCAGGAACTTGTTAACAGTCCTATGCAGATCCACAATGAATAATTACATATTGATGTTAAGGACCTATTTTGAAATCCTGCGGTTTGATCGGAGACATAATTCAGAATTATATTTTGGGTGTTTTCCATAAAAATACCATAGATCCGTTCAACAGAATCTAGTCTCACAAAAGTCTTTCTTACAGTGAAAGTGCCATGGGACCCATTGTATCACTGGAAATTGTTCTGTGTTTCTTGAAGTTAGAGACTATATGGAAGAAGTGTTTTTGCAGTTGTGTTAATACAATTCAGCAATACTAAGTTACAGAATTGTCAAGAAATCTGAACTTGTCTTGAGATTCAGAGGGTTGGGAGCCAACTAACCTTGGCTTCTTTCACTCCTCTTCCATCCCAGCTTGTTCATAGAGAGCTTTATCTCTTTTACTGTATTCTTTCTAATGAGAACTACTCATATCTTCTGCATACACCTGATAGGCAGTGAACGCTGACAACAGTGTTCATCAGCCATCTTCCTTCTACTGATCCTTGTCCTACCCACTGTTGATGAGCTACTGTATTTCCTCACACAGTTGGTAGCGTGCCCATTTCTTCACACACTAAACGCTAAATGGATTAATTTTGCTGGTTTACCCTTAATCCCGCTCACAGTGCTGGGGTTTGGTGTGGTGAGGAAAGACAGACAAGCAAATGGGGAGAATGTCAAGCCTGTGGCTGGCAAGGCCCCTGCCTTGCCGACTGTGGTATCCCCCTTGGCTGCTGGCTTCCCAGCTCAGAGGGAGTGCTGGAAAGAAAACAGGGAGTGGTTTCATGTGTCTTTGTCAAAGTATCCTAGACACAAGACCCACCTCAGTTCTGCTATCTTTGGGCAGAAATATTTCTTTCTGTGGTGATAGCAATCTCGCTTTGCCTTATAAAATAACTTGAAACTGAGCCGATTTCTATGTGTCAAGCCACTCTGAATTAACCTATGTCCTCTCAAATAAAGGGAAATTATGGAAAAATAAATTAATAATGCTGTTAAAATTATACAGGCATATTAATACCATATGTGCATTATTTCCTTTCATTTTTATTCTTGTCACCATTAGTACTTTCAGATTTTTCAGAATGTGAAATGAAAATGAACAAGAGATATTTTTGCGAGTCTCCCTTTCCTGTCTGGTATTCCACTACAGTTATAAGAACTTTCATTTTATAATATTGGATTTTTGTCATGTTAAAATCCAGTGTAAGAAGAACATAAATAACATACAGAAGAAAGTCCTACAGCAAGTCCTTTGTATCAAGCTGTAACACAGGACTATTCTGTTCATATAGGTAAAAAAATTAAAATTTCAGACCTATGCAATTCCTGGGAACAGTAGGGTAAATAATAATATTAGCTCTCTGTGCTAACTCATATGAATATAGCCAAAAGCGAACTATTGTTAGTAATTAAATAAAATCATGTACTTTAGGTAACAAGAACCAGTATAGATCAGTTTTTAAGTTTTAAACTAATACTTATCCTAGTCACAAACTTTCATCAACTCCTAATTGATTTAATGTGCTATTCAATTTATGTATTCAGGAAGTAGGTTAAAAAATACAACCAATAAATGCATGCAAATATAAGTTTATGTACTTTTTGAGCTAGTGAGTTTATAATTTGCATCATACTTTCCTAGTGAAGAACATCTGGAAAAACCCTTTACACTTCCTTATGGATGTAAAACTCGTATTTTCTATTCCATAAGTAAATGTTGTAATGCTAAATCTTAACTAGGTCAAATTTAAGATGGTGGGAATGTAGTGTTCTCTTTTGCATGGTGAAAGCTCTGTAGTTATTTAGAAGAGTGTATTATGAATATACTAAAACCCATGCACATTATTGTGAAAAAGATGCTGAAAACATACATATCAATATTGTGATCAAATATTATTTAATTCAGACCCACTGAAATCAAAGATATGTTGTGTGACTTACAACACTGTTGGAATCAGATTCTCAGCTGGCATAAGTGAGTGTAAGTCTCTTGATGGAAATGTATTTGTATTGTCAGGGAGTGATCACAAATGCTTTAATTCTTTCTGACTCATACTAATGTACTTTGTAGGGAAACATGCTATCATGTACTTATATCTAAAAATGTATCTGAAACTGAACAGTTGCTGCAATTTTCTGCAAAAGCTGTTTCTACTTGTTAAGAATTTTGATCAATTTTCATAATTTCTTTTAGTACTTCCTGGCTTTTTTATGATTATTAATTCACTAGTGGCTACAATAATCTAGACAAGTAAATTTTCAAGAAGTGTTGAAAAATAGTTGAAAATCATATTTTGAGTCTGAAATAATCTGTAATCTGAAATATTCTTACTGGAAATGAGGTTTCTAGGAGTGAAAATATTTAAAGAAATCTGCATCCAAACAAGCTTTGAACTGAAATGAAAAACTTGTGTATTGACTGTGTGAATGAGCCTTACTCAAAGGTTGAGTGACGCTAAATTTTTTTTAATAATTACAAATAATGTATACGTATGAAATTATATTGTTCACATGAAGTTTATAATCAAAGATAAAGTTATTTTAAAAATTTATCGAATTATTTATACAGCCATATAAAGATCAAACGAGTGGGCAAAGCCAGATTCTTGTAAATTAAATAGTTTAGCTGTTTGGCATATACTCATAGCAAAATACCTGGATGAAAGCATCAGCAACTGCCTGTGATTGATTTATAATATACAAGTAGCTGTCTCCTACTTTTTCAGTTGATGCTATTTAAATCTCATCTGTAATACTACTTTTGAAATAATGGCCAAGAACAATAGAAGCTTTCAAGAACTGTGAACAGTATGGGAAAGAAATGCCTTTCAGTTTTAGATTTAGAATACTGTAACAGTCTAGAAAGGTGCAAGATCGACTAAAAAAACTGCTTCCAGCTTAGCTTAGAACCTGTACTTTATACCTTAGACTGAATTTCATTTGAGTCAGAATCTGTGTGCTGACTTCTTCCTTTCAATTTATGTTAAAAAGTGGAAAAATGGGGAAAGGCATACCAAAAGCCTCAGTATTATTTTCTGAAATCTTGTAATCTTTTACTGGATTTTGCTATATAGTGAAATACTTGAGGGAGTTGCTTGTGAAAAACTTCTGCTGAGATATTTTGGTCTCTGCGACCTTTTTTAGTTCAAGCTAAAAAACAAATCTATTAAACCTGTCCTACCTCTGAGAAATGTTTGTTAGCTCTACTAACTGCACCTTTATTCCTAGATAAATGTCCTCAGATTAAAGAAATTTACCCACCTTTGCAGTTCTTTGAATACACATGCCTGTACATATATATCAGATACAGAACACTAGAAGATCTTGTTTATTGTCAAAATTCATATATGCAAAAAAGTCTTTCAAGTTATGCAGAAGTAGAAAAAAAGTCTGTATGATTTTTGCTGCTAGCATTTGGCGAGACTAAAGGGAAATGAAACAAACAGATGTCCTATAAGCTGTCAAGACCTAATAAGTCTGGTATTAATAGACATGTCTGGGCCAAGTACTCTCTAGAGATAGTAACAATAATTGTTGCCTCCAGATAGTCACATGCCTAGTCTCTGCAATTTTCTAAAGTGTTCAAATTCTCAATTGTTGTGTTTTAAAAAAATTTTAATTAATCATTACTTATTATAATGCTGTCTGTGGATTTAAGTACCCACCTCTAACGAGGTGCCTCAACATGAAACAAAGTTTAAGGGTTTTTTTAGTGGTGAATAGGAACTGATAGTTTAATTCCTTCTGCCCTGGAGGGTTGGTATGACTTGGTATATTAAGAAATGCTAGTTTGAACAGATATGTTTGGCAAATTATATCAAAATGGTGAGACTCAGATTCAGGCTACTTCCTTGTATATGGTTGTTCTATTATAGTACACCTTGACCTCCATTGTCACCTGGTGGTTCTGTCAACTAACATTATACTTGACTGAACATCTCAAGTGCTCAGCAGGGTGGATGAACAATACTTTCAGAGACAGTCTCCTTTTCACCTAGGACTTTGGATATGAAATGGTATTAACTAATCAATTTTTTATTTCTTCTGGTAGAGCACAGCAATTTTTGGCCTCTTATTTAACCACCATCAAACCATTTATGTGAAAACCCCAGGCCTAGTGGGGGACGTAAGTGTCTTGCAGAAATCACAACACTCTTCTATGGAAAGCACGCTTGGAACAGTTGTAAACACAGGTAAATAGAGGGAGTGACATAGAGCATTGTTCTGTTTTAATATTTACCCTAGCTGAGGTTAACACCATTTGGCTTGCTAAACAAGTTATCACATCAGTCACCATCTCAGGACGGATCTTCTTCAAAGAAAGCAACTTTCATAGAATCATAGAATCGTGTAGGTTGGAAAAGACCTTTAAGATCATTGAATCTAACCCATTAGCCCAACACCACGATGCCCACCAAACTTTCTCTTGTGCTTTCTTACTGTCTAATTTGCTTGTGCATATTTATGTTTATAATATTTTCCTTCCTTCACTTGGTTATATGCCCTATCATAACCTACAATATTCTACAGGCTAGACATTGTTTTAAGATTTGTACTTAAGTATTCATCCCTTTACCCTGTTTGCTGAGGTGTTTCTGCAAAAGCTACCACTGTACCAATGTACCACATAATTGTTTGCTTTGATTAAGTTTATGCTTCTTAGAAGTCACGCATTTCTGAAAAACCCATGTGACTGCATTCATTACAGACAGCCCTTGTGGCTTACAGCATCTTGTTTAGGTCACCTATTTCTAGAGCACTATACTTATCGCTAAGGTTTTAAGCTTCATTGCTCCTGCTAGAGTTTCAGAAAACTAAATTCTTAAGATTAGGTTTGAATAACAAAGAGCTGAGATACATCCAAAATTTTAATGAAAGCCACTGCTCTGTTTGGAAGACGATACATATCATGAAATGCATGCTTTTATCCAAAGGGTTGAGGGTACCTTTGCCATTTTCTTTATTTACGCATAGATGATAAACTATACTCAGAGAAATACTCATAAGCTATGTTTATCCTGGAAAGCATTCAAAAGACTGCATTGTCAGTTTAACCAGATCTTTCATTAAACATTTACATTTTCAGATATATCTGATATCTGTTTCTGTCCTCTGTGTGCTCATGAACATCCAGAGGAATTAAAACTATCAGTATTTTTAAAAAAATACACTCTTTGTATGTAACATTACTGGAGATGCATATGAAATCCTCAGTGGCAGTGATGTGGCTTTTTTAAAGAAAGCAATTTTAAGGTTTTTTGCTTTTAAAATGGTCGAGTCAAATGTTTTCAACCACTTAATAAAAACAAGCTGGTACTGAGCTTTTAAAATAAGACTCAAAATGGCTGGCACTAGAAAAAAATATCTTTGCACAGAAACTGGAACATTTCTGCAAGTTTGTGGCATTCTTTTGGGTTTTCAGTAGGAGGAACTGGTATACAGAATCTGTTCTCTGGTTGCTTTGAAGTAAAATAGCTTCTCTCTCCTAATTCAAAGTAGGCCATAAACAAGCATCTTCTGAATTTAGTTGCTCAAATTTAAGACAGTGCTACCCCTCCATTGCTTGTCACCAATCAGAAGCTAATTTCTAATTCACCTCATGCCAAGTCCACCTGATAATAATACCCACTTGGACTTACGCATTAAACTAGGGCAGCTGAGTTGGTCTGGAACAAAGAAAGGGATCCTTGGGCAGACTTCCTTTGTGGAGAAAAAGTTGACAGTAGCAAATAGGTAAAGTAGTTTGTAAAGGTTCAGTTTCTTACAAAATAGACTTCAGTTGGCGATTATGACTGTAAGAGTAGTCTAAAGCTCAGAAAAGTTTTCAATTATTTTTATGTTAAAGTTACAGAGTACTTCTGTTTTGTTAAGCAGCTGATACAATCAATTGGGGTATGTGCTGGCAGTTGCTATAGCTTAAGCTTTATAGAAAGGAAAAAAAAATTTAAAAGCCTGATGTTTTAGTTAAATGTTACCAGCTTCCTGTTTCCCTTGTATTTTTTTTTCTGATTCTCTTCTCTGAGTATTGTTCTAGTTAGCCTGGAGTCCAAACAATTTGTGCTTTGCTGAAGAGTATGTGAATGTGTTGACAGTTCTCAGCTTGGCCATTTACGTTGTATTTGATTAAAAAAGTTCTTCAACTGTGGAAGACAATCTTCTAAACAGACGGAGAAGGTTTAGCTTTTCCTTTTGCTATTTTTTAATTTCTTGCTATTTGTTTTTCTTGTTATATTATACTATTAAGCTTTGTTATGCTTTTCTTATTTTTTCTTAATTCCTTCAATATACTTGCAGAATAGGTGCTGAAGTAGAATCACTGATTTATGCTTAATCAACATGCCTGATTTTCAGCTTTTTAACTCTGACTCTAAGTACCACATTTATTTTATTTATGACTGCAGAGTATGTGACTCTTTGGTGAGAGGCAAGTTTTTTCAAAGTGTATTTCTTGAAAGGAACACGCCATTTGCTCAGCCAAAATCCATTAGTAGAAAGCTATCCAACAAATATGAAAAAAATTACCCCAACCCCAAATCACACAGTTTACAAAAACAGCTTCAGAAATTACAGGTTTAAAGTGTGCTTAAAGTGTCTAAATGGTTTGAATAACTACTGGGGAGCAAAGAGATAATCTTTCACTCTTTGCATGTGTATTTTACAAAGTAAAACCTATTTTGAATCAGATTGGAAAGATTTTTCTCTTTCCACCAATCTGTGCCAGAATCCAATTATAGAACACATCCCAGTAATAGCAATAAATAATAGTTGTAAGAGGAGAATGAGGAATGGGAAGGCATGCTACAATTTGTTGTTGCCAAATAAGACCCTTTAATAAGAAGCCTGCTTATTCTCTTTAAAGTGACATTTCAAAGGTTTTCTTCCCCATTTACAACTTTAAGAATTGGTATACTTCCAGCATCTTGGTGCATTTGCAAATTAACTAAATGAAGCATATTTTTTAAGCTTCAGCAGCTTATTCCTCCTCTGAATAAAATATTTGAAGCATATAAGGAATGAAATCCTGACCACTTTGAAGTGACTTGGAAAATTCTTTTTTTTTCCTCTCAGTAAAGCTAGAATTTCATCCCAAGTGACTTAAATCTTGCACCATTCTAAATTGCATTTTTTCCGCCTTTTGTGGAGAAAGTCAGATTGCTATTTTACTTCATTATCTTGTTTTAAACTTTAAAATAAATTCCAGCTGGCCTCTTGCTCAAACTCATTAAAGAACAGATCATTCTCTTCAGCTTCTTTACCTAGTCATGGAGGCCTGAGAGCGAATATGGACTTCCAAAATTTTCACACTGAAAGATAGAAGGCCACATAAGGGTCCATGCTCCTGTGACTGTACAGTAAAGGCTATATGCAGAAGGATTTTCCTGTCAAGAATTAAGAATGTTGGCTACATCAACAGGAAAACAGCAAGTCCAACAGTCATGACTTCTAGAGAGTCATAGTGGTTATTTCACTGATGTTACATTAGGAGCATTAGGGTTTCTCACTGATGATTACAACACTATTGCAGAATAGGGATGGGGCACATTAAGACTATTTCTTTGTGCATTTTCAGTGCTGATTAGTTTCCCTCCATTTATTTGCTACCAATTCATTTATAGTCAAGGAAATACCTGTGTGCTTGCTTTCTGATATTGATTCCCCACAGTATTCAAGATTTGTGGGGACTGACACTAACTCTACAGACATAACGAGCTCCATATTGGAAGGGATGTTTAGTGAAGTCACAGTCATCAAAATGATGACTTTAGAGGCCTGCTGTCAGTAGGACTTAATCTCAGCAATTTTCATGGAGCTTTTGGTGTGGTTTACATTACTTAGCTCTAAAGCTCTTTTAACTTCCTATGTCTGAGACCAAATATACTGTGGATACAGAACTGGTAGCTTGTCTTGGACAGATGTAAAGGTATCCAGCCATGTCATGTCAACAAAACAAACAAGATTTGTTTTTTCTTACCATGGAAGTAAACTGTAACACTTTTGAAAGTGCATGGGATAAAATATTGGATCGAATACAGATGTTAAGGCAAAAGATAGTAGAAACCCCCAGAAAGAGGGTATATCAGGATATATCTCGCCAAGAAAAATTATTTGTATTTCCAGAACTACAAGAAGGATATGTGCTTTATTATAAATCTAGTCCAAATTCCTTTCAACAGAAAGACATACTGTAGAGTGTATCCAATAATATAGTCCACAGATAAGTATGACTAGAGTAAGTAAAACTGGTAGATAATAAATGATAACATGCAGTCTATAGAACAAGCTTTTATTTGAATGTTTGTATGGCCTATGTAATCCCTGTGGAGGTGAACACATTTTTTTTATCTCTACCTGGGTTATTGTACAAGATATTCTTCTTCAGTAGAAGATGCCAGGCTCACAGCCAATATATAGGTCTTCCTTTGTTTCCTTTCACTTTGTAGGAAGGAAGATGATGTAATTAAATTGCAAACGTATATATTACAATATATAGTAAAACACTCCAAAAGGTGAGCTGATAAAGACGTGTACATCTTAGGAGGAAACTGACCTTTTTCTGGTTGATGACTTTGCATTTTGCCTCAACATGAAGACTGAATCTTTCAGCATCTACCATTATGGATATGTACCGGTTCTAGGCTGTAACTTTAAAGTAGTCTGAAATTCTTCATAACCTGCTATTAAAAACCTGCATCATCAATGGGCAAATTGCTGTACCATCATACAGTATAAGTTCAGACTGCTCCAGTTATATATATATGCCCTTACATTAACAGCTTGCCTCTTATAAATTTTATACTTTTGTTCTTGTCTGTTACAGAAAAAATACTAGCACAGCATGCATCCGATAAGAAAAAAATTTCCTAATGCAAAAAAGCAAAAAATTTGTGTTGTTCTATTAGTACTAACATTTCTTGGAGCCAGAAATGTAACCATGGAATGATTAAATTTGGCCTACAAATACAACCCCCAAACTTCTGGCAGTTCTAAAGCTATTCTGTCTTTAGTGCTGTTTTGTAGGCTAGTTCTGCCTTTGCTGGTAGGAGTTACAATGTCACTTCCTTTTACTAACATCAGCTAGTCTTTGACTTACAAATAAATATGTGAAGGTAGCTGAATGTGTATGGAGGGATGATGGGAGAATGGAAAAAACTTGGTGTGCTTGCATGTGAGTAGCATCACAGGTGTTAGCACTGTTATTGAGAGATCATGTTCAGACCTTTGCTAAAAGTATCATGCAAGTCTAGCATCTCAGAAGTAGCCTTAGAAAAAAAATATTGTCCAGAATTTTATGTCATAATTCTTTTGTTGTTCCACCTCTTCTTTAGGTCCTGTGATATCCTATGGCTTTTCTGGCTAACCTACAGTAGGGAATTGAACCATCTATCTGCCTTTTCTTGCTGCTTCTTATTCTTTCACATTCCTATTACACCTTGAATAAAAGTCTTAATGAGGTGGCAGCTATTGTGTGCCACCTATCCGCAGTCAAAGTGCATAGACTATACCTGAACCTTGCTGCTTTAATTTTTCTGAATAGCTGATTCTGATTATAATTATTCTGGACTATAGCAGAAACTTTGATTTTTGCTCTGTCCAGAGTTTGCCTAAACTGTGGTAAGTACACAACTGGTGATCCTCGAACTAATTTGAAGTGATCCAGCTGCCACCTGTCTTTGTAACAATGAGTTAAAGTGTAAGATGAATTAATCTGTTTTGCATTGTGACATTAGGCTTGTAAATGTAACAAATTAAAGCAAAGGGACATGAAGAAGCCCACTAGCAGCAATATCTATTCCCATTCCCACCTGATGTGCTTCTATATTGGCTCATGCTGCATTAGAATGGCTTCTTGTAAATAGCTAGATGGAATGTAAAGGGGAAGCTATCATGCAAATCCTGAATAAAGCAGCTCCATAGCTCATGAACAGCAAAGTTTTTCTCTCTCTCCTGGGAAGAGCGGAAATTACCTAATGCTTTTTACATCTTAGTAATGTTCTTGACAACGGGCAACCTGTGCTGTCAGCAGAGCCTCCACTTCGTTTAGTACAATGAATGTTCTGCTCAGTGTGCCTAGCTTTGAGTTTGACTTGTAGGATATTTTCATCCCAATTTTGAGTTTTATTGTATTTGGCTTGGGGAAGTATGTTATGTGCAACATATTGAAAACAATGCACTGTATATTCTGGGCAAATATTTTCTTTGTTATTGTTGATATTGTTCCTTTGTTATTGTTGATATTGATTAGACCAACCCAAACTTCTTGGTCTATCTGCTCCATGCCTTGATAGCTGATACTGTATTGTATCTGAGAAGAGGATTGCTTTTTCTACAGTGTTTTGAAATATTGCTTTACTGTATTAGTGATAACATGTATGATGATTATGTCACTGCACATACCCTGTGTGCAAAATTTCCCTAACTGGATTTAAAAAAAAAGGAATATCCCATAAAAACAGTATCATGTAAAGTCAGTTTGAACCCATGATTAGAAAGTTTTCAGTAGTCTAGATTAATATCTCGGCTTAGTCCAGTGTGTAGTGGCATTGCCTTAGATGCAGAGGTAAGATGGTACTGTGTGACTTGTAAGAAAAAATTGGTAGTGATGACCTCAGGTCACAAAACTCTGTCTTGCAGTTCACATTCATACCAGGGCACACCCTTTTTTATCCTGGTGAATTCCACTGATTTACGTTAAATTGATTGTCTGATTTTGTAGTTATGTTCACGATTCTGTCAACTTTGACAGTTATAGACTTACTGTAGATTTTCACAGGGATAGCAATGGGAAGATTCTGGTTTGGTCCCTTTCTTACAAAAAAGGTTGAGTTTCCCTTTGAAAACTGTCCTCCATAACTTTGTTAACAGCCAGTTTCCAGTTCAACAAAAGGTTTAATGGCAGTTGTGCACATTTTGGGTATGTCAACACGGAAATATAATGAGTGGATCAAGTTGAAATGTAGCACTTGTCTGAAAACATGGGAAGCCATTTTAGACTGATCTTTATTTAAGTTTCATACTTGAAACTAAACATAAGGTGATCTTACTGAAAATCTACACAGAAAATAGTGAAAAGGAAATCTTTACCAGACTGAAATGTTTCTTGATGCTTCTCTGCTTTGAAATTTCAAAGGTGATCAAAGGGAAAATGACTATAGAGAACAGACAAGGATTGTGTGCTCAGATTTTACGTTGTTAAGTGTCAAAATTTAATATCTTCTTGGGTAGTGAGTGAGTGGAAGTTTGATGCTTCTCCATAACGTATGCCTGTTTCAGAGATGAACAAAACTGGTCTGGAAGCTATAGGAGACCAGGCTTTCTTGAAAGTTTTCTGGCACTTCTATGTTCTGTCTTTCATGGAAGTGCCATTCAGACAGTGTTTTGGTGCTACCAGACTTGGCTTCGTCTAAAGAAGCTTTTCAAATGTACCAAGTCTCAGGCATGAGCTGATGTTGAGAGTGAGTGAAATTGGCTCAGTTTTTATGGAGCTGTTTCATTCACAATAATACTTTCAAAATCTATTTTCTTGAGGAGAACATTCATTAATCCAAAGTGTAGACCTTGTTCTACCTGTAAATTAACGAGTTTTAGTAGTTCTCTGGTTTATCTAGTGTGTGTAATTTGTCTTAATGCATTTCCACAATTTTTTATTTTCTTAGCAGGTGCCAGATGCTCCACGTAAAACTCACTAATCTTGTCTCCCTCTGAAAAATTGCTGATGCTTTTTGGATGTGTGCAGCTGAACACATCTTTTCCCCTTCCTGTCCTTTAGGTTTTCTTTTGCTTAAAACAATGGTTTGCTGTTATCTTTGCTTATAATTTTATTGCCAAGAGAATTAAAAAAATATTTGTCCTGTGCTTCTTCAATGAGTAATATAATAGCTTGTGAGGAATTACTTGGGCATTAGCTTCAATTTCCCTAGTCCAGGAAGGAGGCAGAAATTGATATGATACCTGGTCATAAATTTTGTGGTCAACTTATTATTCTTTTTAATATAAGTTATATTTGTTCTCATTAACAAACTTACTGATCTTAGACCAGTCAGACAAACCAATTGGGAATCTAGGATCCACAATCTCCACGTGACTGGCATCAGGGTTTGGTGTCACAGACAACCATAATGTCTGGTGCACTACAAGAATTTATCAGTGGCTCTTCTTGAAACCAGCTAGGTCTCTTGACCCTCCTAGTTCCTAATGAAAGGGTGTTCCAAAATATACTCTTCCAACTTTTGGCCAAAATTTATTTAGGGTTTCATTGAAGAAAATTTCTCTTATGCTAACATTTTATTTAACCTAGGTAATTTTTCTTCCTCAGTGTTGTTTAGAAAGAGAAATAATTTCTTTTGCAGATTTTATTTTGCTTGGCTAGCAAACTAGGTTGCCTTATGTGCCTTTCTTACAATAGATCAAGTGGGAACCTACAATTCTTTACCTGTTTCTGCCTGACTGAGTCTTTCCTGACCATGAGTAATGCAAACCACGGACAGGATTTTCTGTTGCAAACCAGGATAGCCAGAAATGACCAAAAAAAAAAAAAAAAAAAAAAAAAAAATAGCTGGCATTATTTAGTCAACATTTGACTACAAACCATCAATTTGAAATAAATCATAGACTCATAGAGTAGATTGGATTGGACAGGACCTTTAAAGATGAGTGCAGAAAATGCAGTGTTAAGAAGCAGCAGCAGGCAGGAGAGTATCCCAGGGATACAGGGAAGTTCTAATACCATTGCATAATGCACTAGTGAAATCCTCTGTATTCTATTTCAGAATGCACATTCTTGGTGACCATACTACATTTAAATTTTTCTTGTTTGTATTTAAAGGTTATCTATTCTCCTGAGATGATCTCTGTGGTGGCACAGCTAATGTCCTGATTTGTGTGATGAGGGAAAGCATTCTCACAACATTTAAGTGTAAGCAATGAACGAATAGAGGTGTTGGTATTCATCCCACCTAACTGATGCACCTAAGCTAGAAGGGTCATCTGTCTAGAATCTTTCCTACTTACTGGGGAGAGAGATCCTTCTTCATCTACTATAAAGGCAAATCATTCTCTTAAGATAGGCACCTAAATGTGATGATTTGAATACCCTCCTTTCTGCCTTCAGCCATCTTTATTAACATGTTCCTACTTTGCTACTTTGTATAAGAATTTATTTGTTCGGTATCCAACTTGCTGTGAAGAGGCATTTTGCTAGGCGTGTCTGCTAACTCATAAAAAGTCCTGATCCAAGCTCCAAAAGACTTATAGCCTTTAAGAAGTGGGGAAGATGGATACAAAATGATACATGCATGATGTTATCTACTTATAGGTACTGTCAGTTTTAAAAGTGCCTCAGTCTTGCTACTCTTAGGGAGCTGACCTGACCTTTAAAGACCTTGTGATTGTGTAGCTGAAATTAGGCATGAGCAGCTGTTAATAAAATTATGTGCATAGATGAATGTTTGCCAGATCTTAGCTTATGAGAATATTTTTTTGTATAGGTAACATGGTAAGACTGCATCCTGATCAGAGACTGAGAGAGTTCGAGAGAAAGAGAAGTCTGAATATAGAGAAATTGGAAGTAACTGATTCAATTGATAGTACTCCCTTCTTTGGTTTTTGGGTTTTTTTTTTTTGAGAAACAAACTTCAGTATACATGCATTAGAGGTTTTATTAGCAATAACTTGCATCTCTCTATGCAAAACCTTTTTCCTTGCCACTCCTCATGCAGTATTTTAAGTGTACAATTTTCACATTCTGCCTGCCATCTTAATGTTCTTAATTTACTGAGAAGTCCCTTTATGTCTTTAATATTTGGACCCACGAAAAGTGACTTCTTCAAAATGCTAAATTCCCAAACAAAATAGGTACTTGTATATCCACTTCTGTGCACATAGATTTACAGAATTACAGGATCACAGAATGGTTCAGGTTGGAAGGCAACTCTGGAGGTCATCTGCTCCAGCAGGGCCACCTGGAGCTGGTTGCTCGGGACCATGTCCAGACAGTTATAGGTAATCTATCAGATGTATTTCCTGATAATTAGTAGCATTTATAATTCAAACTATATTTGTAATGAATAGTGCTTGGAATTTTAAACAGCAGCTTATTGTTGCAAAATCTTTGGATTTTCAATCCGTGTCTGTGAAAGAATCACATAACCACACTTGGGAATATTAACACTATCTCATTCTCACTTATTTACTAGATTTTTATCTTATTGGATCTAGAACAAATGTGTTTGAAGTATTCAACTGTCAAACACAAGCTGAAAGCACCAGAAAAAAACAGCTGGAATACTTATTAAATAATCAGTTCCATCTCTCTACTGGCATTAATAATAGTTTCTGTAAGATGCCCCCAGCTCAAGTTTAAACAACTGCAATAACTTAGATCCTGTCACTGTCTTCAGGAATCAGCCTGCGGTTGGCTGTCCCATGGAAACATTCCAGTTCCATGACATCCTTTTGCCCTCACAGCACTGTTAACAAATGCTTCACATATCCTTTGAAAAGGGGACACACCAAAGAAATCAAAATGTAGGTATGCTGTACATAACAGTAACAATAAAGTTAAAGGGGATAATGTGAACTTTTGTATTGATTCCCTCTGTGGCTTTTTTTTCCAGAGAAATATGTGAATAAAAGTTGCAAATAGAAGAAAAAAGCAAACCAAAAGTACACAACCACAAACCTGTGAACTCAAATGGTCATATGTCCCCAAGTTTGTGATCTTTCTCACTTTGGCAGTTTTAAATTTGGCAACCAAAATGTACTTAATTGATGTTGTGTGTAAGATAGAGGGAAACCCAGGGTATGCATGTCCTAAAAGTTTCATGGTGACATGAACAAAGCTTACCAGTAAAAAAAAAAAAAAGGCTTCCTTTGTGCTTGTGCTTGATGCTTTGTTCACAGTTTATGTAGAATTAAGTGTGCTTGGAAGAGGGTTGCACTTTAAGTATATCTTTCCAAGATAGTCTCAGTTTTTCTAGTTCACTCACAGTAGCTTTAAGCAGTAAAAACTCTGTTGGAGTCTTAAATGTAAGCATACCAAAGAGACTATGCGTGCAAACTCCACACTTGGTGGCTATGTGATTGTTGCTTTCCCCAACGTATAAAAAGTTAGTTGGAAGCTAGCTGAACAGTCTAATTTGAATCTTTCTGAAATTAAATGGATTCTAGTCACTGACAAACTTTAGATGATACTGTATCATTTTGTACCTTCAGTAGTCTTCAGCTTTTCATTGTATTTATAAGGTAACTTACATGCTATGTGAAAATGTTGCTATAATTCATTACTTTCTCACTTTCTTTCCTTACTGAATAATCCAATGTTGGGAAAGTCCATAGCTGTATGAGACAGCAAATACAAATGTGTAAATAATACATGGTAGCGTGTGTGTATTTGTAATGTTTGAAAAAGAACAGTACATCTCTAAATGCAACCCATATGTTAGATTCTGGCTGCAATCTCATTGGCACAGATTATGTGAAATAGCACTACTTCTGGACTTAGTGATATCAAATAGATTTAATTGAAGCTGAAATGAATTAGATCAAAATTTCAGAGATGGTCAATTCCAGCATGTCTTCCTGCATGACATCTTTTTCTCTAAATTGGAGAGACATGGATTTGATGGATGGACTACTCTGTGGGTAAGGAATTGGCTGGATGGTTGCACTCAAAGAGTTGTGGTCAAAGGCTCAATGTCAGAGTCGAGACCAGTGACAAGTGGTGTTCCTCAAGGGTCAGTATTGGGAGTGGTGCTGTTTAATGTCCTTGTCAGGGACATGGACAGTGGGATTGCATCCACCCCCAGCAAGTTTGCAGATGACACCAAGCTGAGTGTTGAGGTCAACATGCTGGAGGGAAGGGATGCTATCCAGCAGGACGATGACAGGCTTGAGAGGTGGGCCCATGCAAACCTTGTGAAGTTCAACAAGGCCAAGTGCAAGGTCCTGCACATGAGTGGGGGCAATCCCAAGCACAACTACAGGCTGGGTGTTGAGTGGATTGAGAGAAGCCCTGTGGAGAAGGACTTGGGGGTGTTGGTATATGAAAAACTGAATATGAGTTGGCAATGTGCGCTTGCAACCCAGAAAGCCAATTGCATTCTGGGCTGCATCAAAAGAAGTGTGGCTAGTGGGTCAAGGGTGGTGATTCTGCCCCTCTGCTCTGGTAAGACCCCACCTGCAGTACTGCATTCAGCTCTGGGGCCTCCAACATCAGAAAGACATGGACAAGCTTGAGCAGGTCCAGAGGAGGGCCATGAGGCTGGAGCACCTCATCTATGAAGACAGGCTGAGAGAGTTGGGGTTGTTTAGCCTGGGGAAGAGAAGGGTCCAGGGAAACTTTATAGTGGCCTTCTAGTACTTAAAGGGGGCCTACAGGGAAGATGGGGAGGGACTCTTTAACAGAAAGTGTAGTGATAGGATAAGGAGCAATGGTTTTAAACTGAAAGAGGGTAGATTTAGATTAGATACTAGGAAAAAAATTCTTTTTACTGTGAGGGTGGTGAGGCACTGGAACAGGTTGCCCAGAGAAGCTGTGGATGCCCCATCCCTGGCAGTGTCCAAGGCCAGGCTAGATGGGGCTTTGAGCAGCCTGGTCTAGTGGAAGGTGTCCCTGCCCATGGCAGGGGGGTTGGAACTAGATGGTCTTTAAGGTCCTTTCCAACCCAAACCATTCCATGATTCTATGAATATTGGACTTGAAATTTAATATTAGGTATCTTGAATAAATGATCTAATATCAGGTGGGATGAACTTTTCAGAATTATGTTGAAGGTGAAAATTATCCATGATCAGCATTGGTAAAACTTAGACCATACTACCATGATTCTTAGACTGGCTTGGAGAACATAACATGAGGAAAAACAGCTATGAAAACTTCAGCTCAGTGCCTTAAGGATCAGAGCAAAATACAACTATGCTGACCAATAACATGAAGTCAAGAACTGTGACTACATTTGATTTACTAACTTGTAATCCACCAGGGTTTCTATAATAGTTCTACCAAAGTAACGTTTTCTTTGGTTAATTTCTTTTGTTCTGTATTAGTACAGCAGGTAGTAGTAGAAAGGGGCTTTTTCTATAGTAAAAGCGCATAGGTATTACAGTAATATAATTGCATGTATCAGGTGCTGTTAAGACATTGTTAGCGCCATGTCCTCTAAATCGTAAACATGGGTCTATATAGAGAATATATATTCATCTTCTTGATTTTCTATAAAATCAGGAGGCTCGGCATGTGTAAAGTATAATTAACCACTTGAGGTGTGTTACAAACAACCCATGTGTGCACTTCTGAAATTCCCACCTCCTACATCCTGTTCTCCAGATGATGTTCATTTTCTTTTGTAGCTTTCCTTGGTTTGAGAAATATGACGTTCCTCACTTTCATTTGTATAGCAAACCTCACACTTTTTAAAATTGCCTTTGTGTATGGATAACATTACCTGACAGTTCTAATATTGAGACCTCAAGGCATACAGCACACAAGCAGAGTTATATAAATAATAAACGATGCGTTTATTACAAATGGTAAGGTTTTAACTCTTCCTGTAGTGGGTTGGGTGGGGTTTTTGTTTGGTGGGGGTTTGTATCCAGGATTGTTCTAGCTTTTGTTTTTCATCCCATTCCACTCTGATCAGACTACGCCACCAAAACCCACTGGGAAATGTGTGCGTTTCAGTGAATGCTTCACAATACCTTTGGTTAAAAGAAATAGGGCACTTGGGATCAAAAGATGTCAAGGCTGAGTCAGCTTTGGATAGATATCCAGATGTTGTCCTGGAAATTGAGCAAGAACAGACTTCTGAATTTTTATTACCTCTCTGTGTCAGCCAGATCAAAAGTGCTATGAGAGTAACTTCTCTCACGATCTTTCTGTCTCACATTCTTTTTTTCTCAAGTTTCTTTCACTTCATCTTTTGCATACTCCTTAAAGAGGAAGGTTCAGAGAGAACAATATAATAATTTGAAATGTGTATAATGTATGCTTTTGGCTTTCGTTCTTAAGGAGAGCTTGTACAAAGTAATTTTCCTGTTTATGAAATTCTTTTCTGCTGTCACAATGTGGACTTGAGTCAAAACTATGTAACTGATGTTTTGTGGCATCCTTCAGAAGCTTTACCTTGAGAAACTTATTTTTGCAGAAGGTTCTGTGGACCGTTAAAGACGACAATGGGTTCCTAATGATCTCTGGGGAAGCATGTAGGTGTCTGAATTCCAATGGGATGTAGACATCCCGCCCACTTGTCTTTCTGAAAACTGAACTTAATGTTTTCCGGCTGCAGCTCCTTTTTTTTAATGAGTCTTACTGTGCAGTACTATATTGCTATGAACTGTAGTGACAAACTAGCCTCAGCTCGTGCTGTGCAGTATACAAATTACAAGGAGCGGAAAGCAAATTTTAAGTTTGTAATGTCAGTACACAGAATAGGCAAAGCAGGTATTAAGAGATAAGGAGCCTAAAAGAACAATATAACAGTATTGGCCAACATGATACCCAGTGGTAGCAGGTAAAGAGAACTTAATAGCTAGCAGCGCTAATAATGTTATGGGCAGCATAGCAAAATAAAGCCTTGGAGATGTTTGCAAGATAAGTTTGTGGATGTTTATGGGTGTGGTGGGTTGACCGTGGCTGAACGCCAGGTGCCCACCAAAGCCGTTCTATCACTCCCCCCTCCTTCGCTGGACAGGGGAGAGAAAAAAATAT
>JANZLQ010000007.1:22399804-22431152 GCA_026212715.1 Elanus axillaris | reverse complement strand
GTCCTCCCCGGGCTGCAGGTGGAGATCTGCTCCCCCGTGGACCTCCCTGGGCTGCAGGGGCACAGCCTGCCTCACCAGGGTCTTCATCACCACAGGCTGCAGGGGAATCACTGCTCCAGCGCCTGGAGCATCTCCTCCCCCTCCTTCTGCACTGACCTTGGGGTCTGTGGAGTTATTTCTCTTACATGTTCTCACTCCCCGGCTGCCGTTTCTTCCTGTTCCCCAACTTTTTTTCCCTTCTTAAAATGTTATCACAGAGGCATTACCACTATCACTGATGGGCTCGGCCTTGGCCGGCGGCAGGTCTGTCTTAGAGCCGGCTGGTATTGGCTCTATCGGACATGGGGGAAGCTTCCAGCAGCTTCTCACAGAAGCTGCCCCTGTAACCCCCCGCTACAAAAACCTTGCCACAGAAACCCAATACAATGGGGAACTCTACCCAAGCATGAAGGGCAGCATGAGAAAAAGCCCAGTGATGATTTTTTGTAAAATGTAAGAGGTATCAGAAGATACCCATGTCTGATCAGAAGTGGAAGCTGACATTTGGATAATGAACAAGGGATATTCAGTATGGAATAGGTCACAAATAGGAGAGTCAAAAAGTGAAGGATCTGATTGTGGGTGAAGAATAAGTACAGTAATGTTTCTAAGATTTTCTGTGATCTGCACTATTAGTCACGAGGGGTTTTAATGACTGCAGATTCAGTGGTGATCCAGAGGCAGGAGCAAAATATGGGACATATTGAAGAAGGATAGCTTGAAACAGCAGCTTTATGTAATAAGATTAGCAATAAAACAGGAGGGATATATAGACATTGTTGAAAGGCGAGTATAGAGGAGGACTTTTGTATTTGTTTATAAAGCAGTTAGATACTAAGGAACATTTGTATTGTGAAAAACAGCTGGAGAACATTCAGAAAATTAAAGACAAGAACAACTTTTACAAAGCTTCAAACTAGAAAATTAATTGTTCTGCAGAGGCTGAAACAACTTTTTAAAAATGTTCTTGTAAAAATGAGTTCTTCCTGAAATCAGCACACTTCTTTGAAATATCTGGGTTTTTTTAATGGGTATTTTTCCAGTGAATAGAAAATTTATCAAAATTTTCTGATTAGTTCTAGCTCAAGCATAATTTTTGAACACAGAAGAAAGTTGCCTTATTACACTGACATTAGCTAAGTTGCCACTTCTTCAGCCTCTTTATATTTATGTTATTTGGATGAAGGACAATATCTTTCATGATGGTTGCTTTCAGTTCAGAAAGTGTTCACTGAATTCTCAGCTCATGAGAGTGACACCAGAATTCTTGTTAAGTACTAGTCTCAGCTCATCCTGGTGGTTAAAAACTTATTTAAGTGCCCAGTCAAAGCTGTTTTAAACTTCCTGTTACTCATAACTTCAGCTCTGCGCTTTTGATGAAGAAACATGAATTATGTTTCCCAACTTTTAGATGAGGTTTATACTCTTGTATTACAGTAGTTTTGAATTGATGTTATATAAAGTCTACCATTAAGCAATAATATAAAGAAATTATTAAGAAATGTCTGACTATATAAACTAAAAATCCTATGTCATTAACTGAAGTTCTGGTTCTCCAGTCTATGTATTTTTTTTTTCTTCCCTCTTTCTTATGCTTTAAAAGAAACTTAATTTTGAGTATCCATATAGAAACAGTAACTAATATCTCTTTTGGAAAAAGTAGAACAGGGTGAATGAATAATTAGTTCCTTGCAGGTATATGTTAGTCTTAAAATAACAAAGAGATGTTTTTAAGACAGCTGTACTCGTGATCAAGAAAAAATTAACTGCGTTTTACTGGAATGATCACTGCCAGTTTCCAAACATCATTACCTTGTTATTTTTATTATTACTTTGCCAGCACAAACATCGTCATACCTATTGGGATATTCCTAAGAATGGGATTCTGTCATCTCCTTTTCTGATGGATATCAGGCAAAGGATTTCAAGAATCAGTGGATCGTGAGACTTAGCTGATTTATTCTTGATGCTCTCATGGAGAGCAGTGTCCAGAATCAGGACCAGTTTTTGCAGTTCAGGAAGCTCTTGCATTGTAAATGAGGCACTAGAGCACTTTGCTTCTTTTCTTACTAAATAACTAGATTCAGATGTCTTTTCCTCTTCCATTCAACTGCTTGTGAATTTAATGAAGAAAAATAGCACCAGTGCAAATTAAACCAGTTTTTTGGCAGCATTTCCAAATGTCAGTCATTCTCATACTGTGTTACAATACCCACAACGTTTTCAAGAGTTCGGTTCAAACCTTCCTTGAAATAAGAGCACTAAGTCATTAGCAACTCTGGATGAAAAAGCAAGCAGAGATATTGTGCCTGCTATTGCTCATTACAAGAATGTAGGATGTGATTGTATTCCAGGTGCAATGCCATTTTGAAATAGGTGCTATGTGGGCAGGGTGACAAGTGTGTGTTGTTATACACAAGGCCAGGTACTGGAAAGGTCGGTTTTCCTTTGGAGATGTTCATGTAGTAGTTATTGCTGCATTAGTGTGCTGTGATTAGCCATCGATGCAGTTGCTGCTCATGTAGAAAAGTTATTTGGCTGATTTGTAAACGTATAGGTCATGGGAGCCATTTGACTAACATGTTTCTGCCCTTGTGTGTAGGTGGTACAGGACATGCAGAAAAGCACAGGGAAGAGGAGAACCCATGTTCTCTTTTCATTCTCCACAAACATATTTGAACAAATAAAGACAAATATCAAGGTTCCTGACTATACTCAAGAGAATACTTTTGATGCCTTGGGGAAAAAGGGTAAAGATTGGTGGTGTTCTGGGCTGGTAGGAAGACCTTTTTTTATTGATTCTGTGCTGTCTTTATAACCAAAGACACTGGAAGAGAAACCAGGCCTCAGCCTCTGTAGACACATTTGGGAGTTTCCAATAAAAAGGGTAGGATCAGGGTTGTACCGTGGTTTCTTGGTCAAAAACCCAGTGCATAATCTGAGCATGTGTGGAACTGCACTGTGGCAGTGATCCAGGACATGGGCTTTTAAGTATGCTGCTTTCAGTTTTATAAACTCGTAAGAGCGGTGCTTGCTGCTATGGCTTGTTGTCAGATCACTTCCTCACACTGTTCCCATGGCATTCTTCTGGCAGCAAAACCCCACATGCAGGCTGTCACTAGGACAAACCCCCAGATTTCCCATATCAGGGAAGGAAGAGGAGCAGTAACCAAAGTAGGAGGACTGCTTTTGGTCTGTCAGGTTTGTGCTTTTGCCTTGTTACATCAATGCAGTGGTAAGGGAGCCATAAGGCATGAGAGGCCTGATGGATTATCTTGGAAGGAGTGTGACGCACATTTGGTATAGTTCATCCCCCTGTTGTATGCACTGTGTAGACTCTGTCCAGTTTAGCTTCTGGTCCATGCCTGTTACTAAGTTCAGTTCAATTCAGAGTGATTGTGATTATGAACCTGTATTAGTATTAATGACTGGGAAATAGGACCCCAGAATGAAAACGAGAACAAAGCAAATGCAGGTGCACCTTAAATACATTGAAATCCCCCATCTTAGACACTTTTTTTTTCCTTCTTTCAGCCTTCTCTAATTTCCTAGAAGCTGGTCAGTGCACGGGCAGAGCATTTAAGCCTTTCCAAAGATTCAAAATTAAGGAGCACTTTAATGAATAGTCATCTACAGTTCATCTTGTAATGCTGGCAGATCATGGGAGAACTGCGTGCTGCTGTTCACAATGTGAAGGGTGGCTGTTCATTTTTAGATGAGGCAAACTGAAGGACTTTATTTCTTCTTACTTCACTTACAGCAGAAGCCCAAGAAAATGAACAACACAATATGCACAGAACTGACTTTCTCCTGTTTTCAGCCAAATCACTTCAATAACGTTAGAAAATGTAGTACAAAGTGGATGAAGTGTCTGATCACATAATAATCATCAAGAATGGGAAGTATCACATATTTTACAGGAATGCAGAAATGGGAGAATCATTCAGCAGTGTGGAAGAAAGTGACTTTAGCCTGCCTCTTCTCACACTTTTGCCTTGTTATCTGGGTCTTCCCATTGGTGCATCCTGCTGAAATCTGTGACACTTTTCAGCCTCAATGATGGGACTGTCTTGCATGGTCAGTCTTGGGTAGAGGTTCATGTTCTGTGTGTAAGCCTAGAAGTGCACAGTGGACTTTAATCATTATAGGTCCATGACCTCCTGGGCTTTTTTAAGCTGTACGGTCCACTTATGTTTTGTGCCTTGGATTTCTGCCTTACTTTGCTTTTAATTTGGATTCCAATAGTTTGGGGTTTTTTATAGATTCCTCATGAGTTTTTGTCAGAAAGTTTTTAAAATATCTTTGAAGAATTACATAAGCTATAGTTCATTCTTTGTACATTGCCACTTGCAGTTGTTTTATTTTAAAAGATTATGGCTTTTAAGTTGGTTTTTAAATTACATTTCTCTAATTTTTCCTGTGATAAAAACAGGGCGCCGAGTTTTCTTCCCCTGCATCCACAACTCTCCAGGAATCAGTCAGGTATTACAAATGTAACTGAGTGCAGAATTTGGCCTAGGTTGTGTAAAGCCCTAGGGAAATCCTATAGCTGTGTGGGAAACATCTAACTTTTCCTGTGTTTTCCCATTCATTGCTCCTCCTCTTTCCTGTTCAGCTTCTGGGATTCTCCCCAAAGAAACCGAAGACGTGTCTCTTTTAATACAAATATACAGAAGCATAGATGCAATGTTGGATTTTGTGCCTCTTGAAAGAATGAATGCGTGTAAGTTCAAATTACTTCCAGTTCACATACTGGTATTAGCCTAGTTGCCTGTGTTTATCAACAATAAAGGAAAAATCATTCAAACAGATTATGATTTAGCCACTATAACATTCAGTTGGTTAAAAGATCAAAAATAAGGTGTGGGGTTTGATATAAACCAGAAAATTAAATACCAGATTTCACTCCTTTAGTCATCCAGAAAGACATTGTTAGGTTGTGAATTTTCCCAGAGAAAGTCAGTGTTATAGCTCAAATTAATGCTTTGTTCTCTGTTCTTACTTGGATTACTTGGACACTGCTGTACTTCATGTTATTAAACTGTTTCGACTTATGATCAAAGTTCATGCTACCACAAATCACCAGATGGCTGGCTGAAAGGGTATGTACAGTGGTTGTGGGATCTGCAGGCTGCAGCCCACATACATTTCCTACAGACTTTTGAAATTCCTCTCTATCAAAGTTCGGGAAATACAGAGGACGTAGCAGAGCCATATTCCCTGTTTCTAATACACATGTAAAATATACAAGCATTTTATAATCATCTGATGCTGGACACATAAATATGTACTTCAAACTATGCTTCAAAGTGCATTGTTATGTTCAAATCTGCTCATTTCTCCCTGTGTTTTGCTCTTATGCTCCATTTTTTAGTTTGCGGTGTTAAGGCAGGAGTGCATTTAGCACACTGTCTAGAAAATAAATAAAAACACATGCATAACAACTTCAAATCCTACAGTTTAAGTGCCCAGTGTCTGACACATGTATCCCAAATTATGGTATTTCTGACCCTACTACAATAAAGTAGTTTTTGTTTTGATTTGGGGGCTGTGCGATCTGACTTATTTACAGAGGTACTGAATTCTTGTTCCCATGCTGATTTTTCTTTTTCTACATTTTCAATCAACTCTTTCTTTCCCTACTCTGCTATATCCACTCTGATCAAATTACCATATGTACAAAATTCAGCTGCAAGATTTCTGACTTGCCCTGGGTCCTGGGAACATACCACCCTCATTTTGATCTCTCTAAATTAGCTTCCTGTACAATTTCCTGTCGAACATGAGTTTCATGAGATTTGTCCTTGAATGTGTGTGTGATCATCCCTTCTCACTGCAATGAAATTTTGGCTGCCTAACTAGCTGGAACGTTTTCACCAAGCCTGCTTTTATAGGAGTAAATACTAATGAGATTTATTTTATTTTGTAAGTACTAACTCTCAGAAATGGATCTGTAGAGCTAATTCAGGTTAAGTCTCATGGAAGAATTTAAAACAAGGGTTTCTGATAGTCATGTGTTTGTGTGAAGGAATCTTCCCACCCCCCCAAACTCTCCTGGCATCTTATAAATTACTTTTCATATTACTTATTATGCTCTCAACTTTATAAATCTTCTTATACCTAGATAACATAAAATGAACCTGCAGGAGGAAAGCAACACTGCAACTACTAGTTAACACCATTGCAGGAAGCCTTTACTGCAGCTTGATGTGTGACTAAGGAGAAGACATTAATAAGCATTCTCAAATGCAAATGTTATTTCCCAAGGGATGCATCCTGAGGATGTTTTGTGTCCTCACTGAGAGGGCTTCTGCTGCAGGATACGTGTATCTCATCTGAAAAATCAGATAAATATGGTTCCCAGTGAGTCTAAAATCAGAAGCTACTTTCAAAACTTTTTCTCAGATTTGTTCTTTACTATTTTGTTTGGGGTATTATGAGATTTAATTCTGTGTGAGCAGCAGGATTAAAAGTGTGGATACAGACTTCTAAAAATCTAGTTCCTCACTTCCCAATTTGTTTCTAAACTAAATTATCTAAGGACTATATTCTCAAATTGAAGATTTGGAGGGCATGAGGCTAATTATAGGTCTGCTTCTGGTGTGGGACACTTTTTCTGTTGACTGCCAGATATAAGCTAAGAAGCAAAAATGTTCAAAGAACCATCTCCAGGTAAACAAAGTAATAAGAATATCTGATTTTTAATAGTTTGCTGAAAACACTGATTAGGGAAAGCAGCAATTAAGTATGTTTTGCTTTCATGCAATATTTGTAGGATCACTTTCAAAAACTGAAAAGAGAGAACTCTTAACACTGAAATTTTTATGAAATTATCTAATGTTAAGAAATGGTGATGGGTGACCAGTGTTTAAAGAATAAATTTTGCTCTGACTTCATTTCTTAAGTTGAAGGAATACCCACAGCTGGGAAATCTCAGAACAAACATGAGCTAAAGGAACAGCTCCTAATAACAGAGCACTTCTTTTTGTAATCCAATTACTAATGTTGCATGATTACATATGCTGCAAGCAAGTATACCCAATTTGCCACTTTTTTTTTGGCATACTGGATCTAATCTTTAGTATAGTGATGCCATGTGATTGACTGAACGAGTTTGATCTTATCCTTCAATCGGTCTAGCTACAGAGGTGAAAACATTATTTGTTTTCATAGCTTCTTGCTTGTGACCGTTCCTTTTGATTATTATTCTCCCCTTGATGTCTCTTTTTAACCTAACTTATGACAAAAACATTTTTGTGGACTTCTTTGTAGATGCTAGGAATAAAAGCATAGAACTGTGATGTGCCTCTGGCATTTCTGGTATGGGCTTTCTGTTAGTTTTCAGGTCAGGAGCAGCTTTATTCTCTGTACAACAGCTAGTATACTGGGGTCTTGATCTTGCAAACTTTAGTTTTAGAGACAGCAAGAGTCGTGAGGCCAGGCTTAAGGCTGAGATAAGACCTGTCTTTCAAGTTTGTGTTCAGATACCTAGTGGCTGATAGTGTATGCTGACTTCTGAATTTTGATGTAGCTTGGCACAGGCAGGACATGCCTGGCTATGCAGAAATGTGGAGCTGCTGGGATGGGAGACGAGGTGCTATTTCCTGGGATTGACCCCGATACCAGAGATTAGGTCCTGGCAATTTAAAACAACCTTAATTGTAAAATGAGGCTCCTTTCAGCTCCTTGGGGGAAATAGGAGGGAAATGAATGTGAAACCTGTGGAGGTGCTGACTACACTTACCCTGACAGATAGATCTTTTGATTTTACCACCCATTCCTAATGTTTTGACATCAATATTCAGCCTAAGCCCAAGCCAATGTGCAGCCTTCTATTTCAGGCATGCAATCAACAACTGCTACTGACTAGGAAGTAATAAGAAGTCTTGCTTTTATGCCACTGTTCCCCCATTCCTTCTGCCAAAATCTAATCAGTCCTTGCAGCCCATACTAGCCTGAACCCTAGGCCTAATGCTTAAAACCCCCTAACTCTAAAGAAGAAATAGTCAGAGAAGCTGTTGCTAACTCTCTCAAATGCAGCCTAGCAGCTCCCAGGAAGCCCTGTTCTACCGGAAGAGTGGCAGGGAAGCGGAGGGTGAATGGATGCTTCCTGGTTTTGTCCAATCTGGATGAGAGTCTAAAGTGTAGCTGAAAACTGGGGATGTACACTTTGTGTAAGAAGTAAGAGAAAGTAGAGCTAAATATAGAATTTAGCCTTTTTTTTTTTTATGAAGGCACATCTTTGGAGAGGTCTTTGCATCTGTGTCTGAATAGGGCTGCTAGTCAAGAATTGCACTTGGAATTAAGTAGTTTCTGACTACTTTGTTGGCCAGTTCTAGGAGGTTCTCTGACTGTTTTGAGAACTAGGCTGGGGTTTTGGTGCATGGGCTGGAAGGAGTGAGGGGCATTTGGATTTTCAAAATAAGTGGCAGACCAAGTCAATGGTTGATGCCAGGGTGGGTCAGCTGAGAAAGCTTTTGGCTAAGACCTTCAGGTGTGACCTCAAAGGAGAAGCTTGATCTGTGGCTAGTTAGAAAAGGGTATTATGTAAGGTACAAGAATTTGAAGTTCTGCCTGATTGTGAACTGTGATCCACAAGAACTGAAGAACTGAGGAGGGGGTGCACTTCACTGGTGCCTCCTGTGTAAGTATCCACAGGACTTGCTAAGGTCTTAGAGTAGTGCTATGTGGTAGAGAGCTGCTAAATGGGTTTCCCTCTCTGCTGGTTGCCTGTGAATAAGGGTTTCAATAAAGTCAGAGGGCTTAAAAGCAGTTTGTCTTCACTGCAGATGATCTTAGGGTAGTTTAACAACTGAGATCTTGATAGAGAATAGAAGAAGGGAAGGGATGTGTTCTAGGTTCAGTCAGTCATAGACTGTCCCAAAGAATAGACGTAGTAAATGGCTGCCTAAGGCAGCAGTTTATAAGGACTAGCAAACAATCTAACTTACCTATGTGTAAGGAAACAAGATAATCAGACTGAAAAACTAATCTCTACCTCTTGCCCTTACCATTGCTGCTGACATAAAGGTTGAATGTATGGGTTATAGCTGTGCAGATAACTTCTCTTAAAATAAATCATCACAGCTCCTGTATTCTCTCCTATCCGTGGCTTTTTCAGGAACAGAAAACCTTGCAATGTGAAATTTTCCTTATACTGTGTTCACTTCCAGGCCCCTTTCCCATCTCTGTGCCTCAGCAACAAGCAGAAATTTACCTCTTTTGTCATAGAGGAAGAAATAGAAGCAGACTTAGAGGGAAAGGGGTTCAAGAAATACCTCAAGAGTATTGAGAGTGATACTCTCAAGAACAGAAGAACAGGTGGATGGAGGAAAGGATGAGGAGGAAAGTGAACACAAAGTAATTTCCTACTGAAGGTGGGTGGAAGGGATTGTGCCCAGTTAGGTATGGAAAATACAGCAGTTACAGCTTTACCCTCTTATCTTTTCTCTTTGAACTATCCTTTTGTCCTACTCTATATTTAGCAGGTGCAATGTGGCAAGTGCTAGAAGAGGAGCTGTTACTTATCATGTAAACCCAGAACAAGCTTCAGCCCTGTTACGGGTATGTGACCAAGTACCCAGAAGTGTGTCGCACAGATCCCTACCCACTTACTCCTACCTATTCTTAGGGGAGAGGAATTTCCCTCAGATTATCATTCATTAGTGAGTTACAAATAATGATATCTGATTTTAAAAAACCCACCTTTTTATAGCTGCAATATGACACTCCTGCATTCTGAATAGCATATCACTGTACTGTCTAGTAATTTGGGGTAAATATTGAATGTTTAATGACTGCTATTCCAGAGTTTGTGGACAAAGCAAATACACTTTTATGGCCCAATTCTTTTCTAATTTGTCTGCATAGAGCTTAGGAACTGGGCTCTGATTTACCTCCCCTTTACTGATTGCATTCAGGTGTAATGAATGACATGCAGAGAACAGTGATTCAAAAGATCAGTTTTCAGTTTGGATCCTTGCTTGGTTCAACATTATTGTTATAGTTCTTGCATATTTATGTCACTTACACTTGTATGTGTCTGTTCTCATAAGTTTTACTCCTAATTTATGCTAGTTAAAGCAGAATGATAGTAGAACTCACAAAGGTTGAATTAAACAATCTAGCTGTACTGTACAAGTTTACCTTTTGGTTCAGCAATAAGGGAGCTTTCACAGTGATTTTTTTTTTTTTTGTACCTGCTGATCTCTACTTTTAATCGTCATTCAGGAATATAGTTTTCATGGAGGTGTCCCCAGGCTACTTGTTTTTTTATTGTTGACTGCTGAACTCTGAACGCTTCTGCTAGACTATGGTTTCTGAGATGGGGTAGAGATTGCAAATTTTAAACTTCTTGAGGCCTGAGAGTGCTACTCCAACATGGAAGCTGTTCAAGATATTGGTGCCTTTGGATATGTACCTAAGTAAGATAACTAGAAAAACAGGTTTACCAATGCTTACATCTCTTGTGTGACAAAGCTTTCTGTAGATGGACCTCAATTTAGCTGTCAAAATTCTGTTTAAACTGCTCTTCAGATAACTGCATGTTCTCTTTGAATCTGTCCTTTAACCAATTTTTATCTCACCTGATCAACGACAGTAGTAATATTTTCCTCTTTACAGGATAATTAACGTTTGTCTAATCTGCAGGTATTCTGGTAAAACAGATCATATGAATACTTTGACAGCTAGCGATAAGGACAGTAATGTCATTTCATACAAGAACAGACAAGACTGGAGAGGTGAAGAGTCTGGCCAAAAATTGTACAGGGTATTTGTGTGATAGTTCTTGCACACCTTTGTATTATTTCCAAATTGTAAACAAGAAAAATATTGTTTCTTTTGCCACGGCTAGTGGAAACCTTATCAGAAAACTTTTTTTTTCTTTTTTTCCCCTGGAGACTAATACATCATTTAGGATAGGAAATGGGTTCAAATACATTGAAGTTGTTTATCAGCCCAAACATTCCAGGAAACAATTATCACTTAGGGAACATTTGTTTCACTGACTTGCAGAACAGAGTCACTTCCCAAGTATATCCTACTCAGGAAGCAATACCAGGTAGTGCAAATGAATTTGTTTCATTTGAAGGAAAAAGCAAATGATTCAAAGCAAACCTGATCAGTCTCAGTATTTACAGTCAATTATTTAGAATCCATTATAGAAGAAAGGAAAGGGCAGATAGCAACTGTAGTGAGGTTGTTGACTTGGAAAAGCAGATGTTAATGTTAAGCAAGTGATGACTTTTATTTACTATATGAACATCTGTACATGATGCTTTCCTTCAGTTTTTTGTTCTGTTGTCTTTTTCTCTTTCTTCCTTTCTTCCTGTACTTCCAAAAGGAACTTAAATACAAATTGTAGTTGAAACACAATGTTTATTTTAAATCCAAAATTGTGATTATTAGCAAATAAAACAGTAAGATTTTGTTCTGGTGTAGTAAATGGGTAGACAATGAGCAAGGAAAGAAAAACACTTTTCTGAGAACTGGAACATAAAATTTGTATGAGCTCATGATGGATAGACCTCTATTCTCGGGAGATGTTCTGTGCTTTAGTGGGAACCCATGACTGCTTTCCTAAGGGTTGGCCAAGTGCCCAGTAGGAAAACCAACTTTTTAACTATTACATGCTGTATTCATTTGCAAACCATCGAAATACTTATCTTTAAATTTAGAGTAAGAGAACATCTGCTGTGAATAGTCCTGCAGGTGGAGACCTCATAGTTCTTCATTACCTTACACATCACAAAGATCATGTTCAACTAGTATTTTTCCACACCATCATTGTAATTAAAGCTTCTTGGAAAAGAATAAGGGAAATAATTTTTTGTGAGAAAAATATAGTTTTCAGAAAATCCAGAGAAACCCTGGAAGTTCGTACTGAAAATTAGCCAGCTAAACGAAATGATCTTTCTGTAACACAGTTGGATTTCAAAAATTATAAAAATACATTGTCCATCTTTCTAAAGTCTTCGTCATTTTGTTCCTTTTAAATCACTGGCACCAGCTTGCAAAACATGAGCTTTAATTGTGGCTCAAGAAAAATACAGCCAATGGCTCTAACAAGTTGCTTCAGTGACCCTTCAGTAATGTGGTCTGATTTGATCTCGAAGATCAAAAAGTTTCATTGCTTCCAGAAGAATGAAAACGCTTTGCTCATACAGAGGCAGCCCTCCATGCAACTTCCAGCAAGCTCTTTTGACTTTAGCCTCGGGTCTGCCATTCCTTAACATCCTGGTGGTGTGTTGCTGGGGCCAAACTCCAGCTCCCTTCTTGGCTGGCTTTCACAACAGCAACTGCTTAGACCATGCCATCTACCTGCCAGCCATTCTCCTAGGTTCTCTTTCTGCTCATGTTTTCTCTTTCCTCAGTTTTTCTTTCAACCCTTTCCTTAACCTTCATTTAACTAAACCTAGTTCTATAATTGCAAAAGAGCAATTAAGAACAGTCCTGTTATCCTTTACTGTTCATGTTTGTAGTTAAGCCTGGAGAAGATAATTTTCCAAAGTGGCACTGCAGCAAATACAAAACTGTTGTGCTTAGTAGACTATTATCACTTGTTTAATCTTTTGATTTTTTTTTAAATAGTAAAACCATCTGTGCCTCTGATTTATGAGCATGTTTTGATACAAGTAAGATTCCCAGCCCAGCCCCCTTCCTCACTCCAGAATGCACTTTCTCCTACAGTTCAATGCAAGGCAAGGTGGATAAAAACGTTGACTTGAGCACTAGTGTACCTGTATTTGTGATATCCTCATTCACTTTGAATACCTACCTCTCTTAATATACATAAAGAATGAATTTATGGACATAAAACTTTGAAACTTCCCAATGAAATAATTTATTTTAAAACAACAGCCAGTTTATCTTTGGACATCTCTAAGTACAGAGGAAAAGAGGGAAGAGATGGCAGAAGCATTTTGTGTTGGCCAGAGATGTCCTGCGGAGTGGAACAGACTGTCCTGTAACAGTTCCTCAAGTACCAGTCAGCTTTTTCGTTCCACATTGTTCCCAACTCAGTTTGGGCTGTCATTTGGATCTAAATCTAATGCTGTCCTTTCAATTCCCCTAAGTTTTGAAAAAGGGGCAATTTTTGGCAAGAACCACTTTTGGCAATTTAACAACAGTGCAGCAGTAGCATACAGTCAGTTTTGTATCTGCTGGGCTATGCAGAAGGGCGCAGTCAGACCTGCTTTGAGAATTTTCAGATGCATCCTTTAGAACATGTTTTTCAAACTTAAGCACAGTCAAATGCTGGTCATTGCAACTACATTATGGTTTGCATAGCTATACCTTATGAAAATCTTCAGTGAAGCCATTACTTGGTGTACTTCTCAAAGCAATGGAGAAAGGGAAGAGACTTTCTGTTTACTGTTTTCCTTGTCTGTTGCAGAAATGGAGCTTAGCTGCTAATATTGAGGCACATCTGCTAAAAGGTAGTGATCATTTTTTCAGAAGGAAAAATTTCCCCAGTATCCAGGAGGTTGAGTGTCCTCCTCTACTTGCGTTCACAAGGAGTTTGTGTTCTGGTACTTTTCACATGGCTGAGTGCTTCAGGTTAATAGAAACTAATTCCATGTTGAGATAGAACATGTCTTTTTAGAAAACCATCTATGTTTGATTAAAAAAAAAGTTATTCCAACAAGAGCCTATCCTGAGTGTTTAAGAACCAAACAAAGCAACAAAGCATGCTTTATTTCTGGCTTGAAATTGTCTGTTTTCAGTCCTATTCATAGTATCTCTTTATAACTTTATGAGGTTGAAATACTTTCTATCATACTTCTATTTCCTGCCCAGTATTCACAGGACAGAGTAAGTTACCCCTTTAACTGGTTTTGGTTAGGCTAGGCAGGTTGCATTCCTAGGATTTAACATTATTGACCATAGTTCTCCTGATCAGCAGTTGCTCCTATTCCCCTTTTCAAAACTGTCTCCATGTTATTAGGACCCTCCTTAGAGTCTGGACATCAGGTCTGGACATGGTATCCTGTTAGCATGATACCTCTGCCAAATACTGGGATATAATAATTTCCTCTTGATGCTCTAGATTCCCTTGCATAGGTATCCATTGATTACATTTGTCCTTTTTGGTCCCACCAGTACACCAGGCACTTCATGGCTAGCTAATTATCCTCAAACTTTCTAGTCCTGTCCAGTGTCATGTTTTTCCAAGACAACTTTTTTTTGTATATTTTTTTTTCTTAGGTGTATGACCTAACATATGACTTCAAAAAAGCCACATGCTGCTTGCAGATACCCAAATTACTGAGCAGTCCTGAGAAATCCAAATCAGCAAACTGTCCTCTTTACCATTCCTCCATTCTTCCTCCAGTCAGCAAACTAAACAATCATTTTGTGTATCCCTGATCAGGAAAAGGATTGATAGATTATTAGAATAGCATCAAGCAGTGGCTTTATGATTTTTTTGTATGCTGTGGAACACAGAAAAGATGGGTCCATATGCAAGTTGTGGCCACATCCTTACCCCAGTGAATGTACCATTTCTTCCTGCACGCTAGTTTATACAAAGCTGGTGTGAAGGCTGGGGTCTCTATGTTATACTCAAGGTCAATTCCAAATGTGGTGAAAGAATAGGACTGCACAATGAGTTTTGAAGCACGCTAGCCACATGGTTGCATAAAGCCTAGTTGATTCCATGGGAATGTGTCTGTTCAGTTAGGGTTTCTGTTTACAGTTCTATTTTGACAACAACCTCTAGACATTTTGAGTCATTCAAATGTGTGCCATATTGTTTTTACGTTGTTCTGTTTTCTAAATGGCTACATTCGCACCAAGCTTGCTTTTTTTACTCCCCAAAGCGCCTGAAGCTGCTTTCTGTCCAAATACACAATTATCCAACTCTCTTGGGTTTGCGTTCAGACTCTGATTGTTAGGCAGCACTCTGTAGTAAAGACTGTAGATAAAAGAATGAGTAGAAGTTGGAGTTCAAGCAAGAGCATTTCTTGCCCACAGGTAATTGCATTAAAAAGATTAGGCATATGACACTACAGATATCTTCTTAACTACTTTTGAAGATCATAATCATGCTTTTTGCCCATGATTTTGTCAGAACAAACAAATGGGAAGTTAGCTGGAGCACTAAGGAACAGTCTCCCATATTTACCTGTAGAAGATGTCTGTTTCAGAGTGGTCTGTAGAATATTTTCTCTATGTGCTACCACTTACCCCAGGCTGCAGCACCATTCTTACTGTTTTCACTTGTTTCTTGTAGTTTCTTTTAAAAAAATATTGCTGCCTTTAAAGTAAATGAGTTAACTGAACTGCTGATGATCTCAGTGGTTTTCCATAACCCTTTCAAAGCAAAATTTTCCCTTTCTGTGTTTTTTGGGTAGTTTTTTGTTGTTGTTTTGTTTGTGGGGTTTTTTTAATAAGCAGACTTCTGTCTCCCCATCTTCTCCTCCTTCCTGTCTTTTGGCAAAACTCAGTGTGTGAATTGTGATACTTGCCATTTTATGACTGATATACCCTGAACTACACTCCACAAAAGCAGCAGTGAACATGACAGAGAAAAACATGAGCCTATTTGTAAGGCAGACACAACAAGGAATTCACACTTTGTGTTTCTGATATTTGTTTGTTCTTCATCTGCTGTGCAAATTCATTTGGTTTTAGTTAAAAGCCATTGGGGTATTTTTGTTTGCTTGCTTTTTTAACAAAACTTATGCACAATATCATACAAGAACTCAATCTTCCTTTGCAGTTATGGAGCTTTTCAATGGGACCAAGAGTAGAATAGGGTGCCTAAAACTGACTTTCTGTTACCCAGATTAATGGTGAGATAGGACAACCCTGATTAAGCAAAGCTCAGATGTTGCATAATATAGGCTTTTGGGGCTTAAACACATTGTAAAGAAAATACAATGCAGAAAGGATAGTAGCAGCTACTGCAATGACTGAATCGATACAAGAGCATATTATACAAGTGTAGTTGTGTGTCATGTAGGTTTTAGCTGCCTCATGCGAAGACAGCTGGGGTTTCCCCTTCAAGTAGTTTGAAAATGTTCTGATAAACATCCAAACTTAGAGAGTAAGTTAAGCAACTACATTTTCAGAATTTGTCCATCAGAGATTATTTCCATACGTACCAAATATTTACAAAATCTTAGTGAGAAGGAGGTACTAATACCTAATTGGTATCATACAACAGCCATAGTTATTCCTGGTATTGTATTTTAACTGATTATTATTGTTATTGGTTATACAAGACTGAAATACTGGGACAATATTCTTTTCTGAATCAAATGTACATACATTGATACAAAATCAATGTATTGACAAGTAATAGGTGATGTGAAACTAAAGTGAAAGGGTCTCTTATTTTTACTATGATTATATGCCCCTTTTGATTTTATATATGTTTAATGTTCATTTGTCTTCTAACTCGATGCTTAACTCATCTACTCTTTAGAAAGACATGAGTGGAAAAGTAGGCTTTGTGTTTCTGATGGCTTTGGAAAGAAAACAGAGGGAGCAAAACCTTACCCCAAAACATATGCTCCCTTCCAGAAGTTTTGCTTTTAATTGCCTTTTTCTTCCCTACCCAGCTGTTCTCTTTTCAGAATCTACATCCATCAAAATATTTCTAAAATGACTTAAGACTTTGTATAAAACAATTCTTGAACATTGAGTTTTCTAAATTGATTTTTCAAGGCTCTACTTAAAACCTTTATTTGTCATTCACTCTAAATGTGACTTTCCTCTATTTCTGATCTAAATGTCTCTTGCCACTTTTCCCCCAACAGGCGACTTATTATTTGCAAGCTTGTTGTACAGATGTTGTGCAAGCACAAAGAGACAGTTCAACAGGAAAAGTAACTAAGGATTATTTTGCTAATGCTTCTATCCGCGTAACATATATATTCAAGTTACTTGTGCACAGTTCTAAAATCTGTTCCCAGGATGCTGCAGGAAAAAAAATAGAAATTCTCTGACTTCACTTTTGTTTTATCAGTGAGTTTGTTTTGCTTCTGTTTGTTTGTAGTTTCTGGGACCCATATGACAACTATTAATTTTTTTTTCCCCCTTTATTAGTGTTTGTCTCTGATCTACTTACAACTTTATACTCTTGTAAAATGTACATGTATTACTTGTTTCTGAATAGTAGAAGACAATTTTAAAGACCTAAGGTGGAACAAAAGTATGTATGTGTGTGTCTGCATGTGTAAAATGGATGCTGATTTTCTTGGTCATATCTCAAGCAACTGCAGTTATCTTGGTCATTTCCATATGGTTTTCTGGTTATTTTTCTTTGATTAGCAATATATTTATGGGAAAACAGGTGTAACCTAAAGAAATATATTAATTATTAAGGAAAAGAATGCGTTTATTTCAAATATATTTTAAATATGAACTCCAGCTGTTATTTGTTTCTCTAATATATTTTAAATTCCTCCATTCCAGTTTTTTAAATATGTGTATTTAAGACAAAATAACTACTCAGGTTGCCAGGCAGACTGAGCAGGACTGATATGATTAAAATGTCACAATATTTCAAAATACTTGTTTGCCCTAACAGAATATTTCTGGAGTGAACTAACAGTGGTGCAAGAGCTTCAGTGAAAGACAGATCCAAGGACTTAATGTTGATTCATGTATTTGTCTGAATTGAAGCTAAGTTATTTGCCTTAACTATGGCCACAGCACTGTTTGTCTTACCTGAATTCGTAAAATTAATTTCCTTTCCAATATCTTCCTAGGGAATGTGAAATTTAATTCTTTATGCCAGGCCATTCTAGGTTCAAATGCCTTTTTCATAACTTCCGAGGAGAAGCAGTCATCACAGACATACCTGCTGCATTGAGATAAAAATGTACACACTCGTTTGAGCAGGAACAAAACCTCAAGCAGAGTGAAGGAGCATTCTGGATCCTCTACTATGAATGAAACACATCGAGCGTATTGTGGTTATACACAGCCTCACATACCTACAGACTTAAATCTCCCCTGGTGTGTTTTGCAGCCCCAGCTGACTCGCTGTATTAGTCCCAGCCAGGATGTTTTTGCTTCTGGTGGTGGGCTGTTCTTGGATGCGATACATGTGAATCTCAGTCTCTGCTGCTTTGTTAAGTGAGTGGCCTCATGGTTACAGTGCTGGTCAGAGCATTTTTGCTGAATTAGGCTATTCCTTTTGTACAGCTGCGTCCTGTTTGTTGCCTGGGCTGATTTCAGTTTCAGGCTCAGGTTTTTGCTTCCTTTAGTTCCACCTTTTTTGCTAGGATTGGCCAAAACCAAAGGGCTGGGGATGTGCCTCAACTCAATTTGAGTGTGGCAATGCTTCTCCTGAGGGCCATTCCTCTACTGTCAGCTAGAAACAAGAAATCTGGTATAAGATTTCCTCCCATCTGTCTCACAAGCACAACTCTAGACCAGTTGCCCATTGTTCACAGCAACCATGGAGAGAAATGTTGTCCTTTTAATTCTGTTGCTCATAGAGAGCTGGGGCTCCAGGTGTTTCCTGCTTTCTGTTTAAGCTCTCTTTTCCCATGCTATTAAACATTTTTAGTAGGCATTTGGGAGAAAAGAAAGTGGTGTGATAACAGAAGAAAAAGTGCTAAAAGTACATGGCTAAATCCCATCTTCTGCCCGCACAGCTTAAGCAGCAGCATGTCCCCCATGTTCTTCTGGAGCTGCTAAGATGCAGCTGGTGAAAGTGGAACCCAGGCAAATCTGAAATGATGGTGTAGAAGAAAGCGCTTTTCGCAGCTTGCTTGTTCTGTATTTTCTTCCCTTATGACAGCTGCTTTCAGACTATTACTCTGGACACTAGTTTTTAATTATTTGGAAACTTCTCAGTGGTCCTGGAAGCTCAATAGCTTCAGTGGCAGTACATGCTAGTTCTATCTGTGATGAGAGGAAGATGCTTAGTTCAGTGAAACACATCTAGCAACAATGAACCACACAAACCCTCAGGTTTAGCTAATGCAGCAGGAATTTGTGCTGAATGCTTGTATGTATGTGAACAAATGTATTAATAAGTGACCACATGCATTTCAAATGCTTTATAGCTTTATGACCACCAGTAGTCTCCTGCTTATTTAGGAAAGGGAGAATGTTGTTTTAAAAGTCTGAAATGGAAATACCTATATTCATTTCAGTTGTTGAATTACTGATATTGTTGTTCAAGACTCTTTTATTAATAATAGCAAGGTTATATTGTCATAAGTAAACACAGATCATCTTATCTTCCTTTTCTGTGATTTTGAATAAGGTAATTTAACCGCATTTCTTAGCTGGGATTTTATTTGGTTTATTTGTTCAGTGCCTTGAAGAACCTTGCAAAAGCTGCAAGTGTGAAGGTATATGGTATAGTTTCAGAAAAGTCAGGAACATGATAATAGTGATCCTTTTGTGGTGGTCATATGATATGAGTAGTTCTTTTGACACACCAACAGGTATACATATTAGGTCTCAAGGAACTTTTTAGCTGGATAACAACTGGCTTTCAAAGGTTTCACATTTGTTTTTCTGTGCCAAGTGTGTATGGGAGAAGCCTACAAGGTCAAGAGAAAATAAGCAAAAGTCAAAGACAGACTTGTAAGACAAATAGTAACATCTGGTAAGTGACTTCCTTCTACATTTGTAGAGCTCTTGTTTACTGCAGTGAATGTGAAATGTTTTTCTTGGCAGGATTATAGGATTAAAGTCCATCAGTCTGGGAATAAAGTTCATACAGGTTTATAATATTACTAATACACAGTAACAAATTTCAAATGTAGTTGCATTTAAAACCTGTATGTAGTAAAAAAAAATCATCAAACAGTGATGCTAAATGGTTAGAAAATAAGTAGGTTTTAGTCTCTTTCTTTTTTGTAGTTTTTAAGAGGCATTTTGAGTATTTTGACTGGTTTATACTACTGTATGAAATGCTGTGATTGTGCCCCTCTAAACTGACGATCATGTAAATCCGTCTCTGTGCTAAAGCCCCATGTTCTCAGTCAGAAAAACAATGAAGTGAGGTAGCTAAACACTGCTAGTGATCTATGCTGAAGACATTACATAAATGAAGTTTTGTGTATCCCTTATGCCATGGTACCCCCAAAAGGGGAGAAATCTGCTGAGGAAAGGTAAGGAAAAGAAACAGAGCTCATCTGGTTTGATGAATTTCTCTGATAGCTTCCAGCTGATCCCACACTGCCATCCCTCCTGACAGAATATTCTGGGAGAAATGGTCGTGCAAAGCAAGCTTGATTTCTATGGGAACTGTCTTCCCAGATGAATGTTTTTCTTCTATGAAAAAAAGAAAAAAGTACAGATTGTCTAATTTTTGATAGCATGGGTATAGCAAACAAACAACTTGCCCCTTTTCCCTCTCCCAAACTTCTTTCCTTCTAGGACTCAAATTCTGCAGAGATTAAAAAAACCTCAGGGACAGCTGGACTCCTCAAACAGAAGTTGCAAAGGTTTATTCAGTTGTAGGAGTACTTCAGTGAGTTCATGTAATCATTTAAAATTTTATTCTCTGGTAATTAATGTTCTTGTGGTATTTTGTATTGCTTGGACTTTGTTCAATGCTGAATAGTTTAACTGGAACAACAGAAGTGATCCCCTCTGAGATCAGGACACTTGGATCAAATGGAAACTGAAAAAAGTCCATGGGACTAGCTGATTCATAGGCTAAAACCAGTGTCGTAGTTTAGTCTCAAATGCATTGTGGAAACTTCTTTGTAGCTTTTAAAATTTTTAGCTGTGATATTAAGTAAAGTGTCTAAGGCTAGGCAAATGAAGATTTCTTCATGCTTGCAAGAAACAGAAAAGAGGATTGAAAGGGAAAGGAGAGGTGTTCGTGTAAAGCTCTTTCTGTAGAATTGTGCATAGATACATTTCTGGAAGTTCCAAAAACTATGATTGTAATTTGGCAATATATGTGTACCTGGTATCAAATCCTGCTTGCATTACTTGAAAGATCAGGCCAGTTTCTAGAGAACAAAATGTGGCTGTGTTGTCAAAATTCTTGTTCATAGCCTACTATTTGCGAGTTAGTTTTCGTGCCAATGTACCAGCTTGGCTGCATTGACTAGAACACAATCTCTTCTGATTTAAGCTTGTGTTGTGGAACCTGGCCCTTTGCATTTATATTTATAATGAAGTCTGTTTATTGTCTTTGATAAAAGCAGGAGAATCCAGTCTGCTTGAAAGTCAGGGAGAATTGTTCAGTTGTCCTTGTAATGAGGGAGAGTTGTATTTTGCTATTATCTTTGATTAATATGCTCTTCATCACTACACGACTTCCCTATGGATTTCACCAGCCACATGTCAGGAAGTGTAAGAGCCAATTTCTTGCCCTTTGTAAGTCCAGCCAAGGGGAGGTCTTAGGAGCAGAGGGCCATAATGGACTATGAAAGTCTGAGAGCAATTATTTCTAGCTAATCAAACACAAGCAATGGCATGAATCTAGGTTTATTTATGGAGGAGGTGTCTACTAAGAAACCTGAAGTTTTTATTTACTACTTCCAAAGAAGATTACTAGGAAATGAACAAAATAAAAGCCTTGTAATATTTGAAAATAAGGACAGTTTAAAAATCAGTCAGAAGGGAGAAAAATCTCTCATGTATTTAAAAGGTGAAAGCTCCTTGTTTCATATCTGCTTTCTAAATATCACGATATCTTTTTAGGGTTTTTTTTTAAGGTGATAATCTTATGAAAATGATTAGGACAACAGAAAGTGGATTTTTCAAGGTAAGTCAAGCTTAATTTATTTTGAAAGGTCATAGTTAATGAAGTTTTTAAGGTGTAGACTAAGGCAAATTATTTATAGTCTGGATTCAGGCCAGTGCAGTGCTATATCAGCCCCTGGGTAGCTTAGGGGGAAATTTCACCTTAAGCAGGAAAGAACTTTATTCTTCTGCATAGTAGAAAGCTGCCCAAAGCTACCCCACTTCAGGGAATTTAGAGTATTAACTTCCTAGATACTCTTATTCTTTCCCATCTTTCTTTTTCTTTGGGGATGCTGGAGGGGACAATTCCTCCTTGATGTTGCAGTAGAAACAGTGTCCCATCCATTTGTGTAACAGCTTGGTCCCTGAGTAGACTTTGTGTGGATTGTTCTTGGTATCCACCTGTCCATTACCAGTGTCACAGTCTGGCTCTGCATCTGGCATCAGCTGTGATCAAATGTAGGATACTTAGGTTGTCAGCAAAACTGGAACTCAGATGTTGTTATTACAAAGAGCAAAACACTGCTAATTTTGTTGTGAAAGTTGTGTCCTATATTTCTTCATAATGTTATGTTTGGTGTGTATTGTGTGTTTATTTGGTGGGCTGCATTATTAGGAGTGTGGTGATGCTTCCCCTGTACTCGGCACTGGTGAGGCCACACCTGGAGTGCTGTGCAGTTCTCTAGTACAAGAGAGATGAAACTACTGGGGAGAGTCCAGTGAAGGGCCACTAAAATGATTCAGGGACTCTCATATGAGGAAAGGCTGAGCAAGCTGGGACTGTTCAGCTCAGAGAAGAGAAGGCTCAAGGGGATCCTATCAATGTATAGAACTACCTGAAAGGAGGGTGCAAAGAAGATGGAGCCAGGCTCTTTTCAGTGGTGCTCGGAGCCAGGCTCTTTTCAGTGGTGCTCAGTGCCAGGACAAGAGGCAGTGGGCACAAACTGAAACACAGGAGGTGCTGTCTGAACAGCCGAAACCACATTTACTGTGAGGGCTGCTGAGCACTGGTGTTTATTGCCCAGCAAGGTTGTGGAGTCTCCCACCCTGAAGATACTCAAAAGCCGTCTGGACATGGTCCTGGGCAACTGGCTGTAGAAGGCCCTGTTTGAGATGGGGGCGTGGAGCGGTGACCTCCAGAGGTCCCTTCCAACCTCAACCATTCTTTGATTCTGCAAAGGGTGAGAATTTAAGCCACATACATTAAATACTGTGTTTCCAGTTTCCTTGGAGCTCAGTACTTCTTAGAAGTCTAGATGGAGCCACACTCCACCGTCTCTAGAACAGGAAAGACAGTCTCCCCTGCAAATCAAAAGAGCTGTTTTTCTCATCTCTCTCCTGTTACCATCTGTTTGTACTAGACAATCCATATTAATAAAGCCCCAGCTCTGAAAATATTTGACAAAAATCTCCACCAACCAGTCACTCATAGCCTGAAATAAATATTGAAGAGCACTAGAATGTCTTGGCCCAAGTATCAGACATATCTGGATGCACTGGGCCATTGTTCAAAGGTTCATTGTGCATAACTGATTCTGACATGAACACTGTCTGCCCAGATTATTAAAGAAAATAAAAAACAAGTCATCTGTTTATTATATGCAGGTCACTTCCTGCTTTTGCAGTTCTTGGAGATAAATGCTGTGAAGTATGGAACGGTGCCTCTTGTATTTTAAATTAATTCAAGAAGGCATACTGGTATTTATGACATCATAATTACAGGGAAAAAGAGGGAAATCATGCCTTTAGGTGAAAAAAAACTAACCAAGAAAAAATTTTATGTTTAAGCAATTGAAATTGCCTTATAAATAAAAAAATATTTTAATAACAACAAACTCAGGCTTCAGAAAAACATGTATTATTTTCTAAGTCAAAGCTTTTTTTTTTCCAGGTGCAGCATATGAATGGAAAGATCCTAAGCCTTTTCTGTATATTTGTTTGGTAAGCTTTCTTTTATGCTTCAACTGTGTGGATTTCTCTCTGACAAATGCATCAATGCCCCCCCCCCCCTTCAGTGGTAATCTGATGTACTGGGAAAGTGAAAGTAATTTTTTAATTGCTCTTTGGTGTCACATTATGTCCTACATCTATCTGTGTTTGATGGAATTATGCTGCTCTGGTGACAGTACATGCTGTGTGTTTATACTTCAGATGTTTCCTGTGAGCTCCTAGAAGCTATTGAAGCTATTGGACTAGATCTGCAGAAAACATGAACAGTTAGAGTTATATTGGATTTGGCCTATGAGAAAACTTTTTAACCTGCATTTACAGCTATGAAGGGTTAACAGTTGCATTTCAGTTTCATTTAAACAGAGCTTCAGCAAAATCTTTACTTCAAGGACTGTCTGTATAAGCTGCAAGGGAAATCAACCTATACCAATCTGCTCTTATTTGGACACTGTCTTACTTCCTTACAGTGCAGTAAAGAATGTATCTGTAAAAAAGTAATTGTGCAAATAATCCAAAAGAGATATCCATGACATGTCACTGCTTTTCCAGAGAAATAGCATGTAGGTGTCTTAGTGTTGTCTAAGATTATGAAAGGCAATGTCTTTTTTGGAAACTGTTGAATAAGAAATTGTACTGGACTCTAAATAGCCTTGTCACCCTCCAGCTATAATAATTGCAACTTTTGTAGCCCTTGGAAATAGAATTAGGAAGAGTTCTCCACTCTCTCCCTCACTTGCACAGGCATGCGGAGGTGGGCCAGATTTTTGCCAATTGGTTCCTTTGTTGCTGGCAGACAAAAAGATAAATCAGTGTTGCAACCTGCCTTTCGCTTTCCTTTTTAAAAAGTTTGCTTAAAAGATAAAGACTAAGATCAAGAGCTTTGTGGATATATCAAGAATTAATGACCCTTGTGTAAGGCACACATCCCGTGCCAAACAACCTACATACCAGCTGAGGTGACGAGTACAGAGACAATCTCTGACAGGGAGCATGTCATGGGAGTAGCAACTGCACAGGAACAAGTATTGGGAATGACTTGTTACAGGGAAAACAAAAGAAGATTAGGGATTCAGAAAAAGATGTGACCAAGATGTCCATAAAAATGAAAGTTGACTAGTCTGACAAGTCTTGAATTTCAAAGTTTTGTTGGATGTATATCTAGAGCCTAATGGGTCTGATATTTTTTCTTTTTTTTTTTTTCTCTTACTGTTTCTTTGGCTTTCTTTTGTGTTAGCACAAGAAAGCTATCCTCTTACAAAGAGACTCCCTTAAGCTTTCCCTACTTATCTGTCTTCCAATAGTGAAGAATCCAGGTCTTTTGATATTATCCCCTATCGCAGATGAGGATTAGCCAGCATGAGGGGAGTTACCTACTCCATGCTAGGCAAGGGTGAGTTATAGTTAAGGAAAAACATATGCATGGAGCCCTTTTTTTAGCTTTTTCTCTATGTGCTGTAGACCTTTCAAGGAAAGAACAATTAATGCTTTCTTCTGGGGAAGCCATTTTGAGTTATCATTCAGTCAGTGTCAAATTCAGTTTGGCCTCATTAGGAACAAGGGGAGTTGCAGCCTGTAGACAGACTCAAAGAATGTCTGGGCCATGACAGATGGAGTCATCACAGGGGAGAGAGGTAGTAAGCCCTGATTTAGTGTGTAAAGCTGTTTTAAGCTGTGTTTAAACTCTTCATGGTCTGTGCCAGAAATGATTCAAAAGTCTTATATTTTTCTCTGTGCAGAAGAATTGGGCCAGGTCAAAATCCTTTGCCTGGATTCTTACCATGGAAACTTCTGCATTGGGCCTTAAATCAAAACTGCGTGGGTCATACCTATATATGCCTTTGAATAAGAACAACCAGCACTGCAGTATAATACGGTCTTTGCAAATGCAATTAAAATATCTAGGAAATAAAAGACAAAATGTGAATCATGTAGTTTTAAGGCAGCCTCTCAAAATAACAAAATGTTGGGCATCATCAGAAATAGTTCCAAGAAAAAGACAGAGGACACTGCTGCTATGTGAAAATTTGGCTTTGCCCACATCTTAAATACATCTTAAAAAGTGTGTGGTAATTGTCTCCTTGTCTCTAAAAGGACAGACTGGAGTGCAAGGAGGTACAGAGAAAGGAAATTAAAATGTTTACAATGGGGCTGGAGCATAACAAGGAGAGACTGAAGTGTCTGGGACTCTTAAGTATGGGGAGGAGGAGGCTGAGAGAGGTGGAATTTATTTTTACGAAGTTATAAAGTAGATCAAATGCAGTCCATTATTTGCCAAAGCCTGCATTAATAGAACTAGGGGCTACATAATTTCTTTGGTTTTAAATCAATCCTCTACTAGTTTCATTACTTTGCACACTGCATAGTTAACTTCTGGTATGTGCTGCCATAGAAGATGGGAAGCAGACAATGTCATCAGATGAAAAACTTAGATGGAACCATGGACCAGAAGTCCATACTTAGGTACTGAAGGTATTAGGCAGGAGGATTCTGTAACTACCCCAGTACAGCTCTTGAAAATGAGACAGAATACTTGGCTAGGTGAACCCCAGTAGGGTATTTCTTATGTTTTTCTGTTTTTTAAGGCTGTCACATATGGTGTCTGGTGAAAGCAAAGGCTAAAGATGTAAGTGAATTCTTTTTCCAGCAGAATTCAAATATTTTTTTTCCTTATCTTTTGGGTTGGCTACTCCAGCTTATGCACTGTAATACATCGTTCTGTAGGAGAGTGTTTTCTTCTTTCTTTTGTCTGTAAATCAGCTATTTCAGCCTTCTGGAACAGAAAGTTACAGTTTGTTGGGGGGTGTGTGGTTTGTGTTTTGTTTTTTTTTTAAATAAGACTTCAACCAATGCTTGGATTTAAGTACAATTACACAGAGTAGGAAGAGGTGGTAGAATTATGTTGTGCAATTATTTTGGTTTTGGAAAAAGGATTGCAACTACTCATGATTACACTAATATTGCAAATAATTTATAAAAATTCTGGGAAAACATTTTCATAACTTAATATAGTTGTGTGGTATTCAATAATGGCTTAATTTTAACTTTGCTGTTCTCAACTAGTGAACTTTATTTTTTAAAATCTTGATAGGATGCCAGGTCTGACTAAAATTGGCATTGTTGATCCCTTTTGGGGATCAGCTTAAGTCACTTCATTCTAGATTTGAGTCCCTTATACTCTATTTTGAAGAAGGTTGTAATTATTTCATTTTTGGTGAAAGAGAAGATTACTTCTCCCTTTTCCTTTTCCTTCACTTGAGCAGTATGTTACTGGCTTGGAGTTCATTTCTTTTAGAAGCCAACTGACATGAGACTGTCAATGCAATTATGTTAAGCAGCCTTTTGGATCCATCTTTTGGCTTTGATAGACAGTCATGCCTTTACTATGCTTTCTGGTGTCTGTGACATGAATTAAGAGAAAAGTAAATTATTGTGAACAATTTATACATTCCATCAAGAGTTTTCAGGAAAATAATTATTCTGCTAAAATTTGTGAGTTAGTGTGTGTGTGTGTGTCAATAAACACTTTCTTGGCTCTTTAAATACCACCTTAAAACCAATATGGCAAACAAATAATAGCACAAAGAACTTGGGAATATTTCTGCACCAGAATGTCCATGACTCTGCTTTTGTATTATTTCTTTCAGCACGAATTACAAGACTGGGTACAGCCTAAATGACCTACCCTGGGGTGGCCAGTTTCATCCTGCTGTTTCCTGCTTCTCTGTCTCTCAGTCTACCCTGGAAGCAGGACAAGACTTTCCACACCAGCCCAGGAGAGAAATAGGCAGCAGAAAAGCTGTACTCCTCTTTCTTACAGACTCAAACATCAGCTCTCCACCTTTTGCCCAGTAAAATGCCGGAATATTTTGTCTGAGGTAAGCAGGTCCTAAGCAAGGAGTGAGCAATGAGCCTGTGCTGAGGTGTAGGATCTGACAGTATGGGAGAAGATGAAAAGGAGTGGGTCTCTGTCTCACTGACATTTCACATAACCTCCACAGTCAAGACCTTCTGGAGAGGTCGCAGACCCCTTCACAGCCCTTCCCAGTGAGATCAAATTCTCTCAAGCAGGAGAGTTGTGAAGAGAAGGAAAAGCCCCATACCTATCTGCAGATACCTAAATCCTTTTGCACTTAACGGTTTTTGCAAATACCACAATAGTTGGCATTATCATGAGACAAAGTCATATTTTGTGTCAGTAACACAGAAGATTCCAGCAGTGTCACCTATTGCAGTCACAGTCATTATCACTAAGGCAGTTGCCCAGCTTCCCAGCCAAACTTAGCTCACTCTTCGGGAGCTTGGGGGGAGGCAGAGAAAGCAGAGCTGGTATTTGACAGCCTGCACCTGGCAGTGTGCACGCACCCTTTCATGCCTTATCACACAGCTATACCAGTCAAATACTTTCTTTGTGTGTCAGGAAAAGGTGCAGTGACAGGAACTGGCTGCCAGTATTTGACAAGGGAGTGTTTCAGGGAGAGAATTGGATGGTTAATTGAAGCTAAGATGCTAAAAGGTGTATACCTATGACTGATATCTGATCTGGCTATGATGAAAGAATTGGTGACCTTTACAGTGCTGCTAATGAATCGCAGAGTGAGGTCTCAGGCAAAGTTTTACAAAGACTAGGTTGTAGTGTTTCTTATCATTGAAAAGATTTTTGAAAATTAATGTTTGGAAGGGAGAAAATTATAGGAACATATTTGCAAAATTCTTCGTGTTACTTTTTTTTTTTAAGTTCTCAGAGAGGGCATTTAGAGACTTAGAGTAGTATCCTGGGCTTGTTTGACCTTCACCAGTGTTGTCTGGCTTGGCAAATGACCCTGCAGGCCTTCAGTCTCTTTTTGTGCTTACTGATGGCCAGGACTTCTTGCTCTTACAGACTTGTGTGGCTTGACATGGCTTAAGGCTCCTTCAGTTATGAGCTTCACAAACAAAAGTTAGCTTTGCTATAGCTTCAATGCCAGAAAATAAACACACATGCACTAAAATCCAATGCAAGTCAGGCAAAGTCTTTCTAGGGTTTTTAGTTCAATCACTATAGCCCTACTCAACTGGGGAGCCTAGAGAACAAGTAAAGAGTAGAAGGAAGAGTCCTGCCTGCCTTTCATGTAGAAAAACCTGACTTCTTCATCCTTTTCAAGGCAACTGAATGTCAAGTCAGGTTGTGTTGCCTAAGGCTGCTATGCAGTGAGGGGATTTAAATGTAACCTCTGCATACAGAAAAAGGAAGTCCCTTAATTCATTCAATATTTTATTAGAAATCTCTTAATGCTGGTCTTATTCCTTAAGGTAAACATCTCAGAGGCTTTTCAAAGCCTGTATTTCATTATTTAATAATCTGTTTTCAGTAACACAATTCCCTAGGTCTGAGCTTGTAACTAAATCCACAGGCTGGAAATATCAGCAGTCCAGGAACTGTTAAATAATTAAGTCATTGGTGCCTGTAAGTGTTAGGGCTTGAATCACTCATATTTTATTTTCACAAACTGCTGGGGAAAAAAAGTGTTGTGAAAAAAGATTCTTACTAGCTCCTTTTAAGGACAATATGACTTTTGTCTACAATGGCATGGTTTGAAACTGTATGAATTGTTTACAAAGTAGTATTTATAGGAGAATATTTAGCAGCGAGCCTCTATATACCCAGCCATTTTTGTAGAGCAGTTTTACCTGTATGTAGTAGAGTTCTCCCATCTTCTGGACTCGCTGGAAATCCCTACCTCCATTCAGAAGCTAAATACATTTTTTTTTTTGTAGGACTTCTGTATGGCAAACTTTTTTAAAGAATTCCTGGGAATAGCCATTGACTGGAAAATACAGGACAGTGTTTGGCTGTGGAACAGCACAATCCTATACTAGTTGTGTGCGCATAAGCGCTTGTTCTTGTGCTTGCATGTGTGTGTGTGCATATATGTGTGCACAAGCACATGTTCATATGTATCCTGTCTCTCAAATGGAGGAAATGTTTCTGAAGGTAACTGAAGGCCAAATATTCAGACTACTTGTTTTGACATCTCAGACGCTGAGGTGTAAGTGGGATCATTTTGAACACATAGGATATGACATAGACTGCTCTCTAATTTCAAGCAGATGGAGGCAGGTCAGTCCACTGAGGGAGTTCCTCATCCATGAATGATATATGTCATGATTTTTCTCCATCAGAGAAAGAAGACAAGATTGGTTTTATCGTAGTACCATTTACCCTGGAGGAGGTCAAAGTAGTACAATCATGGATGTGGTGTAAGAGAATAGGAGTTCAAGGAGGGATAACAGAAGGATTTTGTGAGCACTAATAACATGCAGTCCCTAATTCAGTCCAGACAGAAAACAGTTGAGTGCCATAATTGATATGGAACCAGATACCTTTCTTCTGCAGGCAATTTGAAATCAGTTGCTATGTGGAGTGAGATGGCTGGATAGAAATGAAGGGGGAGCGGAGGTGGGAAGAAAATGAGATTTTGATGAAACGTTGTAGGACACAAGAATATTTTCTTTGTACTAGTAAATGGAATTCTGCACTTACTGCAAAAAAAAAAAAGTTAGTACAAGGCAGGAAATATATACTGACTGTTTCAAATACTGTTTTTTGTTCTGTTGCATATGGTAGTATGACAGTGCTACCTCTCTGTATCCATTACTAAACATACTTATTAAGCTAGGATCTGGAAATAAGTGGTTAGAATTCGTCAATTTTTTTTCATTGCATCTGTTTGTTTGGCTTTTTGAAATACTTTGGGACTCTTGCGATCTGTAATGGGAAATCTGCCTGCACTCCCTTCAGAGTTTGTTTGCTGTGTTTACATGCTTAGACTATATTGACATTGTAACTAAGGAGAAACTAGCTTTTGGTAATGCAGGAAGCTTTAGCAACTTTACATATACATACAAAATTTATACATACAAGCATTACAGTAAAAAACAAATTTTAAATTCTTCATTTTCAACCCACTCATAAATTATGAAATACTAGAATTAGGCTCACCTCCACAACCTCTGTTAGGCCCCTCTGTCTTCTATATGTTTGTTATAAAATAGTTGGTAATTTTGGCTATCAGCATGAAAATATTTTTTCTGGTAACTTTGAGGAGAACAAATTGATCAAACATCTAAAAAATTACAAAAAAATTCAAATCAAATATTTTAACTTTCCTTTGGCTAGGATTGACTGGACTTATTTGCTGCCTTGATTTAAAAATCATATTGACATCTTGTTGTGATTAGCTGCAAAAAGAATGTGGAGATATTAATGATTAGTCAATATCTTGTGAATTAAGATGGCTGTGACTATTTTCCGTGATTGAGTAATGGTGAACAGCAGACTTAAAAAAAAAGTCAAAGAGCTGTTTATGACTGTTACAAGTCATTCAAAAAGGTTTTCTGTTATTATGAAGACATCCCATTTCTTTAATAGCTATAGTTTAATTATAAAGGATTTTTTTCCAAATTGTTACCCATAATCGAGAAAATGAGTATTGAAATTAAAGGACTTCCTGTCATGGTATACTGTGGTGGGTTGACCATGGCTGGATGCCAGGTGCCCACCAAGTCGTTCTATCACTCCCCCCCCACCCCCTCGCTGGATAGGGGAGAGGAGAAAAAAATATAATAAAGGGCTTGTGGGTCAAGATAAGGACAGGAGAGATCATTCACTGATCACCGTCACGGGCAAAACAGACTCAGCTTG
>JANZLQ010000007.1:22388910-22399704 GCA_026212715.1 Elanus axillaris | reverse complement strand
GACATGGGGGAAGCTTCCAGCAGCTTCTCACAGAAGCCACCCCTGTAACACACACCCCCTGCTACCAAAACCTTGCCACAGAAACCCAATACATATACTTTTGATTCTTTTTGTAAAAATCAAAGCCTGACCTGATGGTTTATTTTATGAAAGGTTAGAATTATGGTTTTAGCAAGTAAAAATTAATTATTTATACAAAATTGTTTTCACCAAACACCCCCTTATATTTCTGGTTGTTTTCCAGGATATGGTATATCTTATCTGATGGTGATACTTACCTTTTCTATGCTGGAAAGGAAGAAAAGTGAGGCTTCTAAAATATGGCATAAATCTTAAACTACTGTTTTCACATACAAACTAATAGAGAAAATGTCTTCTGCCATCACTTCTATCCTGTGGCCCAAAAGTATTTCTTCTAGTTCTTGGTCTTTCTCATAGAACAGATCTTTCTTTTTTACCTTTTCCACTAAGATTTGAGAAAATTGCTGTCATATAATTATACTCTGTTCCAGTTCAGTGTCACTATTGTTTTGAGTCACTACACTTGCTGAAGCGGGCAGGTTTCTTGTCAGCAGTTAGCAGTCAACTTTAAATTTTTTTGGGGGTTTTTTTTGGTTTGTTTTTTTTTTTTTTTTTTGCAAAAGCTGCTTATTGGAGACTGTTCATTTGCCCAGTGATCCTTTCAGTGCTAAAACATCCTGATTTGTCTTAATGAAGTATTCAATACCGTAGCAGCAATAGATGATAAAGCCAACTGTGCAACTTAGCAAGTAACTTTTGGTTCTGAAGGACCTAATTGATTTATTAATATGAATGTACATGTATGGTATTTACCTGAAACAGAGAGGATTCTGGATCTAATACAATGCTGTGTTGTATTAGATCAGGGTTTTAGAGTGCAGGAATGTTTTTTTCTTAAGTCCTTTTATTCTGATGCAATGACAGTTTAGTTCTTCAGATGACCTCTCTGAGCTTAAAAGTGCATATTTTGAAACACCAACTAGACAAATGAGAGGATGGAATCTTATGACATACTTATTTTGAGACTGCTACTTCCACATTTTGCTCTTTAAATAACACAAACATTTTCCATTTTGTTTCTTTGTAATTGCTGATGAGTTGTGTCCCTAGCCACCTCACTAAAATAAACCAGTTCCTTGTATGCACTGTATTATAACCACAGTAGATGACTTACTTGAATGGCATTTTATCCTTTTTTGAGAGGAGCAGAAGCATTAGTGTGAAGGATGAAAGATTATTTAAGATAGTAATAGATATTTAATTAGTTCCAGGTAAGCAACCTCAAATCACCGCATATTTGCCACAGGGAAAGCACATCTACAGGTAGTTATCATAGAGCTGTTAAACTGAGGGAGGTTGTCAAGTTTTCTGCTCTGTTCTTGCTCACTCTGTGGCAAATGTGATGCAACCTGCCTCCCTTTTTGTCTTCACTCTGGGGATAAGGGATATTCATAGCAGCAACGCAAGAATTTCTGCCAGTTTTTGATCAATAGGTAAATTCAGTATTATTTGGGGAAAGCACATCCCTGAAGAACAGAAGGAAGAAATAAATAGCACATCTTGAATGAATATTCTTAGAATAAACACATGTGTAAATATGAATGATGTAATGCGCATTATTCTTTAGAATTAAGATTTCCCTTTGGAGTTAGCAGGCAATTAAATGTCAAATTTGAGGCCGAAACTGAACCAAGATGCTAATAGATTATTTTTTCTCTGTTGCAGCAACTCTCATTTTCTTTTTAAAAATTCAGCTTATTAAGCTGTTTTAGATTTCACAAAAGGGCTTGGACAAATAGCTGTTAGGTCCCTGCATTAATCCTGATAACTTTGGTATTGTTGGCTTACTGTAAACCACAAAAAGTCACACTGTCATGTGTCTGTCCACAAAATTAATCTTAACGCAACACTGCAGCTTGCTTTAGAGGCCATTCTAACATAAAGCACTTTAAAGAATCCATCAGTGGCACCTAGAACTTCACTGTATGTCTAAAGAAATGGGAGTGAAAGTCAAATGAGGTTTTTAATGCTTGCTAAAGTCAAAATGTACTGAATTTCATTACTTAGGTCCTTGTTCTTTTAAACTACTTATTAATGAATCGATCAATTTAAAATTATTTAATTTCTCATATGTTATTTATGTAATTATTTAATTATTTTCTCATATAGTTGGATTTTATTTTATAAATTTCAATTAATTGTCAATTAATGGTAATTATTCCTTATTAATACATAAATTATTCAGCTTTTGATCATTAACTTTCAACATACTATGAATTTCCAACAACAGCTGTGCATTTTCAATACGCTATAGTTTATTGGTAACAGATCTGGTATTTCCTTCAATAATGTTATTTTATCCCCCACAGGGATTTTTATTGTTTATTCATAACAAAGTTTTCCTACTGTACAAATTTTAAACTTTTTTCTCTACTACAGTTTCAATGCTTTAGATCGTGCTACCATAAATGCTGCCATATTACTTTCCTCTTAAGCCCAAGTGATGCTCCAGTGATAATTTAAGGAAAGTTTTACCCCTGTAACAGCTTGCGCAGAATAAATATAACTTAGGAAAGGACATTAAGAAATGAAAAATGTGTTTGTATAGGTATCTCTTAAGCCTTTCACTTTCCAGTTTTATTAAGGAGCAGAGTTCATTTTAAACTTACAATTCCAAAGGCAGATCATTGAAAGAAGATTCAAAGAGATCTAATTAAATTGTCCTTTACAAAAACATCTTTATGGAAAATGTGACCCTTCTGTTTTTATGCTGTGGAGGATCAAATTCCATTTTAAAGTTTCAAAGGAGGTTAAAACAGTGGATTGTGTTGTCTGAACACATCTGAATGCATAGCATTTGAAAGGCAGAGGGAAAAATAATGGATTTATGAAAAAAAAAAGAAAGAAGTGGATGATATAAACAGAAAAGAAGGAGGAAATAGGAGGTTTAGCACGTGGCTCTAAGACATACAGAAAGTATCTACTGATGTTGCAGGCACTGTGACTGCAGTCAGAGACTATTGGGCAGGAATGGGACACCAGGAGTGTACGTTTTGTACGCCGTGCTGCTGAACCCCAGCTCTTCAAGGTGAGACTCTGCTGGCCAGTTTCTCTTCTCATGTGGGTTTATGCAGCGAGCCTCTGGTGGAATGGCTCCGGTGGAAGGTACAGCACTTTTGAAAACTCTCAACCATCTTAGCATGCCTATTCTGGCAATTTAAAACTCAATTAGCATGAACATTTGACCCAAGTGTTTAAATTTAAGCTAGCATCCTCTCCTCTACACGTAATAGAGCTGTGAGAAGAGCAACTGCTTTGGGCCAACACTGTGCTTCAAGTACTGCAAGAAATTTGCCAGTATAGGTGGTAAGGGAGCTGTGAAGATATATTGTGTCTTAAACAGGGTACATTGTCCTAAACTGAATGCAAGTATATTCTGAACCTTGCCCTTCATCTGCAGTGTTTGGCACCTATCCTGATTAGGTCTAAGCAATCTAATTGGATTATTGTGCTAGGAATGTGGCATTGGAGATTTTTTTTTATTTTTAGGCATTTTAGCTCTGTTAACCTATACCATGATAAACAGCAAATATTGTCAGCATCTTTATGACACTACTTCTATCTACTTCTATTCGGTTGACATTTTCACATATTCTGGAAAAGAAACCCAATTATAAATAACAGCCTACAGCATTCCCCTTTGCATTACTTTGAATGAATTAAGCAAGTTACAGAACTATATTTTCTTATGGCTTTTTGGTTGAGAGAAAATTATTGGTTTTGCCAGGCCCTTAACTTCTTTTGTGTGAATCACGGGGTCTCTGCAAATCCACATTACCTCAGAGACAGTTTAAAGAATTCACCAGTTCCTAGAGGGTCCATTGCTGGATCAGGCCAATGGTTGACATAACAGGAATGCAAATTACTTCCATTATACAATTTTAATAAATATGATTCAAAGACAACTGTTCCTGCAGGTTGTCCAATGAAAAAAAAAGCCCAAGCCAACTGCTGAACAAAAATGCCAGTAGCTGTGATGAATTATAATTCATTTTGGACAGGCAATGACAAATATATGACCTAAAGGAAAAGAAAACTTTAGGCCATGTAATTAGGGGAAAAAAATCCCATTAGTATTATGATCTGTGGGCTGGGCAGGAAACTCCAAAGTGTATGAAATGAGGCTCCAAATCTACAGTTGTTCAAAAACAAGCAAGAAATGCATACAGAAATGATGCAGCAAGCCTTGCAAAAGGTGAGGCTCTCCATTAAAAGACAATTTGTATGATTCTAAATGCTTATCCAGAGAAAATTCAGAAAAATATTTTATTTCGCATACAGTAAAGTGCTAACAACAGCCTTAAGACAGTGACTTCACTGTTACAGTAATGTTCTTGCCTACAGAAGATTGCTAAACAGATTTCTGCTTTCCCATGCTTGAAGAACATCTTTGGTTTGAGAGCTATTGCTATTCCTTTGTGCTTCTGGGCCAAACCCCAGGCTCAGGGTAATTTGCATAGCCTGCTGCATTTTCCTGTGTGTCATCTGCTCTCTCCTCTTCCTCTGCTTCTATAATGTAAGTCCCCTTCTTGTTTTCCTTCTTACAAGGTATTTCTTACCCTTTAAGTCCATGTGAAATGGTTGCTAGTATTCTCTTCATTGTCTTATTTCTGCTATAGGAGAGACCCTGTGTCTACAACATGAAACTTAAACTTCCTGTTGTCAAGTACGGATCTTAAATCACTCATCAACTTCTACATATCCATTCATTAGATGCCGTCCCTTCTTTAGTGCCACAGTATATTTTCTTTTTTCTTCCCTGTTCAGACCATGCCACTTTCCATGGGATTCAGGCTGGCTGTAGGTCACTGTTTTAGTGCTTCAGTTGGCAGCTGCAGTGCCATGTAAGGCAGCACAGCATGCTTGCTATTGCTCTGCTGGCCTCCGATCATAGGATGGAAAATAGTATTCAAAGGTGGATCCCTGCATGTCAGAGGTAACAATGTTTTAAATGTTAATTTGGTCATTTACCGTTTCCTTATGTCTAACCTCATAAGATTTTTTTTTTAAAGAAGGTAACAGAGTCATGTTATCACCTCACTGGATTCCAGTAAAATTAATGCTATGTGTTGGATTTAAACCACTCTTAACAGTCCACTGGCAGCGAGACCTACATCTATTGATGTGTGCTATTTAAACCAGTAACAAACTCTGCAGAACTTAATGCTGTAGTATGTCACCATTTCAGACATATGTAGATTGCAATTTGAAGTTATGTGGTTTTTTACTGTGTGTTTCTCACATTACAGAATAGTTTGCTGAAATTCAGAGGAGGTATGCAGTAACAAACAAGTGTATTATTTACTATTCTAGGGCCTTGGTTTTGTCTCTGTAACTAGTGACTAAGGATAAATGTGCGGAGACTGGGAGTTACAGAAACTGTTATCAATGAGTGGGAGCAGGGTTGCATTGCTGTGCCTAGATACATAGCAACAAACAGCACTCAAAATATTAGACTGCAGTGAAAGCAGAGGCGTGGCCTTTGCTCTGTTGGCTGCCAAACCCGAGGTTTTGTGGACTGATGAAAGGAATGTGCTCCAGAGGTGAGGCCATACTTAACGAGAGAGCCCCTCCGTGATGCGTAGAAAGTTATGGCAAGAGACAGGGAGTGTGTACAGTCTCCATTTGATGCTGCTCCTGGAACTATTAAATGGAAGTCTATGCCTGAGGTTGTGTTGGTGGGTTTGCATGATCCTTCTTGACACCAGTGTACACCAGGAGTCATTTTCAGCACTTATGAATTGTATTTCAAGAATAAAAGGCCTTTTTACGTACAACTGATATGTGGAGGAACAGGGTAAGTGAGCAGGTGCAGAAGCGAGTGTAACACTTGAGTGTGAAGACAGTACTGTCAGGGCCAGGCTGACCCAAAGGTTCCCATATGGGCAGCCCATGAGTGGCTCCCAGTGTATCTGTTAACTGTTGTCCATCTCCTGCTGGTCTTGTTCCTTCCTTAAGCAAGACCATCCTGGTACGTGTGCCGCGCTTTGCTGGGCAGCTGTGTCCCTGCTTCTAAGAGGGTGGTGGGACGATTGCATTACTTACTCTGTCATCTCTGGTGTCTGGCCCAGGAACCCAGCTTGAGGTGATTGCTGATGTCTGCTGAGTCTGAAACTCAGATTAGAAAAAAACAAAGAAGTGAATCTGAGTGACATCTGAATTTCCAACTATATAGGATTCCAGAGATAGAGACTGTCTGTTCTGATCCTGTGAGAAGAAAAGAATTTGTATTTAAATGTTGAACGTTAGATTAAATATTAAGGGCCTGATTCTTCATTGCAATTCACTGGTGTTATTCCAGGATCAGTATTCTGACTGCATCTTTAAATATTAAATTTCTTCTGACAGGATGGAAGCCGATATGCCACCTCTGACATTGGGCTCCCATGCTGTTTCTTATGTCACAAATGATGACAATTGCCAGAAACAGTGACTAAAGGCAGCAAGAGACTGCAATATTCACTTTAATTGCATTCTATATTTTCAGATATAATTTACAGTTTTAAAGTGTTGAAAAATGAGTGTCCTGACATGAGCGCTCAGTATCCAGTAGCAAGCCACTGGGAACAGGAAAGTTTTTCTTTCAAGATTCAACAAAAACAGTCCCTTACTGTGTGACAGAAACAAGCTGCACCAAACCTGCCAATGATTCAGCATGTTTTTCTAAATTCAAACTGGGCTTCAGCCTAAAGTTTACAGTAGGGATTCAAACCCTGCAGGGAAACACCAGAGGCTCAAGCCTTTTTCCTAGCATCCGTCATAGTTCCAGGTAGGGAACCAAATGAGTAGCAAAACACTCTCTGTACTAAAATATCATATGCCTCCAGGGCACACAGAGAGAGACCAATACACAGCATTAATTAGCCTAAAAGTAATTAGCAAAATATTGCTAAAAAATCGTAAGTGGCATGATTCAGAGCTGGATGAGTTTTTGAACTCAGCAATATGAAAACCCATGTGAACCTGATACACATTGGGAGGTTTCAGTGACAAGCAGACCAGTTTTGACTGGAATAGAGAAACATAGTATAAAATATGATTTTCTGTAGAAATTAAAGGTTGTGAATGAAATGTAAATTTTTCCAGCAAGCCCTGACCTATGCAAGACAGAAAAGAGACAGACAATGCTCTCTCCTGGAATTAGTCACATTAACGGCAGTGAACATTTTCTTGAATTTACCTGTGTTTTTCTAGGTGGAAACTGTCTTGAGGTAAATAAGTAATTTTTCAAATGTGTTCATTATTCCAAAGTTTTGGACAAATATTTATGAGACTAGATTTTAGCATATGGATCATGCATGAATAAATAGCCTATTTGTAGTTTTACTTCCCACATTCAATATTTACTGACATCCTTGAGCTATGGGATCCATCATGTAAGTCTGAAGATTTATTATTTTTCCATTTTTCACTATACTTCTGCTCTTGAACAATAGGAAATGAAGAACATGTTTATCACACTTTGCTAAACGCAGGAGTCTAACATGACTGGAGAGCCAAGGCATTATTGACATTCTTATCTTTTTACCGCTTTTAATGGAAGTTGTCAAGTGTTAAGGTGATTAGGACTTCTTATGGGGACTTAGGCTCCTAAATCACTTCAGACTCATGAGAAATATATTATCTCTAAAAAGATACTGTTTGGTGTATGCTGTCACCACAGGTCAAGCTAGAAAGCCGTAATATGCAGTGTTCTCCAGCAGGGATGACAGTTCTCCCTTTCTGTACTGATGACATTCTTGTCTGATGCTTTCAGCAATATCCTTTAACAATATTGGGGTTTGCCTTCCAGTATATAGTTATATCATCTGGCACATTGCTCCTATGTACTTCTGGTTTTGTGACTGTTTTCTTCCCCAATATAACTGCTTGGAATTAAGACATTTAAATTTCTAGTTCAATCTTAGATTTTCCTCTGTAAGTCTAGTTATATTAGCATGGCATGTCCCTTTTTTGTGGGTCAGTTTCTTCTCCATCACCTTTCTGATGTTGCTTCAAGAGGAGATACCTGAGTTTTTGCAGCAGGTAGTTTTCTGGAAATACTGACTTGACTTTAAACCAATCTTTATTATTGTGGCATGTACAGGCCCTACCTAGGTGACATCCAGGTTGGACTCTGATCAGACATAGGTTTTGTGTAAGCCTGGGAACAGTTTAGCATCTCCATAAATGTGTTGGTGTAAATGGAAAGTACAATGTGTTCATCCAAACTGTTCTTGGGTGCTTGTCTGGCCAGGGACAAATAAAGAAGTTGAACATCAGCATGCAGTTAACTTCATTTAGATGAATTTTGAAATAATCACATTTTTAACTGACTCAAAGGAAACATTAATCTGAACAGAGACATGGTAAGAGATCATATGCTGCTTGTAGATATTCTTTGAGCTGGAAAGCCAGTGTAACTCAATACATAACGTCTTTGTGCATTATTCACACAGCTCTACCTGTGACATAATTTAGTTCTGGCAAAGTTTTTTGCATATTGAATGGTAGGATGCAGATGCATAGCACTGCTTTTGCTAAGCAGAAGATTCCCTATGCTTAAATCTTGATTAGATCGGACACAGCTGATTCTTCATCTGACACTTGCTCTTTATCTTAACCATCCTTCCACATTTCAAATAACTTTTCAAAAACTTCTCTATAATTCCAAAATTTTGCTCATTTTTTTGTTTCTTGCTAAAATATTATCCAGATTCTAAACTCTGTATTTTAGAAATTCACCTTCAAGAAGAAAAGATGCAGGTACTTCTGCTGACCTGCACATACTGCTGACCAACTTGCACTTACATAAGCAAGCAAAGTTACAGAAAATGTCACAGACTAATATGAAAAGAGCAAATGTAGTGCCCAATTCTTTTATATAAACTGGATTGGATCAAGACATAAGAGTCTTAACCAACAAACAAAAAATATTCATGCAGCTATCAAAGAAACACTTTATTCAGTGAAATGGTAGTATATGTTGTTGTGAGGCCAAATGCTAAAGGCCATGTTATTGAAGATCCCAGGAGTGGGTATGAGATGTACGCATACAAGCACTACATAACTTTAGTCAGAAGAAAGGCTGATGCCTTTTTCTGCTGCTGTTCAAAAAGACACTTGTAATGTGTCTGAAGGGCACATCATTGTTGTAGTTTCAACAGCTAGGTTGTTGCTGTCATCCTTCAAGTTCTTAAAATACTGTTCCTGAAAGAAAAGCAGTTGACTGCTTGGTTACGTGACAAAGGTATCCATGGAATAAACCAAAATGCTTATGCCCTTTTGCTCTTCCATTTACATTTAGAGCAGAAGAGGATGAGAGATTCTTGTTGTCGGAGGGATTTTGTTTTCTTGTAGGAACCACTTATTATTATTGGTCAGAAAATGTAAAATCTGTTTTTCTTTTCATGAGCACCAAAGTTTGTTATTGCTTGAATTACGTGTTTCTCTTTTCCATAACTAATCTTGTACTTGTATACCACGTACTAAATCTATCATTTTTGATAGCACATTATGGCTATGTGTACTAGCAGGCATATGAATGAGGTTCATTGCTTCTGTTTTTGAGAAAAAGGCATATGAGGATGTGCAAACAGCTGAGCATTAAATTAATTGAAAATAAGATTCTGAATATAATTAGGGAGCAAGTTGCTACAAAATGGTGAGATACTGAACAGAAGCTCAAGCTCAGATAAACAGATTATACCTGAAATAGTTTGTGTTCTCAGAGATTGCGAGAATAAGGAGAAAATAATATATTTCTGGACTTAATCAAATGTAATGTGATCATTAGATTTGCAACACAGGAGAATAAAGAGGGAAGCAAGTAGTTAATGGCTAGATAAGGGCCAGGAAATAGTGCATCATAAAATAAATAATTAAAAAAAAATATTTCTGTTTCTCCGGTGAATGTTTTCCTTTGAGAGTCATCAGACTAAACAGCAATAGTCATTCCTCAGCCCTACATATTTCTGTGATAATTAAATGTTTCCTTACTGTCTGCTCCTTTTACACAGAACACCCTCTGCTGCAAAATACATTGATTGGATGACACACAATTCCTGCACTGTAATTTTAAGAGATTAGTAAAAGACAACTAAATAGATACTGCTTGTGTCAAAAATTAAACCAGGTTGAAAATATCAGAACAACTTTAGAAGGGCTAAGTTTTTACACACTAAAGATGCCTAGGCAGCATGTAAAAGAATTTCTTTCATGAATATAAATAATATAAATGGAAATTCAATTATAGTGATTGCACAGACGTAAGTAGTTAGCTCCTGTCAATATCAAACATGGCAAAAGAGCTTTAAGAGGCAGACAGTACACAAAAGTTTCAAGATGGACATGGAGAGAAACAGTACCTAGTGGAGATGCCTAATCTAGGTCCTAGAAGCAAGACAGCTGGGCAAATGCAGCCTTCTGCACAGCCAGCTCTGCTGACAGTCCGGTATCGGAAAGTGGGTCTGGGGAGCATCACATTCAGAGGGGCTTCAGTTAGTTACGTTGGCTGACTTGCTTGGGGTCTGCTAGATCAAATAGATCTGGGATTTCTAGAATACCATTAGAGACTTTTTTAAAAAGTATGTCAAATTTTGAATCAGTAGGTCTTTACATAAATACATTATTATTATATGTTAAAATTAATAAACCCATCTTCTGACCCCCTAATATGAGCTACTTTTATCAAATGGTCTTATTGCCATAGGATTAGTCATATTTCTTCATCCA
>JANZLQ010000007.1:22337318-22385251 GCA_026212715.1 Elanus axillaris | reverse complement strand
TAAGCACCACGGAGCTGCTCGCTCACTCCCCCCAACCCAGTGGGATGGGGGAGAGAGTTAAAGAAAAGAAGTAAAACTCGGGGTTGAGATAAAGATAGTTTAATAGGACAGAAAGGAAGAAAATAGTAATAATGATAATAATAATAACAATAATAATGATAAAAGAATTAGCCTGTACAAAATCAGTGATGCACACAATGCAATTGCTCATCACTCACCGACTGATGCCCAGTTAGTTCCCAAGCAGCAATCTGCCGCCCATGGCCAACTCCCCCCAGTTTATATACTAGGTCTGACGTCCCATGGTATGGAATACTCCGTTGGCCAGTTTGGGTCAGCTGCCCTGGCTGCGTTCCCTCCCAACTTCTTGTGCCCCTCCAGCCTTCTCACTGGCTGGGCATGAGAAGCTGAAGAACCCCCGACTTAGTCTAAACACTACTTAGCAACAACTGAAAACATCAGAGTGTTATCAACATTCTTCTCATACTGAATCCAAAACATAGCACTATACCAGCTACTAGGAAGAAAATTAACTCTCTCCCAGCTGAAACCAGGACACTGAGTCAAAATACAGAATGAAATTTAATCACCCAGCTGTATCCTTTTCAGCCATAGATGCAGAAGGGCTCTGCAACTCCCTGATAAATGAATCTCAAATTGCCTTCGTAACAAACTATTACTTGTATTTTATGAAACACTGCATAATGTTTTAACAATATGTGAGTTCCTCAGCCAGCATATGTTTGTAACTTCATTGGCTTCACTTGAGCTGAGCTGAATTTATACCAAAAAAGCAGCTATTATATTTCACAACTATTTAAAGAGTAAAAGCTTTGACTAATTATGATGATGCTTATCACCACATTATTGTCTAGAGTTCCATTTCTACCAAAAGTTAGAAAGAATAAGGATGGGTGAAAAAAATATAACCTAGTGAGCTTAAATGTCTTGAGGTCTTTGTTCAGGAAAAATCTTACCCCTGGCCAAAGCACCGTTATTGAAAATATAATGAATAACAGCATTCTCCTAGACTGTGTAGACACTGTTAAAGCAAAAGCTGGTATTTAAGGGACTAATAATGGTACAGTAACCTCCTCGGAACATTGCAAATCCACTAAGAAAATGTAGGATTAATATTCTGATATATTATGAATGGCAATATAAGATTGGTTACACTTTCTTAAAATATCACATCAAGTTTTTTTCAAACAGTAGTTGAAGTAAATTTGAAGAGTGTATATATGGGCCTGCTTCAAGTAGTAAAGGACTACCAAAGGAAGGGTGATGCTGCCAGAGAGTCATCTCCTGAAAACTTCATGTGGGACTAGGCTGGAGATGGGCATCTTAAACTAAAACTAAACTGGTGCTAAAGGCTGGGGTTAGGATTAAGGATGGGAGAGAAACAAAGCCTACCATTCTAGCTGGACTGAGACTGCAATAAAGCTGCCAAAGAAAAAGACAAGCTTCAGAAAGACTTCTCCCTGGAGAAATTCATTGTGTGAGGCAGGGATGGGGACCTTGGATTATGCTTAGGACTGGGGATGGCAGAGAGGTTAATTTTATGGCATCATTTGCAGTGGGAATGCGGGACTAGGCTGTGGCTTGACCTAAATTTTAGTCCATGCCAATGCCTAGGATTTGGGTGGTGAACTGAGAAGATGCAAAGCTTAGGGCTGCAGGTAGACTGAGGCTGTAAATGGGCTGCCAAAGTAGGAGGGAGGCTGCCAAAAAAGTTGTCCCCTGAGAACTTCTTCAGGCAGGACTAGGTTGTGGAACTGGGGCTAAGGCTCAGGACATTATGGGCCTAGGGCTGGGAATGGGTGAGAGACCAAGTGTAGAGCTTTTGGTGAAGTGGGGATGTAAAGGTGCTGCCAAAGAAATTGGCAGTCTGCAAGTAGACTTCTCCCTTCAGAAATTCTTCATGTGGGGGAAGGCTATGGGGCTTACTGTATGGCTCAGTCATTGCTTAGGTTTAGGGTTGGGGTTGGTAGAGAGACAGAGCCTAGGGCTGCAGCTGGATTGGGGCTGCAAAGGGGCTGTCAAAGGAAGGAGCAGGCTGGAGAAGGATTTCTCTTGCAAGAACTTCATATGGGATTTCATGTGGGTTTTACCAGTTAACACTTAGAGTTCCATTCCAACCTATATTATTCTATGATTATGTATTGACTCTGGGAAACAATGTGAAATGAAACACAAAAAATCTCTGTGGCTGCAGTTCAAGTTTAAAAACCAGAAAATTTGGGATTATTCTCCCATGGTCTTCTCAACATGAAAGAGTCTGATGCAGCACTGCATTGGCTACTATCCAGTCTAGTTGGGAGGTAAATTGTAATCCTCCTCCTGGAATCCAGCCTTCACTGCCAATGCCCCCGACCCCTCTTCTCCCGAGAGCCGAAGTCAGCCAAGTGGAACCACAAGCCCTGCGAGACACTGACATTCACACACCAGTCCTCCCACTCCTCTACCTCAACATTTCTCTCTTGCTTGCTGAATTTCCTTCTTGTCCTAGGCAACTCCAGGCTAGACAAGTCTTTGCTGTGGCAAACCATCTAACGCCTTTGGGCGTGGAGAAGACAAAATGTATTTCCTGTCTCCAGCTTGCAAACAGATGATTCTTTGTTGTACCAAAAATTCAGGTTTTGATTCTAAACATGTGACGCTTGCAGCACATATGAGAGAAAGTGTCTGGGAACTGGGAATGCCATGTTTTGAATGGCTGAGCCGACCCTTCTTGGGAAGGCCCTTTGGGAGTCAGGTAATTTTGTGGGCCCATTCAAGCAGTCTGTCTGGCATGTCAGGCCTACTAGATGTTGATTCATCAGCCAAACTTACTGCTATCTTTCTGCAAGAATCCTATGTTAGCCCTTAGAAAACATCTTTTCTCTTATAAGTTTGCAGCTCTCTGTATAAACAAAGAAGTTTGTAGAGATAAGGGTCAAACCATAGAATAAAATATTTCATTAAGTGCTAAGTGCTGAATTTTTAAGTATTGCTCGTTTCAAGGGCCAATTTAAACAAGACAGAATTAAGTTGATCTGTTTGCCTTCCTAACACTGCTTGCTGTAGCATAATAAATCATGGGACCGTAAGCCAAGGAAGGCGACTGGAAGAATGTTTTGTTTAGACTACTACAATAGCCAATTCAACATCATGGTAGGAATGCAGTAGGTTAGGAGCAAGCTGAACTGGCAGAGCTACCATAAGACTGATGAGTTACTTAAATGACTGAAGGGATTGAATTTATTCTTCAGATTTCTCCAAGACTCCCTACAATATCTAAAGATTTTAGGAGTGGATGTTATTTTATAAAGGAGGCTGCGGGGGGAAGATATTATCTTTGTCTCTATTTTATTCTTTTTTTTTCTATATTTGTTCTGCATGGGTATTTACTTCATTGTATTTCTACTTTTACCACTAGCTAAGTGCTTTTTGAGAAGTCACTTCATTCTCCATGCCACTGTTTTCTTTCTGTGAAACAGCAACAGTGCTTCCTTCTTTCTCTCTGGAGCCTCCAGCTCTCTAAAATCTCTAGAGAGCTTTCATTATATTTTGTTTTATTGGCAGTAGGACCAGCAACTTTAGAACTGCACAGAGAACAAAGCAAATTTAGCTTATGAAAACACTTGTATCCAATTCAGTGAGAAACAAGTTCCAAGAAGCATTTTGCTGCCAGCCTAAGGGGGCTTGTGATTGGAGAGCTGTGATGAGAAAAGAAAAAGTACTGTCTGCTGCACAGAGCAGTGCACCCTTCTCCCAGAACCTGGCTACCTTTTTATCGTGTCAGAAAGTCACTTTCATACTCTTTTCAAGCTCTTTATTACTGTTTTGAAATGATTAATGTACTGTTCACAAAACTGAATTTTGTTCCTATTTCTCATACCCTTGTACTTAGCTGTTTCTTTTCCTACCATTTAGCTCTTCCTCTGAAAGCAAGAATTTGGAAAATAAAGTGTAGAATCATGCAAATTTAGTGAGGTTTGGTACAACTCTGTGTATTAAAAAAAGTGAGTATTTGGTCATAGCTTGTAAAACCCCATATCCTAGTTCAAATAACCCTTGTCAGAAAGAAGGTTAGGGTGAAGAAGTTGTATCTGAAATATTGAAGCACTTTGCAGATGAGGATTTACCAAGAGAAAGAATGAGGAAACACTTTATTCTTTCATGTTTTAATACTGATTCAAATAAGTATAAGCTTCTCCCAAGTTATGTCTTTATGCCTGTATGCATTCATCACTGTCTTCATTAATTCTATTTTAACTGTTAACTGATCATGATAGGTTTGGCTAAAATGCATATAAAAAGACTGCTAATATATACAGAACAGTTTTGAAGACCAAAGTAATGTAGGTATAATTCTTAAAAATCTATTGTTTCTTTACTAGCATATTACTGTGCATCTCAGTCAAACATACTGAGGTTTTTCTGAGGAATAAATATCAGAAGTACTTAAGACTTTCAGTAAGACTGAGATTCTGAAGAAAATAAAGGCCAGATCTTTAAAGATATTTGGTACTTTCCATTAATACTTCCAAGAATCTAGTCTGAGTTAATATTTGAAACTGAGATTTAAAGAGAACCAAAAATTTTATCCATGGTGTCTGAATCTTTCTTTGAACTTTTCTGGAGTCATAGCAGAGCCATAGGAGAGAAAAAAAGTGACTTTACAAATCTCTGGTGAAAAATCCACAATGTAATAAAAATGAAGTAGTAAGTTCTTGTTGCATATTCTTACCAGCGATACTGCAGAAGATACCAGCCCAGTGGTAATTTTACTTTTCAGTTAATTTAGGATATCTTGTAAAACTCATTTTCAGTAATCCCTACAAATGGAAAATAAAATAGTTATTGTGGTTAAAGATTTACTTACAGGCTGAAGAGTTTTTACAGGTATTTAAGGCTTTTTGTAAGTTTTTCTCATGTCTCACTTTTTCATCACAGATATAACCAATTTATACCTCTTTCATTTCACAGACTAATAAAAAAAAAATCACATCTCAATTGTTTATCGTGACACCTATAAACAATGTCACCAAATACTGCCATGTAGTCCAGTACCTAATATAGTCATGTTAACATTTGTTGAGTAACATACACTTGTAATAACTTTTCTTATGACATGATTTTATGCTATTTATGTCCATGGAAACAATGGAGCCGTGACGAGTTTCACCCTTGGCTGAAAGGTTGAAATTATAACTGATCTCTTCAACGTGCCATTAACTGTCTTTGTGAGGGTATGTGCGCTGACAGATGGCTGAGACGGTCATAGCAGCAAAATACTGGATAGGCATTTTTACACTGCCTGAACTGCTTAAAAAACCAAAACAAATTTTCATCATGTTTTGAAGTATTGTTTACAAATTGGCTGTGATCTCTTCTTTGTGGCTAAATTCTATGCTTTCTTTTGTGTTTTGTTTTTAGAAGGCTTTCTATACTGCAGTAATCATTATCTGGCTTCCTAAAATGGTCCCGTGTTCTTCTTCTGTGCTCATGCATATACTTCTACCAGAAGAGCTGTGACATTTCAGTACAAAGCTGGACTAATAAGCAGCTTTTGGAATTATTAGAGAAAGCACTACCACTGTGAGTGCTGAACAACTTGAAATCATGAATCAAATCAGCTTGCTCTGGGCCCTTTGAAACGAACAAGCAGAGTGTTTCACCAGGTCTCCTAAGGAGTTTTCTGTGTTTATCATAAATATTCATCTGTATCTTTTCACCCTTTTGGATTTTTTTCTAAGATGCATTGTTTGAAGTGCGTTTAAAACATGTTTAGTATGCTAATATAGGATACTTTAATTAGGTTCAGACCCTCTTGTGTTGCTGCTCTACAAACCCACTGGAGGAGTGGGAGTCATTGCAAAGAAGAGCTGACAGTTTAAATAGGTAGGTTTAAAAAGGTAGAATAAGATAAGAAGGAAAAAAAGTGTCTACATGGGGACAGTAATTTGGTCAATCTCCAGCAGACACAGCTGGGAACACAACTCAGGCCAGTACATGCTCTGATATAAGCCCATGTGTTTCTGAATAATAAGAATCTGAAATTAAGAAAGAAAAACACAGTTCTGTGAGACAAGTCTTGAGTTAGTCTATTAGTCTGAGAGGAGATATATGGCTAATTACATTTGGGCTATTCCTGTTTGTTTAAAGACTTTGTAGTATTACATCAGGCCGTTTTTTGCAACAGTGCAATGGCATAACATCACATGCAGAGAAGTTCTGGTCTTCCTTTAAGTACTTAGCTTTTTATTTAGCTTAGCAAGTGGTAGATTAACTTGAATCTCTTGACTTTATTTTGAAAACAATTGATCAGATAGTATTTGTGAACTTCATATACGACTCAGATAACAATCTTAACTGTTTCTCTCTTCTTTTATTTCTTAAACATGTCATATTGAAATATGTGCTGTGATGGTTTTCTTGATGTACGTGTCAATAGGTAATGTTCATTTATGTCCTACAAGCTAGCACATTGATGTAGAATCATGGGAGATCAGGCATATTGCAATCTGGAATCTTACTTGGTGAGAGCATTTGTATTTTAACTCCAAAAGAGAGTAAATGTTGTGCGAGATCTTTACACGATGTCGATGATTCTGAGTTTGCAGTCTAAGATAGGCACCCAATCCAAACAGCATACCAAACTCTGATCCTGCTGTTGATTCATCATAATCTAGTAAATAAAAGAACTAGGACAAGTCAGACACAAATATGGACTTTATTTCAGAATCCAGAAAATGGAATAGGGAAGGCATTGTTCAGGAAATAGTTACAAACAAAAGCAGGCATGGCTTATACAGAGGATAAACACATTTGTTTTTCTTATATTGAACCAATTATTTCTTAGGTAAAGAGCGTCTTATGGCTAAGATATGGAAGACCTGGAAGTTTTTGTTATTTAGGTGCCAATTGCTGAGGATGACTGTAATCTGCTTTAACTTGTACATCTAACTTTTGGTAAATGGTCTCTTTGTTCTCATAAATCCATGCAGTCTGTGCATTCTGTACATCTTATTCCCTTATTTTTCGTTACCTTGTGGTTTTCCCATTTACCACCCATGACTTTTGCAGTTCAACAGTTTTTGGCATGTCAGGTTAATTTAAATAATTTGTAGAGTTTTTAATTGATTCCTGCTTCTACTGCATCTGCAGCTGGTTTTAAGCTGTACTTACATACTTTTGGTTTACCTGAGTATTAATGTATGGCTATCCCAATCACAGCTCTAACAACCATGATTGTGTAGAACCCCTTTACCCCTCCTCATTAAAATCTTCAGTTTGGCTTAACTTCATAAGATGTTAAAGATAAGATGTCTTTTATTTTTGTTTGTCTTTTGGTTTTGAACTTCAGTTTGCTGAAGAGGACTTTCATTTTAAATGAAGGAGGATATTCCTGGCTATGCATTTGATTTCAAGAGCTGTGGTGTTTGTGGGAGGAATTTTATAAATCTTCATGGAAACATGAGAGCTGGCAGCTCCGATTACAGGTAAAAAGTGTTTCTGAAAGACTCTCTGAAGTAAAGAACCAAATGCTGGTTAGCTGTGTTTCCACTCCCTCTACTTTTCTTTTGCTTTTGTGATATTGTCTAGACACTTACTGGCAGGAACATTCATAGGACAAATAAACTGGAAGTTCAGTGAATTACTGTGGAAAATGGATTTGGAATTCATCAGTAACTAGTATTTATGAGGAACCTGACTGTAAGAGTTAGTCACTTAATAAGTAAATCGTAACACTGACACATGGTTTGTATTCAATCTAACCAATGTAGCACAAAGTTGAAAGCCTCTTATTTGGTTGTTATAAATTATAAATCAGAAGTGGGTAGACATAATTGTGAAAGTAACTGTTATAGAATTAAGAAAATCAATAACGGTTTATGCTACTCACAGAACAAAAAGCTGTATTTGCTGTATCAATTACTGTATGACACTTGCTGTTCTCTAGTATAAAAGTATTTTAAAACCCAAACGCTTAATACAACAAAAACATCTATGTCTAATTGCCATGTTTACTTAATTAACATTAACAAAGCTGGAAACAGGCATAAGGTAGAGCTGATTTGTATATTCATTGGGGTTTTTTGTATTGATTCCCAATATCGATTGGATAATAGAAAGTGGAATTCTCCCTGCTACCATAAGGGATGACTAGGTTTTATCTTAGTTTCGTTTTAGGCCTGTTTCCTTTCACATCAACCATGAACTTTATTTGCTTCTCTTATTTGCATCCTACCTGCTTGTCCAGACCCCAAAACTAAACTGTTTGGCTGCATTTCTGCCACCCACTCACGTTGTTCTTTGGCTATTATGGTTCTTTCTTTGGTTTATGCTTTTAGATACTGACTAGAAATTGATTCATTATTGATTTCAAATAACCTTGCTCTTACAGTATGATGTGCACCTTGACATAGGAGAAAGTGCAAGAAAAAGGATGTTTGGTAGAATAAATCAGAAAGCATTTCTAGGATGGGGTACAAATGCTAAAGGTTGTGAGTCTTCATGAGTATGCAGTCTCACGAAGCACATCAATTTGGCACTGTTTGATGTAATTTAGAGAACACAATAAATGTTTGTTTGGGGTTTTTTTTTTGTCCTGATGTACGAATGATGTCAAAATGATTTGGTATTGCTCTGATGAAAAAAAGAAAAGCAACAGGAGAAGCTGGTGTAACATGACTCCTTCCAGATGGTGGAGTCATGGTGTAGCAAATTTTATTTCCACATAGTAGTATGTGATTTTTATCTTTGAAATTTCCATTAAAATCCAGCCGCATTATCAGTTTGTCATGAACATTGAAATCTTTCTAACTTATTAATTCTGAGTGATACATCTGCTCATAAGTTTCTGAGGTAGATTTTTGCCTGATACTTTCTATGCCTGGCCTCAGCTACAATGTCCAGTCTTCAGAAAAATTTGACCAAATTATGCTCAGCTGCTTTGAAGTTAGAGTGAGGCAAAGTTGTAGGCTTCATGTACTGCAAATGACACTTCTGTGCTTTCGTAACTCACGCAGCTGTTGTTATAAATCTTGAAGTAGGATTGTTTCATTGTTCTCAAACTGGACTGAAAAACAAGCTGAAATTCAGAAACATGGGTTCATTATTTTAAAAGTTGACATTTGCAAATGCACAATAGCATGTCCTTTTTTTTCTGGTTAACAGAATAATTTAACATCTTACACATCAACAAACTGCGTATTAATTAAGACCATCTGAGGTATACAGATGAATTCAAGTAGAGATTTGTCAAGACTTCAATTCAACATTCTTAAACTCTGTGCTTTAATGTAGGGTATGTTAATTCAAAGTGTGTTATTCAGAGGACAGTTTATTTTAAAAATCGCATGCTTGCTTTTATATATTTTTTTTAAAGTCAAATATCTTTCTTACATGTGAGAACTCAAGAAAACTAGATGCAATAAAGGGGACTAACTCAGTGACATTCACATGTAGTGTAGATATGCTTATTCAGAAATAAAATAGCTTTATTCATCACTTTATCATAATTGACTTCCACAATTAATTAGGATAAACACATAGTGCAGTGCAGTTTAATGTGATTCTACTAATCCATTTTAGAATTTTACTGAGAATATTTTCCAGAGTATATATATACAAAAATATCTTCATTTGAAAGAAATTAGATAACGATATGGAGCAATTAGCTGGTTTTGCACTTCCATTGTTTTGTCTATGTGGTAACTTGAAGTTTAATTGGTATCTCTGCTTATAGATAGTATAGCCCTATCATTTTTAGTAGTGCGAACTTTACCAGTATCAGCAGAGGAAAACGTTCCTAAAACTACAAAAATGAGAAAAGAGCCCAAGTACATACTTTACCAAAAAAACCTGTCTTATATTTCATTATAGGTAGAATTTACGTTGCTTATATGTCCTTAGGCTTTATTGCTCAAATAGTTTAGAAGTACTAAGGTGTTTTGTGTGTTTTTTCTATTTTTCTTAGAAGTTAGAGAACATAGTTTTTAAAACTACTGTTTTTACAAGATAGAGCCAAAAGATGGAAACCCTGGAATCGGGATAGTCTATCCATAAAGGTTTCTGTCACCCACCACTATATGGACATATAAATAGTTTATATATTCACTTTCACTAAAAAATCTGAGCCTTGGCTACTTTTATATACTCAATAATAAAAATAACATGAAATTTGGTAATATTAATTTTCCTTTTCCCTGTAGAAAGGAGACACTATAATATTTGGAATCCCCCTTGAGTCCAAGGTTTGACACTTTGCTTGGCTTTAATGTTTTGTTAAGGGTAGCTTTAATATTGCTATTATATTAATATTTAATATTACTATATATTGTGCAGACTTACGCTGCCTTAAACCTGAAAACAAGCGAAGTTGTTAATCGAATAGCTATTTAAAGGGAAATAAATTTGCTCCATTAGTTTAGAATCTGCACTTTATGCGTAATCCAATTAAGGAACACCTCTCTGGGCACAGGAAACAGCATGATGCTATCTAGCTGGAATTTTCAATCATACTTAGAGTATCACATAATAACATGAAGGAACTTAGCTCCAAGCCAAAAGTTTGAGCCTGGTAAGATTATATAACTGAAGCAAAGACCAATAACAGCATCTCTCCAAGACCTCTTTTAAAATGGACTCTATTTTGGTTTATTTTTCTTTCATAAAAATGCTTTACAATAATTTTGCTTTCATAAGCATGTCCATGATACATATCAGTCTTCTGCTGTGAAAAATTAAAATCTAAGATAGATAAGGTGTTGTATAATAAGCATATTTTTCCTTTTAAGTTGTTTACCACCATCGCTAGGAAAAACAATATCGTTATGGAGGCAGCTGCAGGAAAAGCTAACACCAGGACAGCATTGATCACTCTCTTATGTTTGGGAATACTCTGGGTGAAAAAGAGCTGTTAGATACTTGTCTAATAAGAAAGCAAGCAGCATTGAGACCAGCCAAAGTGCTAGTTACAGTTCTCAAGGAAATTTGAGAGGTACATTAAAAAAAAGAAGTCCAGAGGTTAGCCAGGTTCCGGGGCTGGGTCTGCATGGGAGCTGAGAGGGCTGGGTGCTGGAGCCTTCTCCAGACCCACGGACGACAGCCTTGACTGAGTTCATCTCGTATGCATGGCACATTGCTGCTGTGTGACTTTTAATGACTCGGAAACCACCTCATCACTGGAGGAAGGAATATGCTGGAGTTTGCCTTCACTCAGCTTGACAAGGTGATGGGAGGGATAGATCCCCCTTACATGAAAACACTTGTCAGTTGTATCAAATTTGGCAAGACAAGCACCAATGTCACCTTAAGAAAAATGTAACTCGGCTGACATTCGATGAGGATGCGTACACTGCGTGCTGCAACATAGCCCAGTTTCATGTGATATATGCAAATACGCTCTACTTTGCCTTTTTCTATTTCCATGGTGCGCTCTCAGAGCTGTATCTTGACTGATTAAAAGCAATGTGCAGTTTCTTCTGAGTTCCTGGTTTAAATAAGCAATGAAGGCGAATTCTGTGTGTGGTGGTGTACAACTTCTTCTGAATGTTGCCTGTTTAAGTAGGTAACTGGAGAATTCTCTGACACGTTGTTCAGGTTAGTTAAAAAAACCTCAACAAAATAAGAACCCTGAATGCTGTCAGCCAAAAGCTTTTGTGATGTTTTAGAATTTGGCTTATATTCTCACAGTCAGCCAGCCAGCCAGCTTTGATTCAAAACATTATAATGAAATATCAAGGGATTATCTGTCCTTGTAAGCACATTGTAACAACTGCACCCCTGGTGTCTACTACTTCTTTGGTAGTATCACAGCAAGGATCATGGTGCTTTTATGTTAAATATGATTCTGTTAAAAGGTTCCTGGTATGTGAAAGCTGAACTAACCAGTGCTGATAGCCACAGCCTTCACTGGTGCGAGAGAACTTGAACAAGACTGATGCTTTATCCAACCTTCTTGCGCTCCTGCTTAGCATTTCCTAGAAAAAGTGGATGCCAAATTCACTCACTTAAGAAATAAATGGGATATATAAATTAGGTCCAGCTCAAAACTGGGCCCTTTCTGAGCAGTGAAGTGCAGTGTTTGCTTCATTTTACAGTACTAATTTTATTTGAAATATTTTTGCCAATTTTATTCTTTGTAGTGTATGGGGGGGGTGGTAATTTATTTGTCATTAAAATTGTCTGGTTATTTTTATGTTACCAGCACTTGCTTCTTTATTTTGGTGTTTTAAGTCAAAATCGGTATTAATAGAAAAGTGCTGATCACTTGTAGGCCTCATTGAAAGAAACTGCAGTTGGCACGTGTTTGATACCTGTCTGATACCTACCTTGGTTTGAGCAAGAAAGAGGTGAACAGCTACTGGGGTTCATGGGTTAAAACTCTTGGAAGGAAAAGCATGGCTAAGCTGCCAGTTTTACAGGGCATAAACTGTTTCTCATACTTGCCTTCATCTGACTCCTGCAGACTGAACAGATCTGTGAAATACCGCTCTTGGCCTCTTGTCTGAGAAATCTTCTGCTTCTGACCTATTTTCCTAAGGGATTTGCAACTGTTAGTGCTTGTGCTTTGGCAGCCTATGATCAGAATATTTTAATTGCCTCCTAACAGCTTGAAAATGTGACTGACTAGAGATGCTCCTTGTCTTTGCTTGGCCTCCTTCTTCTGGAAGATGGTCTGAGTATTTTTGAGGTGTACTGAAAGTGACAGCCCTGATTCTGCAAAGCTCTATGTTTTGCTCAGTTGCTAAGGGCTATCCAAAGATGAATTGGAGTATAGAAATTCCCATTTGGAGATGCTATTGAGAAGTAAAAATTAAAAGAAAAATTCTGTTCTTCTTTAATAATGCTGTATTAATTTGAATCTGGGCAGGGAAGTAGTGCATAGTAAGCCAAGGTGTGAATTTATACAGCACAAGCAACCCTGTCAGAATTTGTTGTCTGGATATTTGTATCCAGTGATTATACAAATTAGATTACTACAACCATTCAGAGACTGGAATTATTTACTCAGTGGGAGAAAAACTACAATGTTTTTAGAATGACTGTGACAATTCTCATCCTTGCCGAGTAAACTTTAATTTGAAAGTCACCATCAGTATTGCCATTTACCTGTTGTGGCTGCATGTCAAGCAATTCCAACAGGAGAGGTCATTATAGTTGGCATCCAGTTGATTAGTTTACAGGTTTTTAGGGATTAGGTGTTTATTTAATAAGAATGGTATGAGAAAGTTCTATGGTAGTGGAGGCTGTTTTGTCATCTAGGAAACATTTCAAAAGCTACAGGCTGCACCAGGGGTGGAAAGGTCTTTATTACACTGCTGCTGTCTAGCCAAACTTGAAAACGAGACATATTTGCTCACAGGACTGGAGTTTATCATGCAGAAAGAGTAATTAAATTTGAATTGTGTCAGCCAACTACCCTAAATGAAGAGAAGTCAATGAATATTGCTCCAAGGAGAAAGAAGGAAATGATTAGTTATAATTATATTCAGTGTCCAAGAGAAATGCTTCACGCCCCTTGAATATGTTGCAAATGTAGGAAAAAAACCTCAACAAAGTACCCCCAATATTTCTCTTAATGTTTAAAATTTCTTGACTTCATGATTCCCTATGGAAATTAGAGGAAAGCAGATACTGCTGTAGTATACTATTCTAAGGATTGATGGATGGACTGTTTGGTAGATGAGGAATTGGTTGGGTGGTCACATCCAGTGGGTAGTGGTCAACAGCTGAATGTCCAGACAGAGATCAGTGATAAGTGGTGTCCCTCAGGTGTCCATATTGGGACCAGTACTGTTCAAAATCTTCATCAGTGACATAATGTGATCAAGTGGACCCTCAGCAAATTTGCAGACAACACCAAGCTGAGTGGTGTGGTTGGCACGCCCGAGGGACAGGATGCCATCCAGAGGGACCTGGACAAGCTTGAGAAGCGGGCCCCCAAGAACCTCAGGAGGTTCAACAGGTGCAAGGTCCTGCACCTGATTTTGGGGGGAAAGTTTCAGTAGGCAAAGAACAAATTTAAGGCAAAACATATTGTTGAACCAATGGTTAAAAAGAAATAAATGTCTTATAACAATCTTTTTGAGAAGCTGGAGAGCCTGGGCTCAGGAATCTGCATAAATTTGGCTGTATCACAAGTTTCTGAAATTTTTTTTAATAGTATCTCACTTTTAAACACTTTTGTCTTTATGCTTCCTCATTTTTTCACTTCTTGGAGTTGTGGAATGAGCAAGAAAGAGATCGAATGTAGGACAATGGAAGATTCTCCCTCCAGCTTCCTTTTTCCTTGTAAAATAAAAAAAAGGCAGGCAGGCAAAGAACTGTCCTGGTGCTACATAACAGGGAAGAAGTTGTTGTAATGGTTAACCCAGAAAAATACAGATGAAGTTCATTCACAAGCAGATTGTTAATGGTCCCTTTTTCAATAAAGCTTTTGTTTTCAGGTATGTAAAAGAAAGACAGAAAGCATCCTGAGCAGGGAATCTAAGTATTTTCGGTCACCCTGAGTAAAATCACTGACATAAAAAATGCTTTCCTAATTGTTACCATCACTCTGGCCAAAAATCAGAGATTCTGGTGAAACTTTTCTCCCATGACTACAATAGGTGTTCTGTATACTAATTATCTCCAAAAATTAGGCCTCCAAAATTCTTGCCTAAGTATAGAACATAATTTAACCAGACTAACAGTAACTCTTAGTCAGCATATATGTAGAAGACTTAAGAAAGGAACACCTGAAAGTAAATATGGTAATAAATTCTATTTAGGTCTTGGAAATTATTCAGTCTGAATAAAAAAAAAAAAATTACAAATTTCCATTTCTCTTTCTTAGTTATTAATTCCCTTCTGTCATTTGTAAAATTAAATTGCTTCCATTCTTAACTTACATCTCAACTACTTGATTACATATCTGCACTTCAGAATGCTATTTGATTTGGAATTGTTATGATTAATTTTGGAATTGTTATGAAGGGAGAAAATATAAAGGACATGTTCAATTAAACTCATTTTTCTGAGCCAAAACTGCAAACAAGGGATAGCCCAAGAAAACGTTTTACTCTGGATTCTTTTTATTATATCAAGGCAGTAAACTATAGATGAACCAGAATTCACAGTGATTGGTGTGACAAAACATTCACAAGTAGTTTAGTTGTTTTCTCCATTTTAACCAGTTTAGATTAAGCCTGAGAAATTAATTCCTCAGAGGTAACCATTCATGTAATTTTTATTGAAGATATGCAAACTAGTGCAGTTTCTAGCCAAGCAGTGTAAGCACAGTAAGTGTTTTACAGCTTTCATTTATTTAAAAGCTATTTAAGTATATCAAAGTTTTTTAAATATAATCCATTAGCCAAACTTTAAACTCTCCAAGCAGAAGTTTTTCTAGATGGTAATTCCTTGGTCTTCCCTCAGTCCCCTTTTTTCCTCCACAGAGAAACATTTCATTTACCACCAGATTCTTATTTAAGCTACTTCATTCCCCCTGCCTCAGCTGAAGGCAATACCTGGGCTCAGGATGCATCAGGGGAGAAGCACTTTTTTTTTTTCCTTCCCCTCCTGGAGACATAGAAGTGGTAAGATGCATGCTCTTTTTCAGCCACTTGGGGTTTTTTCTGTGTAATTTGTGTTTAGAAATATCTTCGATAATCTGGTAAATCTAATAAGATTGTGCAAGAGCTTATTCCTTTCTCCTCAGATATTTTTTTAGTTTTGTTATTATTGTAGTTTTGTTATATTCCTGGAAATTTGGGGTTAATTCCTCAATCACTTGGTCTTTTCAGACTGTGTTTTTTTTTGTAGGCAATGTACTAAAAGGGAAAGCATAGACGTTTTAGTGAGTATAAAATGGTCTGTTCAAGTCTCACCATCTTGTTGCCCTCCAGGGAAAAAAAAAGAATATCTCTTTGCAATTTATTTATTTATTTTGGATTATTTTACTGCTGACTTGTTTAAAAGTGCCCTTGAAATAGACAAGGGAAGATTTCTGGATGGCAGAAAGTAAGGGGATAATGTTCTGTGCTCTAAACAATGGTAATCTTCTACTTGAACCTGGGAGGTTAGAAGAAAACAGGGTTAGAATGGATCTCATTTTCAGTGGCATTGCCTCTTGGGGTATGACATCCTTTCAGACTCCCAATTTGCAGTTGAAAAGGAGAGAAAAGAGGCTATATAGCCTAAGAGAGAAAGAGAATAGTATTAGAACACTAAATTTAGAGTAAGTTTTCTTTAAAGCCTTGCAAAGTAAAGCTTTCTTGCATGTTGCAAGCCGTGGAACATATTTTTGTTGGATGATGATGATGGAGGGGTTTATGCAAGTAGTGCATTTGCATCTGATTTTCCATCAGAAGCATGCAGGCGTGTTGTGCTAGCTGACAGCACAGGTGCACGGAGGACAAAATATGAATTAGCCACTACAGTGCCAGTTCTCATGTATACTGGGTATGGGGTTTGTTCATTATGCAAATGGACGTATCCATATGTTTTTCATATGTCAACTCTGGCCTTCATCATCTTACAAATATTTTTCAAACTGTTGCTAAATTTCATCCAATTAGAAAGAAAAAAAGCATTAAGGACAATCATTTCATGCTTCGTACAGTATAAACAAAAAAACCCAGAACTTTCCAGGCAAGGGAAGGGAGTGTGTCAAATGAATCTATAAAAGTCAGACAAAAGGACTTTGCTTGGAAAAGAAATGCAGAGTGGTTTTAATTAACATTTTGCTTCAGGTCATGCCATGTTCTTTCAATTAGGACTTTGCTGTAAGAAAGACTGTCTCTTCCCAAATGTCTTTAGCCCTTTAAAGGGAAAGACCTGGTCATTTTCCGGAGATGGGGGAATGGGATATTTTCAGTTGTTTTTAGTATGGAAGAGTATGAATTGTCACTCTCTCTCAATTCTGAATATAACTGAGAAGAGTCAGGATCAAGCAAATTTAAGTGCCATTCTTAAACTCTTCATTTTTCTTTCAGTTTAGCTCTCTTTTTGTTTTCTTCAGAATATTTTTCCATTGCAAAATGCTGGCATAAATAATTTCCCTTGATGATTTAATCATTGCTGTTCTTTAAGGTTCATTAAACTATCTATTTAATAGTTTGTCTGCAGTATTTTGTTGGAATGGGAATAGCTTTCTGTGTGTTGTCTTTCAGTGTATGTCTTAAAGTACCTTAAAGCATCTTAGAGTTTTAGATAGAATGTGCAAACACGTTGCTGCTCCTTTCTCATTATAACTTCTTTTTTTAACAATAATGTGTTTCCTCTGTATGTGCTTTGCAACGGGCCCCTTTTGTTTCTAAGCTCCTAGTTCTGGGTGGAATAAAGTACTGAAGCAAACAGGAAGGTTTGCTGAGGAACTCTCCAAGTTCCATGACAATTTCTCCTTGGGTCCAAGCTATAGCCCACTTCCAGCTGATACATGCAGAATAAGGGCCATAGTTCCCATCTTGCCTACTAAGACCAAAGCTAAACAAGCAAGAAGGATGAACTAGTGTATCTCCATATCTAAAGAAGAACTACAAATGAACTGCAGAAGTCTTATTCATGAATATTTCCCATGTCTTCTACAAGCAATTTTGCAAACACTGTTAACAAAGATGCCCCATGCTCCCAATCTGTGGGCATCACCATCTTAAGTAGTAAGAACCATGTTTGGGGGAAAATAACATCTAAACCAGGATAATGCTGCATGGGGTCACATAAATATCAATGTAGGTCTTTAATTATGTACTATATATATTAAACAGTCATGTCTGCCTTGGCATTGAATTTTGCACTACTGGAATAGCACTGATGTTACTAAAATGATACTGTAGATTAGCAGCACTGTGGGATTTTTTTTTCCAAAATACTACTTAGTTTGCAAGCTGAGCCCTCAAAAGTTCAGAAATTCCAAATCCAGAACTGCCCTTGCTATCTCAATTTGCCAATTTATGCATCAATCCTACTCTCCTTATGTAGACAAATATCTTGCTGAGAAAATTTGTGCATAGTCCTCTAATCAGACACTATCATAACATATTTCTATAAGGACATATATGTAACTGTAAATCTACTGCTCCCCAGCTTTTGGTTTAACCTCCTAGACAGTGAAAATTATTTTTAGAAATTGTCTTTGAGCTGCTAGGTATTTTAGAAGAGAAAAAAAAAATTTCCTTGGCAGTCTTGAGTGCTGGGGCAGCAGCTGCAGCATGCTGCAGTTGTGCAAGCCCAGCTCCTTCCCATAGTTAGGGCCATCTCTTTATTCTGAGATGTTACCAGCATCTTTGTGTGGAATGCATGTGGCAGGGGAGATCATTGTTCTAGGCACATCACTCATCTCCAAAAATGGTGCCTTCTACTCATCCTTTGCAAGCAATTTCAAATGCTTAATGAAAATAATGTTGGACCTTCTCAGGCAAAGCTCAGAGGAAGCTTTTAAGACTGAAAGATTTAGCCTAAATATAGGGCTTGCTATGAGATCCCAAAATAAGGGAAAAAAGAAAATATTCTCAGTAGTCTTATACAACACAATGTATCTTTGAATGCATTGGATTGAGCTTTGGTGCTGGGCATAAAGTTTGCTAAATACTTCAACTTATTAACGATAGAAAGTGAAGAAGGTTTGGTTTTGGTGGAAAATATATTATATACAAGAACATAAACAATGTTAGCTCTTGCAGCCTATTAGATCTAGCTGTCGGAGCCTGACATAATCTAATAGGCATGTCATAATACTTTATACTATTATATTTACAGACCAACTTACTTATGGCAAAGTAGTTTGATTTTTTGGAAATACTCTCTAGAGGTGCCTGCGTTATTCCGAGTATTGAACAGGAATTTTTAGTGCCTACTTAACAGTTGTAAGCTCCCTGATAAAGCTTGCCGTCTTGTGCATTTTTTTCAGCTATGTGTATTGTATTTAAACAGCAATGGGCAGAATTACTACCTTGTTGCTCTCTGAGTACTTAGCTGTTTACAGGCATTTGTTGTCTAGGCTGGATCCTATTTAATTTTTGCCAGTCAGCTATAGAATACTGTACTTAATTGCAAATGAGACTCAGACATTAAATCAATTTGTTGAAAGTATTTTATACTTTCTAGCTGTTAGGAAATGCAATATATTATTGGTGTTGTGTCTTGGCTCCTAGGCTGAGGCAAGTATATTGAATTAATTCGAAGAATGAAGATGACTGCTCAGAATGCACAGTGTTATGGTTTCAAATCTATACATATTTGCTTCGAGTCTACGTTCCCCTTCCAATCCATTTCATGCCCGAGTCAGCTGGTTTGCCTGTGCTGTAGGAGATATCATGGGGTATACAAAGCTTCAGTGCATTGTATGTGCTTTTCTAAACAGGCTGGATATATTTGAGTCAATGTGCCTATCTCTATAAGAGGACCTGTTAGGATCCCTTTAACTTTTCTATTAAGAAGCACCTGGAGGGTGACAATTGCATTTGGGTCTCTTTTGTTAACGTGGCTGGAAAATGGAGAAGGTGGAAGACAGAAGAGCGTGGTTAACCGCAGAACCAAACACATGTGGGGGAACTGCAGGGCCCCATCAGGAGAGGGGACAAAAGAGCTGCCAAGGGCGTGCGTTTCTGGTGTCATACAATAGCCTCAAGATCCTGTCTGAAGGGTGCTAGGCTCAGGGTTTCACTTGCTGAAAAGAGGTCAGATCAGGCCCATCACAGAGATCTAGTACTCTCAAGAGAGCCAAGGGGAGAGATGGCAAGCACAGCTTGACCCAAAACGAATCGCAGTCCCAGCACAGGGAGAGCTTTGGCCTGCAGGGAAGCTAATCCCCGGAGATGCTGGCATTGCATAAAACCACTCTGAACCAAACTCGGCACAGAGAATGTGAACAGCTCTAATTGAAACAGCCTTTTGTTGTAATGAAAAGAAAGCTGCAGAAGGGATGGTAAATGATGAATCCTTTCCTTTTATTTGGAGCCCACGATTGGCTTGCTAGTGTTATACAAAGAACATTCTGCACTGAAAGTCCATTTGAAATTTAGTCAAACATGGCAGTAAATGATGTGACTTACTGCCGGGAGCTTCTCCAGACCTCTACTGTTCTATTTGTTTATTAGTAAGGCATGTTTCACAGTGCAACTTTTTTTTTACTTGTTTTTTCTTTTTTCTTTCTTTCCTTTTTTTTTACTTCACAGATTTTACATTTGATTTTTCAAATATTTCCTGCTTAGGCTTTTACTTAAAGCAATTCTAATCAAATGGTTGGTTTAATTAATATCTTTAAATAATGGATTTGGACCTTTTTGACATGTGGTAATTTTTCCACATTCATTAAAACCACAACTCTTCAGATTTAATAATTGCTTCCAGGCTCTTTAGAAATAAATAGATGCTGGACTCTTCCATTTGACACATTACTATATCCTTTATCATGAGCTGTAAGCCTTACTCTTCTTTCTAATCTTCTGGTTTATCATTCTAAATACTTTTTGATCTCAAGTTGTATGACACAGTAAATTAGCTTGGGTACACAACTGAACTTTGACCTTATGAAGGCATTCAGTCAGATCTGTTTATAAAGGTATTTAGGATCATCTGTGGCTTTCAAAAACAATTAGGGAACTATATTTCTTTTCTACTTCAAGTTACATATAAAAATTTGTATGCATGTGCTTGTTTCTCTGTGTGTAAGAAATATGCATACCAGTTTTATGGAAGAAAAGGTTAGATGCATTAGAAACACTTCAGAACATCTATTCCAGATTTTTCTTTTGTTGCTACAGTTTTCTACAGTAACACTTAGAGGTTTTTTTTGTCAAACCAAAACCACAGGTTGAGTTAACTGGAACTTAGGGACACATTTAATTGGTTCTTTCTACCAGCTACTTCAGCGTGTCCAGCTTAACCAGAAGGACTGTGGACTCCAAAAGGGACACTCCATGGGATATTTGTCTTTTCAGGAGATCTTTTGCTCTAGGGGGGTGGGGTGGGGAGTGGGAAAATCAGTCTTTAAGTTCTAGCTTTTCTTGAATGCCATGTGAATATAAAAAGTAGTCAGGCCTTAAGTCACTCCTCTTGTTTGTATGCAAGCTGCTCCCAGCAGCCAAACTTACATAAATCAACTGCTGCAAAAACCCTGTCTGTCTTACCCAGTGTCCCAGCTTCAGAGATTTTCCAGAGCTTTACTGATTCTTTTCAGCCTCCCTGTATCTCCTGAAGACATCAAACAAGAGATAGTGGGGCTGCAGCAATGAAATGTGGTGATAAGAAGCCAGTGGTTATATTGTGAAGATACAGCATTTTGCAGTGTATCTGAGATCTGCAAGGTGTTGGCATCTGTGTAGATCCTCTTGAGCACAACAAAATATAGTCTAAATATGATACACTGTCTTTTCCTCCAAGCTTCCTAAATTCCATGACTCGCATGACAGCTACAGAAATATTTGCAGTGGGGAGAATTTTCAGGAATATCTTTACCTTCAATTTCCATTTGAGTTTAGGTTTTAATGTCTAAGATGATTTTAACAGAAAAGATGTACTTGATTTGGGATTTTTTTTTTAATCATCTGGTAAGAATTTTACAAAATCCACCTGGAACTCAATTAGAGATCTCAAATGTAGAAAGTTGAGTTGACCCACAAAAGATTTATATTCGTAAGTATATAATCATGCAAAAGATAAGTTGTGCCTGAAAATGTTGGCTCCTGCATGCGATGAAGCCTTGTCTTCATTGTAATGCCATGTAGTTTTTACAGTATTTGAGTTACTACTAGAATAAATTGGATCAGATCCCAGGGTGGCATCCTTGAAGCTGGCTAATAGATGTGACCACTGGGAAGACTTGGGTTGGAAAAGTAAATATGGGGTATTTTTACTATAAATGCCTCCTGGTAGTGTGAGAATGTAGCACCTATATGTTTGTATACAACTGTCTGTGTTTGAGTTCATATGGTGTTCCTTTTGTCCAAAAAGGACTGGTTTGCATTAATACTATTTTGTTGCAACTGTTGCTGCAAAAAGGGACTTTTCGTGCTAGGCCATAACAGCAAGAGTAGATCATGTAAGACAGGAGAAGTATCCCTCTTCTGCTAAGCATAACATCTTGACTAGAATAGTGTGTCGTGTTTGGGGTTTTGCACCTCAAGCAGAAGTGTGCCCATTGAGGGGTTCCAGACGAGGGCAACAAAAATGACCACAAGTCTAGAAATCATGAGCTCTGAAAAAAGGTCAAAGGAGTTGAAACTGCTTAGTCTAGAGAACACTGGGATCACCAATGCAGTCACTGCCTGTTAAAGGGCTACTGAAATGACAGAGGGTGATTTTCCCCACATTTGCATGGGGCAGGAGGACAACAAGTCCTATGGGCTGAAACTGCAGCAAAGAAGACTTGGATTAGACTTTAGGAAACCTAACAGGGTGGTGAATCACTGGAGTAGACAGCCCTGCAGACCATCTGTCATGGGAGGCCTTCGAGAACACATGAAGCAACTGTTGGTCAGGAATGACATAGGTATAACCAGTGTTACCTCATGGCAAAGAAACAGTCCAGATGACTTTTCAGAGGCCCTTTTCAATCTTATGGTTTCTCTGAGGACCTGTTTTTATTAAATGGCAGGTAGTTTTCCAGCCTGACACAGAGTGAACACTGACTCTTATTGTTTGCACGTTTGGTGCATTTTTAGAGTGTAGAGCTTGCCAGGAAAATGCAGCTGTTTATTGACTAGCAGCTGGCACTGCCTCCTCCCTGGCTTGCAAGTGAGATGCTGCTGACCAAAGGGAGCAGGAGGTCCTCTAATTCCCTGTTTGTGTGCAGCCATAACACTCCAGGCTTCAAAGAGGAAGGAAGATTGAACACTCTTTGTTCAGATATTAAGTATTGCTGTCTAATAAAAATTGACTGCAAACAATTTCAGAGTCCAAAATCTTCAGCTGGAAGTAGTGGTTATCAAACCATCAGTCTGATACTTGCCCAGTTAATGTATGCCTACTTTAGCTTATCGGAATTTAAGTCTTTTCAGAGAATACTGCTTCTCTCTCAACCTTTTTAGTATTACTGCTTTTTTCTTCCCAAATAAGGAAGCTTTAACTATAGTGTGTGCCTGCCAAACTTTAGCTTTTTGGAGCTGCAAATATGAAGCAGGATGCTATCTGTTTTTATGAGGTCTTTCTGTTATTTCTATAATCCTCAGCCAGCCAAGAGCCCCTCATTTATCCTCCCATTCTAATACTGCTGTATAAACAAAAGGCAGACACAGTCTTGGTTCCAACTCAGCTAAAAATCGAAGCAACTCAATGTATAAATGTAACTTACAGATGGACCTATTTTGCAGAAAAATGTATCTTACTTTAAAGAAATTGTATTACTGTCCTCTACTTTTGAGGAACACCTGAGATATGTTACTTTCTGAAACATATTTTAATTTGTTTTACAGGAGAGCCTAGAGGCCTCCTTTTATAATTAGGGTTTCATTATGCCAGATATTGAGCAGTGCCTATGCTGAAGAATTTGTTTACTTTAAAAGCAGATGAAGAGTTGTGTAAGAAATGTGGAGGATGATAGTGAAAAATAATATGATTATGTGCATAAACACTAATTTGAAATGAAGTCATATTTGTAAAAGCTGTAAGATTAAAAAAAAATATATATAAAAAGATCTTGACATTACTAAACCTCTGGGTTTTTTTTGTTGTGGCGTACTCTAGTATAAGAGTATTAATTCCTACTAAGTGAGTGAGCATATAGGCAGTTGTAAGTCTCTTCTTTTCAAGTGAAAACCTTTGTGTGCTATTCTAAAGGCTGATGTTTTCCCTAATTTATCATCTTGCTTAAATGTAGGGCTTTTAAAAATACATTTAATGACTCTATGGTGCAAATTACAAAGTCTTTAGTTCCTTCAAGGTTATCTTTCATAAATAAAAAGTTCTTGGTTCTTCTTCAGACCCTGAAATGTTGCAGATACTAGGATGAATATCTAAGTCAGAGGTAAAACTTCCGTGAACTTCATGGGGGATTTTGCTTCATCAGTATTCAAAATTACAAAAGTTACACTGAGGTTCCTGATCTTGTTTAAGAAAATAAGGCCTTCCTTTTTGCAATTAACCTCTCTGTGAAGTACCAAGACACTTTCTAACAGAGCCTGCAGTGAGGCAGGTTATTATTTGTCTGTGGTAAATTAGATTTCATTACAAATTTTATTAAGAACAGGAGAAAATTATTCTTATGTCTTCGTTATGCATTGGCACTGTTGTGGTTTCCCCTGTTCCTTGAGTAAATTTAAAGTAACATATCCTTTTGCAGACATGTAATATTGTAGAAGGGTTGAGTTGGTTTTGTTTTGCTTTAATCTACAAGTGACACTCATACTGATTTAAAAACTTTGATATTACAAAGCACCTTGTTACCGTAAATTTGTAAATGAGCAGTAGGTACAGTCTCATAAAACTGAACAGCAAGGTTATATGAAAAATGTAAAGAAATATAGTACTTGAAGTAGCATCCTGGAAAAAAGTCATAAAAGGAACTGAAAATAAGGTTTATAAATGAGGTCAATTCTTATATCGAGAAAACAAACCTTAAGATAAGCATTATCTTAATTCTTCCAAATCAAGCCAGATAGAACACCATATGAATAGTGAAAATAAGCATATAATTTTTCCATTTATTTTGGATAATTTTAATAATCAGCATGTGTGAAACTTGGAAACATTTTATGACATAATAGTTGTCAGTGATCAGTAAACCCATTTTGTACTTTGTCTTTTGATGATGTTCCAGAAACTGCACAATTTTAATAGTCCCTGAAATCTTAGGGGCAAATATTTTCATTGGATCAGTTTTCTGCTCTTCAGTAAGAATTTTAAATGAGTAACAGTTCAAACTTAAATACATTTATTTGCTAGTCTTCTTAAAGGCAAAGAAACTAATCTTTGGCTGAAGTAAAGCAACATTACTTTGTAACAGCATTAATGCTATGTCAGCTAATGCCAGCAAAGAATTTCAAAATTCATGGATGTTTAAATGTCTAACATATATAAAAATAGTTTTAAAACATTGTGAAACAAGAATGGTAGACTGAGATCCACAAAAAGAACAAAAACTAGTTTGGAGATAGTTTGCTATCAAGCTGCTTGCATTCAGCAATCGGCAGATAATATGCAGTTCCTATCTTAAAGCACTAGAAAAGGAAAAGAAGCTGGGCAGATAAAGCCACTGGCTAAATCATTAGTAAAAGAACTTGGCTTTTAAGACCTGGACTAATTGCATACATTCCTCAAGCAAAATGGAACCTGACTGTGAAAATGTGAAGATTGACAAAAATCAGGACAAAATGAATCCAAAATATCAATAAACCTATTAAGTGGCATGTGAGAAACCAATCAATAGGGCAGGCAGTAGGGCACAGCTGCTGAACAGTCCACTTTAATACCATCGATAGCCCATGGGGAAAACTCAGCTTTTTGGTTTGGGAGCATGAAAGAAAAAGATTAACTATGAGGAAAGAAAAAAGAAACAAAGTAAAGTGTAAATTCATTGTTTTCAGGGGAAAGCATACTACCTGCAAGGATTTAATTAATTTCCAACTTTAGAGAACTGTCTGGTGCTGATTTAAAAGAGATGTTTAACCTCTGCACCAGAATTGAGAAGGGAATAATAGTAAACTTAAAGTAGACTGTTCAGAAGTTAAATGGCTGAGCTCTGGTCCTCTTCAGACTCAGTGGCAAAAATCCAAAAACTGCAGTCAAAGAAGAAATGGATCAAGATTCAGCTCTGCAGAGCTTCTTACCCCTTTTTTAAAAATTTAGTTGTCGTGCAGCAACATCATTGGTTTCTTTGCTAAAGCATTCTCAGCAAATTCCAAGGGGTCAGAAAGCAGAGCTGTGAATTTATTTTAAAACCTTTGCAGAAATATTTGTGGAGGCAAACACACTGACAGAGCTGAGGGACATGTCAAATACCATTAAAGTTGGTAAGAAATGGACTTTATAAACATGGTGTGTTTGAAATGTGTCTCTCTCTATCCAGATAGTTTCTGCCACTGCCAGAGGCTTTGCTCCAGAAGTGTCCTCCTTGTAGCTCCGTAAGGAGCACAGCCCAAAGCTTCCCCCTGCCTGCAAACAGCTACATCTTGGAGAATGCTTATGGTGACTCTGTGCTTGTAGTGGTGAAGCTCACTACTGCCTCTGCTCCCTGCAAGCGAGCTTTAAAAGCCACAGATGAGCTTGAATATATGTCGATTGCATCTCAAAAAGATCATTGTACATTATTGCACCCCTATAAATGTCACAGAACAGTCATGTGAAGTGAATGGCAAAGCGGTAAATCGCCATTTCGCGTGAGCTATCACCCAGCGTATAATTTTATTCAAGTAGTAGTGGTTTAAAGACATCCTTTGCTTGATGGCTGCTGTAGACTTTGGCTTTATGGGATCTCCCTTTCTCCTTTGTTAGTTCTAGTAATGCTGGAGCTATGGTGTTACTGTTCCAAGATGCAAAGGTCCCCCTGTGCAAACTGGAGGTTTAGGAGTAGCTGCTGTAGGTCCTTGCAGCTTTTGTTCGTACGGTGTTGAAGGTCTTCCAACATCTGTTTTCAGCCTCATTAATTAACTGCTCTGATATAGCAAAATGTGATATGCTTGAATTTCCATACCTAGGCCACCGAGCAGAAGCCAAAGTCAGCTTTCTGAAAAAGCAACGTGCAAAACCAAATGTGCTTCATTGCTGTGTTCATTCTAGTTGCTGTAGTGAGGTCAAGTTCTTCAAAATCTGATTAGTCCTCTATCATAAGGAGATGAACAGTCTGTGGTTTGCAGTGAGATCTTTGCTCTTTCATCTGTCAGAAATGTTGTTTATTTTAATTCTGTGCTTCTCCTGCTTAATCCCACACCCTTCAACTCTTCAACTATAACTGCTCCTTGTGTCTCAGATATCCTTGGCCATACTGGCTAGCATGTGCTGCCTAGGCCTGGGAGACTGGATTTTGACCTGATGCAGCTCTGCTGCCTTCTTGGGCAAAATCCTGCAGTTGCTGATTTGGGTAGTGTGACTTTGCTATCATAAGGTTTTAGATTTGCTTTTATTGGTGACCTTTTCCCCCTCTTGCTGAAGAAATGCTTGGGACAGAGCTATTAGCATTGCCTCTGCAATGTGCTAATTACTGTAAGTGTGCTCTGCTCTTGTCTTGGCATTATTCTAACCTGAAACTCACCTGAGCTTCATGAATTATGTGTTTAATGCTCCATGACAGTGTAACAACAGCATTATCATCATCAAAGTGCTGTCTTCCAGGTCAGTGGTTGACTCCTAGACATAGGCTTTTTCTTTATTCTTTTTTTTTCTTGCCTTTAGATTCCAGCATAATGATTCTTGTTACCTGACTATATAGTGTGTAACCCCATATACAGTTCCATTTTCAGCCTGAGCAGTATTTCTTTCTTCTTCTCCAGCACTTCAATGTCTGTCTGTTATACTTTGATTGCTCCTCAGCAACTGTATTTCAGTGGAGGGAAGGTTATGTTTTCCCAATAATACTTATGAATTTTCTGCTGCATCTCTGGTTGGCACCTGGATGTGGCCTTTCTGCTAGCTTTGGATGTGTCTTTCTCTTAAAAGTTAATGGAGAATAGAGAGCATCTGAGACTATCTTAATCCTACATCTGCATCTTTTCTACCAGTCATCATTCAGTTTTAAGTCTTTGATTTGCTCTGAGCAGCGCTAGATACCACTTTTTAATTTATTCTGGATTTTTCTTTTAATTTTTTGAATTCATATACCAGTGGCAATCAGCATAATCTGGCACAGTGTTCTCTTTTATTTCCAAATATTTAGAAGTTACTTACTGCAAATATAGTTTTTCAGATTTTTTTTTTCTTCTAATCTGCTGTATGTGTTGTTATGCTAAATCCTGAATTGTGACAAAGGCAAAGGTCTCCAGAGTTTTGGAAACAGAATCTGGAGGAAAACATTTTCGGGTCACTACATACTTTTTCAATTTTTACCAAAGTTTATTTTACTTTAATAAATGTGAAATGGGGTTTATTTCAAAATGAAGAACTCTAAGTTCTATGAATATCAGAACAAGGCACTCTGAAAATTAATCCAGGTCATCAAAATAGGTTTTTATTTAAGTTAATTAACTTTTAAGTCAAATAGAACTTACTGACTAAATATGATTTGAAATTTTCTGGTAGCTCTTGCTTCTAACCAACAGAAGGAAGAACTGCAGCTATTTTTTAGCTTAGTTCCTATTGTTGATACTTTTTTTTTTTTTTCCATGCAAGATATTGACCTTGGTAGTAAGATGTCAACAGCTGACAAGTCTCGAGGTATGAACATTTCTGAGTGCAAATCACCCTGGAATTTCAGGTCATATCCCAGTTATGCTTTTGCGTCTGTGCTCACAGCTTTAATGAAAATGCTTTTCATTGGATATCTGAAGGTGCTTTTGTTTCAAATGCCTTTGTATTTTTTAGACTATTAGTACAGTATTTACTTTTCTAGGACAGCTTTGCTGTAGAGAAAGCTAGTGTTTCTGTCTTGTTTTGTCTTTTAAGTTTGGTTTCCAGGGTTCTCTGTTCTGACAAAGTCCACTTCCCACAACTTGAAAGCCCTAAGTCCCACAGGACTTTATAGCAACATTAGTAAAACCCTGAACTCAATTTCTCGTTACCAAAGTATAGCTGTGAGATCTATGTGTCTCAGCTCCCTCAAACCAATTCATGACTTAATTCACAGTAATTTTTAACTTCCCTCCAACCTCACCATTTTCCTGAAATTACCTAGATTTATGCGTGGCTCTAACATTAACAGTACGTGCAAGACCAACCAAAGGTTAAAGCATTTTTGTGCTGACAGGACACCCAACGTGTCAAATGGCAGCTTTGGTTGTTCTGATATACAGTGTGCTGGTGAAAGCTACTAAACATAGTTGGGCTTATCGCAGTCCAAGCAAAAGGGGAGTGTGGCATTCCTGTGACAGAAAGCCAGCACCGGGCACTTCAGATGTGCCATTTGTCACTCTCTTTTTGCAGGGATTGAACAGGCATTCCTGTGTTTATCAACTGAAATCAATTTTGAAAAAGCGTCTGCCATGCAAAATCCGTGCAATTGGCCCGATAGCTGCTGATTTTATCGTGTGCTAATCAGTTCTGTTATGACATTTTGCGGGGAAAGAGGCAAAACAGGGTTAGAATAATGCAGACAATTCGTAGGATTAGTTTGCGTGAAGCTGGACAGCTCTAGCACTGCATGTCAGCGTGACCTGTTTTCACTTGGTGAAGCCAAAATTAACCTTGAAACAGAAGATCCTGCCGCATGTTAAAAACAACAACAAACCTGGGGAGAGCCAGAAGCCTTGAAAGATTATAATTGTCTCCATTTCCTATTTAAATCAAAAAGGGATTTGAAGGCAATTAAGATCGTAACAGAATCAATGCCCTGCGGGTGATAGAGCCTCTGAATGCCAAACCAAAAGCATAACTAACATACTCATGTATGATTTATTTATTTACTTATTTATTTTAGCATTAGGAGTCTTGGATACACAAGGAGTCAATTTTACATCTTCGTTTCAATTCATTCAGTGCTAAATTTGCATTTCCTAAAGCCGCAGACAGTGTAAATGGCAATGGCCGTTGTTGCCTGGGGCATGTACTGAGGCCCTTGGAGGGCCAGTAAACACACAGCCTGAGTGGTTCAAATGCAAATGTCGCTTACAAAGTGTGCTGTGTAACTTGTGTAGGGCAGTATTACATAGTTCTTTGTAGGGCGGTGGAGTAAGTGCAGGCTTGTGACAATGGTTTCACAAATACGTTTGAAGAAAACCTGTGCAAGTCAGACCTGACCTCCTTCAGTTTTAATCTTGAATCTTAATGACAAGGGGAAAATATCCCATGAGATAGATATATCTATCTTTTTAGGGTGCTTCCTGCTTTTCCTGGGTTCATAAATAGCACAAGGGCAATGTAGCTGAAAAGCAGAAACATACATGTTTGAACACATCTTCACTGAAAGCAACACATCTCACAGCAAATACTATTTGCAAGAAATTAATTGGCCAGCTGTACTATTGTGATTCTTCTAATACACCTCTGCTGGAACCCAAACACTTAAATTTAATAAGCTTTAAATTATTTTTCTTTTTCTAAAATCTGATAAACTGACATTTTTATGGGTTTCTTCTAGATGTAGTTCATGCTTTAGGGGTAAAAATGTGGAAAAACTCTCTTTATTATAGCCACCTCATTCTCCTGAGAGAATCCATGCTCCACAGGAAGAGGCCTTAGATTCACATAAAGAGAAGAGAAAAACAGAGGACTAATCAATATCTAAATTTGACGTGACTCAGTTCAGCTTCTCAGCAGAGAGGAACTGCTGTGAGGAGGGGAATATCCTCTCCTGGGAAAGGGACTTGGCTGCCTCTCATGCAAGGGCTGGCTCCTCTCTAGCCACAGGAGAGGTCCTGGTGCCAGCTACAGAGGTCAATGCTCATTTGCCCTCCAGCTTGAAATGGAAAAAAGGAAACATAGCCAGAGAAGAAGAAAAAAAATATGCAACAGAGAGGAGGCAATGTAAGGCCAAAGGCAAAAATGTGGGTTGTTATGGGTATACTGGAGAGGAAATGGCTAGAAAAGAAAAGAAATCTGACAAATGGGGAAATGGACTAAACGTCCTGGGGCAGGATTGATGGTCCTGGCAACCAGGACTTTGACAAGCCACCCTCATACAGGGAAAGATCCGAAGGGGCAGAGAGCGGGGAAAGGGAGGGAACACAAGGGCAATGGAATTCTTGTTCTTTGGCAATTATCCATCCATTGTATTGCAATGTGAACAGCATTGCCAGAGAGGGAATATAATATTGTTTCTGGGTCTCTCAATACCATATGGTGTCCTTAGGCTGTTCTAGCCCTGGCAAGAAAAGTTAAGTTGAAACCAAGTTCCAAAAAGTTTGTTGTTTCTTGAAAAAAAGAGGAGCCTAATTGTATGTTTAGTATTTAATGAATCTTAAGAAATTGTTGTTCAGGCAGTAAGACTGTAGAATGCTGTGTGCTCTTGGAAAGCCATTAATAGAGATTTTGGTGCCTAGCTTTGAGACTGGAGGAAAAATGGGTTACTCTGAGGGAGCAAAGTGGATTAGAAAGAAATCAGAAAGGAAAGACAATAGTGAATAGAGCGAGATAAGCAGACAAATATTTGGGTGCTTAGGAGACTTGACCAAATACCCATCTAGTTCTGTCGTATCAGATCAGTCTTTTCCACTTTTACTCTGAATATGAAGAATAAAAGCCTAGCTTCAAAGAACAAAAGCCTAGCTTCCTCTTCTTGTCTGCCCATGGCCAGGCCCTGAAGCCCTCTGACTGGGCAAGTTCTATAAGCATCAGCTCTGTGAGCAAATGAAGCTTACTAATATGGGCTGGATATCTACTTTTGGATGTTAGCAGTGCCTGCTCCTTCTGTTGCCTCCAAAAGAATCAAGGTGACTGGCTCGGATGTGAACTTCTTACATTGTAGATATCTCAAGATATGCTCATATGTCTCAAGTCCCATCCATAGCATATTTGACTGTACTCAAACATTCTGGCTTGCAGCCAAACCACTACATATGATTAGTAATATCCATAGGTACCTAATAAAAATGCATGTGTATAACCAGGAATGGCTAGGAAAAAAAGGATGGATGTGGGGTGTAACTTGCACATTTTTTTAGTCAGCCTTTGGTGACTATTGGTAAAGTGTCTTCCCATGGCATAAAAATTAAAAATTAACAACTTCTAGCTAACATTCAGGGACTACTTTTCACTGAAATTAAACCTGTAGAGAGACATCAGGTTTGAGTGGGGTGCTTTTGAGGGGTTTATTCTGATATTTTGTTCTTTTTTTTTTCTCCCCCTTTCCTGAGTAAGGAGAGACTGGTAAGCAGAGGTAATAACGTCTTTTTTTAAAAAACTATGTGGCAGGACTGAGCAATGGAGGAAAACAACAAGGTTTTGGGTATGCTGTTCTGAAATGAAAGCAATGAAATTGAGGGGGGAACAGCTATTGTCAGACTTATTTCCTTAATAGAAACACTGACAGGTGATTATTGGTGATTATTTTTCTGGTCTTTTTATAATCCTGTCAGTTCTGCCTGTGTGGCTTTGGTGTGAATCAGGTCAAGGAATAGAACTCATTTTAAAGTAAGATTCATGGGGGAGTGAGAGGGAGGAAATATATATTGTTATCCACCCAGGTCAGCTTTCCCAACTGGCTTATAAAATGGCCATCCAAATAGCTGTGCAATGGCGATTGGTGGTTTTGGGAGTCAGCTGGGAGAAGGAGAAAGTGGGATGGATGGGGCAAGAGCCTCTTTGGCTGATATTGCTGGCCAGAGAACATCTCACGAAACTCAACATCAACTGAAATGCATTTCTTCAGAGGCAAGAGTGGCTTAAAAATTACTTGGCCTCATCTGGTTCCCAGGTATCCTTCCTGTCGCCAGGCTGTCCCTGGCATCATACCAACAATAGGTGTTTGTATAGCCATGTTAAGCAGATGTGAACTGATTGAAAAATGTTCTTTCTGTAAAAATGAAATTAAATGAGTTCTAGGCAATGGAGAGAAATAGGAACTTACCTGTGCCAGAGCTCACACAGATGCATATGTACTGGAGACAGCTAAAAATTGATAAGCTGAACTCTACCTACCACATCTGTTGCCCAGCCTGGAGGGGCATGCACACACTATGAATGCACCTGGAGGGATAGAGAAGGAAGGACTGCAGAACAAGTAGTAGAAATGGAGGTTTCCCATCTTATAGAAACCTCTCAAAATAGGTTAAGTCAATCCTTGCTATGCAAGTATCTTAAAGATGATCTTAGAGAGAGCCCTGAAGGTAAGAGATAAAATACATGGCATTTGAGACATGAGATAAGCAGCAACACAGTTTCTTTCCTCTCTGGTGTAGATGAAAGCTAGTGGCAACTTTGACTACAGAAGTGTTGCATAAAGAGGATGGCTAGAGAACTTGCTTTCTGTAACGATTTATCGCTGCAGCAGACCTCAGGAAATGATTGCGTGAAATTAACCTTCAGGGTGAAAAATCAATGAGATTAGACTATGTATTTTGAAATGCAATGTGAGTGTGCCTTTAAAAGTTGGATATCTTTCTTAAAAGAGTAATCATAATTAAAAGGGTAAGAGGGAATTTGCATCTCTGGTCCTGTGCACTGGCTTATGTTAATGATTACAAACCACTTGAAATATAATCAAATCTAGCTATAAAGGTATAACTGCCCTTTAGAGAGAAAAAAAGCTTACAATCTTTGAAGGATTGAAACTTATACAGTTCTCCAAGCCTACAGCTGCAGAATTATCTGAATATCAGCTGTGATATGTTGTTTACTTCGTGCATTTTATTGCTAACCAACTGTTGTGTTATGAAAAAAATTACCTCCTTAAACTTAGACCACTATCAGCGCAGCAAATGGACAAATATCAGCCATGTGAATGCATCTTGTATGGCAAGCTGCCTAGTGATCATAAAGCCTTGATGCTCTTTCTCTGTGGGGTGAAGGAAAGAGAGGCACCCTCTCTAGGAAGAAAGTGCTAACTGACTTGACTGTAAAAAGATGCCATTTGCTGTTTCATGTCCCTAAGACTCACTATGTGATCTCAAGAAGCCAGCAGACTTTTTGCCCTGCTTCAGTTTGTTTCTTTCTTGTGAAGAAGTCTATTGATTCCTCCTAATTACAAGATGGATTTTTCTTTTTTTTTCTTCCCATCTCTCAAGCTGTAGTAGACTTTGAAAATGAGTAAGCATGGTAGATGTTTCTACAGGGGCTCCAAAACCACAACAAGTCTCTGAGCCATCTTCATGAACACACAGCTGAAATGCAGAACCTGAAACACACTTTGCCTTCCAGCCTGCTTAGAGTTGTTTTTCTTGGACATTCCCAACTTCTATACCTACGCAGGTCCAGACTGAATTTGATCAAGATAACATAAGAACATGAGTTCCAGTTGCTGTTCCTTAAATAGACTTCTACTGAACTTAAACTCTTAAAGTACGAGGTATTGAGATGTGAGGTAACAAAACTGCTTACTGGTGCAGAAGCAGCAGCTCTGTCTGTACTTTAAGCTAACCAAAACTGATGTCGATAAGGTTAGCGCAGTACTGAGCCCTAACAAACAGGTCCTAGGGGCAGCATGAGATTACAGAAGCTTGTAGCAAGCTCATGTCTGTCTGCAAAATACTGTGTTTCCAGAGATGGGAGCAGGAACAAAATACACAAGGTTTTTCTTCTGAAATGTGGCTGTGAACTTTAGAAGTAACACACTGGTAAATTTTTAATACAGCCCTATGGCATTCTTCCATGACTTCAATGAATTTTATATGCTAGCAGCTAAATCTGGATTCTGCTGCCTGTTCAGGCTTCCCTGATTAATGGAACTAACTATGCCAAACTAAGTGTTTTCATGCAGTATTCTTTAAATATCCAAAACTATAAATTGAGTACAAGTATCCACAAAAAAATTCTGTGAGGTTTCTCTATCAATATCTTTCCTTTGGGCATGCCCTAGTATTCATTCAGCGTTAGCTTGAGGATAGATTAGAAAAGGTTGGATTGTATCTTTTATGGGTTGGTTTGGGGGGTTTTTTTGTTGGTGGTTTGGGTTTTTTGGGGGCATGGGTGTCTTTCTCCCCACCCTGTATTAGATCAAGGGTTGACAAATGTGAGGTGTGATACTGAGCATTTATCTGTATTTCATTTTCCACTTTGCTCTATATCGGCTTAGGTGAAGTCAGCAGTATTTCTCTGCAGACTATCAACTGCTCATTTCTGGGGGTGCATGTTTGTGTATTACCATAAGTCAACAGACACTTGGCAAAATACGTAATGTTCTGGGGAGTAAAATCCTGTAAGGATGTTTTTAAAAGCTTTCTGAATGTTCACACTCCTGTGCAGTTTCTACTATTCTGTAGTATTGTTTAACTCATGTTTGAGGTGGTGGTTTAAGAAAAACACAACAAGGAAAACCAACACTTTTTGCTTTTCTGTATTCTCATTACGGCTTGCTTTCATAGGGGGACAATGAACAGACAATTGAGTTACGTGGCAGCACTTCCATTCTGGCAGTCTTAGAGAAGACCTGACTGTACAGTAAATGGTAAAATTTTGTTATGTATGTTTCAATACTTAAAATACTCGAAATAGCAAGTTAACAAGAAAGCACCCACACGTGTTCCCCAGTTGATACTGAAAGGCCAAGATTATGCTCTAGTGTAATACTTCAATAGGTAATCTGAGCACTGTTTAGAAAGAACAGCTTTCCCAATGAAAAGACTGGTTGAATGTGTCTGTTCATTCATGTAGGAAAATTTAAGATACCCATAAAGAGTTTATACTTGAATTTAAGTGAGGTGAAGTTGGAGTATGAATTTTTAGCAGGAAGAGGAAGCAAAATGGCAAGTAAGTAAATTACCAATTGCATTGGAGGTGAAAGGAATGCAGTAAAGCATATAGATGTTTTTTCTCTGTGTATTTCTATGGGATTTGGAGTTTGAAATATCAGCATGCAACCTGAATGCAGATATTACAAAATAAATGTTGTGAGTTCCCTCACCCCTGGGGAATCATGCATATTTGAATGTCATATCATGAATTACAGGTGATCTTTTCAGTCAAAAATTTTGAATTCCAATAATCATAAAACCTAGAAAAACTCTTGCTACTTACAGCTGTAGTATCCTCTCATAGGGAGTAAGAGCAAAACCTGAATCTTGGACCTTCCAACTGTGAGTTTGAGTCTTTGCTGTTCAGATTTGACTGGTGACGGATGATCTTTAGTTCAGCTAGAAGGGGATGTTACACACATTGTCTGCAACAACTTATGCAAGTCACTGCTTGAAAGCAGTAGTTCACTCAAGATCAGACCCTTGGGTCTCAGCCATGACTCTGCAAGAAAAATGGGACTTAAAAGTAAGGAATGAGATGGTGAAAGAATACTCTGAAGTAGTATGAATGGAAAGGTGGAACTTGGTCTAGAGACCTGGTACAAAATCAGAAGAGAATTTTGACAGAATCACATAGTGAAGATCAATATTTATGTGAAGGTTTGTGGGTTTTTGTCTTGTACAGTAGTAAAAATGGAGTATGCCATGCTATGAATAGCCGTGTTACATCTTATAAACATCTCCAGAGATGAAAGTGATGAAGAAAAGAGAATCTGTTCTGAAAGCATAAAATCTTAAAAGTCTGGAGATGACTAGACCAGGAGAGCTGTTCAGATGCAATGACCTTGTTTATGGTAGAAACCTCATAATAACCTTTAGAGTTTTAGGGCAAAATTCTTTACATAGTTGACTTTGGCAGCAGTTTTCTGATTTTTGTCTTTCCTAATAATAGTTTAAAATATCAAATTGAACTGAAAACAGAATTTGCTCTTAGTTGTGGAGATTTCCAGTGCATAGATCTATTAAGTATTCAAAGTTGAGAAATAATTTCATGATTTTTGAAGGACATATCTCATTCCTGCTTCCAGTCTTCCAGTCAGGAAAACTTTATCCCCAGTGCACTTCCAGTATTTCTGTTTCAAAAAGGCTATGAGTAGATGCAAACTGAGATTGCTGTGTTCTCTTCTACCTTGCTTAGAAAGATGCAGCTCTTCTTTGGATGAGGATATTAAATATTGAAGGTTGAGTGGATTTTATAGCTCTCAAAATGGTAAATATTTTTCTGGCAAAGGTGTCAAAGTTCTCAGAAAGAATTATCTGCTAATGTTAGAGGATGTTTCCTGTATGTCCCTCCTACTGCTCACATCATGCAATGACTGTTCCAGTGAAACCAGGATTCCACAACTCTTTTCCACTGTGTCTCAGTAAAGACATATTCCACTCATAATCCTAAATTCTTTGCTTTTGGTTTCAGCCCTAGTTCTTTTAAGCTGTGCTTGTATGCTGTGGCACAGATGCAGTGTCTCCTTACTGTATACCTGTTCACCACCTCCTCAAAGGTTTATTCCCTGTGCACACTTACCAATGTTAATGTGATTTCAGGTGTGATGGGGTACGTTTCCAGTACTCCTCATCCCAGCACAGAAAGTGCTGTCTTACGTTTATCCAATTTATGCTGATAAAGAATCCTGTCCATGGAAGAATGTCTCTTTAAAAAAAAAAACCCCAAAACATTGCCGTGAATGCACTGAAGCTTACTTTGAACTTCGAAGACGAAGATAAGAGAATGCAAATCTTGAAGTCTTAATAAAACATTTGAAGTATTTGCCTAACTCAAATGTGAGCTAAATCTTTTTGCTTCCCAAGGATACTCCCTTGCTTAAAGTTATGCACTGGGTTTTAAGTAGTCTTGCTGGGTTGTGTCTCTAGTAAACCATGTTCCAGCTGCTGTCTCTTATTTATGAGTACATGTAACTCAGTAACATTCTTCTTCCTTTAGCAGAATACTTATGAGAGCTAAATAAACTGTTTTTTAAATCCTGTCCATTTAAAGAATGCTTTAAAGTAGAATGATTTTTTTCAGAGATAAGGTACATCATCTTCTATCTGACCTGGCTAGACATGAACATCAAAGCTCTATCAAGGTAAGGAATGTGAAACTCAGATTATACTAAGAGAATGCTTGCAATAAACCAAATTATTCAGTGCAGTCACTCCATCAAATTGATATGATCTATCACTGTTTACAAACCCATTGCACTGCATAACATCCTACTAGTTCTCATATACTACGGCATATGCTGTTATTACTGTTATATCATAACCAGTCAAAGTCCCCATGTTTTTTCATGAACTGAAAAAAAGCAAGTTAAGTTAGTTCTATCAGTTTTGCATTGATGTTTCTATTTTGGAACACGTCTAGTTTTCTTCTTTATACTTTCAGAAGAAACACTTTCATTTGTCCTAGAAGGCAGGGCCCAGGGATACTCCTACTGCTGTCTTCAACTGCCTAATGGGAAGCTATAGAGAAGGCAGAGCCAGGCTCTTGCTGATGTTCACAGTGAAAGACCAAGAGGAATCAACATGTCACATCAAGTAAAATTCTGACTGTGCTCTATTTCATTACAAATACAGTTCTTAGTGTCAAATGAGTCCCACCACCACTCTGCTTCCAGAAGGGTTTGTCTTCATGCCCTGTAACTATACAGAGTTTGTGGTCTGGAAGTTATAAATCCATGTTTGAATGTCGCAGTTTAGCTGCTGCATATCAGGAAGAAAAATCTAAGTGTTTTTCTTAATCTAAGCTGTGTGAGTAACACCGGAGAGGGGGGGGGAAGCGTGTCTAAAGAAAACCATAGTTAAATCCTGAATGCCCTGTGCATGACTGATTAAAGTTGTTTTCATCACCCTGAAAACAGGTCTGTTCTGTTCTGGCGTGAAGAAGGAAAACAGCTCAAACTCAAAAGATAAGTAAATTGTTACACGGTCGGTGTGGGGACCGTGCATTTGACTCTGAACGTAAACACGTTTTTCCTTGTTGTTTAATGCTCTAAGGTCAGTGTAGCTGTTCTAAATGGGAACCATGTGTACAAGGTTAAGGAGGCAGCTTCTAATCCAACAGACTTATTTGTAGGTATGTGTTGTTGTCTGATGTCAACCGAAGTTGCGTGTATGTGTTGCGGGGTGAGGGTGGTTGGGTTTTGGTTTTTTCTCTGGGCCTGAGAAAGCAGCTTGTGTTGTTGCTTGCTGTACAAAATTATGTGTCTGGGGAACAAGAGGGTTCCTTTTGCCATTCCACCTATGTGGCAATAACCTGGAAAAAATCTTGGTGTACTCTTTGCCTTACACTAGCAATGGACTTCTGTGAGGTTCTTTGGCATCAAGAAAATTAGGGCTGTCTGTTTTGGCTCGGTGCTTAGAAGATAAATTCCTGAAGTTGCATACCTAGGCTTCCCTTTCTGTTTTCCTTGATTAATAGGCTATACATAGCACAAAACAGAGCTACTAACTAGTGCAAGTAGATCTGAAATTTGCCTAAAACTTGATTCCTGTAAGCGCCTTATATTTATAACTTTAAAAATTCTTCCAAACAAGAACCAAACTGGGCAAGTCGCTGACTCACAAATTTAAGCACTGTTGCCCCTAAGAGGGGATCAGCAGAGCACTCCTTCATGTAAGGGACAAAATATGAGGAGTGTGGTTATTCCTCCTTGTATTTTAAGGACATTAAACAGAATACAGTTGACTCCTAGTTGAAGTATAATCTCGAAGTATTTATTTTCACTGGCTCTCAGCTCATTTTGACTGCCAACCAGGGAAGGTCGATTGATTTCCCTGCAAAGTTTTTATAGCCAGCTGCTTGAAAGGAAAACAGTTTTTAAAGTCTTAACAATACTAATGGGGATTCACTCCTCAGCTCTGAGAGAAGAAAATGTCAACAGTGGCAAAAAGAGTTATCGTGGAACTGCAGTTTTCCCAGGCAGAATTTCTGGTAAGATTATGGCCTTAACTCATAAGGTAACCAATAAGAATTACTAGTAGTACTCTACTGCACAAATGCAGTGTTACCATTTTATCATTCTACTTGCTATAATAAGGCAGGTTAAGGAACAGGGTTCCAAAAGTTTGAGTTCGCACAACAACGTATGTAATGTTATCCCAAATTTGCATATGTACCTAATGTACAAGTAGATTATCAGGTTACTAATGGCCACTTAGATGTCTAACTGTACCACAGATAACCTGGAAAACCAAAAGTATTACTTGGACTCCCCAAATCATAGGATTTAGTGGAGCTTTTTTAGGACACGTTTTGAACTTGGACGCTTCTAATAGCCATTTTTTAAATGGCTACATTTGTGTAGTAGTGTGTGGGGAACCATTCTCTGAAAAACATACTTGATTGTTTATTGAAGTTACAGTTGCCTTTGAAATCATGAATGGGTCAGCAGCATTCATGATATCCCTCAAGAAATACCTGCATTTCTAATAAAAGAATGATACGTTATTTACCCTAAAAGGTTTAAAGACCAACTAGATCCCCACACTCTAAAGGCTCAGCTCCTTTTCTTAGTAAAAAGTATTGTCAGAGGCCCAATTAGATGGAAGTGGTGCATTAACACTCTGAGCACTATGAGTTATATGAACACTTCTTACTTTCAGCAGTGTTTGCTGCACTCATTGGTTGTTTATATTGTGATAAGGCCTAGAGACAATGTGTGTTAGACACATGGAAGTATGTCCCTGCCCTCAGGATTAGGAAGGAATGAGAAATAGCAGACGTCCAAGACAAATATGTGTGTCAGAATACAGAGTAATGTCAGAATAAGAAAAATACCATGATATACAGCATCTTACTGTGTCAGGCTGAAACACCACAGCTTGTCCCTCACCATGTAATGGTTCCAGTTAATTGTGTCCCTAATGGAAGCTATGAGCTGGGGTTTGAAAGAAACAAGCAAATTTGCCACATTGACCCCAGTAAAAGTGCTGTGAGAGAGGACAAGAGCATGCTTCTTAGATGAATGTAGAATTTTGTGAATACTGGTGATGTGCTGTGACACCTGACAGAGGCTTAACTTCCCACCTGGGTCTTAAAGGATATTTACCTTGTGTTGTCTTGGCCTAGACTGCCTGTAGGAATGGATATTCACACAGGATAAGTCAAACTGGCTTTTAAAAAATGTTTTACTAATAACATTTTATACCAACTTTAAAAACATGTCCCCTGCATACAGCTTATCTTCACAGCTTAGTTCAGTACAGATACACAGAAAGAGAGAAAACAGGCCAATAGGGTCATAACCAATTCTTGTTCTTCTTGTGAAAGACAAAAATACAAAAGCATCATGAATACCTACACAGCAAGATGAAAGAAAAATGATCTCTTGGCAGTTGGAGGGTTTGTGTGTTCGGGGAGGGGGGAGTGAGGATGGTGCTCTTTGTTCTTGCTGGAGTTAACAGAACTTTTCTTCTTGTAGTTATGCTAACCATCTAGAAATGGTACTTTCAAAGGCTATTTTTTCTTTTAAATTCAGGTTTTGTTCTGTTTAAATAAGCTACTGGCACAATCCTCTTTTGTCTTTTTAATATATCCACTGATGATATTGAACAAAGGAAAAGTATTCCATATCTGTATCCCTAAAAAGGAGTACCAAAAATGAAAAGCAAGCTGAGAAGAGGGAAAAAAAAAAACCCTAGTCTCCAACACTTCCTCTTCAGCGAGGCCAAGAGACATGAACTGAGTTATCAAAGTGCTGAGATAGGCATATGTTATGCATTATGTCCTGCAGGTTATGCTGCAAATTGAAATACAGAATAGGTTTGCTTAGGATTTTTTTCTTTGTTTGAACAGTTGATGTGTATTGCTTATTCCTTTTGCAAGTCTTCAGATAAACATTTTTCTACAAGTATGGTTATTCTCTCTAGGAAGACTTGATTTATGCTGCCTTTCTTTTTGCCATTATGTTGAAATTAGAATAGTACTATGGGGAAAATAGCAAACTGAAAATTGCAGAAATAGAACATTTATATATTTAATGCAGTGGCCTTTCCCTGTGGGTTTTCTGATTAAGGTAGGTGGCCTAATAGATCCACTATGACTGGACGTGAAATATGTCCTTAACTGTGTGGCAAAAGCAAGACTTAAGTTTAGTCTCATCCACTTAAAAAAAAAAAAAAAAAAAAAAGGCATGGTGACACCTTACTACTTTTACTCATTTCTCTAGTAAGGTTTCTTTTCAAGAACAGTCTTCCACTCATCAAAGTAAATAATCTTTGATAGCAGACATGATGGGAGGTAAGATCAGCTACAAACTGGACTGAATTTAGGATGACCAAAGGGAGAATAGAACTGAGGATTCTCCTTGCTCATCAGGTTAAGTTTAAGGTCACCATTACAGACACTGTGGTGTGATGCCTGCCTGAGATCCACGCCAGAAAAAGTGCAAGACTACAGGGGCCCTGTGTCTCTCCTACACTCTGTGACTTGTCTTCAGATACAGTTTCTAGAAAGTGGGTTGGAACCCCCTTGGATTAAGGGCAACCCTGGCTTTGCATCTCCAGCTTTTGGGGGGAACTTTCTCACTGCCCATCTGTTCTCTCTGACTGTCGTGGTTTAAGCCCAGCCAGCAACAAAGCACCATGAAGCTGCTTGCTCACTCCTCCCGCCCCCCCCCTGGCCCCAGTGGGATGATGAGGAGAAAATATGAAGAAAAGCTTATGGGTTGAGACAAGGACAGGGAGGGATCACTCACCAGTTGTGGTCATGGGCAGAAGACAGACTCAACTTGGGAAAAAAACAAAATCAGTTTAATTTACTACAAATCAAAACAAAACAGGGATATTAGGAAGCAAAACCCAAATCTTAAAACACCTTCCCCCCACCCCTCCCTCCTTCCTGGGCTTAACTTTACTCCTGATTTTCTCTGCCTCCTTTCCCCTGAGAGGTGCAGGAGGATGAGGAATCGGGGTTGGGGTCAGTTCATCTTGCCTTGTCTCTGCTGCTTCATCCTCCTCAGGGGGAGGACTCCTCACTCCTCCCCTGCTCCAGTGTGGGATCCCTCCCACAGGAGGCAGTCCTCCATGAACTTCCCCAACGTGGGTCCTTCCCACAGGCTGCAGTCCTTCAGGCACAGACTGCTCCAGCGCGGGCTTTCCCATGGAGTTCCAGCCATCTTAGGGGGCCTCCCCCTGCTCTGGTGTGAGCTCCTCTCTCCCCAGGCTGCAGGTGGGCATCTGCTCTCCCACTGCCCTCCCTGGGCTGGGGGGGGGACAGCCTGCCCTCTGCCCACGGGCTGCAGGGGCCTCCCCTCCTCCTCCTCCTCCTCCTCCCTCCTTCCTCACCACCCTCGGGGTCTGCAGAGGGGTTCCTCTCCCATCCTGATCCCAACACTCAGGGCAGGTTCTTCCCTTCTTAACTCTGCTCTCCCAGAGGCGCTACCACCGTCACTGAGGGGCTCGGCCTGGGCCAGAGGCGGGTCCGGCTTGGAGCCAGGGAAGCTTCGAGCGGCTTCTTACAGGAGCCGGCCCTGCAGCCCCTCCTCTGCTACCAAAACCCCACCGCACAAACCCAAAACAGTGATGATCTGGCCCTTCAAGAGATTAATGTGATCATGTTGATGTATATTTTAGATACGTTCTGTGCACAACGAGTGGCCCAGGCCCTTTGGGGTTTTAAGTGCCCTTCTGCCTGATCTCTGTGTCTGACCACTTCTGTACACATACGCAGAGCACCCGCATGGCATCCTAGGAGCTCTCAGGTCAAAGAGGACCGTGCCTAGTCAGCACAGAACACTCCTGACCAGGGGAATGGAGTTCAGTGTCCAGCATTTGCCTAAGTTCTGTGTTCCAGTGCCGTCTTTTGTAACCATGGTCCTGGTTAGCAATGATACCTAGAAAGACTTTATCCACTACATGTAAGTTATCTGCTGTGTGCGCTAAACTTTTCTGTTGGATATCACTGGGTTCATACATATGAAGCTTGGAATAGAATTTGTCTGCTCCTGGCAAGCTCTCACAGTGAAAATAACCTATGCTCTCCTTGTTTATGCCTGTGCAATGATTGCCACCCCAGTGGGGATGTCTGGAGTAAACCAAGGTTAAGTTTGGTCCTAAGTATACAGTGCAAACTATTCAGGTAAATTGCTTGTGTATGTTGTGAATTTATTAACTTACCCAATGGTATTAACTGACTATAATGCAGTTAGATTTTCATGTCTAATAACTGTCAAGTGATTAAGTGGTTTTCATTAGCATAAATGCTCAGCTTTTTGCATTTGCGTCAAAGAACCTTAAACCACTTTGAGACAGCTTACATGGTAGCTCAGCCTCTCGCACAAATGGCTTATTCCCTTTTCCCACCTCTCCAATATACTGTTAAATGAGAATATTTTAATGCAATTGCTCTGTGTACTTGCTTGCTCTGATTCTCTCCATCAATAGCTTTAATTTTTGAAATGCCACAATTAGAAGCATTTTCTTTGTGATAAAGCTGAAGTGAGCCTCAAGGAACTGAGAAAATCAGGATTTTTTTCCCTGTATAGTTGAAAGTTGCCCTACTGTTTTCTTAAAGTGAAATGTACCTATTTATATAAATAATGTTAGGGATTGAGTGAGGGAACAGTGCATGATTTTTATTGTACATATTGTATTTCATTTTATATAAGTACCATAAGGCTTTCTGTTGGTATAAACAATACATTTGCTTGAAATCCTTGTTTTCAGGGTCTGAGCTGTAAATTATTTATGAATATTATTCCTGGCAATATACATATGCAATCATATGGGATGCTGCATCAGGAGCAAGATACCAAAATGTGACCAGACTATGCAATAGGTAGGAAAGTGAGGATTACAGTATAAATAAGTGATGATTTTACAATGTACTTCAGTTATATTTATCAATACTAAGTAAGTAAACTAAACTGAAAGATCTTTGTAGTGAATAGGAAAGTATTGCAATAATACAAAATATTCTTTAAAATACTGGCAATGTTACTTAATCTGTCCAAGGTATAGCCCCTCCCCAGAGTATTTGAGTATGTTTCATGGAGTTTTGTATCCTGTCTGCAGACTAGCCTGAGAGAGACATAAGCTTTTTGTGACACATGCTTGAATAATCAATTCCCTAGAGGCTGCACATAAGGATATGGTGCTGATCCATGCCTTTGTATTGAAGATTAGTGTTGAAACTAGGATGCAGAACAATTATTCTACTATGCTATATCTAGTCAGTGAAAGGCGAGCACTTTCGGAGACATTGCAAACTGGGAAAAAGTGTGAATGGATGGAAGGAAAAGTGGTGTTAGAAATAATACTGTAGGAGGGGGTAATGTGAACTAGGGAATGTCACACAGCTCCATCAAACCCAGAGCCAGTTAGACTCCTAAATAACTTACTCGGTAGAAATACGTTTGCCGCTAATGTCCACCACTTGGAGTTAATAGTTCACAGTAAATTTTCCATGTGCAGTCCTATAACCTCCTGCTGACATAAATGAAAATACTCCCTTTGAGCAAAAATGCCAAAGCATGCCCTCACTTACTGAATATTTATAGAAAGATACTATTGAAAAATGAAATAAAGAAAGCAAGCAAGAAAGAAAAACCTTTCTAGAGGAATTTTTAGCAATGTGGCTTGAAATTTGGCAACTATTTGGAAAATATACCATACAGGACCTTAGAGGGTTCCTCACAGAGGTGAAAATATTAATGTAGTGGCTGGGCCCTCAGCCCAGAAAAGAAGCATGTGTTACTTTTTGCTGTGCATTGTTAGCTGGGAAAGTGAAAACGCGTAAGACTGAGGAAGAGAGACCATCACTAGTGTGCAGAGCATGGCTGATGGAGATTTGTGGATGCCAGTTAAGGCCAGGTTGAGCTGCACTCTGTCTGCAGCTGGGTGACTGCTTTTGCAGGAATTCCCTAAAATTGCCAGTAGGCCTGTTCATGTGAACACCCACCCACTGCTGTTCCTCTGAAATCCTGGCAAGAATGTGGGGCTCCATTTTATACAGTGTTTTTCTAGCAGCAGAAGTTAGTAGGGTGCATTCCCATCTTGGTTTACACTGGAAATGATGATGGTTGCAATCTGCAAAATGTTACTGCTACTATTTATTCTTACATTAAAACCAGAAAAGTGAATGCCCACTAATGCAACTGTTTACAGCTCTGCTACAGGCTACAATTAGGCCTGAAAGAGCAAATGGGACTGACCCCTTTTAAATGTGAAAAGGAGGTATAAAATGGAAGAAGTGTAACTGATCCTACCTTTTGGTTTGTTCTTTGCTTTAAAATGAGGTGTGTCAGGTTCCCTTTCTGTGTGTAGATTTCTAAGCAAGAATAGGTATATTTATTTTTTCACTAATGAGGATAGAATTTGCCTATTGAACATTTCAGCCTAAATCTATCCAGCAATTTACTAGCTGAACTTTGTAGTCTATAAAAGGACCTCACAGATCAATGTTTGGCTAATTCCGGAATCCAATGTTTTGAACAGACAAGGCCCATTCTTCACCTCTCCTGACAAAGGTTCCTTAGTAGAAGCACCCAGCAAAGGCCTCTCAAGATTGTCTTTCCCCCTGCCCCCAAACACACCAGAGTGCATTCATGAGAGCATTTCAAAGTGCCATCAGGGATAAAATAACACATCAAAATGAACAAAAATACATTTTGTTACGTATTAGTCTGTTTTTTTTCTGATGTATCTGCTCACTTAAGGGTTGATTTAAATTTTCTGTGGCTCACAATAGGACTTAAATTCTCTATGTCCAGTTAGAGGGCCCTCTGAAGCAATATACCATTCAGAGCACTTCAGAAAGGAGACATCTGTTTTTAATCTTAAAAAAGCAATGGCGCAATATGGCCCAGGGCTTTCAAACATTAATTTTCAACAGGTTGCATTTTTTTCTTTCTATCAGTTCTTAAGGGATGGACCTTTTCTACCACAAAACGTGTAAATTAAAATGCACGTGTGGAACCATGCTTGTACTGTATGATGTGTGCATTAATGTTTTAGAAATAAGACATTCTTTCACTCAAGTTGCAAGTCTTGCCCCTTGGCATGAGCAGTTCATTTCCTGCAGTCCAGTTCTCAGAGGGCATAAAGCTGGGTTTGGATTTTTTTTATTTTTTTACGTAAGCTATAAGAAAATTGATACCATGTGATGTAAAGGCTTTTCAGCATGTTAAATATACTTTTTTTCTTTTAAGCTGAGAGGGATTGAGGTTAACATTTGTTTCAGATTTCCAGCAATACCATTATTGCTGTGTAATAGCTGAAATGGTTCCATCCACCCCATTATGATGTTACTTTCTTGACAAGAAGACATTAAGTACAAGGCAAATTCGGGGTAGGGAGAATCAAAACTGTGTGAATTGTTTAACCTTCCACCACAGTTCAACAAAGTTTTGGTTTGTTTTTTTTCATTTTGTTGTTTTTTGGGGGAGGGGAGTGGTGGTGTTTTTTTTTTTTAAAAAAGTCTTTGGCAAGCTGCCTAGATTTTGTAAGGCCACTCATGCTTTGTAATCCCCCAAAGAGCACAGTGTTTCTGGCTCAAGACTGAAATCACATTGAGCCAAAGCTGAAGAAAACTTTTCAACCGTGTTGAGCAAACAGCTCAAGAAACAGCTATCGGTCATGATGCTCTTAAATGTTCTATGTGAGCTGTCTGCCACATCTCAGACAATGAACAGTAAGCATAAATACATTGTTTGACTTAAAACGCTTGTGGTCAATGGTAGGTTAAATATGATGTCTGTTATTTCTGTTGAAACTGTGTGCTGGAAAAAGGAGCAAAATGATAAATTCGCTAACTGCACAGTAATACTTCTTAAAACACAGCTACATAAATCATCAGGAAAAAATGAAGCAAAAGCTTCTCCCTGTAACAAGATTTCTTATTCTAACACAAGTTCCTACTTAGGAGCCTAGAAGATGTCATGGCCCAAAGAAAAATACTTCCTTCTGAAAAACGGGCCAGTGATTTGGGACTACTGATGAATTCAATGTGGAGAACAGTTAGAATGAAGTTGGTGGTCTTCTATCCATTTTTGTGACTGGTTTTTTTTTCTCTGTGAGGGAATTGTTTTGGGGGATTTCCCCCCCACACACACACACTAATATAGCCATTATCCTGTCTCTCCGTGGCTAGGTCATGGTGCGCACCAGAGTTTCTTAGGGTAATTTCCAGAACAGCTGAGTCAAGGCTTTTGTGCACAAGTGGTGTTCCTCAGTGCTCAGTGTTGGGGCCAGTTCTGTTTAATATCTTTATCAATGATCTAGACAAGGGGATTGAGTGCACCTTCAGCAAGTTTGCAGATGACACCAAGCTGGGAGGCAGGGTCAATCTGCTCGACGGTAGGAAGGCTTTACAGAGGGATCTGGACAGGCTGGATCAGTGGGCTGAAGCCAATTGTACGAGGTTCAACAAGACCAAGTGCCGGGTCCTGCACTTGGGTCACAGCAACCCCATGCAGCGCTACAGGCCTGGGGAAGAGTGGCTGGAAAGCTGCCCGGCAGAGAAAGACCTGGGGGTGCTGGTCGACAGCCGGC